>CM039119.1:45978026-46578026 GCA_022036555.1 Microstegium vimineum | reverse complement strand
CTACGGGCTTATTCTTCGCCACTCTGGCTCGGTGAATCGCCCACAACCGATCACAAACGTCGATGGAGAAGGGCCGCCGACAATCTTCAGCGATCACCTTCCTCCGAGCACCACCGGACCGTCTAGGTGATGTCGATCACCAAGAGTAACAAGCCTCGATCTTCGCTTGACTCACTCAAGCTTCACAACTAGAGGATGCACACTTGAACTCTTGGATGAACTAGAGAGGATGGATGGATTCGCGAATCACTCTCTCTCTCTCTAGGGCTCTTGCTCTCTTCCCAACCTTCTCAACAAACTCAGCAACTCAAATGAGCAAAGGCAAGGTGGGAGAGAAGAGGGAGGGGCTATAAATAGACCCTCTGAAAACTGCCTCGGCTGGCAATTTAAGTTGGCGACGGACGCTCCGTCGACTAGGCGACGGACGGTCCGTCGCATGCCCAACGGCTAGTTTCTGTTCATAGTTGAGGCGACGGACGCTCCGGCGCCTAGGCGACGGACGGTCCGACGCCTCTGTCTAACGGCTAGTTCTGACACACTGTTCCCAGTGACGGACGCTACGTCACTGGGCGACGGACGCTCAACCACAGCGTCCGACTCTGAGTTCTGGCTAGGGTTGAAAAACACCCTCTCTGGAAGGTCGACGGACGCTCTTCCTAGCGTCCGACGCCTGGCCGACGGACAGCGTCCGACGGACCCTGAAAAACTTAGCCAGAAAACAACCCCTCTGGAAGGCCGACGGACGCTGTGGACTCAATCACCCAGCGTCCGGCGCCCCTGCCAGGAGCGTCCGACGCCCAGAAAACGATTTTGACAACTCCGTTTTTCGTCGCGATGAATATGGAAGTTGTTCTAGGCTATCTTACGGTCACCATAGGCTTGCTTAGAGCTAAGGAAGTCAAGTGTGCACCACACCTAAATCATGAAGCTTTCCTAAGTCAAGCTACTAATCTCAACCCCTCTTAATAGTACGGTCAAAGGTAAAAAGAGAAGCCCTATCTAATTCTAAGTGCCCTTCATCTCCTTATGGCACTTAGCCTATCATTCTAGGGTCTTCATCATGTCTCCTTAACAACCGAAACGATATCCATCTTGGGGGCTAAGTGATGACCATTATAGCCCATTCTCCTTGATCACTATGGCTAAGCTACGCATAGCCTCTGCAAAACACACGTTAGCCATAATAATCTCTAATTGTCGTTAATCACCGAAACCAACTAGGGCCATGATTCTTCAATCTCCCCCTTTTTGGTGATTGACGACAATAGAACTTCGAGTATGGATAAGAGTTTTGGTTAAGTTTCAAGAGTGACTTGGAAAGGTTGAGCAAGGGTTAGTGAAATTGTAATAAAGCATACTTGCTCACCCAAGCCAAATCACAAAACATGGTACTCATGGATATGAATGAAAAAGTAGTACCTCATGATATTCTCAAAGGATGTTTCGGAGTAAAGCGCGGAAGCTCAAATGACATTAAGCAAAGAGATATATCAAGAACCATGAGACAACTCACAAGATATATTAGAGATAATCAAGAGTTTTGTCACATGCAACCATATAAACATCAACCATCATCACATCACACATATAGACAAATGCATAAAAGTAGACATGATGAAAGAGTACGGGGAAATAAAGCATACAAAGATCCAAATCCCTCCCCCTATCTCTATACTCGACCCTCTCTCCCCCTTTGGCGTCTAGCACCAAAAACTAAGAGTCTGGGGCTGGAGAAGAAGGCGAAGAAGCGGCAGCTCTGCGATCCAGCATGATGAAGTCCTGAAGGTCTGAGTCGTCTGACTCATCATCTACCTCGGTCTCTGCCGGTGTAGGTGCAACTGGGGTGGTCTCTGGAGCTGTCACTGGCACCTCTGGAGCTGCGGTCTCAACTGACTCCCCCTGAGGCTCAGCTGGTGCCTCTGATAGTCCTGCCTCAGTGGTAGCGGGCCTGGGAGCCCGACGAGTGAAAACTCGAGGCGAGGGGGACGGTGTCACTGCAAGTGCCACTAGGGACACTGCTGCTGCAACCTCTGCAGGCTGAGTCTGACCGGGAGAGGACACTGCCACTGTAACTTCCTCTGCTAGGGATATGGCATCCGTCTGAACGGCAGCTGGAGGTGTGGTGACTGTCTGTGCTGACTGCTCAGGTGCGATCTCCGACGATGCAACTGAGGACTGGTGAGTGCCTGTCGCCGGAGGATCCACTGCAGTCTCTGGAGCTGGTGTGACCTACTGAGGTGCTCCTGGGGAGTCTTCTCCCGTGATCTCCAGATAGGAAGCTGACAGATCTCTCGAGGCCTCTGCTAGGGTAGTTCCCCGGGTAGGAGTGAATCCCGTCTGGAACTCTCCGGGTGAAGCTATCCAAGAGGACACCTGGGTCCTCGGAGTTTGGTACTCAAGAGAGGCTGCCGGCTGAAACGGAGGTGTAGCTGGTGCCTAACTCTGCTGTCCTCTGGACGGTAACGCTGGAGTTGGCACCACAACTACTGGAGGCTGCTGTGGAGGAGAGGTGAACTGCTGCTGCTGTGATACGCCGGGCAACTGGAACTGTGGCATGGAAGTCTGCCCGGAGCTAGAGGCCAGAAGACGCTCAAGAAGTAGTGTCTGAGTCTTCTGAATCTCTGCCTGCTGCAGCTGATATGCCAAGAACTGACGCTGGAACTCGTCCTGTCTGGCCTGTGTCTGTGCCTGAGCTGCCAGCTGCTGCTCAGTGAGCCTCCGTAGGTCTGCAGCCTGTCGCCTCTGCTCCTCTGCCTGGCGAGACTGCTCCTCCTGCATCCTCGATAGAATCGTGAGCAACATAGCATCTGAGGAGCTGGAACCTGGAGCTGGAGCTGCTACAGCTGTGCCTGACCCTCCTGCCTCGTGGTCATGGGTCATCGGTGTATACTCATGCACAGGCTGGTAGTCCTCGTCAGAGCTGTCAGAATTGAGGTCCTCTCAAAAGACTGTCTCAGCAGCTGTATCGATCTCTGCATCCAAGTCTGCTAGCTCTGCCTGAGCAATCTGCTCAACTGTCGCATCTGTGACCTCGGCCGACTGTGGTGGCACTCCGGCCTACCTAGTGCCTGGTCTGTAGGCTCTGCTGGGGCGAGGCAACTGCCCATGAGCCACAAGCTAACTCATTGAGTAGACTGAGAACTCTGTAGCTGACCTCGTAAGGGTGACTCTCATAACACCTGACCCAGTCTTGGCAACTATCAAATATGAGATCCAATGGGCGAACTGTAGCTGCCAATGACCTCTGAACCTAGCAGCTATAATATCCTTGAGCTCGCTCACTATCAAATCCGAGAGGTCGAACTTCTCTTTCCGAACAATGTGAGCTAGGAGCCAAAGCTGAAGACGAGTGATAGTATCCCTAGCTCCAATCCTGGTAGAATAGCACGTCTGAGAACCTCGTGGAGGATCCGAGCTAAGGGAGTGAGGTCACGCGGTGTACGGCTCGAACCCTCAGTGAACGGCTGCTGAAAGCACGGACTCACGAAGTCCGTGGATGGCACTATACCATCGTGAGGTCGGCGAGGGGCCTCCTGATCCCCATAGCAGAGACTGTGTATCCTGGTAGGTGAGGACTCGAGGTGAAAGAGCTCTCTGAATCTGGCAGCTGTAACCCTGAAGTCACGTCCCTGGTATGCAAAGTGGAGGAACTCGTGATCAGGTGAGATCCACAGGGAGGCGTAAAATTGGTAGACCCACTCCTTCTGATATGCCCCTGAGCGTCCCATCAAATCTGTCAGACCCTGGATGTACTGGAGGTGCTGCAGGATCTCTGGACCACCGATCCCCTCTATCTGAGCAGATGGGCACACCCTGTGGGCCCTGAGAGGAGCATCAGTGTCAACATATGCTCTGTAGAAGTCCTCGTGCACTATAGTATAGAACTCTCATCCGGCACGAGGGTCCCTCTGAGGTGGGAACCAGGACTGGAAGTCGACAAATCGAAGCAGCTGAACTTGCTTCGCTGTAAGTGCTCTGACCTGGTGCCTCACGGGGCCTGGGAGCCGGGGTCCTGGAGGGCTAGGTGGTGCACCTGAGCCTCGGGAATGGGTAACACGGCGGCTCATCAGCTCTCCAATAGTAGAGTGGCCCGCGGCCTCTGTTGGCTCAGTCGCTGGGACTGGCTCTGTCGCTGGTGCCTCTGAAGCCTCGACGGGCTCTGACTCTGGAGGTGGAGGGGACTCACGACGCGCTCCACGGCGAGGCGAGAGCCTCAAGCCGGCGCGACATCCTCCTCGCTCCGCTAACTCGGCTGCCTCTGCCACTGCGAGCGCGGCTACCGAATCCGGATCCATCGCTGGCCTCTTGCGCTTCCGAGAGATGACCTTTTGTTTTCCCTTTCCCCGGTCAGTGGGTGGACGCGGTGGAGGTGGAGGGTCACCACCACTACTGGGAACGGGACCTGCGTTCTTTGTCCTTGCCATACCTCAAACTCTTGCAATCAAAACGCTGACAAGAAACCTCAAGAAACACACCACAAACTCATTGGCCACTGTCACTGATCCTCTGACAAACTGACAAACCACAGACCAAACAAGAGTGGCACGCCGGCCCTGGACTGTCCTCGCGAGGCTTTGCCTCCGTACTCGTGGGCCTTGCCCCGAGTTTACTGACACTGCTCAACTGACTGATTCTCTGATCAACTGACCAACTGACCCTGCTCGTCAGAAATAGATAGAGATATATACCATAAGCATATAACTAGAGGTGCGGGTCTATAGAAGCATGAAATAAGGTAAGGATAGAATCGTGATATCAACTGCCATACCTCGAGCCTCTGACCAAAAAGGAAGAAGAGAAGAGATCCCCCGATCAATCAACCGCAAACCGCAATCCGCAAACTAAACAGAGCAGTGACATGATGGATTAGGGTTGGCGAGGTGAATTGCAAATTGGAGTGAAAGTCACAGGGGTTGAAAGTGAATTTCACCTTTGCACCCTAAAGCGATCAATCGACCTCCAACAGGGCGTGGAGGAGAGCTCGACTGCAACGGGACTCCTGCACAACTTGAATCTCGCAGGGAATTGAAGGGGGTGCTGTGGAAAGGTGCTCTGACGCTGGGCACGAAGCTCTGCAGGGCGGCTTGGATGGCAAAGGTATAGCGGCGCAGAAAAGGGCCATGACGGCGCTGGGCAGTGCAAGGAGGAGTGGCGCGGCGCTTGGAGCAGTGGTGGCACGGCGGCGCAGGGGAAGAGGCGGCGCAGAGATGCACGGCGGCGCTGGAAGGGATCCGCGGCGGTTAGGGTTTGGAAACGCGGCGTGGCGGCGGACTAAATCGATCGGCAGAAACAGAGAAGAGACGGGGATTTTCTAAAAAAAAATCTCCGTTAAGTTCGCGACGGATGCTCCGACGCGGAGCGACGGACGCTCCGTCGGGATGCGATGGACGCTCGGGGAGCGTCCGACGGCATCGTCCGTCGGGCTTCCAGAGCCGATTTGAAACGCCCAATAGCATTGACCGCGACGGACGCTCCGCGACGGACGCTTGAGAGAGCGTCCGTCGCCCTGTTAGCGGGCAAATTTAATCTCTGGACGATTGCGACGGACGCTGAGGCAATTGACACCGAGCGTCCGTCGGCAGCGTCCGACGCCTTAAAAATAGAATTTTTCAAATTTTTTTTTTTTGCGTCTTTCTCCCAACCAAGTTCCAATCCAAATAAGATCCAAATAACACTTGATTGGACTTGATATGATAACCATCTCTCAAACACTCATTTTCAAATAGTTTGCCGTAGGCTTAAATTTAGTTTTTAGCTCAAAATATTCGAATGGAAGCGCCAAGGAGTCATCATATGGCCACCAGAGGGGTATTTGAGTGACTTGAGCTTGAAATGCTCCCCCTAAGTGGACTATCATAGAGGATGCTCAAGAAACTTAACCGAAAAGAAAGGGCAAACAACACACATGCATATGCTATGCAATATGAAATTTGAATCTAGGTTGCTTGCAAGTTTAAACAGTGGTTAAGCTTTGTCACACACTTTGAGGGTGGTTATCTTAACCGCATTAGCCAAGCCTATATGCATTACCAAATTAAACATGTTATATTACATATGAATGCATGGTTCACACAAGCTCATCTTTTAGTGAAATTAGAGTGATCAAGCACATTTAACTCGCTTCTCAACCTACAAAAGGTTGTTTCATCGAGTGGTTTAGTGAAGATATCCGCCAATTGCTCTTCGCTCTTAACTCCAACTAGTGTGATGTCTTTCCTAGCCACATGATCTCTAAGAAAGTGATGGCGAATATCTATGTGCTTGGTGCGAGAGTGTTGAACCGGGTTGTTTGCATGCTTTACGACGCTTTCATTATCACACAAAAGTGGAACTTCTTTTAAAAACACGCCGTAATCAAAGAGTGTTTGGGTCATATATAGGATTTGTGCACAACTTGCTCCCATGGCAATGTATTCCGCCTTGGCAGTTGACAATGCCACACTATTTTGCTTCTTAGAGGACCAAGAAACAAGTGATCTTCCTAGCATGTGGCACCCGCCGGAGGTACTCTTCCTATCAACCTTACACCCGGCGTAATCCGAATCGGAGTAGCCAATTAGTTGGAAGGGAGCTCCTTTGGGATACCAAAGACCCATGCTAGGGGTGTGTCTTAAGTACCTAAGGATTCTTTTAACCGCACAAAGATGCGACTCCTTAGGGTTTGCTTGAAACCTAGCACACATACACACACTAAACATGATATCCGGCCTAGAAGCGGTGAGGTAAAGTAAACTACCGATCATAGAACGATAAAGAGTTTGGTCGATCGGTTTACCTCCCTCATCGAGATCGAGATGCCCATTAGTAGGCATTGGGGTTTTGATTGGCTTGCAATCCTCCATCTTGAATTTCTTGAGCACATCATAAGTGTACTTCTCTTGAGATATGAAGGTGCCCTCCCTCAATTGCTTCACTTGGAAGCCTAGGAAGAAGGTTAGCTCACCAATCATCGACATCTCAAACTCCTTGGACATCAATGCACCAAATTCCTTGCTATGACCTTGGTTTGTTGACCCAAATATAATGTCATCGACATATACTTAGCAAACAAAGATCTCTCCATCTAGCACCTTGGTGAAGAGTGTGGTATCCACTTTCCCGATCTTGAAGCCCTTCTTGAGTAGGAAGTCCCTTAGCCTCTCATACCAAGCTCTTGGAGCTTGCTTCAATCCATAGAGTGCCTTGGACAACCTATACACATGATTAGGACAATTTGGGTCTTCAAACCCGGGAGGTTGTGAGACAAACACAAGTTCATTAATGAAACCATTAAGAAAGGCACTCTTCACATCTATTTGAAAAAGTTTCATTTTATGGTGTGAAGCATATGCCAAAAGGATACGAATGGCTTCTAGTCTTGCAACCAGTGCAAAGGTCTCCCCAAAATCCAAGCCTTCAACTTGGGAGAACCCCTTTTCCACCAATCTTGCCTTGTTTCTCACAACCACGCCTTGATCATCTTGCTTGTTCCTAAACACCCACTTGGTGCCAATGATTCTTGCTCCTTTGGGCTTTTCTACTAGTGTCCACACTTCGTTCCGGGTGAAGTTGTTCAACTCTTCGTGCATGGCATTCACCCAATTCGGATCCGCAAGTGCATCTTCCACACTAGAAGGATCAACAAAGGAAATAAAGGAGTGATGTTCAACATAATAAGCAAGTTTAGATCGAGTTGTTACCCCCCTTGATGGACTCCCTATGATGAGGTCTTGAGGATGTGCTTGAAGCATAGGTGTAGATCTTCTATTGATCACTTGGGGAGGAGGTTGCGGTGCTTCAACATTGCTTGCTTCGGCCTTGGCTTGATCTTGAGGGATGTGAGTGTCTTCTTGAGCCTCCCTCACTTGATCTCCTTCATCAACTTGAGGCGTGTGAGGTGGAGAAGGATCTTGATTTGCTTCATCTTCAACTTCTTCCACCTCTTGCGGGTTGATAGCACCAATTGGCATGTTCTTCATTGCCTCCCTCAAGGGTTCATCACCTACATCATCAAGATTTTCATGCTCTTCTTGAGAGCCATTAGTTTCATCAAACTCCAAGTCATACGTTTCTTCAACTAAGCCGGTGGCTTTGTTAAATACACGGTATGCCTTGGATTTAAGTGAATACCCAACTAAGAAACCAATGTCACATCTTCTTTGGAACTTGCCCAAGTGTTGGCGCTTCTTGTAGATGTACACTTTGCAACCAAACACTCGGAAAAGGGATATGTCTGGTTTCTTCCCATTCACAAGCTCATACGGGGTCTTCTTGAGAAGCCTTTGGATAAATAGCCGGTTGGCCGCATAGCATGCGGTGTTGATTGCTTCGGCCCAAAACTTCTCAGGGGTTTGTATTCATCTAGCATTGATCTTGCAAGAGTGATAAGAGTCCGGTTCTTCCTCTCTACTACACCATTTTGTTGAGGGGTGTAGGTGGCGGATACTTCATGCTTGATCCCTACTTCATCACAATAGTCTTCAATCTTGGTGTTCACAAATTCGGTCCCATTATCACTTCTTATCTTCTTGATCTTCACATCAAACTCATTTTGGGCTCTAGTTGCAAACTTCTTGAATATTGATTGAGTTTCTCCCTTGTCTTGAAGAAAGAACACCCAAGTGTATCTAGAGTAGTCATCAACTACCACCAAGCAAAAGAGATTGCCGCCAAGGCTAGCATAGGTGGTAGGTCCAAAAAGATCCATATGGAGTAGCTCTAGAACTCTTGAGGTTGACATGAAAGCTTTGGTTGGATGAGTGTTTGCTACTTGCTTGCCGGCTTGACATGCACTACAAAGTTTGTCTTTCTCAAACACCACATCCTTCACACCTCTAACCAATTCCTTCTTGACAAGCTTCTTCAAAGTTGACATTCCCACATGTGCTAATCTTCTATGCCATAGCCAACCCAAAGAACTCTTGGAGAATAGACATGTTTGCAAACTAGCTTCATTTGAGGTGAAGTCCACTAGGTAGAGATTGTTGTGCCAAAACCCTTTGAATATCAATGATGAATCTTCAATCTTGGACACAACTACCTCATTTGGAGTGAAGAGACATTGGAAACCAAGATCACATAGTTGTCCCACCGATAGCAAGTTGAAGCTCAATGATTGTACTAGCAAGACATTTGATATTGATTGATCATTTGAGATTGCCACTTTGCCTAGACCTTGCACTTTGCCTTTTGAATTGTCCCCAAAGGTAATCTTGTCTTGCCCTTCACAATCTTCCTCAAGTGTGGTGAACATCCGGGAGTCACCGGTCATATGTTGAGTGTATCCATTATCAATCACCCAATGACTTCCACCGGTCTTGTAGTTCACCTACACACAAGCAACTTGGAGTTAAGCTTGTTGTTTGGGGACCCACACTTGGCGAGGTCCCATAGCCTTGTCCACCAACTCCTTAGCAACCCATAGCACTTTGGGCTTGTTCTTCATCTTTGGACCGAGAAATACAACTTGAGGTCTACCCTTGGAGTCCTTGTTGATGATGAAGTGTGCATCATGAGCGAAAGGTCTTATGTGCTTGGGCAAGGTCTTGGGAGGTGGAGTCTTGCATTGGGATTGAAGGTGACCCTCTTGACCACATCCGAAGCACTTCTTAGGCTTGGGCTTTGGTGTGTCATAGTTGCTTCTCATAGCCTTGTTCTTGTAATAGTTCTTGGCTTCTATCTTGACCTTGGCCTTCATGATTTAGTTCTCCTTGAACCCAATGCCGGTCTTGTCGGTCTTCATGATAGTGTTCATCAAGAGCTCACTTTGAAGGTTGTGGCCCTTGGTGAACTTCTCCAATCCACTTGTAAGCTTGATCTTCTCAACCTTGAGCTTTGCATTTTCCTCTTTGAGGGAGTTGATCAAGGTCATTGCATCTTTGTCATCTTGTTTGGCCGACTTGATAGTGAGTGGCTTGCTTGCCTTGAGGTTGATTAGCTCTTCCTTGAGCTTGAAATTTTCTTGCCTCATCTTCACATAGTCATCATGCTTGTCGGCCTCAACTACCTTCTTGCTCTTGCACTTAGCATTTTGCTCACTAGCAACTTCATCAAGCAAGTCCTCACAAGAAGTAGCTATATCACACTTAACAACCGGGTTAATAGCAACATATGAAGCAAGATCATTTGAAAGCAATTCATTAGCTATCACAAGTGTGCCATGTTCATTCTTAACTTGGTTGTAGTCATCTTTTAGCAAGTTGTATCTTGTATGGAGCTCTTGTGTTGACCTATCAAGCTTATCATGTTTCTCATTTGCTTGCTTGAGTGAGGCTTTGAGCTCCCTAGTGCTAGATGAGAGAGATTTGTTCTCAGCTTCAATTCATCATTAGCACTAGACAAGTCATCAAGCTTAGCATGCAAGTTACTATTGGCTTTCTCTAGTGATTCACTTTTGCCTTTATACTTCCTAATGAGCTTAGTATATTTATTGCAAATTTCAATTAGCTCATCATAGGAAGGTGCCTCAAACTCATCATCACTATCATCACTAGAGCTAGCCTCATCATCACTATCCTCTTTTTGTACCTTTTTGTCACCTTTAGCCATGAGGCATAGGTGTGTAGAGGATGAACCCGGAGATGATGGAGGGGGTGGAGGTGGAGTAGATGAACCAATCACCAAGGCGGCCACCTTCTCTTCTTCACTTTCATCTCTGGAAGAGTCACTTGAGTCTTCAATGTCGGTGAGCCAATCACCAACAATGTAGGCTTTGTCATTCTTCTTCTTCTTGTGGAAGTTGAAGTTCTTCTTCTTCTTGAATGGCTTGTCATCCTTCTTCTCCTCATCACTTGACTCAACCTTGTTGCCCTTGTTGTACTTGAACTTGTTGTTATCTTTCTTGTTCTTGTACTTGTCTTTCTTTTCTTCGGGGCAAGCATGAGCCAAGTGTCCAAGTTTGCCACAATTGTAGCAATCCATCTTGGAGAGGGGCTTTCTTGAAGAGCTTGTGAAGAATTTTTTCTTCTTTGAGTCAAACTTGACTCCATTTTTGCTTAGCTTCTTCAACATCTTGGTTGTTTTCTTCACCATGAGAGCGAGATCATCATCATCATCATCATCGCTTGTGCTCTCATACATGACTTGCATCTTGTACTTCTCCGAGGAGGATGCCTTGAGTGCCAAGTCCTTCTTTTCCTCCTTCTCTTTTTCTTTCTTCTTGGAGGAGGAAGATGAGCCACTATCACCAATCTTCATGTACATCTCATGGGCATTGATCTTGCCCAAAATTTGTGTTGGTGTAGTGGCGGAGAGATCTCCTTGGTGAAGCACCGTGACGATGTGGCCATACTTCTCAATGGGCAAGACACAAAGAATCTTGCGTACCACATCGGCCGGTTCCATTTGGTTGAGACCGAGCCCATTCAATTCCTCTACAATAATGTTGAGTCGTGAGTACATTTCATTTGCATTTTCATTTGCATGCATATAGAAAGAATTGAGCTTAGCCATAACCAAGTGATAGCGTTCTTCACGCTCACTCTTTGTGCCTTCGTGAAGTGCACAAATAGTGGTCCACAACTCAAATGTGTCTTTGGCATTACGCACTCGGTTGAAGACATCCTTGCTAATGCCACGAAAGATAATGTTCTTCGCCTTGGCATTGTGCTTATCAAAGTTGAGGTCCTCCGCGAAGAGGGTGCCTCCCTTTGTGGCGGCTTTGAGCACGCCCACGTCAACGGCCTCTAGATAGGCCTCCATACGAACTTTCCAATAAGGAAAGTCGTCTCCATCGAACATGGGAGGTGGTCCATCCCCATGGGACATCTTGCTCTAGGCGGTGAAGCCTAATTTAGAGCAAACCTTGCTCCGATACCAATTGAAAGGATCAAGATGCCCAAGAAGGGGGGGTGAATTGGGCTCTTTTTAATTTCTAAACAAGAATTAAACCTATAAAGATCCAATTAACCCCCTAGTGCCTACCGCTTGTGTGTCCTAGCTAGAAAGCGGTAGCAAGTCAATGGAAAGCAAAAACTTCCTACACAATTCTAGTATGAATTGAAAGACAAGTGCGGAAAGTAATGCGGTAATAAAGAGCTAGGGAAAGAGATGCTTGACATGGCGATGTTTTGCCGAGGTATCGAGGAGTCGACACTCCCCCCTAGTCCTCGTTGGAGCACCTCGCAAGGTATAGCTCCCCCTCAATCCCGCGCAAGGGATGAGTGCTCTCTACGGACTGATTCTTGGCCACTCCGGCTCGGTGAATCGCCCACAACCGATCACAAACGTCGATGGAGAAGGGCCGCCGGCAATCTCCGGCGATCACCTTCCTCCGAGCACCACCGGACCATCTAGGTGATGTCGATCACCAAGAGTAACAAGCCTCGATCTTTGCTTGACTCACTCAAGCTTCACAACTAGAGGATGCACACTTGAACTTTTGGATGAACTAGAGAGAGGATGGATGGATTCGCGAATCACTCTCTCTCTCTAGGGCTCTTGCTCTCTTCCCAACCTTCTCAACAAACTCAGCAACTCAAATGAGCAAAGGGAAGGTGGGAGAGAAGAGGGAGGGGCTATAAATAGACCCTCTGAAAACTGCCTCGGCTGGCAATTTAAGTTGGCGACGGACGCTCCGTCGACTAGGCGACGGACGGTCCGTCGCATGCCCAACGGCTAGTTTCTGTTCATAGTTGAGGCGACGGACGGTCCGACGCCTCTGTCTAACGGCTAGTTCTGACACACTGTTCCCAGCGACGGACGCTACGTCACTGGGCGACGGACGCTCAACCACAGCGTCCGACTCTGAGTTCTGGTTAGGGTTGAAAAACACCCTCTCTGGAAGGTCGACGGACGCTCTTCCCAGCGTCCGACGCCTGGCCGACGGACAGCGTCCGACGGACCCTGAAAAACTTAGCCAGAAAACAACCCCTCTGGAAGGCCGACGGACGCTGTGGACTCAATCACCCAGCGTCCGGCGCCCCTGCCAGGAGCGTCCGACGCCCAGAAAACGATTTTGACAACTCCATTTTTCATCGCGATGAATATGGAAGTTGTTCTAGGCTATCTTACGGTCACCATAGGCTTGCTTAGAGCTAAGGAAGTCAAGTGTGCACCACACCTAAATCATGAAGCTTTCCTAAGTCAAGCTACTAATCTCAACCCCTCTTAATAGTACGGTCAAAGGTAAAAAGAGAAGCCCTATCTAATTCTAAGTGCCCTTCATCTCCTTATGGCACTTAGCCTATCATTCTAGGGTCTTCATCATGTCTCCTTAACAACCGAAACGATATCCATCTTGGGGGCTAAGTGATGACCATTATAGCCCATTCTCCTTGATCACTATGGCTAAGCTACGCATAGCCTCTGCAAAACACACGTTAGCCATAATAATCTCTAATTGTCGTTAATCACCGAAACCAACTAGGGCCATGATTCTTCAAAGAGCAACTACTAACCACTAGCACAAGTATGAATAAGTAAATACAAGCTAGTGATTTAGAGAATGCAAACCACCGAGAAGACGTACAAGGTTGACACGGTGATTTTTCTTCCGAGGTTCACTTGGTCGCCACCAAGCTAGTCCCCGTTGTATCGGCTCACTTACTTGGAGGTTTATGACTTTTTACAGGCCTCACTAGCCTAACCCCCTCAAGGGTTGCCGCCTAACCAACACAAGATGAGGGCACTCAACGATATCTTCAACTAGAGTTGCTCTTCGCGATCTCCCGCAGGGCGAGCACAATGCCCCTCACAAAGCACTTCTCCAGAGCGCCGCACAATCTTCTCACGGGCTTCAACGGAGCCACAACCACCAAGCCGTCTAGGAGGTGGCAATCTCCAAGAGTAACAAGCACCACGAGCTTGCAACACAATCACCTAGTGCCACACAAAGCTATCTCTCAAAGAAACGCACTAGAGATCACTCACTCGCAATTAGAATCACACTATTGCTTGCACAAGTGAGTTAGAGGGCTCCTTCACCAAGCACACTAGAGGCAACACATGCCCAAGGTGCTCCGCTAGCCCCAAGGGCCGGCCATGAGCTATTTATAAGCTCCCCCACGAAACTAGCCATTTTGCCCACTCATTGGGCCTTCCTGCGGAGGGTCCGGACGCACTCTTCATTGGGGTCCGGACCATGCCACGCGCGTCTGGACTCCTGCCCGTTTGAATCTTCCCGTTTGGCGCGCTCACCGATCGCCGCCACGCGTCTCCGGATGCGACCAATGGTGAGGGTCCGGACTAACACTCGCTGCGTCCGGACCTCAGCAGAGAGCTCCCTGAGAGCCAAAAAAACCGGACGCTCGTCCGGAGTCCACCGTCCGGACGACAAACAGCGTCCGGATCTCCTCAGTCAGCACAACGCAGTCAAGGGGCAGGCGACCGGACGCAACGCCGATGGTCCGGACCGCCCAAGCCCCAGCGTTCGGACTCGCTCCACCGAACATTCGGAGCTCACAAACAGAGCCGAACCTAGGGTTTGGTTCCGGACTCAAGCGCAATGGTCCGGACCCCCTTGGCCCTAGCGTCCGGAGCTCGGGTTTCAACCGAGACTCCTCCGCACTTCTTCTTCCTTTGCTTCTCAAGTGCCAACACAAATGTGATCACCACCTTGTGCAAGTCTGTTAGCATTTTCACAATCATTTTCAAAGCATTTTCACTTGATCTCACCGCGCGACTCGATCCTAATTCATCGCAAAGTTAGATCGCTCAATGTGGCACTAGATAACCGATATGCAAACAAGTTTGCCCCTATTGATAGTACGGCTATCTATCCTAAACCCGGTCATTAACTTCTCTACACACCTATGACCGGTGAAATGGAAATGTCCTATAATTATACCTTTGCCTTGCGCATTCCATTCCATCTCCATCTCCAATGTTGATGCAACACATGCACCAATCTATCACCAAATGATATGATCCACTTCATATCATCATGTGACCGTATTGGTTCATCTATCTTGACCTCACTTGCTCTCCACCGTTGCGTTGGTCCATCAGCGCCAAGCATCACTCACTTGCCCTTCACACTTGCAACCGGTCCATCAAACCAAGCCTCATCTTGATCTTCTCCACCTTGGTCACATGACTCCATGTCATGTTTCATGTGCATTAATCTCCTTCATCATACAATCACCTGTGAACTAATCTCCTATGTATATATCACTTAAACACATATTAGTTCACCTAGGTTGTCACTCAATTACCAAAAACACGCAAGGACCTTTCAGAGGTGAAAACCCAAAGTTTAGTTTTAGTAATTGGATGACAATTAGTGGACATATGCTTTCGAAGTTGTGATTGATCTAGGATCCACATCAAGATAGTGAGCAAGGCTAGGAAATGGATCAAAGAATGATCATGTCATGTGGTGCAAGCTCACTACTATAGAAAAGAGAATCACTGCCAGTTCAAAATCCTCTATTATTGTCAAATTTTGAACCAATACAACCAGATCGACAATGATGACAGTGGCTCACTAGTGTGAAAGCCCTACTTTGGTTTTAATTGATTGATAAAACCTAAGTGTATTGATCCTTTGTTGTAAATGATATGGGGTAGGTTGGTACACTCCAGGTGGTGGAGCTACATGGCACTCAATGATGGAGATGGCCACACGACCTGGTGATCAAGTGCTCCATATTTGGAAAAGAAGAGAAAAATAAAATGGGCTCAAGGCAAAGGTATAAAATCATGAGACTATTTTGTTTTGGTGATCAAGTGATTATAGAGAGTGTGATCATATTTAGGATATACAACTGTACTATTAAGAACATCTTCAAGAGATTAGTCAAATCGTTTTCTAAAGTCAAATTTAGCTATTATTAAAGAAAAAATGTCTCCAACAGACTTTGTAAATGACTCTTCAAATTTAATAGCTCTTCATCCCACCCCATCTGTTCTCTACTTTTAGATAGTCTATCTCACTAGTCATCCATCTTTTGTTTTTACAGAGTCTATTGGAGTACTTTGATATTATTTATTTTAGAGAGTAATAAAATCAATAAATTTAGCTAGTCTCTTTAGGTAATCTCTCGGAGATGCTCTAAGATGGGTGATGTCAAAGCAAATACGGTTATCCAAGTTCCACTAGGTGATTTGACTTCATCTATATGCATTAGGATCTTAAAGTCAACGACAGCGACACGACAAGGTTTTTATAGTTGCCCACCATGGTAGATCGTGCCAGGCCGATGCACGTGGCAGCTCGTTCTAAGGGCATGCTTAGATCGCGTCAAAATTACAAAACTTTACAAGATTCCCTCTCACATCGAATTTTAGACGCATGCATGAAGCATTAAATATTGGTAAGAAAATAACTAATTGTACAGCTGTAATTTGCGAGATGAATCTGTTGAGTAGTTACTCCATTTGGACAATGATTATCAAATACAAACGAAACGCTACAGTAACTTGCACGGGTAAAGTTTTTGATCTAAATTATTGACACTTTAGTGTTTCGTTTGTATTTGGTAATTATTGTCCAATCATGGAGTAACTAAATTCGAAAGATTTGTCTTGCAAATTACAGATAAACTGCACAATTAGTTATATTTTTTATTTATATTTAATGTTCTATGTATACATTCAAAGATTTGATGTGACGAGAAATTTTGAATTTGAAGGTGATCTAAACAGGGCCGACCGTGGCCAAACGTGTCATTTGAAAATAAAAAGAATCAATGGTGTTAGTTTTTAAAAATATCGAAAAAGGTTAAAATAAAAAAATTCCGGCCGTGTGGAATGAGAATTTGGCTCAGTCCGGGCCTAGCCCATTTCTGGGTCCGGCACTGGCTGGGCGCATGATTCCTGGCGGCATTGCGCCGGGCTGCGGAGGAGCACGGTCGGGCGCACCCGGGTTGGGTGAGTTGACCATGCGGCCTTGCCACCCGACCTGACGCATCTCCCTCGCCAAACACATCGGCGCATCAGGCTCGGCCACCACCAACCACCCCTTGCGCCCGTCCTCTTCCTTCCCACCGATTCGCTCGCTCGCCGCCCGCCCACTCGCCTGCGCGAGATCTAGACGAGCCGCCGCGGCCGCGGCTGCGAGCCGACGGGATCTCTGTCCTCCCGACGCGACGAACCGCTAGGACGGCGCCGAAGACGAGGAAGAAGCGGTGGCCATGGAGGCGTCTTCCTGGGACGCCCTTCGCAAGCAGGTGACCCGGCCCTCGGATCCCACGCGCTTTTCTTTCCATCTGCAGTTCCACGGATCCTCTTGGTCCCGCTCTTGCGGCTGCGTAGCACCGCGGGGCCTCTCTAGTGTCTACTTGGGATCTAGTTCCTGTCAATTCCGCGATGGGGTGGGGGTAAAGGCGCGCAGAAGTGAGGAGGGACGATTTTAGAGGAGGCTGCTCTGTTGGTCGTTGAATTCGTAGGCTACTCGTGTCCGGAGTGAATGCAGTGCTGAGAAAAGTTGAATTGGATTTAGTATCTTCGTTTCGACAATCCGTTAGTCTAGTTGTTCGCTTGTACGTCATTTAGCATTTCTCCCAGTGAAGGGGCAACCTGTAGCAATGGTGCACTGATTGAATGCTATACTGTCTAGATTTCGTTTCCTGCAGCTCTAGACTAAATGAACCTTTCATTGACTTGCTCTGTCTTCATAACGAAGCCATGTATGTTAATACTGGTGATATGATTGTAGAGGTTTTCAATCCGTCTACTTGTGGTGGCCTGTTTTCCCCCACTTCTATGCTTTATCGCCATATATTTTAAAATCTGGTTTAAGACTGTCAAAGTTCTGAAACATGGGACACTGACTTTATGCCTTTATGGTTTTATGATATGATGTTTATGGTTTCATGATTCTGTAGGTTACTCCTGTTTTTCCTATTTTGTCTGGTTATTGGTCTGTAAGGTTTACCATGTTTTGAATGGTTTGTTATCTCCCATTTCAGGCAAGGAGGTTGGAAGCTCAGTTAGATGACCAAATGATTGCATACCGTAAATTGGTTTCTATGAAATCAGATGGTTCAGAGAACGATATTGAGTCTGATATAGAAAGATCACTGAAGCAGTTACAGCAAGTAAATTCACAAATGCAAACTTGGGTATCATCAGGAGGTTCTGAAGTTCTTTCACATACTCTGACTCGTCATATGGAGATTTTGCAAGACCTTACTCAGGTCCTGGTTGCCTCTTAGACTACTAAGTTCCATTCATCATAACTACTTTTAATGTAGTGTTAAGAAAGAACCGCATATGACATGACATGACTGTACTCCCATTTTGACACCATGATTTGTTTCATCCAATATAGGAATTCTATCGGCTTCGATCAAGTCTCATGGCGAAACAACAACATGCTTCTCTCCTAGACTTGAGAGATTTTGACAGAGCAAAGTTTGATGTTGAAGAGCCATCAGACTCAGCTGATCAAGCTCTTCTCAGGGAACAAGCTGCGATTGGCAGGAGTACTGGACAGGTATGAATATCCTCCTTTCTGGCACCCTTCAATTGTTTCTCCTATTTCTTCTTGAGAGAACAATATGGAAGGGCACACCCCTGTAAAAAAGCATCAATATGAATTTCAAACTTTTGGACTAGAACTTCTCTTTCTTATCGGAAGATGATTTCATGGAACAGGGTCAAATAAAGGAACTCACTACATAAAGTTAAATAAAGAACCAAGTGTACCACTCCTTGTAAATTAATAGAAATGGACCATGCTACCATGCCAGTATTACCCTTCACACCTATGACCTATGACAAATGGTTCATACTTTTTGAGTGAACTTGTTTGCCATATCAATATGTTTGTGAGCACCAAGTAATTCTGCAGCCTGACCATAGTATTTAAACAACACTTGGTTCTTGCCTAGTTTTTAGTATATGTCTGTATAATCTCACTTTTGGTTGCCTAAATAGTAATGAGTTTTGACCAAACATTCCTCATGTGCAAGTAGTTTTGCACTCATAGTTATTAAGGCGGTAAGGCGAGGTACGGCGCCGCACGCCGCACCCCCTTCCAGACGCCTAGGCGAATTAGGCGTGCGGCGAGGCGACAGCATACACATACCCTAACCTTCCATAGGACAGCACAAACATACACTTGTACATACCTTTTTGCTGCCAATTTTGGATCCCATGTAGCAGTGAAGCAAAGTTCAGACATCAGACATTCAAGCATATATTAATTATTTGCAGCAATTAGGTAACCACATCAGACAGAGAGCAGACAGAAAGTGCACACCTGTGAGCTATCCATTCCAACTATCAAACTATAACACATAAATAGGAGAAACGAGTAGAGCAGAGGAGTACAGAAAGGAGCAGAGCATGGGAACGAGGGGGGCAGGAGGGTAGAGGAAGAACGGGGAGGAAGAGCAGAGCCGCAGAGCCACAGAGGAAAGAGGAGGGGAGGACATAGCTGCCAGTTGTGAATGGGGCTGGAGTCACTCGCGGCGGACTCGCAGTCGCAGTTGCGGAAGGGACAGGGTCGGTCGCGTACGGGGCGGGGCGCGGGAATCGCGGCCGGGGCGGAGTCGCGCGGTCGAGCAGAGACGCGCAGACAGGGCAGGCTCGCACGCGGATTGGGCCGGACTCGTCGAGGTGCACCACCACTCTCTTCCTCTCTCCCTCTTCCTCTCTGAACCGACACGGTGGGGATTGGGAAGTCTTTGGCGGAGGTGTAGGTGCGCAGCAGCTTCCTTCCCCCCACCCCCCCCCCCCCCCCCCCCCCCCCCCCCCCCCCCCCCCCCCCCCGCGCGCGCATCGCCCCGCTGTTTTCCCCGCAAGAGCGCTCTTTCCCGCACCTTTTCCGTCCTCCGGCGTCCGCCTCAGCGAGAAGGATGACTAGGCAACGCCGTCTGCGCCTAGGCAACACCATGCACGATGAGGGCGAGGCGACCATGACTACCCATTTGAAAACCCCTCGGACGCCTTGATTACTTTGTTTGTGCTTCAGTGAGAACAAGTTGAAAACTTCAAATTTCTCTGTATTCTTGTTGAGAGAAAACACCCTAGGACCTCTTGCCTTGTTTCTGGACATACCTGGAATAATTGGAATGAAATGGTGAATACAACATCTTATGATTTGCAGTAGGACCCACTTGTTGGCTCAAAAAGCTGATTGATTGCATTCTTCAGTGTAAGTTTCTACTGGTGCACTCAGTTTCAGGACATAGGAGCTTAATGAGTTTTACCATGAACTAACAATTAACAAGCATGGAATAGGTTAACTCATGATACTTGGCTATGAAACATATTTTGATGGAGTTAAAGCAAAAGGAGTTTTCTTGTTATAAAGCTATATCAACATCAGCTCCTGCTAACTGGTTCCCAAATCCTGTTTTCAGCATGTTGGCCTTCACTGTTCTTATTGCTGACACTTGGAAAGAGCAATTCTTTTTTAGAAGCTGGCAACCAAATACCACACCTATCTAAAACTACACGTCCAACAGGAAGTCAAACATACTTAACCTTTGAGGCTATAGTTGGGGTGGAATATGATTCAGATTTTATAATGTTTTTTCTGTTCTTGTTGAGGCCGAAACTCACCGCAATTGGTAGTGAGCAAATGATGTTTTGTGGAAAATTTTAAGGATAGTTGAAGTTGCAAACTGTGACTATGTGTTGTGGGTACTTCCTTCAAGGCAAAATTTGCTATAGGACCCAGAAAGTGATGTCGTGTGGGTGTGGCTAGAAGACACAGAAAAGTGCAATTGGCTGACTGGCACACTGGCTATTTGTTAATTTGCTAAAAGACGCCACATCTATTAAAACAATCATTTCGAGCCTGAGAGGAGAGGAATGATGTGCTTTGTCCATTTTTATCCTGGGCGCCTTTCTCTCAAGAGTCCAGATTCCTTCCCCCTGTGCTCCTCTTCATCTTCGCTTCCTCCTCCACTTCATGAGCAGCAATGGTGGTGGTGCTGCTGCTCTTTGGCCCACCCCTGGCCATGCCAACTGCGTGCTGACATCCAACACTTGTTGATTGTGTGTGCTTTCCAGCGCGCAGCCCCTTCCGCCTTTCAATCACATAGTCTAGGTTTGACTTTGACCTTAGTCAAAACTATTATATTGATTATTACTCCTTCCGACCAGAAAGAATGCAATTCTAGCATAGTATGAAGTTAAAGAATCTTGAGTATGACTTACTATATGTAAAAATGTGTCAAGGATTATGATATCAATAAATCAATAAATATTGTAAGATTTGTCATGAGATATTTTCATAGTATACCTATTTTGGTGAAATAAATAATAATATTTTTTTACCATATATTTGGTCAGACTTTAGATGCTTCAACAAAGAATGCACCTAGAATTGCATTCTTTGTGGGACAGAGTTAGTAATCTCTAAATTTTATGTATATTGGTAACACAAGGTTGGTGTTAATAGATTCATCATGAAATATATTTACATAATATGTATATCTCTTTTCATCTAAAGTAATATATTTTTATAGATATTTCTAGAGGCTGATGTACTATGGACTTATATCTGTGACCAGAGGAAGTAGGAGCTACTGAGCTAGACCCCAATAAGATCTCATAGTGTTTTAACATGAACAGTCTAGTAGGAAAATCCAAAGTTTCTGCACCCTTGGCTTACAAAAGAAAATGTGACATTGTAACACATGAACTTTTTAACTATTATAACTACCAAAAAAAAGTAATGTAGTTCATGAGCTTGTGCTATTAATGTATTTAATGATACTTATCAAGTTGTATGGATACCAGGGTGCACTCATAGTTGGACTATTAGGAATTCTGCCTGCTGATATAAATTTGATACTCTATGAGGCCTAGGGGTTTCTGCAGTTCTGCTTGCAAATATTTGCAAATTTGCCCAATAGATGCTTCTTGTTGCACTAACCATCGTTGCTCAATTTTTTGTGCCATTTGCTTCATAGACTCAGTTGGTACCCACCTTTTTTTGTGAAACAGACTCTGTTGGTACCCTATATGTTGCATATGCCCAGGAACAATTGGGCATGCTAACAATAGGCAGCAATGAACAAAAGCTGTAGTTTTTAAGGGATCTGCATGGTTAAGATGCAAAAAGTAAGCACATTTGTTTGCATTTGTGCCTGATGCGGAAAGGCTAGATAGTAGATTAAGTGAACCCTATTTGTTTGCTGGTATTGGGGGCTAAGATAGTCTTGATTACGATCTACTCTATTTGTTTGCTGGTATTGGGAGTTTTCTCATTTGTTGACCTTACTAATCTCCAATTAAGTTACCAAAACGCTTTATTGCCTGTTGCATTTATTGCCCTTACTAATCTCCATTATACGATTTATATACCTGTTAGATAGCAAAGCCATCAATTTGATTGTTTCAGGGAAAGCCTTCTGCCGTGCTACTTTTGTCTAGAATACTAGTACATGTTTAACAACTTCACAATGATGAATGTTACCATTTGTATGCCTGAAGTTATATTTAATGATATACCAGATGGATAACGTGATATCACAAGCTCAGGCAACACTAGGTTCTCTCATGACTCAACGGTCAACATTCGGTGGCATCACTACAAAGATAAGCAACGTCAGCAGCCGGCTTCCAACAGTATGTATCGCATCTTATATAATCATCAATCAATCCCATTGCATGCCTTCTTAGGATATACATCTCATGGATACTTTACTCAACCTTACAGATTAACCACGTCCTCTCGTCTATCAGAAGGAAGAAATCCATGGACACTATCATTCTTTCGCTTGTTGCATCTGTCTGCGCGTTTCTCATCTTCATCTACTGGCTGTCGAAGTAGGTTTACCAGAGCAAAGGTATTACAGTGTTGTAAGTTTGGGATCACACTACCGGTACAGATAATCTTGATTGATGTTTGTACAATATTGGTTGATTGAATGCTATTACGATTCGGTTGTGCTGTACCCACCGTGTCTCCAGCTGTGCAAGTGCAGCCGATACTTTGAACTGAACTGTACCTCGTGTACTTAAGCTCGGCATAACTACGTGTGGCTTACGAACTTGGAGCAAGCCCCATGTTTGCCCAGATCTGGGCTTAATTAAAGGTGGATCTTGACCTTTGCGTTGGTGCCGCTGTCCCGAGACACTGCAGATTTAGGCCATCTTTGGATCCCTTAGGGCATCCGTAATAGTAATAGCTAGTACTAGCTATTTGGTGAGTTGATGTAGAGGTGAGAGATAATAAAAAAAACTAATATATACTAGTGGATTCACATGTTCCTCTCATGTGGTTTTGGGCTACGTGAAATAGATAGATTATTTGCTTGTAGTTAGTGATTACTTTCTCTCCTACTTTTTGTTTGCCATGTCATATCTAGCTAGCCAAATAGTTAACCATGACGGATGCTCTTAGGAAGTGAAATGCGAAATCCAAGACAACGTCAGCAAAACTCTAAGTATAGAAACTGCTCTACCCAGTAATTTCTTTGCGTAATAAATATAAGGATTATTTTATTCTCTCTCCCGAACTCTCTCGTCCTTATCCTTCCTTTCTCTCTCCCCGTTCGTGAGACGTGAGCAGGTGCGATGAGCACAGCGGCTAGCGGCGGGGTGAGCGCGCAGTGGCCCGCAACGAGCGCGAGGGCGAGCACGGACGCGGCGGGCAAGCGCGAGGACTGGACGCGGCCAGTGAGCGCGGAAGCGGCGCGCGGGCGCGACGGGCGAGCGGCCCCAAGCGTGGTGCACTCCGGCGGCGAACGACTTCGCCACGAGAACCATGCTCGCGGCGCCGGCCACGGCCAAATGCGCGGCGAGCTCGTTGCCCACCCGTGTGGACACGCCGAAACCCAATGACGACGGGAACACGTACACCAGCGCCGTCGTCTGCATGAGCACGCCCATGGACGGTACCGCCGGCTTCGGGTCCGGCAGGAGGCCGCAGAGCAGGATCATCACCTCGTACCACCACCAGTCGAAGCACACCGACGCACAGCTAGGCGAGCGCGCGGCCGGCGGGCACGAGCAGGCGCGACCGGCGAGCGCACAGCCGGCGAACGGGGCGAGTGCGGGCGCAGGCGCTGGGCGAGCGCGGCAGGCGCGGCCAACGAGCGCCTATATCAGCTCAAGTTGAAGTATGATGTTTTGGCTTAGGGATAGAAAAAGGTTTACCCACTCATTCCAAATTATAAGACGTGTGGGATCTTGTGTCTATATACACATTGCTTTTGTAATGCAATCTTGACATAATATATATCTAAGTGCATAGAAAAAGCCATGCATCTACAAAAAGCAAAAAAAAAAAAAATAATAAGTCCTACAAATTGAAATGGAGGGAGTACTATACATGGTAGCAATGAAGTGTTGAGCTTGTGGATACTGATCATTTGCATCTCACAATGATTCTGTGTATGCCCCTCCAAACCTTTCTGGTTCGAGGGAGTAAAAGTTACCTTAAATCCTGGGATCAAAACTAGACCCTAGTTCGACGAATGAATTGCATTTGATTGGGGGTAATGAATTGAGTTGGCCTACCAGCAACTTATATATGTATTATAACATAAATAAAAATGATTACGTGTTACTGCACAAAGAGCATGAAAAAGGGTCCTACAGTGAACAAACTATTTGCCAGATTGGATCTTGAACCAAACACCTCATGTTCGAACCCAGCCTGCAGTGTTTCTGTGCAAAGACAAACTGGCTCCCATCAAACAGCCTACACGGCCAGATCCCCGGGCTAAAGGCCAGCCATGCATCGCTGTTCTGTTTGCTGCAACGAGAAGTCGCAGGAAGGCGCACGATGAGTTCCCTTTCCTGCGCACGATGATCGCAGGAACGTGGAGTCGCTCGCAATCGCAAGAGGACGAAGCCGTCTAGCCTCGTCGACGGCCCGGGCCGGCACCACGGGGCCCTGTCCACATGCTTGTGTCCCCGGTGCCATCCCATCCGGCCGTGCGCTGCCGCTGCGCTTTGGGCCCTAAAGGGCAAAGGAGGGCACACGGGTTCCACTTCCAGCGAGCGCCCCCACGGGAAATACACCGCGCCAGGCGCGAGTGACCTGATGATGGACGCGTCCCTTCCCTGCCGTGCCGGACCGCAGATGGCGGTGCGGCGCCAGCGTCGTCAAGTCTCTGGGATTTAGCGTTAGCGTTTGTTTTTTAAAAATAGTTTTATGAGTAATTTTTTTAGATAAAGCTGAACTATTTTAAAAAATATATTTAGCAAAACAGTTTTATAAATAACTTTATGCATGAATATAAAAAAGAAATGGAGGAAAGAAAAGAGATAAGCTATTTTTAGTTTCATATCATAATATAGATATGGAGTGACAAGCGACCAAGTGATCCAATAGTTCCGAATCCGTTCAGCTGTCCCAACCTGCAACGGCCGATCGCCTGCGCTGTTCTCATCAGCTACAAAAACGTGCGGTGGACACTTCGAGCGCAAGCGTGCCTCCAGCTACAACCCCGAACACTTCCTTGTCAAAAAAAAAAAAAAAAAAAAAACCGAACACTTGGCCACAACGAAAGGGGACTGGAGAAGAGAGCAGTTGCTTCGGCGACAGCCACATGATGCTTCCTTCCAGAATAATAGTAGTAGCGAAGTACAGTAGTACGTAGCAACACCTAAGCAGCCTGCTCTTGATGAGCAGCACTAACCACAGCTGCTGCGAAGAAATGCAGCGCGCGCCTGATCCCGTGATCCGGGTCAACTATTGCGTGCTGAGTGAGATAGTTAGAGGATCGGACGAGATGCCGTGAGACGTGCAGCGCGGAGCTGCCGTAAACAAGGCGTGCTCGGTCGTCACAGCACAGGGACTGCATAATCTGCTCGGCTCCGGTCAAAGAGCGAGCGAGAGAGAGAGAGAGAGAGAGAGAGAGCTGATCAGATTTCAGTAGAGTGCTTTGCACCGGTCCACGGCATTTCCTCATCTTTGCAAGGTGCCCAGGGCTCCTGACGTCGTCCAGCTGGTTCAACTAGAGCTCCCCACGGCACAAGTTTGTGTAACCGTTCAAGTCTAAATCTGGGATACTGCTAGTTATAGAAGCCTGGACCTGGTCATACAAGGTTGGACCTTCTATAATTAATTAGTTTTAAGATTAGCTTATATTTAGTTTTTCTAATTAGTATCCAAATAATGTACGTGACACCCTCTAAACTTTAGTCGTTGATCCAAACACCCCCTTAATCTGAGCTTCTGCTCCACCAGTCATCCAGCTGCATTTCTACTTGCAGTAACACTGAACCAGCCACTGGTCTTTCTGAACAGAGGAACCACAGTACATATCTCGGGCTGATTCACGGACCTCTTCATATGGAAGAACACCAAATTCATCAAACCCTCTTTAAAGTCTTTGAAACCAAACTCTTCAATGAAAACAGTAGTGCTCGCCGTTACTCA
Source organism: Microstegium vimineum (assembly GCA_022036555.1). NCBI lineage: Eukaryota > Viridiplantae > Streptophyta > Magnoliopsida > Poales > Poaceae > Microstegium > Microstegium vimineum. Next base: position 46,551,814 of record CM039119.1, on the reverse strand, counting down.
TCCTCGCTGGGTCTTCATAACATAAATCAAAAGCATGACATTTTGTTGGTAATGTCTTCGCAGAAAGGAAGTGGGGAGCGGTCAGTGCAATTCCCTCAATTTAAATTGACACTAGGACCCCCCCAACCTCCACTACGAGCGCGTTTCAAAATACCATCAGCCAGTTGCTAATGCCCTGCCTGTGAGTCTGTGACAGCCTACCAAAGACTCGCATCGATAACACATTGTTTTGGATGCAGCACTCATGGCATTATGGATGGCAAAGCCCCCACCGGATTGTCATTGTTTAAGCAGACCTTAACCACCAGCCTGAGCCACTCACTTAAGCCAGAGAACAACTGACAACCACAATCACAGCGGGCGGGGGGCACCAGCATGTGAACGTCGCCATCCAAACAACCCGGCTTTTGTCACCTATCAGCCCATGATTGGGAATTAAGCTCGCAGTTACCAATAATAGCCGAGCAATCCAATCTTTTCAGCTAGTGTCACGGGAGACATGGAAAACAAAGCGCAGCTTAATTTTATTTTTTCTAAATCGAGAGATCTAGTCACTCAACCACTAAGGAGTATCACCTGTTTAACTCCAAATCAATATCCGATTCCATGTCCACAATGTATATCTGATCTAATTCAGGCAGCAGACAAATGATTTGTAGAATTTTTAGCGATTGGTCACCTACAGAAGTTTGATGATGGACTCTGGAGTATGGTTTCTCTAGATGATGTTCATTTCTCGGGTTGCCGATGGAAGGAAGGGTAACCTCAAATGGCTTGGTCACTCAAAACTGCACAAGAACATTGCTCGCTGAACAATTGCAACTTACAACAATGGGAAGAGAAATCCTCACTGAATTGTGAACCAATCATCAATCGAAACAATGCCGGCAAGCCGCTTCCGCCGCTAGCCCATACATCACACTAGTTCTTCCAGGCGTAGATGAGGAGGGAGAAGCCGTCGCCGCTCTGCAGCTCGGCCTCCTCGGGGCTGCCCCAGTCCATGACAGTGGAGCCACTCGCCCATGACGCGGAGGAGGACGCTACTGAAGCCGACGAGGAGGAGCCCGCCTTGGCCAGCCTGCTCGCCTGCCCCCTCTTCCTCCGCTTCTCGCCATTGCTGCTGCTCTCGCTCCAGTCCCCTCTCCCCCACCTATCAACATAGCCTGCCCAGCCGCCGCCTCCGCCTCCCTCGGCGGCCTTGTCGAGCAGCTCCTTGTCCTTGGCGTCGGCCGGGTCACGGTCCTCGCCGTCGGCGAGCTCGAAGCGGAAGACGAAGACGGCGTGCGCGGGCGGAGCCACGGCCGCGGCCGCGGCGAGGGCAGCGGCGGCGACGGCAGCGTCGGGTGGCGAGGCGTCGCGCGCGGGGAAGAGCCAGTTATGAAGGTCCCAGGAGACGAGGACGCGGTCGCCGCCGCCGAGGTCCACCTTCTCGGTGCCGCGGAACTTCCAGCGCAGGCGGCGGACGTGGAGCACGCGATTGCCGTCGACGGAGACGGACATGCCGACCTCGGCCCTATCCCGGTCCCGCTCCTTCTCCCTCCCCTGCTGGCCCTGCTGACCCTGCGCGCGCGAGACGAGATCCACCGAGATCTCCCGCTCCTTGCCACGCACGACGACGCAGGTCCGGTGTCCGCGGCCGCCTCCCCCAGCGTCGCGCATGGACACGTGCTCGCGGCGCGAGACGAGGACGGGGGCCGGTCCTGGCGGGCGTCGTGCCTTGGTCTTCCTGTAGGCCTCTTCCGCCATGTCCCCAGCGACGACGGCCATCTCGCCGTCCACCACGACGGCGACGAAGTACCCCGAGGAGGGCTCCGGGGAGCCCGAGGGCGGGAAGCGCGCGCGCGAGAGGTCCCAGGCCAGGTCGACGCGGCGGCCCCGCACGCGGAAGCGCTTGGACCCGCGTCGCCGCCACAGCAGCCACGGCCGCACGCGCACGGCGGCCACCACCGTCGCCCCCTCCTCCTCCTCCTCGTCGCACTCGCCCTCGTACTCCACCTCGCCGTAGTCGGACGCCGAGGGGGACGGCAGCGGCGCGGGCGCCGCGGAGACGCGGAGCACGGCGCGGAGGCTGAGCCCGAGCGCGGCGCGCGACCAGGACAGCGCCGCCAGGCCGAGGCGCGTGTCGTAGACGGACGTGGCCAGGCTGGTCCCCGCCCCGGAGCCGCCGGACCCTGACCCCGACGACGCCGACGCCCGGGCGCCGTGCGCCGCCGCGGCGCGGAAGCAGGCCGGCATCGCGTCGGGCATCGCGCGTCCTCCCTCCCCCTTTGCACTCGGGAATTTGGGATGGAGGGGTGAATGGCAACGGAAACCACAGAGATTTTGCGCTGAAAAACGCTGGCGTTCTGGGTTTATTTTTGCCTTTTTCCCGGTACGGTTTGGTTCGCCCTCGCGCAGAGGTTGGACCTTGGACCAGGCAGGGTGCTGGGGCGTGGGTACATATAACTCTGACGACGTGGGAGGGGGTGTCGCTGTGGATCGGCTCGGCCTCGCGTTTTGATGGAGTTTCCGCTCGTTGTTAATTTTGATTTTTTTTTTTTGACAAGGGCGCGAATAAGCCGTGTTCATATTACTGGCGCGTGCATGTTTGTCAGACGACGCAGTGTTCACGAACGCGAAGCCTCGTTGGTTCGTGCTGGATTCGTGCAATTAATAACGAGGCGGGTGTGAACGAAACTGGTTTTCTCAAACGTTGATGGCAACGGTAATCGTTGTCTATTCGGGTTGCTTGGAGTGCGAATTATTCTTCAATCACTTGTTGTGCCGAGTCTAGATCTTAGAATAAGAATAAGAAGAAGAAAAATATAAGAGCTCAATCTGAAAAATTCAAATGCAGGTTGCTAAGCATGCATATATATCGTATAAGTATAACGAAGGTCACTTTCTGCAACTAAAGAAACAAATAAACTGCATACAAACTTAGCTGTCAAATAACGTTGCAGCATTTGCAAACTTGTTAGAATGAATCCATTCATTTATCTAACTTTGCATATGGTCAACTTTTTGGATCATGCCTCCAAGTATCATTTCCCCACAAATTCATGAATCGTGTCTTATTTATTTATATGTGAAATAGAGTGAATCGTTCTACTATTTCACTTACATTTCTCTTCACTTAAAAAACAAACAGTATATATATACATTGATCGGCCGTGAGGGTCTTCAAGTTTGGTCCACTTCACTACTCTGACACGAACGAACGTATCTGAAAGCCGAGAACTTGGCACGCCAACTCTCTGCACTACCCGTTGCCTATTCCAAAGGAAGGGCACTCGGCTCCTTTTTGCTCGCCAACGCCAAGGCTTCATCATGAGGCGAGACCTAATCATGCCGCGACATGGTTCGAGTGGGTCGATCGATTTGTTCGTGCAAGTCATGATATGATACTCCCCGTGCCCGTGGATACAGATTGCATTGCATGCATGCCGGTCGCGACAATACACACGACATGATGGAACCAAAAGAAACAGCCCGGGAACTCAGGGGAGGGGAGTACCGCAAAAAGGCGGAAAAAGAAGACGACGAGACACCGGGCCGCCGGCCGGGGAGGAGAAAATGAGCACCAGGTGCACCGAACGGTCGAGCCGCCCCGGCCCGCCCGTGCTGCACCTCCACTTCCACGGGGCCTAGCTAGATATCGCCGGGCGGCGGGTGGCAGTAGCCGCGGAGCACGTGAGGCAAAGACCACGCTAATTCAGCGCTGATTCTATTGTTCGGTGCCGTGGACCGGATCGACCGACGACGCAGGCAAGGTGAGACCGGCGGGCTGAGAGTCAGAGGACGAGCGGAAAGGCATCAGAGGGCTGAGGCAAAGGAGCGGTCAACCCGCTCCCGCCCCCGCCCGCCGGCAATCGACCCACCGCCACTGGAACGCGCGCGAGAGAGAGGAGACCTCGCGCCCTCCGCGCAGGCGCAGCCGTGGCCGTGCGCGGCGCGGCGCGGCACTGCACCGGGGCAGCGGTTTTCTTTGTTTCTCCGTAGCTAGCTGCAACCTGGGGCCCGCCTGGAGGAGGGGCTGGCGACGACCATCGCCATCCGGTGATGCTGGTAGTTTTTATTACCCGTCGAGCGCGTGGTTTGAAGGAATCCGAGTCGGTCCCTGGACTGCTGATTTGCCATGGCTCCTCGGGGTGCAGCCGTCTTGTGGAGTGGATGATTGGTGGATCGGACGGGGACTGTGGATTATTGCCAGCCCGGGCGGCGACTTGGACCGTGTCACGGCCACGGTACGGTCGCCCCCTTCCAGAACACAACTGCTTGCCTTGCTGCAAGTCGGCCGTTCGTCGCTCGTTTTCGTCGACCTGCGTAATTAATGAACCAGCCGACGACTAGTAGAGCACGTACCGTACGTACTCCATCATACGCGTGAGCCCGTTCGTCCCACTATTCCATCTAAAAACTGCTTGCTGGAGTGAAGAATGCCATGCAGAATGGCACAGCGCGGACAGCAGCAGCAGCACAAGTGGTCGACAAGTACAGCGCGCCAGACTGTGGACGCGCGACAGATCCGCCCGACCGACCCGCCGCGCTGTGCCGCGACAGGAGAAACACGCTGACGGTGCCTGGTGCCATGCCACCGCCGAGCACTCTCGCCATTACCGCGGACAGCGACCCCCGATGACGGCGAACCGACGACGGGCCGGCCGGGCGCTCCAGGGCCTCCGGATCCGGATCAAGTGGCGCGAGTCGAATCGGGGTGCCGGTGCGGTGCGCGACCAGCCGGCAGGGGCGTAAACACCAGGGGGATCGGCGCTCGCCGGTGCCTGCTGGGCCCAGAAGGTGGCGCCTGAGCCGGCAGCCAGCGTGCGCGCGCCATGCGCAGTTGCCGCGTGATTTGGTCGGGGCCCCTGCTCCTGCCCCAGCAGGGAACTGATCAATGACACAGCGACATGGACTGAAGGGGCCAGATGTTTATTAGGCTGCTGTGCATCCGAATTCCGAAGATCGTTTTGCTCAAAAGTAAATAAATAAATAAATAAAACCCGAAGATTCACGGTTGCAGATACTGACCAGACAATATCTGTTTCTCATTAAAGCCTTGATTGGATGCGCATGTATCTTCCTCAAACCACATGTATTATTTGAACTAATTTCCACTCCAAATCACTTTAATCCATGTGGTTTGAGACCAATACATGTTCCACTCCAAACAACTTCAATCCACTTGGTTTGAGACCAATATATGAGCAAACAGAACAATGTCTTGGGGTTGAGCAGCTGGTACTGTCATGTTTACTCCCTCCCCCATACTCATACTCGTAAGTTGCTCGCGGTTGAGCAGCAGTTGCAGCGCGAGCTGGAGAGAGGGCCGCCAACTACAAGAACAAGACACGGCAAACTCGTCCCATGATCCACAATGTACCACAGTGCTACAGCAACAAGTTCAGACAGGGAAGCATGAATGGCCCAAGGAGATTTTGATTTCCCAACAGCCGCGCTCAGCGCTCAGTTTTTGCACCGAACTTTCATACCAGAGCCACATGTATAAGCCAATAAAAAACAGGACCAAGCTACCAGTTTAGTACCTGACTCTAAGTTAAACGAGAGGTGCACATATAGCAACATTAACAAGGGTTGATGAGGCCAGCAGAAGGGTTGATAGCCACACTACTCAGGAACATCTGAAGGTCACTTGATATAACCAGAGCGCTGAAGGCACCATAATGCCCCTTGTGCGGCGTTCTCTTGTGCAGCTTTCTTCCTAGGTTTGGGGTCACTGAAACACTCCACAATGGTGTTGACCAGTCCATTCAAGTGGACAGTCACCTTGCACTTGAATCTGCAGAGTTTTAAGACATCAGTGATTCCCATTTCTAGTCATAATAACCAGCTTATCATGGGCAGTTAAGAATCACTCTACAAAGAATCACACAAACATCAGATGGTGTCATCTAACCACATTTCAGTCATCACTTCAAGGATGCTACCATAGGACGGTTGGACTTACAGGTAGGCATATACTGGCTCAGAAAGAAAAGAAAAAAAAAAAATGCCCCCATTGTGGTTTGCTATAACTAGAAATTTCAGAAAATTTGACCCACTTTCTTTAACTAATCATATTTGTATTCCTCAAACTGTACTAACGAGGACTTCATTATTTTATTCTTAGGAATAATGCAGCTTTATTCTCACCTTTGTTTGTTCTTTCAGCCATCTAGATTGGATAGAGCTTCATAATGCTCACATGCCAATCTATTTCTTGTGATGAAAGACAGAAACCTGCAGGTAGCCTCTACTCATGGAACTTCAGTTGATTTTCCAGTTCGGGGTGACGCTTGTGTAGTGAGTTAATGCAGTTAGCGTATTTTTATTAGTCATAACATTGGCGTTATCACATTCCAGCATTGGCATAATATCTCTCAAAATTTAAATGTACCATAAAACGACATTGTGTAGAATATTATGTTTGATTCACCTTTTCAAAATATATACAAATAAATACTGCATTGCAGGATATTAAGCTGATGCCTTTTTGGTGACATAATGCACAACATGTTATAAATATTGGAAGTGCATGAACATTTAATTTAATATTCATCAGTTAGTAGGGAAACTCACATTCTGACATGTGGAGGTCCTTGTTCTTCAAAGTCATATGATGGTTCTTTCGAGCCAATCACCTTGCATATTTTTAGCAGTCTCGAGCTTGCCGATTCGTTACCTATATATAACCTCTTAATTTCAGTAAAACAATTATACAACCTCTGAATTGCAGTACAACAATAGCTTATATGAAAAAAGGAAACCTAGCTGTAGATATCTAGTTAAGGAAGAAGCAAGAGCACTGATGCATATATATATATACTCAACTGCATGCCAGAGCTCCTGGCCAGCTTTCAAAATTGAAAGAAATTAACGCAAATATGGCTGTTTGGTTTGCAACTCCAGTAAGCCAAACCAAAATTTGGAAATGCCAAAAGCGTGGGCAATGCCAAAACTACGATGTTTGCTTTGAGGCCATGCCAATTTGTGTGAAGGGTAAATGTATGTATGAAGAAGAATGAGCGTTTGGAGTAAGGCCGTGTCCTATGAAACTTATAGTGTAAAATGTGAGGTCCAGATGTCATAAATGTTTTTTTAAAATGTAGGCAAGTGGGATCTTGTTTTGTAGATTTAATTGCAACGAATACTGTAGTATAGACAGATCCCAAAACTGATGTCCTCCTACTGATAATCACAAAATGGAAGAATTGGTGTAACCATACTCCTACTGACACGTCATCCATGTACTGTACAATGACCAAGCTAAACTTTTTTTTTTAAAACATGCCTAGACATGTATTTCATTAAGAAGAATAGAGTTTGTGACACCAACAGGAACAAACACTGCTCCGGCAACCGGTCGTTACCAGAACGAAACCAAACAGAGCAGAAGCAGCTAACCAAAACACCTAGCTAAACTCAGGCTACCATTTCACTCGCCCAAGAGATACCCCACTGGGCATGGCCAAATTTATTTGGCACCACCAATGTTTGACTTTGAAGCAAATGCTGGCCAATGTTTGTTGGCTTGAACAAATATTGGCTTGGTTTGCCAGGGCTCACATCCAAACAGGCCCATAAAGCCTAATTGTTTCATAATCAAATTGAAAAGATATATCAGAAACATGCTCCTTACTGCAACCATTGGCTTGACCAGAGTTCTGTACTGCACAGCTAGTGGCCATATCCATGGGAACCTTGCCAGTAGGATCTTCAACTGGAAGACCGTCTGGCGCTTTGTTCTCCATGTCAAAGACTTCAATTTTCTGTTGTAGTTGGACAATGGGCTCTGAAATTTCAGTCCTTCTGCGCTTGACTAACAAATCCTACAAAGAGGGAAATTGCCACCATAAGAATACTAACACATATTTAATCTGCAGAGAGAAAAGGTAAACTCAAGCATGTGGCAGTGAATTTGAAAGGAGGATGAGAAAAATGAATGCAAGAGATTTTTGCCAACTTGTGCATTTCCATCTTCTGACTCCACTTCCTCCTTGACTGGCACGCCACTGGACTTATGCTTCCTGGGAGGCTCCATACCCACTAAATGGAGAGTTTCCCTGACAAGTTAAATTTTTACTAGTTAGCTATATGTTTCTGTCACAAGTCACAAGATATAAGTATCCACTATAGTAAAGTTTAGTGGGAAAAAGGCGTAATTCATTATTAACACTATTTATTGGGCGCAAGAGAAACTACTTTATCAGTAATGATACCTCACCAACACGGACTAGAAAAATTGCACATTTCAATAACAAATGATTCAGAGCTATCCTCCGGAAAACACGCTACCTACTGATCATGCATATTTTATAAAAGATAGCATGCGTGGTGCTCAGTAAAGTCACCAAAAAACATATAAAATAACTACTGAGTGCAAATTTGCCACACGACAGCTATGTTACCACCTATTCAACACGAGTTATAGTTAACGTCATATTGTGTGCAAATTTTTCTGCTCAGAACATGTGAAAGTTTTTTGAGAATTTGACAAAAAGAAAAGGCCTTCCATGAACCAACTTAAATTTTTGTCAACCTTATATGCCATGGGATAAAAAAAATAGAAACGGTCATCTGCGTGTGGGAAGAGGAGGGTGTTAGTATTGACATAATTCAATAATTGCACTGCAGATTACTTGTAACGGTAGTGACGACAGAACAATTTTCTATATAAATAAAAACTTACAAATTGACAGTTGCGCTAACGCTGCTGGCCGTTACAATCCTTAAAGAGTAAGCCGTTGTAAGCTCTACTGAACGACATACTGCAAAAGTGGGTGACGAGTGACGACAAAATACTGCACGTGCAGGTAAAGAACCATTTAGCTCTGTATGGCTATAGAACAAATGCCATTTCTGGTAATCCGTAATCCTGGTTTGTGCATTCAAGCCCCAAATTTCCTAGTCTAGAAACCATCAAGCTGTCTGCTCAGCGTCATATATTGACATATTGTCTTAAATAGTTACATCAACCTTGTCCTTGCCAAAGAATCATACTCACTCACAATAAAGATGCAGAAGCATATATCAAACTATGAACGGCGATTTTTTTTTCCAAGTAAATATGAATTGAATTTTTTTTGAAGAAATACTACTACAAATTCGGAATTTACCATCAGAAAATGATGCATCAAACTCAGCAGACTGGGGAACATCTCCAAGGCTGGACGACCCTCCTCTGATTCTTTTTTTAAAACGGCGCGGCACGCACTGAAGCAACTAATCGAACTACGCGTGGTTAGGTCGGATTAGTGGGGGTCCCGCAGCACACAAATCATCCAACCTATTGAAATAGGGACAAGAAAGGGTTTCGGATTTCATTGCTTTAGAGTCACAGGATAGAATAGGTCCAATCCTAGATTGAACCCTAGAACAATCCGTACAGCCGAGTTTCAGTCGCTTACCAGCTGAAGAAGAAACTGGTCTGACTTCAGACTGATGGATCTCCACTCCAGCAAATGCAGAGTGGAGAAGGTGGGACACGACGCTGCTCAGGTAAAGACGACTGCTGTGAAGAAAGTGCTGTCTCGCTCGCCGCCTGGTGGAGTCGGAGAGCAGACGGGGACTCGCCGACGGGGAGAGTCGGAGAGTAGGAGGGGACAGCGTTTTTCAGTTTCCCACTGGTGCCACGGAAACGGAACCCCTCTCGAATTATCACTTCATTTTCCAGTTTTAACCCTGGCCCACAGCAATACGCCACATCGGCAATAACACGCGCGGACGCGCCGCCCCGCGCTGGACCCCACTCGGGCTCCCAGTTCGGATCGGATTCCAGCGGGCTCCTGCCCGTGCCTCGCATACGGGCCGCAAGGCATAAATATGTCGCCGCGTGCAGCTCCGCTTCGTCACGATCTCGTCGGCTTCTCCAGCGCCGCGGCGGTGACAAAGACGAAGCCAATCGTCCGTTCCCTCGCCCTCCGGCATCGGCACCCCGTGCCGGCGATGGCAACGTTGTGCATCCGTTCCACGGACTGCCTCGCGGGCCGCGCCTCCTTCGGGGCACACCGCGGGGTGCGCGCGGCGCCCGCGCTCACGGCTCGTTCGCCAGTGCAGCAGCAAAGGCAGCACGAAAGTCGGAGTGTAGCCACCCATTCTCCGCCTGATGTGACCATGAACTCGCGGTCGGCGCGTGGACGGGCGAATGGGCAGCGGCGCAGGCGCCGGTCTCCCCCGGCGGCTGGGGCCTTGGCCGGGGCCGGGGACAGCTCGCCACCGCACAAACGCGTCATGGATAACGTTGTGATCCTGCGCAGGGGCCAGAGCCTGGCGTCACTGACGGCGACAGCCTCGGCCGCGGTGCCGAGCGTCGCGCAGGCGGTGCCCGAGAAGGCCGAGACTGTGCTGGCGGGGAAGGATGCGAATGCGGGTGTGGTGGTGGTGGCCGTAGCGCGCCGCGGCGAGCGGGAGAAGGTGGATGAGTTTGTGGCAGCCGCGAAGCAGAGCAGTGAAGAGGCCGAGAAGTGTGTGGCGGCGGTGGACCAACGCCGCGCGCAGGAGGAGGCGGCCGAGACCGAGGTGGCCCCGGACAACATCGGAACGGAGACGGAGGAGGAAGAACCCGTGGTGGCCACAAACCAGAGCGGCGCCGAGATGACGGAGGAGGACGAACCTGTGGCGGCCGCGGGCCAGAGCGGCGCGCAGGTGGAGACCGCAGAGCTGGTAGCGGCTGTGGGCCAGAGCGGCGCGCAGGCGGAGACCGCAGAGCCGGCAGCGGCCGAGGACCAGCGTGGTCCTGACACACATGAGAAGAAGGCCGAGGCTGCAGAGTACCGCGGTGCCGACGCCATGAAGGCAGAACCCGCGCCGCCCGCGCACCAAACTCTCCCACTGGCGAAGGAGGCCGAGCAGGTGTATGTGTATTCGGGTGCGTCGTTCGCCGCGGTCGCACCTGATCCCCGTGCGCTGCCCATCCCGGTGCTCTTGCTGAAGCCCCGCGGTCGGGCTGCTCGGTTCCGTGTCCTTGCGCCTGACAACGACCGCGCTGCGGCGGCATGATGTCGTGGAAGGAATGCTCGAAGCCAAGCCGGGAGATGAGTCCAGAGTACGACCAGAGTACCAGACTCCGAAGCTTGCGACGTAGAGGGTACAGCGGAGTCAATCAGCGCAGGGGACTACTGGACCTGGAGCTGGAGGCTGTATTGTATTTGTAGCTCCCGTAGTTCACACTCACGGGCTGCATTGCTTTTGTTCTGTCGACTGTCGACATAGGAGTTGTCCGTACTATATGATTGTTATTGTTGTTTATTACTATGTGACATCGCTTTGAACATATTTAGGATCGTCCTGAAATGGACGACACTATTGTAATCCATGAATTTCCTGCTCCTATGACCCAAAAGGAAAGAAGGGTAGCTTTCTCTATAGATTCCTAACTGTGTGTTGTAACTCAATCTATATGTACGCTCTACTTGTACTTTCTCACGGTAAGGGTCTTTGTGAAGGGTTTATATGTTTTTCTTTCATTTGGAAAAATAGAAAATCACATCAAGGCTGAACAATATTTTACAGCGGTTCCAATGCCTAAAGATGCTGCCGCACAATTTCCCCTCTTTCACGACTCGTCAGTGTTGGAATATGATCCGAATTATAACGTGAGTCTTATGGGGACGCCTAGAGGGCCCACGATTCGGGTTATGTTTATTAGCGGATTTGTTTCCGTATTGGACTGCAGTCAGTTCACCCTATAAATACATCTTGTAAGCTGCACGGGAAGGGTTACCAGAAATAACTCATATTCCTTGTGTTCTGTAAACTCTCGTCATATAGTGGAGATCGCCGGTTGGCGCCCGTGGTTTTTCCCGCAAGGGTTTTCCACGTAAAATCTGTGACTCGTGTGCGATCTTGTCTGATTATTCCCTAATAAGTGGTATCTAGAGCCTTACACGAGATTAGATTGAAAAAAATAGGATTTCATCCCTGTTCATCCGCCGCCGTCTCCGAATTCATCTACGTCGATTCTCTTCCGTGCCGTGCAATCGGCGGCTCAGACGCGTCCGCGCGTGGAGTCCAAGGCGGAGTCTAATCCGGATCGAAGTTGAACTATCCGCAGATCAAGAAGAGGTCTGCTGCCGCCATTCGTCCCGAGGCCGAGAAGAAATCAATCTGCTGGTGTCCGGCGGAGAAAAAAATTCTCAATCCGTTGCTGCTGTGTTCGCCCCAAGGTGGAGCAGGTGCTCTGCTACAGCCGCGCACGTGAATCGAGGACTAGAGCTCACGTGAAGTCGTGAAAATTCAACTTTTGGTGAAGCTTTTTGCTACGTGCACCCAAGAACAACTACCAGGAGGGTTTTATTGGCTGTATTTGCTATTCGTACACAGATCGTGTACTAGGCTGCAGGTTTTTGTTAGGGTTATACCTAATTTTCTACAGATTATTTTTTTCTGGTTATTGTTGTGTTTTCTTCACCATGTCTTCGATGAAATATGATCTTGCACCGTTGGATCGCGACACAAGGTTCGCTCTTTGGCAAGTCAAGATGCGCGCAATTCTTACGCAAGCTAACGTGGATGATGCTCTTGATAAATTCGGTAACAAGGATTTCAAATCTTGGACCGATGAGGAGAAGAGAAAAGATCGTAAAGCCTTGACTCAAATTCAACTTCATCTTTCAAATAATATTTTGCAAGATTGTCTGCAGGAGAAAACTGCAGTTGCTTTATGGCTCAAGTTAGAGTCGATTTGCATGTCTTAGGATTTGACAAGTAAAATGCATATGAAGATGAAGTTATATACGCACAAGTTGCAAGAGGGTGATTCTGTGATTAGCCATCTTACGACCTTCAAGGAGATCGTTTCTGATCTAAAAGCTATGGAGGTAAAATATGATGATGAGGATTTGGGTCTTATTCTTTTGTGCTTTTTGCCTAGTTCTTATGTAAACTTCAGAGATACACTATTATATAGTCATGATACTCTAACGCTTGATGAAGTTTCTGAGGCATTGCATGCCAAGGAAAAGATGAAATTGATGGTGTCATCTGAAGGTTCTGCTTCCAATGGAGAAGCGTTGTCTGTTCGTGGGAGGATAGAAAATAAATCCAAGAGTGGCAATAGAGGCAAAAGTTCCAATGGTTATAGAGGCCGATCAAAATCTCAAAGCAAGGGAGATAAATTTTGCAAGTATTGCAAGAAGGATAATCACTTTATTGATGAATGTTATAAATTAAAAAACAAAGAGAAGAGAGCTGGCACATATAAAGAGAAAGTTAAGTCCAATGATGAAGGTAATGCTTTTGTTGCTGCTTCTAAGGCAGATTATTCTGATGGTGATTCGCTTGTTGCTTTTGCTGGATGTGCTAATAGTGGTGATGAATGGATTCTTGATTCCGCTGCTTCATTTCATATATGTATTAATAGAGATTGGTTTGTCACCTTTGATTCTCTCCAAGGTGGAGGTTTTGTCAGGTTGGGTGATGACAGTTCACGTAATATTATTGGTATTGGATCTATTCAGATTAAGATGCATGATGGTATTGTCAGAACTCTTACTGATGTGAGGCATGTTCCAGCTATGAGTAAGAATCTTATTTCTCTCAGTACTCTTGATAGTAAAGGGTACAAGTACTCCGGTGGAGATGGAGTTTTGAAGGTGTCGAAAGGTTCTCTTATTGTGATGAAAGGTGAATTGAAATCTTCAAATTTGTATCGTCTTCGTGCTACTACAATTACAGGTGATGCTGCTGTAATTTCTGATTCATCATCTAATTCTGATGCTACTAATCTCTGGCATATGCGTCTTGGACATATAAGTGAGAAAGGCTTGCATGAATTGTACAAGAGAGGTTTTCTTGATCAACATAGCATCAGTAAGTTGAAATTTTGTGAGCATTGTATTTTTGGCAAACATAAGAGGGTGTCTTTCAATACCTCTACTCATAAAAGTAAAGGTATTCTTGATTATGTGCATTCTGATTTATGGGGACCATCTCGCAAGCCTTCTAATGGTGGTTCACGTTATATGTTGACGATCATTGATGATTATTCTCGTAAGGTATGACCTTATTTCTTAAAGTATAAATTAGAAGCATTTTCAACATTTAAAGAGTGGAAGGTTATGATTGAAAATCAAACTGAGAAGAAAGTTAAAAAGTTTCGCACTGATAATGGGATGGAATTCTGTTCTAATGAGTTTAATGCATATTGCAAGTCTCAAGGCATTGTTAGGCACTACACTATTCCTTATGCGCCTCAACAGAATAGTGTAGCTGAACGTATGAACAGAACTATCATCTCCAGAGCCCGTTGCATGTTGTCAAATTCAGGTTTGAATAGGTGTTTTTGGGCTGAAGCTGCTTCCACTGCTTGCTATCTTATTAATCGTTCACCCTCTATTCCTCTTGATAAGAAAACTCCAATTGAGGTATGGTCTGGTTCTCCAGCTGATTATTCGCAATTGAGAGTTTTTGGTTGTTCTGCCTATGCTCATGTTGATAATGGTAAATTAGAGCCTAGAGCTGTTAAATGCATATTTCTTGGTTATCAATCTGGTGTTAAAGGTTATAAATTATGGAATCCCTAAACTCGTAAGGTTGTGCTTAGCAGGAATGTTATCTTTAATGAATCTGCTATGTATTATGACAACTTATCTGTTGATGCTCCTGTTGAGGGAGAGAAAATAAGTGTGCAGATGGAGCACTTGATTGATGCACCAGATGTTGATAATGTTACTGTGCAAGATGCACCTATTGCTGAAATTTCTCCAATTGTTGATGATTCATCTACTGTTGAGCATTCTTCTCCAGTTGTGCAGTCTCCACAACATTTTATTGCTGCTAATAGAGCTAGAAGGCAGCCCAAACCAGTTAAAAGGTATATTGAAGAATGCAATATTGCTTATGCTATGAGTGTTGCAGAAGATATCGAAGGTAATTCAGAACCTTCTAATTATTATGAGGCTATTACTTCTGTTGATCGCAACAATTGGATGACCGCTATGCAAGATGAGATGGAGTCCCTTGAAAAGAATGGTACTTGGGATTTAGTAAGATTGCCTAAGGATAAGAAGCCTGTCCGTTGTAAATGGATTTTCAAAAGAAAGGAGGGTATTTCTCCAAGTGAGCCAGCAAGATATAAAGCAAGGTTGGTTGCTAAAGGTTATAGCCAGATTCCAGGTATTGATTTTAATGATGTCTTTTCCCCAGTTGTTAAGCATAGTTCTATTCGTACTTTGCTTAGTATTGTTACCATGCATGATTATGAACTTGAGCAACTAGATATTAAAACTACATTCTTACATGGGGAGTTGAAAGAAGACATTTATATGAGCCAACCTGAAGGTTTTGTTAATCCTGGAAAAGAAAACCTTGTTTGCAAGTTAAAGAAATCGCTTTATGGTTTGAAGCAATCTCCTAGGCAATGGTACAAGAGATTTGACTCTTTCATGCTCTCTCGTGGATTTAAGCGGTCTGATTATGATAGCTGTGTTTATTTGAAGATTGTTAATGGCTCAGCTATTTATCTGCTTCTTTATGTTGATGATATATTGATTGCTGCTAAAGAAAAATCAGAAATAGCTAAATTGAAGGCACAATTGAGTAAAGAATTTGAGATGAAAGACTTAAGTGAAGCTAAGAAAATTCTTAGTATGAAAATTACTAGAGATAGAAAATCTGGTAAGTTATACCTCAGTCAGCGAGGTTATATTGAAAAGATTCTTGGTCATTTTAATATGCATAATGCAAAACCAGTGAGTACTGCATTAGCTACACATTTCAGATTATCCTCAACTTTATGTCCAGAGTCAGATGTTGATATTGAGTACATGTCTAGAGTTCCATATTCCAGTGCAGTTGGTTCTCTTATGTATGCCATGGTTTGTTCTCGTTCTGATTTATCTCAAGCATTGAGTGTTGTTAGTAGATTCATGGCTAATCCTGGTAAGGAGCATTGGAGGGCTGTTCAATTGATTTTCAGATATTTACGAGGTACTTCTAAATGCCTCTTTACAATTTGGGAAATCTAGAGATGGACTTGTTGGTTATGTTGATTCTGATTATGCTGGTGATTTGGATAAGAGGAGGTCTCTCACGGGTTATGTTTTCACCATTGGTGATTGTGCTGTTAGCTGGAAAATAAGTTTGTAGGCTACTGTTGCTTTGTCTACTACAGAAGCTGAATATATGGCTATTTCTGAAGCTTGTAAGGAAGCTATTTAGTTGAGAGGTTTATACTCTGAACTTTGCGGGGTTACTTCTTGCACTACTATATATTGTGATAGCCAGAGTGCTATTTGTCTAACTAAACATCAGATGTTTCATGAAAGGACCAAACACATCGATGTGAGATATTATTTTATTCAAGGTGTTATTGCTGAAGGTGATGTGAAGATATGCAAGATAAATACTCGTGATAATCCTGCTGATATGTTGACAAAGCTTGTTCCTGAAGCTAAGTTTGAGCTATGCTCACGCTTAGTTGGTATTACAGTTTAAGTCCTAGTGACTTTTGACGTCGGTGATTATTTATTATTGAAGTGAATTGATTGATCATACTTCATTCGCTACAAGATGGAATTCGTCTCAAGGTGAAGTTTGTTGGAATATGATCCGAATTATAACGTGAGTCTTGTGGGGACGCCTGGAGGGCCCACAGTTCGGGTTATGTTTATTAGCGGATTTGTTTCCGTGTTGGACTACAGTCAGTTCACCCTATAAATACATCTTGTAAGCTGCACGGGAAGAGTTACCAGAAATAACTCATATTCCTTGTGTTCTGTGCGATCTTGGTTTTCCACGTAAAATCTGTGTCTCGTGTGCGATCTTGTTTGATTATTCTCTAACAGTTAGAAAGTCACAACCGAACGTCTCATTCGCATATCAGTAAATCATATCACACAGCCTGCTTACATACAGATTACAACACGAATAAGCAGCCACCTACAGAGTACATTGTCACATTGTCAGTGTGTGCCTCGTTTTCTTTCTTTAGACTTTAGTTATGCTGTAAAATGTCCACGGAACCAAGCACGCATGCTTCACTTGCTGGCAGGCGCCGCGTGACCGTCAGCCGCGCCCCAGCCATCCTCGAGCGGCATGTCCGGCATGACCTTCTTCCAGAACCAGTGCTTCCTCCATAGCAGCACCATCTCCTCGATGGGCACGCCCTTGGTCTCCGGCAGGAAGACGGCGACGAAGACGGTCATGACGGTGATCCACCCGGCGAAGAAGAGGAAGATGCCGAACTTGAAGGCGCACAGCAGCGACAGGAACGCCTGCGCGATGGCGAAGGTGAAGAGCAGGTTGACGGCCACCGTGATGCTCTGCCCCGCCGACCGCGTCTCCAGCGGGAAGATCTCGCTCGGCACCGTCCACCCCAGCGGGCCCCACGACCACCCGAACGCCAGCACGAACAGGCAGATCACCAGCACCACGGCGATCGAGTAGCTCCGCGACAGCTGCTTGTCCGCACCGAACTTCACGCCCAGGATCACCGCCACGATCACCTGCGTTACACGTAGTGTACGTTTAGTCCCAAGAAGAGAAGAGCCCCGTCAGAACTCAATCGATCAGTCCATTCAGTCGATCACCATCACCTGGCAGACGATCATCTGGATCCCGCCGCTGATGAGGAGCTTCCGGCGGCCGAGGCGGTCGACGGTGCCGATAGAGATGAGCGTCGAGGAGAAGAGCACGGCGCCGGTGAGCACGGAGGAGTAGAGGGACGCGTTCCCGCCGAAGCCCATGCTCTGGAACAGGACCGGCGCGTAGAAGAGGATGGAGTTGATCCCCGTGAGGATCTGGAACGCCGGCATGCACACCGCCATCACCAGCTGCGGCCGGTTGCGCCGCTCCAGGATGTTCCGGAACGGGTGCTCGATGGTGTTGGCCAGCTCGCTCGCCTCCACCATGTCCGTGAACTCGGCGTCCACGTCGGCGGTGCCCCGGATGCGCTCCAGCACGCTCCGGCCCTCCTCCACGCGCCCGCGCTCGATCAGGCTGTTGGGGGTCTCCGGTAAAAACAGCCCGGCCAGCGTCATCAGCAGCGCCGGCGCCGCCGCCAGCCCCAGCGACAGCCGCCACCCCCACGGCTTGATGTTCTGCGTGCCGTAGTTGATCAGGTTCGCCGTGAAGATGCCCAGCGTCGTCGCCAGCTGGAACATCATGTTCAGACCGCCGCGGAGGTGCGCCGGCGCCATCTCCGACAGGTACACCGGCACGGCCTGGTTACCGAAACCGATGCCGACGCCGAGCATGATGCGCCCGAGGATGAGCATGGCCAGGTTCACGGCGGCCACGTTCAGGGCCGCGCCGATGAGGAAGCTGACGCCGCCGCACACTATGCTGGCTTTGCGGCCGTAGTTCCTCGTCACGGGGGACGCGACGAGGGAGGCCACGAGGCCGGCGAGGTAGAGTGACGAGGTGAACGCCGCTAGTCCCTGGTTGTCGTACTTACAGTAGTTGTTCTTCCCGCCGGAGTTCTTCCTGTGGAACACCGCCGGGAAGAATTTCTCCAGAAATGGGTCCATGGATGTCACTCCTCCTGCAGCATTCAGTCAGTCAGATCCGCAAAACATACCAGGAGATAAGATAATCCGTTGTGAAACATTGGCACTTCAGACAAGAGTTCAAAAGTCCAAACACAGTACAGTTTGTTGTGATCATGGCCTCTGAAATTCTAACAGCGGTACGACTAAAGAACCTTCACCCGATCAACTCAACTAGTGGCACAGCGAGTGCGTGGAATTCTCATGCAGCATTGTGTTTTTTTATTACTACTTACTACTACATGTGTAAAGCGTTCTTAAACATGTGGTATGGCATAGCTACCCCCCCCCCCTCTGGAACAGTTACTTGACGTGTTGTCCAAAATTCTGTCAAATATTTGAAACTTTGATTGATAGTAGTTTTGGAAAGTTTAGTTCCGAAACGTGAGCGAAAAGGTCTCTAACTAAGTTCTTTAGATGGCTTGAGTAGAACTCCTCACATTCTAAATTTGATTTCCGTGAGAGCGAATATTAGGTTGGGGTTAAATTTGGCTGCTTGTGGTCGTGCACATGAGCTACAGTGCCACTAGGTACAGATGGACTAGAGGTTCGAGAGTTATCTTGATATATATGAAAAAAAATTCTTCTTAGACCCTGTTCGAATCTTTAAAATTAAATTTATTTTAAAAATTTAGGTATAGAAAAGCTATACGGAATATATTTGAATACTATTGTTAACCATACAAAAGGAAATTATAGTTATAAATGAGAAATATGCCATGGTGATCATAGAATCAAATTTCATCTCTCACTTTATAAATTTGAGATAGCCATACAAGAAAGAAATTATAATTGTAGAATAACAAATTCCAAACAAATAGCCTAAGATTTCAATTTCTACAAAATAAAAAGATCAAAATAGTTCCTTAATATATTACTTTGGGACTATCTGTCCAGGTTTTTTTTCCTGTAGAGGTCATAAATAACCAGATGGAAATGGTTAGCAAGTGCTTATGAATTAACGGGTCGAAACAGAACCTTAGGGGCACTGCTATAGGAAAAAAAAAGTTAGGTAAAGACCGTCCATATGCATGCTCCATGCGGTTGACCGTGGACTGTAATTTCACTATCATCGTGGTAAATCACCTATACTTGGGACCATATGACAATCATACATCGCTATAAGAATGGTCTATAACTGATTTGTTTCACTCCTACAACAGTACAGCCTACTTACCCCCACAATTATTTTGTGGCCTCGCTCTTATGCATGCACCATCGATAACTCTTGGGTTGCAATTGCGATCCTTCCGAGCGGACAGGCTAGTTTCAGTTTCAGTTTACCATATATCAACACATTCACACTTTTTTAGCCATGAGACACAAGGAGAGATGGGATATTCCGGTCATCCAGTTTATGTTAAATGATTGTATTGATTTATTGTATTCGTTTACCAAAAAGTAATGCTAAAGTAATATTGATGAACAAGAATAAAAAAAACGAACTAGTTTAGAGAATCCTTCCCTCCTTGGACAGGTAAATAGATAATATCCAGTGGACAGTGGATATTCCGATCAGCCTGTTGGCTTAATTTTTCAGTCGGCTTAAATCCAGATAGAACAGTGTTTTTCTCTCATACAAAATTAGCCAGCAGTATTAAATCTAGCCAGAACAGTGTATAATCCTGCCAACCGAACAGACTTTTCAACACTGATGATCTCTACGTTAGAGATAATACCAAGCGGTCATGTTGTCATTTGTTAAACAAAGCCAGCTTTAGGATAATGTAGTTGCGAACAGCGATGAACCGGGTCTTGCATGTGACTTTGGTTTGACTTAAGATTACAATATATATTTTTAATTTTAAAATAACTATCTTTCCGTACTAGAAGGAAACTGTCATTATAAATGTGATCATTATAGTTTTTATCAAATTTGTACGAAAACTATTGATATTTGTAATGGAAAATATATTAAATTGATTAATACTTATTTGGCAAATATATTAACTTTATTAATACTTATTTAGTACTGATGAATGTTGATACTTTTATATTATACACATAAACTTAATCAAATTGGATAGTTTGGCCTACTACAAAGCTATATACAACCACTCAAATCACTAATATGACCACCTTTATAGGGTTTGAACCAGAATCACACAGTAAACAGAGTGTTTGGTTTGAGATATCACTTTTTTTTACGAGGTGGTGCATTATGAGTTCATTCATCAAATCTAGTATAGTGACTTCATCCCTCAAACTATCAGTAATCATTAGCGAGTGAAAAATAAGATGATGATGCACTAACCTATTCCATTCCACAGACCAAACATAAGCAAGAAATATATATGATGGACTAACTCGCTCTTCAAACCAAACACTCCATGACTGCAATAATTGTCATTCAACATATTTTTGGATGGAATCGATGTGGGAGTCACTTCTTAGAGCATCTTCACATGTATTCAAAAAATCAATTCCTAATGATATCCCCAATATTGCTACTTCAGGGTTTAGGAATACCAAACGACTTTAAATAAAAAAATCTACTACAAAGTTGCAGAATCATATTGATAACTATACTTTTCATATAGATCATTTCAATATTCAATATTATTTGATAATTTTAAATTTTAAATTTCAAAATCTCTAAACTTATAATAATATTTTGCGACCCTAAATAGTTTTAATTAAAAAAACTTTTCAACTACAAAATTATAGATGGTATTGAGAACTATAACTTTCATATAGACCATATCAATATCCAAGATTGATTGATAATTTTTAGTTTTAAGTTTCAAAATAAACATAGAATAATATTTTTGGACCCTGAATAGTTTTGATTAAAAAACTTTTCAACTACAAAGATGTATATCGCGTCGAGATCTACAATTTTAATGTAAAATTGTCTTTATTCGAGTTCATATGAAAAGGTTATAAATTATTTTTTTAATATAAAGTTTTTAGATACTCCTGCTTTAACTGAGACTCAAAATCAAGTTTAGAGACCCAGATGACACAACTGAACATGTTTGAGAATCTAAACGGATGATTTGTAAGTTTAGAGAGTGAGATGACGTAACCGGATAAGTTTAGAGACCAAGATGATATAACCAAATAAGTTTAAGTACCGAGATGACACAGATAAATAAGTTTAAATATCTAAACGGTGAGAGTTTGGAACAGAAATAGCACCGCAGTATAAGTTTAAGGATTAATGATGGACTTTACTCTAACTTTTAATAAGATAGTTTTAATAGGACCGAGGGAGGTACCTCGACGTGCTATAATATTTGCATCTCCTTTTATCTTCGCGTGACCGCATAGGCTGCGGGTCAATGGACTTGGCAAGTAGCCAACCACTAGTCCACTCCCTCCCAAATATAATAAACTTTGACAAACCCTCACATTTACTGCATTTTTTCTGGTCCCTGCCGTAGTGCCGTGCTATGATTCGCATGATTACCTACCTGCTCAGTAATAAGTCTGCAACTGTACTGTCGCGGAAATTGTCTTAGCGAGTACTGACAAGTGGAGCCGCTGGTTGATCTCGACGTCCGGTCGCGGTCTTCGTTTCGTTTCTGTCTTTCGGACGACTTGTACCCAGGCGAATATTTGGCCCCCCTGAAACTATTCAACAGCGAGGATCAGCAGAGGCGTGGAGCGTTCACTGGCCACGAGCTGAAATCGATCACTCATCCAAGTCAGAATGGAGCGCGCAGGTACAGAGCGCGTACTACTACGCCTCTACGCTTGTGAGGAAGGAGAAGGAGAAGGAGAAGATGGAGCGGGGCAGGGCAGGCGCGGAAGCAGGACTCTGACTGCAAGCTTTGTCTTCGTGAGCATCGAAATCACAGAAGGCTTTGGTTGCTCGCTGGAACCCGACCAAAATTCTGCTACCGTGGAGACGGGTGGATTCATCAGTCCAGCTCCAGCGGCCCCCCACTACCGATCGTCGTTTCCTACCCAGACCAATCACCGGCCCGGCTTCGCTGCCAGGGGAAAAAGGCGTGTCGTCCGAAGATACCACGAAACCCAGCTTTTTCCAAAAGCCCCGATTCATTCCATGTGTAAGATGTGTCATATCATACGGTAGTGATGCGTGCCGAACTGCTGCGGGACACCTCGCTCCCTCCCTCCCTAGTCGCTGCTGGCTGCCTGGCTGTGGGCCTGTGGCTCGATCGCTGGGCGGGGGCGCGGGGCAAGACAGGACGGGAGCGGCCAAATCCGAGCGGGTCCAACGCCTTGAAAGCTGAAGAGACGGGTGGCTGGCTGCCGCAAGCTATCGGCGAGCGGTGGCTCGTCCGTTTGCTCGCTCATGGATGAGAGTTACGCGGACACGGCACGGGTGTGGACTCATATGGAAGCAGAGCGCAGCGCGGACGCAAACGAACGAACGGAAGGAGCGGGAGCTGGGACTGGGAGCAGACGCGTACCGGAGATGCCGATGTCGTAGCCGAAGATGGCGCCCCCGACGGCGGCGACGAGGCAGGTCATGGCCACGGCGAGCGTCATCCGGCCCTTGTACTGCGCCGCGCGCTCCGTCTTCACGCCCAGCGCCGCCACACCGCCGCCCGCCATCGCTGCTGGTTCCCTCACTCTCTCTGTTCCAAGAGGAACCGAGCTACCACACCACACGGAAGCAATGCTCTAACCGACGGACGACCGCCCGTCCGCAGACCACAGGTATATGTGGAGTCTGCAGCGTTGATCCCTCGGTTGGCTGGACCTTCCCTTCTTGAGTCTTGACCTGCCACACCACACGACGCTCTTGCCGGGTCGTCTTGGCGAAGGCGAGTGAAGTGAATGGGGACAGACAGGCTGATCCAGCAGGCCGCGGATGGGTATGCGGCCGGGTTGCCTACATAAGCCGCGAGAGCAAGCGGGACGCGTCGGCTGTCGTGATACTGGTACAGATACCTACCGAGCTGTCCGAAGAGAATTGGACAGAGATTCGATGTTCATTTAACATGTTAATTAATACTAAAATTTTTTCAGATATCCAATACAGTCTCAGATATATCTATATTGGTTATTACTTCCTCCATCTCAAATTATAAGACGTTTGACTTTTTTGACCCCAAATTTAACCACTTATCTTATTTAAAAGAGATTATGTAAAAATAGCCAAATTTAAATAATTCTTGAAGAACTTTATTAATAAAAAAACCATGATAAAAAAATAATAATATTTTATATAAATTTTTAAATAAGACGAGTAATCAAACTTAGTGTAAAAAAAAAGTCAAACGCCTTATAATTTAAGATGGAGAAAGTATTAAATACAAATATGCAAGTCGGCTAAGATATCGAATACTGGGAGTACTTAATTTCGATATATCCTGATAATATCCGTAGCTGTACGTTTGGACTTGTACCATTTGAATATATAGTACTATACAACATGTGCATATATATGGTTGTTACTTGTACTCAACGTCTAAAGAAATATCCGTGATCGACATTTTGTTTACACCTCACTTGTTCCATACTCGATGCATATATTTATTCGTATGCGTGGCTGGATCAATTCACATACTTGAAATCCATATGAATAAACGAATATGATATATATCGGGAAAAAGATTCTACGTCTCCCTACTTGATGATCCAACACATGCTGCCTTAATTAAGTGCATCTATATGGGCCTAACCTAACTATTTGAGATCAGCTTAGGTAGACACAGTAAGAGCACAAGCGGGGTTTGTTTTTTCGTTTGTTTGTTTGTACCCGTGTGAGCAAATATATACTGTATGCACTGGATAGTGGTGCATATATACTGTTTGTACCCAATTTATCACACTATATCAATCCAATGTAAAGTTTGGTTTATTTTGATCTTTTGAGTCCAAAATCTAAAATAGAGAATGGACCATTTTTTTCTAAAATTTTTAGGTAGTAATTAGTTTCATTTTACAAAATGAAGAGCCAAAACCTAAAATATTTTGAATTCCATTGGGAACTATAATGAGTCCCTCACTTTGACCATTGATCCATCTTCGTGCCGCTTGAACAGCCTGGCTGGAATTGCGAGTGGAGTGTGAGATACGCAAGGGGTTGTTTAGTTGCCTGGACCAAAAGGACCACCGTGCTCTAGGGGTGCAACGAGCCCAGTTTTTTTGGCTGGACGACGAGTCCGCTAGCCAGTCCCGTGTGCGGCTCAAACTAGCCCGTAGCTAGACCCGGGAGACCTAGAGTCGGCTCGTGTGGGCACGGTGTGTGTGAGCGGTGGAAGTTCTGTCACCTTCCTTTCTCTTTATCTTCCGCGGCGTGCAGTCCTCCTCACCTCGGTGCCCAGGAGCTCAAACATGACCAGTGCACCCCTGTCCCTCGCTCCCGCGCTGCTTTGCCCGCACGGCAGATCCATCCTGTCCCTCGCTCCTGATCCCTTGCTCCCGCGACGTTCGCCCGCACGACAGATCCACCCTATCCCTTGCTCCCGATACCTTCGCCCACATGTGGCAAATCCACCGCGACTTAACCTGCTTTTTTTTGCAGTGCTCAGCGTGCTCTGTTTTCACCGTTGAAAACTCTCTTTGGGATTTGTGCTACTTACTCTACTTAAAGCTCCATACTACTGTTTTGAATAATACATGTCTCGATGTGATGTTTGGATGATCAGGATAACACATGCTCAGTGTATATACACAGGAAAAAAATGCTTTCAAAATTTTCAGCTTCAACGTAACGCGAGGCTAGAAGCCCAGAACCATACATACCCTGCTGCCGCATGCACATGGGGGCTCCTCACTCAGGGTGCAAGTTAAGCACCACACCTAATTTCCTATCACTTGATCAGCAAACTGCGGCTGTGCACAACGTGTCATCCCCTTTGCGGCAAGAACAACCATGGGCGAAAATTTAACATGGTCAAATGCAACTTGGCCTCCATGCATGCAGCTACCGACCACTTGGCTCGTTGCAAATAATGATCCAGCTCAGCCTGGTTTGCAAGTCAAACGAGCTGTTACTAAATACTACCCACCAAAGTATAGCCCGCACAACCTAATATAAGTACAAAATAGCAAACTGAATTTTTTTTAGAAACTTTTCCTAAAATTGTCTTCTACGGAGCAAATTATTAGATCGATACCACTATCGTAGATCAGTTGGTGAATAAGGAATCTAACCATTTGATGCTACAAGGAATTAGTTAGAGAAAGAAACGGACGAAAATTGTCTTCGAAGGAATCTAACTTTTGGATATGACCTCCTTTATTCAAATTGTAGCGCGGTACGGTACCACTATAAGGAATCTAACCAAAATTGTCTTCTAAGGAGCGAATTATTAGAAACTTTTGGATATGACCTCCTTTATTCAATTTTTTAGGAGCCGTAAAACTCTGTTTTTGAAGAGAATATTAGGTACTATTGGAGATGCTCTTAAGCTTCACCATCCTAGCAAATAGAAAACAAATTTCGATATTACACAAATAATAGGCAACCAATGTAAGGGCGGCCTAGGAAATAGGGCTTGCGCTTCTGCTGCCGTCGACGCGACTTGTTCCCAACGACGAGGAAGAGCTAGTGCTTCTAGCACTTTGACACTGAAAGCGGTGGGCTCGGACTTGCATAGCGCCTCATAGGCTTTCATCCCCGATGCGATGCGCTTGGTGTTGACGAACCTGTGACCAAACTCAATAGCTGAATTATTAGCATCTCACCTCTCTTAGAACTTAAAAGCAAGCACCCGAGAGAGGGTACGAGGCGCTTGACGCTTGCTTCGCCGCAACAACACTGCCTTTGCAAGCTGCTGCTTGGGCAACTCGCGAATAAGATTACATGTCACTTTGTTGATGTTTGTTGAGGCATCGTTTGGCGGAGGTGTTGTTGTCCACAGTCTAGTTGATATCCATTGATGGCGGCGTGGGAGTGACAACGTCCATAGTAAGATCGGCCAGCCGAAGCCCGGCGGGTGGGCATCGTCATGCCCCATGGATGCATCGACCCGTGTGGGCCCCTTCTAAGGCGACACCGGTAGCGAATCTGCTGCCCATTGGGTAGCGTGTGATGGTGGTGTCTACAACCCCAAGTTAGCACGTTGGGACCGCGTCTGTTGCCTTCCTAGAAGGATGCAGGTGCAGACGCAGGAGGCCATCATGGTGGCCTCATCCTCTAGTTTGGTGGCCGCCTCTAGTTTGGTGGCCGCCGTAGCTACAGCCTGGCTCCTAGCTAGAGGGCAAGTGATGATATGACTTGCGGCAAATGAGGATGTGAACTCCTCCAACATCGGGTCCATTGTGGCATCATGACTAGCGAGCGTGCCATGAGGCCACAGGGTAAGAACTAGCGGGTTGGGCATGAGAAGATGTGCCTTGGTGACTAGCTCGTCGCAATGAGCCGGGGCAACTAGGGCACTATTGGCAGAACTTGTCAACACAACCAAGTTGTCGCCCCAGGTGCCTCGGCGTCTTAGGTAAGGCTCGGCCCGAGCCCTTTGGCCCACCGTGGGCAGTTGGATGGCCGGTGGTGTGGTCCACCCGTGGTCACTTGAAGAACCCTCACAACGCAAAGCAGCTTGGCGGTAACCTACAGGTCGCAACCCGGTGCGTGAAAGAAAGGCAGAGGCACTTCTCGTGTAAGTCTAGCAGTAAGTGGGCATGAGACCGATGATCAGCTAGACGCGCTGATCGTGTCCCATTGCTTCCCATTGCTCCCACTTGACGGCTCCTTTGACAGGACCACACACCATCCATCAGTGTCTGGAGCGGAGATGCGCTTGCGGACATCGAAGGGAGACTGGGTCCGAGCCGCAGGTGGGCTGGCATGCGCCATGCGCAATCGCGTGCGGTCCGCCTGATTCCGCCGCCATTCGGGATGCAAGTGGGTACCCAATGGTGTTTTTGGGCTAGCTAATTAATTACGGTCAACTGTCATTCTAGTTCATTTTATTATTTCTCTCAAACTACGAAAATGCCATTCTAGTTCATTCGATTAATCTTTTGGGTCGACCCATTGACCCAATTTTTTTTTAACTTGCATCCCTAGCCGCCATCGTCCCTGCCCTGGATATATATTCAATACTCCCTCCATCCCAAAAATCTTGGAGAGTCAAAGTATCTCAAGTTTGACCAAACTTATATGACAATATAATAACATTTATGATGTCAACTAAGTATTATTTGATTGTTTATCAATTATATTTTATAATATGTCTATTTGATGTCATAATTTTTTATTTTTTTTCTATAATCTTTGGTCAAACTTAAGATGGTTTGCTCCAAGATTTTTAGAATGTCATATAATTTGAGGTGGAGGGAGCGTAAACTTAGATAAAATGTTAAGCTAACTTGGCAAATACATCAATAACCATCTCACTAGAAACACACAAAAAAAAACATTGGTTGGTTGTGGTTTGGTATTTCATGCCAAAATGAAATACTGCATCACTAACCGAAAGGAGACCACGGCTGTAAAACATTGACTGATCGTGCGGAGATAATAATCCAAGCGTGCAAGACAGCTTTTAGACTGAAGCTTCCGCTTTTCCCACCAGATGGATAACAATCGCAAACAGCAAACCTGCAGTTGGTGTCCTTCCTCAATTCCGATGATCACTCATCACCACCTCAATAGAACATCAAGTATCACACACAGTGACACAGAGTTTCATCAATGACACGACAACAACAGCACACAAGATTTCAAGATGGAATAGATCTCAACCACACGGCCAATTGCCTAGCAAAACAGGCACGAGTAGAGACTAGAGAGAGGCCACTGTTCCAAAGACATGTATTTTTTTATGCTCCAATTTGTACCATGCAAAGCAGCCCCCTGCAGGTTGCACTGTGCCACTGTCCTCTGTGCTCTAGGAGAACTTCTCCCTGTTAGCCAAGTGCTGCTAATAATCGCAAACAGCAAACCTGAACTGGTCTGCTCCCCTTGTTGCTTGGAGTGTTTTGGTCCTTGGGGCGGCCGGCTGATTAGGAGTGAAAGTGCTTATGATGACTGCCATTCTTTTTTGACGAGCTGACGAAAAAATGTCCCAGGATATTCCCAATGCATGATGCATCAGCATGCCAGCAGCATCTTTTCTTCTTCTTGGAACGTTAGTCCTAAAGCAATCCCTTTTCGTCATCCAGTTCTTCGTAAAGAATTATTGTTTTCGTCATGCATAAAGCATGTGGTGTCTACTAGTGCACGTTTCGTCTACCCTCTTGCTGAAATGCTGAAAGGAAGAAAAAGAAGCAACACTGAAATAGAGCAGAGCCTTGTACTCCAGAAACTTCGTGACAAATGATAAGCTAATGAATGATATAGATTTATACAACATGTTTAGAAATAAAGGTTCTGCAAAATCACACTGTGCACTGTGCTTATCACTGGTACGTTCGCGCACAAATTTCCTTTCCTAGCTAGGTCGAGTGTCGACAACAAAGACCGATTTGCTCCTTTCTATGGCTATATAATGGGTAGCCAAGAATGCAGGACCCCGAGCCCCCGCCCGACCCCCTCTCGTCCTTCCTCGTCTCCCCCGCCGCAGCACAAGCCAAGCTCAGGTCCACCCTGACCACAACATCTCACCACCCCCAGACCTCAGATCCGGAACCTCCAAGCGCGGATCTACACTCTGATGGGTCACATCACGAGTTGCAACCCGTTCTTCCTGCCCTCGAGGTCAGCAATGGGGGAAACCAGTCGCCGCCTCGTTCCGCGGCAAGCGGTGCCATCATGGCGGAACAGATGGAGGAAGCGACTGCACCTGGCCAGAAGGCGTCTTCAATCCCCTCCAGCCTGCCCGGAGGAAATCCTGGGTATTCAACCCCCACCGGCTTCGACGGAACAAATGGCAGGGTCCCTCAGAAGTCTCCAACAATCCCAACTTTGATCGAGCCAGCCCTTCAGACTCAAGCATGGGCGCTTCTTCCAGAGCTAGCCATGGAATTGAACAAGCTGCACCGTCCAAGCACAGTTTCTGTGGGGAGCAGTGGTGCCATCAATCCGCATGTAGGTGAGGCCAGCAAAGACCGAAGGGTCACATCCAGGAACCCCCATGAGGAGGTGGTGATTCAAGACGTGCTTCTTCAATCTAGAATACCTGCGAGCCAAAAGAGGAAATCGGTACACGGAGTGGAGGGCATTCATGGAGGTCAGCCTACAAGCAGCTACGCGCAGGCTTTTTCTCAGAGCACGACGAACAAGATAGCTTCTAATAGTCTCGAATCTGTGATGGGATGGGATCTGGGGCTCAATAAATCGGAACCTGCCCCCGACGAGGGGATTGGGGGCCAGCTAAGGTGCGTCGTCGGAGTAGACCTGAACCAGAGATTAAGGCCATTCAAAGCTCCAATCGGTCGGGATTTGGGACTACGGGATCGTCTTTCTTCAAAAACAAGGTGGAGGGCAGGTGCTATAATTGCTTTTCCCCAAATCATCTTGCTCGTTCCTGCCACCGGCCTTACAGATGCTGGAAATGCTTCCTCTTTGGTCATCGGGCAATGGAATGCAATCCAAGAACATGGTCGACACAACATAAAAAGGGAAGCCAGACAGAACTACGGCAAGCCACCTCCACCCTGAATCCCAACATCGGCTGTGTCGGTGTTACGACCCAGGGGGTCAAGACCACCTGCTAGTAAATTTATATATTGCGTGCTTCCTCTCCCAGACGTGATGTAAGAAGAACACAAGATTTATCCTGGTTCGGGCACAGAAGGCCCTACGTCCAGCGGGGAGGATGAATTGTATTATTTCGCACCGGAGTGCTCGTACAGGGGGTACAAGCTGGTTTACACGGGGGTGCTCAGGATGAGCTGAGGCCTAGGGGCTATCCTAGGCAGTCGGATGGTGGACTACTTGATGTGTCGTTCAAGCAGTCGGGCGTGGTATGTTCTGACACGAGTGTGTCTCTTGGATCTCGGATGCCAGAAGTCCCCCTCTTCCTATCCCAGTGTCCCCTTTTATAGACAAGGGGAGGCATGGGAGTACAGTGATCCTAGACTGTAGAGGCATGGGAGGGGTGTTCGTGGTGCCATGCTTGTGATGAGACGTCGATCACTGTGGCAGCGTGGCCCTCCCGTCCTTCTAGTGTTCAGGGTGTGGCGACGGCTGACTGGACACCGTCGTACAACATGACACAGCGGGGTTGACCTTCGGAAGATGGGTGCGCGTTCCACAGCTGAGGCAGGACGGAGCGGACGGGACGGGTCCCATGCTGGAGTGGTTGGGACCAGGGGTCGAGCCCCCTGATCGAGGGGGGTCGAGGCCAACGTGACCTTGTCGTATTCCTGAAGACACAATCGAGGGGTGTCCTGTTCATGGCTCGAGGGGGTGCCTCTGGAGTCCGTACTTGCGTCGTGGCTACAGCGGCAACATAGTTGACGGAGGTCCAGGACATGGGTGGTGAGTTGATGGATTTGACTACGGTAGTGGGTGCCCATGGCGTTAGGCGGAGGCAGGTAAGCGCATTGGATCCCCTTTACCCCATGCCGGGAGCAGGTGAGCTGATTGAGCTTCCTGCCCGGGGGTCGTTCGTTCGACCCCCTGTCCGTCATTCGGGGGGTTTAGGCGGAGGCGGAGGGGTCCTTCGTTCGACCCCTTGTCCGTCAGTCGGGGTCGAGGCTGAGGCGGAGGGGTCGTTCGTTCGACCCCTTGTCCGTCAATCGGGGTCGAGGCGGAGGCGGAGGGATCGTTCGTTCAACCCCTTGTCCGTCTGTTTTTCCAGAAATGGGCCAGCCCACGACTGGTTGTTGTTGCCGGCGCGGGGGCCTTCGTGTGATGGGCCTTTCTTCACGGGCTCGAGCGGCTGGTCGGATCCTGTCTTAAAAATGGTTGCTATGTTGAGCGTTAGTTTATCGCAGGTTTAGGGTACCCCTTACCTTTGTACCCGATAGTAGCCCCCGAGCCTTTATGCGGATAAGAAGAATCCGTATAGAGGCTTTTAGCCGATGATCTGCAGGATTAGTAAGAGATTCGACTCTCCGCGGGGTGCGCGTGAGCGCACCCCGCGGGGGTAGCCCCCGAGGCCCCAGAGGAGTGTTTAAGAACTCCTCTGGGGGCTTTGATGTGTGTTTTATCGAGGGATTTAGGATTACCTAGAGTCGTGGCGCCCTACCGAGCGGTCGATTCCGTTCGCCAAGTTATGGGCGTCCTACTTCCTGAAAAAAGGGAGTGCTCGAGGGTGGTTGTCGAACCCTTCCGAGGGCCAGCCTTCGCTCCCTCGAGTGTTACACTGGAGTCGTAGTGCCCCTATCGAGGGGTCAACTCTATCTGCCAGGCTACGAGTGTTTTCGACCCTCTTTCATCGAGGGGTGCCATGCGTAGTCTGGCCCTCGAGCCCCGCGTGGCTGGGCTTTCACTACCTCCTAGCGTCCTTCCCACGGATCCTTGCGTTCGGATTGCAGGGCGAAGAACATCGTGCTATCCTCGTTAGGACGAGCCTCGAAGTCCTCTGTGAGCTGGTGTTGGGCAGAAATCCGTAGAAATCGTGCCCGGTACGGGTAAAAATCCAAGTGAGAACTCGTGCCCCATTCGATAGGGGTTGATAGAAGCCCTGAGGCGTTCTCATTAAGCAAGACCGTATGGCTTACCTACGTGCCAACTCTGTTCGATGGGAGTTGGTGGCTCGATGCCTCCCGGCGTAGGGATCCTTGAATATTCCGTGGTTATGCCTCGGATATGTCCCGGGGGGCCTCGAGAGTTCGTTCTCGAGCTAGGGGCTCGCGCCGGCCCCCCCTGGGTCATCCCTGACTCGAGTACTCGAGGGCGGCTGTGAACCCTGTTCGTGGGGCCAGCCTTCGCCCCCTCAAGATTTAGGGGTGGACCAGAGTCCGTAACCCTGGGTCCTTCCTGACCTCAGGTACTCGAGGGCGGCTGTCGAACCCTGTTGACACAAAAAGCGTCAGGATCTGCGAACACCTCGGGCTTATACCCGAAATTCGATATCCGGAGGCGTGCCGGTCGATTTGACCAGTTAATCGACAAGGACGATAACTAGAACAAGATCCAATCTAGACAACGACGATGCGCCCGGATGCTGGGATTGAGGCTTGATCAGGATAACTAGAGCAGAGCTGAACAAGGCAACAGCGATGCGCCCGGATGCCAAGGCTCAGAGGTACTCCCACGCGGAACTTGCAAGGATTTGACGGAGATCAGGGTGATGCAGCCCGTCGAAGCTTGAAGAACTCGTTGATAAGCTAAAACTAATGCAAAAAGGGTAAATTGCGATAAAAAGTAGAATAAGAGTAAAATTGATTTGTTTGATATTGGATTCATTTTTTTTCCGTAGCCCTCAGGCACATATTTATACTCCCGCATGGAGAGTTGTACAAAGACACGACACATATCCTTCCTAAAACAAACTCCTAACTTTAAGGAAACTGACTCGCGCAGGAGTCGGATCTAAAACAATAATATTATTTTCCTGAACAAACACACCTATTTTAAAGAAAAATCAACGACTCATGCAAGAATCGGACTCAAACTATAATAATACTGGTACAAAACACCAGTTTCCTTATACTCCTCTTCGATGGAAACTTTCCATCGGCAGATCCCTTCAATCCGCGCCTTCCTTCTTTGACCACCGGTAGCCTTCTGCTGACATCAAACGCTAAGTTATAATGTACTCATCGGCACCCCATGCCCATCGGCATCGGCAACACTTCCCGATCGGCGACCTTGTACTGGTAACTGTCTTCACTAACCAGTCCCTATCGGCAATCGGCAACCACTCTTCATCGGCAGTCGGCAATGACCCTTCATCGGCAATCGGCAATGTCTCCTCATCGGCAATCGGCAATGTTTCCTCATCGGCAATCAGCATCAGCAGGACTTCACCGATTAACCTTTGTCAGCAAGGATCATCCTGCCTCCATCGGCAGCGCACTTGGTCTTCTCGCAGCACTCTCATCGGCAATGTTGACTCATGATTTCCCGATGCCGATAGAAAACAGCCGTTGACCAGTCAAGCCTTAGCTCATTTGACACGTGCTGAAAAACGGTGTCAACACATGCCCCCCAGTTTCGGAATGTATAATACTTTACGTGCCGAAATTCTCTCCACTGTAGCCGTTGCTGTAGCCGTTACCTCCGAGATAGATGCACAATTTCCTCGATCTCTGCGTGTGGAACCGCAATTTAATAATAAAATCCCTCGATTGTAGCACAAACAGTTGCAGATCACCTCGATCACCACGCGTATCTACCGCGAGTCTCTCCACATTCCTGCACAGTGTGAAATAGAACTCCAAAATACCCCTGGGTAAGCTTATAAAAGTTACCAGGATCCACACTACTTTTTACCCCGAATCATTTTCACTTTCACCTCCCTTCCTTCGTCTTCAACCTCCAGCCGCGCCCTTGAAGAGCACCTGTCCGAGCTCGAGCAACAGTCACCTCCGCAACCAAGGACGAACCGCGAGCACTCCTTCGACTCCAATGGCGATCCACGTTGACATCCCTAAGGTGAGACCTATTCTCTTCCTAATCCAACCTCCTGCCATGTCTTTTCTCGCATGAATCTGGATTTATCCCCGTTCCTTTTCTGATTCTTCCCTTTCTTTCCTTCGAACCCTTAGAGCTGTATAACAAGGTAGTCATCCCACTCACCGGTTCCAACTTCAGCTGCCTAGGCCCCATGGGCAATCCAGATCCCACTTTCATAATCAATGCGGAAACCAATCAGGTACCCTTCAGATCCGAGTGTTTCGGCTTAGGATTATGGAAAGACGCCTTCCGGTCATGGCCCAAACCTACCAAGGGGTGGAAGAATTGGTACCTTAGGGTAGCTAGATCACTGCAGGTGTACTGGCAAGAACGCAGCCTGGATCAGTGCATCAGGCTTTCAATTGCCGATATGGAAAAAAACGAAAACATGTTGATGGCAGCTTCATACTTCTAGTCCGATAGCATGAATGCCTTCCTCTTTAAGCATGGACCAGCCACCCCCACTCTTGCCGATGTCCACATGTTGACCGGCCTGGACATCACCTCTATCGATACCTTCACCCTTTTCAACAGAAAAGCTGAGTACAAGGTGAACACCCGGAACATCGGCGGTTGGACAGGCTACATCCACGAGTACCAGAAAACTGGATCGGCAAACCAGCGGGAGCACGCCATGTTTCTGAACATGTGGCTAGAAAAGTTCGTCTTCTGCGGTAAAACTGTCGGACCCACCACCATGCACCTCCCTACAGCTGAACTACTTGCGGATGGGACAAAATTTCCCTTGGGCAGATATCTTCTTGGAGCAGTATACCGCCTGCTACATCAAGTATCCCAGAAGCTACTGCTAGGCGAACCCATCGGCAACCTTGGGGGTCCCTGGTGGTTTGTCAACATGTGGCTGAACGCCCATATACAGAAAGTGTTTCAGTTTGACCTGTTCGCCCAACAATTCCCGAGAGATACATCAGAAGATTATCAGTATAGGGACGACGAATCGGCAACTCGCCCTCCACTCAATTCTGGAGAGGCTGTTATAGTGCTGCCAGGGACCGATGCCGATGTAGAGCAGTTCGTCACATTTTTCC
This sequence comes from Microstegium vimineum, assembly GCA_022036555.1. NCBI lineage: Eukaryota > Viridiplantae > Streptophyta > Magnoliopsida > Poales > Poaceae > Microstegium > Microstegium vimineum. The sequence goes on along the minus strand of CM039119.1, from coordinate 46,516,922 downwards.
AGAATTTATATAATGGACTTTCCTCCACGGAACGGCTCTGGTGGCCATATACCGATGAACACAATCAGTTCCCGCTGCTATTCAACCTTACTGATGGGAACGTGCCTGAGAACCGAGCGATCATGAATGTCAGCATCACTCCCCGAGTCATTCCAGTGAATATCTTCGGATCCGGGAAGAATGCCCCTCCTTCTTATGAGTTCTACTACCCATCGGCAGCAGCGAGAGAACTGGCATTTGGCCAACTGCCGATCAAACTCTGCTACTCCAAAGTAGTGAAGCCCAGACAGACAATTTCCAGTGCCTTAGAATGGAACAAAGTCGTCAATCTCCCTCCCGATGCCGATATATCAGACATCGACTTGTCCTCCTGGTCACCAACCTCCTTCATCACAAATGAATACAAGTCCTGGTGGCAAGAGTGGAGGTGCCAGCTGTTTGCCAAGTCATCGCATTACTATCGGCACCTGATTGACGCCGATCACATTATCCCCGATGATGCAGTAAGTTTTTATGCCGATGCATTCCTTGTTACTTTACTTCCGTCATCGATACTTAACCTTCTTGCACTTGACAGGCCGATGATCCGGTTCCTACAACGAGCAACAGTGGCAGGCCCTTCAATCTTCGGATAATGGGTCCCATATCAATCATCGCAACAAAGCCCCTTCGCTAGCTGCCTTCATGCCTCAACAGGTACCTACGCCGACACCTACAATAGCCAAGGCTACATCGGCCGCTGTTGTTGCCCTAACGCGGGTTCATGCAGTAAACTCATCTTTACCCGTACCGATTGCATACTGTTTTATCGTTAACATTTTATTTTATATAACTTGCTTTATATTCTCAGGCAATGTGGTCATCGACAGCTGCTTCAAGCAGACAAGCACCTCCAAGCTCGGTTGGCGATGCCCCCCAGTCCTCGTCGAAACGAGTCGGATCCCCCGCTGCTGCACCAAGGAAGAAGATGCGTCTGAGGTGGCTACCCCATCATCGGCTCCAACTGTACCATCAGCCACCGATGTGCCACCAGCAGGACTGCCATCGGTTCCAGTTGCACCACCAATCGCCGGCGCATCATCGGCAGAACCCCCATCGGCTCCCATCCTCGATCACCCGATGGACGATGTCCCTGATCAGGAAACAACTTCACCCACTGTAGCTGCGGAGGCAGCATCGCCATCGGCACCATCAGCCGAAGCTCCCGATGAGGAGACAAATCCACCCGCCATAGCAGCGGAGGCAACATCGGCATTGGCACCGTCGGCCGAAGTTCCCGATGAGAGAGCGGCGTCGCCACCACAAGTACTAGGCACTACGTCGGAAGCAGCGCCAGCGACAACACCACCAGTACCAACGACGTCGATTGCTTCCCTGACAGAGGCTCAGTCATCGGCAACTGCTGCCGATGCCCAAGATGAGGCTGGACCATCCAGTATGCCAAGTCCCAGGCAGGAGATCTGCTTCAAGACGGTCAGTCGATTACCTTAAAGCTCATAGTATAATTTTACGATCAGCACATTTTAATTCCTCTGTTTTCAGGCCCAGGACTCCCCGGACAGTCTCTTCTCCTTCAGTCTGAACCCCCAGGATGAAGATGAGCGCCAAGGCCCTATTCAAGAGGACAACCTGTTCTCCTTCGCAGTTGACATCCCCGATGACGATGAGGAGGAGGAGAGCTCTGTCCCAGCTCTATCGGCAAAAATCAAGACCAAGCTTGAAGCATTGCTTTCCATGCTGCTGCAAAACACACCCCAACTCATTCAGGATTCATCGGCAGCAAGGATTGCTTTCAAAGATATCCAAGGCCATCTCCCTGCCGATATGGAAGAAATCCTTTTCCAGGCAACCTTCCTCGATAGCAAGCAAATCCAGTACCAGCGGCTTTCCTGTCGCATTGCCGATAGGGCCGCCCAATCCAAGAGTGAGGAAGAGAAGCTTAAGTTCAAAAATATTGCCGATAAAAAGCACAAGGGCATCGGCCAGGCAGAAGTCTCCATCAACGGCCTCGATCAAGAGATTACTCAGCTATCGGCCAAGAAAGAAGAGTTATTAGCTGAGTTACAAAGGGTCGAGGAAGCTCTGACTGTAGCCAACCAACAGAAAACCCAATTGTCCGATACCATCAGGGTCCTGCGGCAAGAACGAGACCAGAATGCCCGACAAGCCATCTTATGGAAGAAGAAGATCAAGCCGGTCGAGGGCTCCGCTGATGCCGATGCCAAGGAGATGGACGAGATAGAACAAATTCGCCTGCGTGCGATATCAGCCATCCACTCTTTGTTGTAATCTATTTGTAGCATCGGCAAATGTAACTGACACTTTGATTTTGGCTTCTGTAATATAACGTCTATACGCTTTTACCGATGCTTATCGGCATTCAACTGAGCACTATGCATCCACTGCACCATTGGCAGGACCGTCGACGGCTCCAATTCATGATAATCCTTTGAACGACGTCCCTGACCAGGAGACAACTCCACCTGCTGCAGCGGCGGAGGCGGCATCGGCATCGGCACCGGCCGAAATCCCCGATGAGAGCATGGCGTCGCTACCACAGGAACCAACAGCATCGGTATCGGCCCCAGTGCCTACACCAGATGAAAGCCCTAACCAGGGGACGACTCCACTTGCCGCAGCAGCAGCGGCGACATCGACATCGGCGCCTTCACCAACCGAGATTCCCGATGAAAGAGCGGTATCGCCACCAAGGGAGCCAGCTACTACATCGGAAGCAATGCCGACAACAACGCCACCAGCACCGACGACATTAGCTGCTTCCCAAGCAGAAGTTCACTCATCGGCAACTGCTGCCGATCTCCAGGATGAGGCTGGACCCTCCAACATGCCAAGTCACAGGCAAGAAATCCGCTTCAAGATAGTAAGTTGGTCACCTACAAATTCATAGTATAGCTTCATGATCGACATATTTTAACTTTTTCATTTTTAGGCCCAGGACTCCCCAGACAGCCTCTTCTCCTTCGGTATCAACCCCGAGGAGGAGCACCAAGAAGGCCCCATTCGAGCCGACAGCTTATTCTCCTTTGCCATCGACATTCCCGATGACGATGAGGAGGAAGAAAGCTCTGTCCCAGCTCTATCGGCAGCGGTCAAATCCAAACTCGAAGCACTGCTATCCTTGCTGCAACAAGATACGTCACAGCTCGTCCAAGATTCAAACGCAGCAAGGACAATCTTCAAGGATCTCCAAGGCCAACTACCTGCCGATGCTGAAGAGATCCTCCTTCAAGCAGCCTTCCTTGAGAGTCGCCGACTCCAATACCAACGGGTCTCAAGCCGTATCGCCAACAGGACCGCCCAATCCAAACTCACGGAAGAAATGCTCCAATTTAAGCAAATTGCCGATGAGAAGCACAAGAACATCGGCCAAGTGGAAGCTTCCGGCACTGAGCTTGAATAAGCATTCATCCAACTATCGGCAAGAAAGGACGAGCTGCAAGCCGAGCTAAGAAAGGTTGAAGAATCTTTGAATGTAGTCAGCCAGAAAAGAGCCCAACTTCCCAACGCCATCAAAGCTCTGCGACAAGAGAGGGATAACAATGCCCGACAAGCCATCACTTTAAAGAAGAAGATCAAGTCGGTTGAAGGCTCTGCCGATGAGGATGCTACAGAGATAGCAGAAATAGAACAAATTCGCCTCCGTGCGATATCAGTTATCCACTCCCTGTTGTAACTTGTTAAATTCTGTCACACCGGCAAAATGTAATATTGATACTTGATTTTACTCTGTAACATAATGTCAATACGGTTTTACCGATGCATTATAACCTCCCTTTCATCGGCATTCAAACGAGCACGCTATACGTCGACTCCTTCGAGAGTTTCTAGACTGTAAGCATTGCTGGAAGCAGACTGTCTTATCCGATAAGGACCTCCCTGATTAGGAAACCATTCTCCAAGCCTAGAACTTAGTCCCAATCGGTGAAAATCAACTTTCATACCAGAGTACCATCGGCAAACTCTTTCACCTAGTTATCGGCAACCATTACCGACACCATGACTTATCGAATCAGCTAAAATCCTCTGAGTAATCCCAACTTTTTAGCAGACCCTAGTATTTAGCCCGATTGTAACAATAATCGGCAATGAGGCTTCATACTTCCATCAGACCAAAATTAGGACAATGCCGATAGACCCACCAAAGAGTACAAGGAGCAACTTCCCAAAACGCTTGCACCACATACTTAATCATCACACGCAAGCACGGCAGAATCATTCTTACAACCATCTTCCTCTGGCAGCCAACAAATTCACCGGTAGTGCTACTTTCAATACACAAACCGTCGGTCGGTGCCCCCAAGTGTAATAACTGGAATCGCCAGAGTTTGCCGAATGTTGCTCCCGAGCCAAAATATCCAAGATTACCGACTCCAGTTATTCCATCAGTAATACATTGACATTTGCCGATGGATCTCCATCTTTGCGCTTTGGCCTCCACTGCTTTTCCCTTGAAAGAATTTCAGTATCATATAAGTCATTACGGCGTTCGCGCTGAATTCTTCTCTTCTGGGTCTTGGTTAAACCCTTAGGGCACCACTGAGGAAGTTTGGTTTTCCAGACAGGCTGACGCTGCCTTTCATTACTCACATCGGCACTTCTTCCGATGTTTGAATCTCTGGAGAGCACTTCCTCATCAGGCACTCTTGTATTGGCCATCTCCTCAAGCTCCTCTTGATCAATGTGCCTGCCAAGCCTATCATGGGCACTAAGCTTGCCCCCCAGTCGGTCATGCACCGACCTCTTTTCTCTGAGTGGCTTAGCGTACCTGGATGCTCGATCATCAAAACAAGGTTTCTTACCTAACCGATTGGCAGTGTAGTACCCGTTGCATTCAGGACAGTTATCAGCAGTGGGTAGCTTAATGCCCTCTTCCCAACAGTGAACGAAGAAAGGACACCTCCAGTGGTCCTTCTGCCGAAGCCGTTCTTGTTCCTTCTCTTCCTGCCGATGCCGCTGCTTTTGCGATTGCCGATACTCTTTCCTTGGTTTTTTGTGAGTGATTACAATGCCAGGAACCCTATGGGCACTGCCACCTTCATCGGCAATTCTCTTACCTTTCCTGTCATCGGCAAACTTTTCTACATCACGTTTAGCCACTTGATGATCAGGATCTACCGATGCACTCTTTCTGGCAGCATCCGATGTCAGCACCTTAGTCTTTCCACTGGTTTCCACCATATTATTTGGAAATGGGCGAATTTCCATCGGTTTCTGAACTTTAGAATTTTCAAATCTGATTCGTCCAAAGTCAATCTCTGACTGCAACCGCTGCCTGAACACTTTGCAGTCATTGGTACTATGAGAAGTTGCATTGTGCCACTTGCAGTACCTGGTCTTCTTGAGTTCCTCGGCCAATGGAATTACTTGATTAAGGGCTAGCTTAATTCGCCCTTCCTGAAGCAATAAGTCAAATATCCCATCGGCTTTCATGACATCGAAGGTGAACCTTCCAATCCTTTTCTGGCCAAGCGCACAAGGTACCGGCTCCTCATTTTGCACCCATTCAACAATGCCGATATTCACCACCTCATCTGACTCGGAATCCCCTTGTCCAACGAAGAGCACCATTGCGTTCCAAGTCTTCCTGGGCTCGAATGATTCAACGTCCTGATCGGCCTCTATGATATCGAAGGTGAATTTCTCCACCTCAGGGACGCTGATACTCGGCTCTTCGTCCGAATCCGAAGCTTCCACTCTCTCGGTCGAAAACACCTTTGTGTCTGGATCTTGCCGATGCGCAGACTCGCTCGCTGGCCGAGCAGATAGATGCACTTCTTCCAATCTTTGTATTAAACAGGCCGGAACAACCGACACATCAGTAGCACCAATCTGTTGAATATTATGCATCGGCTTATTAACCGATGAGCAATTCTGGACGCCTACTGGCTGAGCAGGTTGATGTATTTCCTCAGGTCTTGACGTCAAAGTACTTGAAATGATTGGTGCGTGCCCGGTACCAGTCATCAGAACATTATGCATCGGCTGCGTTGCCGATGGGCCATTTTATACGGTTGCTGGCGTGTGTTGTGGCATCATACTCATCGGTTGCTGCACTGATGTCTCATTGTATACGTTCACTTGCGAGTATTGCGATGTAGTGTTTATCGGTTGATGTACCGATACTTCATTCTGAAGATTTGCTGGATGATGCTGCGGAGCTCCTGCCACTTGGTTCGTAGGCTGCGCATATTGCTGCTGAATCGGTAATTGACCGATCCAACCTGCATTAGGTGTCATCGGTACGTGACTTACCGATGGCTGATAACCAGCTAACTCTTGCAACCCTTGTACCCTTGGATGATAGCTTTGATTTGCAGGTGCCATAGGTTGAGCAACTATTGCCGATGCAGGCTGATTGACACTCGACATGCCTTGTTGCATCGGCCAAGAATTCGCCGGCGGCTAATATCCAGCAGACGCTTGTCGTTCTTGTACCCTTGGATGATCGCTTTGACTCGCGGGTACCACAACTTGAGCAGTCATTGCCGATACAGGTTGATTGACAATCGGCATACCTTGTTGCATCGGCCAAGAAATTGCCGATGGTTGATAGCTAGCTAACGCCTGTCGCTCTTTTGGCGCCGGATAATTAACAACATGGCTACCTTGGTCAGTAGATGTTCGAGTTTGAAGAGTCATTGTCGCCATAATTTTACTTGCAGCGGCTAGGCCTTGTTGTACCGGCAGCTGATTTGCCGATGGTTGGGCGTAAGGCATCCAGGGTATCGCCATTTGAAGATTCCTTGTTGGCAACTGCATCGTCGGCGAAGGTGTAGCATAATGCATTACTGGGACCATCGGCTGTACAGGTGTTGCCGATGCTATGGGAATCCTCCACCCTGCATGGCTGTCTTGGACCAACCCAGAATCAGCAGATGGGCTTGGAGACATACTGTATCCCCACCAGTTGGCAGAAGTTGGCTGATTCTGAGTTACGGGTCCAGACATTGTTGATGCCACCATATTTGTGTTCACCTGAGTAATACTTGCTGGGTTCAATCTTGGTGGCGCGATCTCATCGGCAGATCGGCTCATAATTGGTGTGGACACCCTTGGAATCGCCGATGGAGTCGCAACAGATGCCAATCCAAGTTGACGATATTCTGGACCAACATAATATGGTGCCTGTCCCTGGAAAGCTTGCTTGACAGCATTGCATACGGTATCGAACAGCACACTGGATTGGCTAATTAATACATTATTTAATGTAGAATTAACCCTCTCTTGTATTTTACCAGGATCGGCGTCGAAAGTGATCTGCCGTGGTGACGGCGGATCTTGCTTCTGGACTACTTCGCCGATTCCGTTTAGGCTGAAGGATTGAAGATACAACCGCTTGTACTCCTCCATCGCCTGCTCCATAGACTACTACTGGCGATCTGTCAGATCTGCTGTGGAGACTTCAATGACACTCCTTGGATTAGTCATGATAGATATATAATTTATACAATCGGGTCCCACTGGGCGTGCCAAAAGAGGTGTTGACACAAAAAGCGTCAGGATTTGCGAACACCTCGGGCTTATACCCGAAATTCGATATCCGGAGGCGTGCCAGTCGATTTGACCAGTTAATTGACAAGGACGATAACTAGAACAAGATCCAATCTAGACAACGACGATGCGCCCGGATGCTGGGATTGAGGCTTGGTCAGGATAACTAGAGCAGAGCTGAACGAGACAACAGCGATGCGCCCGGATGCCAAGGTTCAGAGGTACTCCCACGCGGAACTTGCAAGGATTTGACGGAGATCAGGGTGATGCAGCCCGTCGAAGCTTGAAGAACTCGTTGATAAGCTAAAACTAATGCAAAAAGGGTAAATTGCGATAAAAAGTAGAATAAGAGTAAAATTGATTTGTTTGATATTGGATTCATTTTTTTTCCGTAGCCCTCAGGCACATATTTATACTCCCGCATGGAGAGTTGTACAAAGACACGACACATATCCTTCCTAAAACAAACTCCTAACTTTAAGGAAACTGACTCGCGCAGGAGTCGGATCTAAAACAATAATATTATTTTCCTGAACAAACACACCTATTTTAAAGAAAAATCAACGACTCATGCAAGAGTCGGACTCAAACTATAATAATACTGGTACAAAACACCAGTTTCCTTATACTCCTCTTCGATGGAAACTTTCCATCGGCAGATCCCTTCAATCCGCGCCTTCCTTCTTTGACCACCGGTAGCCTTCTGCTGACATCAAACGCTAAGTTATAATGTACTCATCGGCACCCCATGCCCATCGGCATCGGCAACACTTCCCGATCGGCGACCTTGTACTGGTAACTGTCTTCACTAACCAGTCCCTATCGGCAATCGGCAACCACTCTTCATCGGCAGTCGGCAATGACCCTTCATCGGCAATCGGCAATGTCTCCTCATCGGCAATCGGCAATCGGCAATGTCTCCTCATCGGCAATCAGCATCAGCAGGACTTCACCGATTAACCTTTGTCAGCAAGGATCATCCTGCCTCCATCGGCAGCGCACTTGGTCTTCTCGCAGCACTCTCATCGGCAATGTTGACTCATGATTTCCCGATGCCGATAGAAAACAACCAAGGACGAACCGCGAGCACTCCTTCGACTCCAATGGCGATCCACGTCGACATCCCCAAGGTGAGACCTATTCTCTTCCTAATCCAACCTCCTACCATTTCTTTTCTCGCATGAATCTGGATTTATCCCCGTTCCTTTTCTGATTCTTCCCTTTCTTTCCTTCGAACCATAGGAGCTGTATAACAAGGTAGTCATCCCACTCACCGGTTCCAACTTCAGCTGCCTAGGCCCCCTGGGCAATCCAGATCCCACTTTCATAATCAATGCGGAAACCAATCGGGTACCCTTCAGATCCGAGTGCTTCGGCTTAGGATTATGGAAAGACGCCTTCCGGTCATGGCCCAAACCTACCAAGGGTTGGAAGAATTGGTACCTTAGGGTAGCTAGATCACTGCAGGTGTACTGGCAAGAACGCAGCCTGGATCAGTGCATCAGGCTTTCAATTGTCGATATGGAAAAAAACGAAAACATGTTGATGGCAGCTTCATACTTCTGGTCCGATAGCATGAATGCCTTCCTCTTTAAGCATGGACCAGCCACCCCCACTCTTGCCGATGTACACATGTTGACCGGCCTGGAAATCACCTCTGCCGATACCTTCACCCTTTTCAACAGAAAAGCTGAGTACAAGGTGAACACCCGGAACATCGGCGGTTGGACAGGCTACATCCACGAGTACCAGAAAACTGGATCGGCAAACCAGCGGGAGCACGCCATGTTTTCTGAACATGTGGCTAGAAAAGTTCGTCTTCTGCGGTAAAACCGTCGGACCGACCACCATGCACCTCCCTGCAGCTAAACTACTTGCGGATGGGACAAGATTTGCCTTGGGCAGATATCTTCTTGGAGCAGTATACCGCCTGCTACATCAAGTATCCCAGAAGCTACTGCTAGGCGAACCCATCGGCAACCTTGGGGGTCCCTGGTGGTTTGTCAACATGTGGCAAAACACCCATATGTAGAAAGTGTTTTAGTTTGACCTATTCGCCCAACAATTCCTGAGAGATACATCAGAAGATTATCAGTCTAGGGACTACGAATCGGCAACTCGCCCTCCACTCAATTTTGGAGAGGCTGTTATAGTGCTGCCAGGGACCGATGCCGATGTAGAGCAGTTCGGCGCATTTTTCCAGAAGTTATATAATGGACTTTCCTCCATGGAACGACTCTGGTGGCCATATACCGATGAACACAATCAGTTCCCGCTGCTATTCAACCTTACTGATGGGAACGTGCCTGAGAACCGAGCGATCATGAAAGCCAGCATCACTCCCTGAGCCATTCCAGTGAATATCTTCGGATCCGGGAAGAATGCCCCTCCTTTTTTATGAGTTCTACTACCCATCGGCAGCAGCGAGACAACTGGCATTTGGCCAACTGCCGATCAAACTGTGCTACTCCAAAGTAGTGAAGCCCAGGCAGACAATTTCCAGTGCCTTAGACTGGAACAAAGTCGTCAATCTCCCTCCCGATGCCGATATATCAGACATCAACTTGTCCTCCTGGTCACCAACCTCCTTCATCACAAATGAATACAAGTCTTGGTGGCAAGAGTGGAGGTGCCAGCTGTTTGCCAAGTCATCGCATTACTATCGGCACCTGATTGACGCCGATCACATTATCCCCGATGACGCAGTAAGTTTTTTATCCCGATGCATTCCTTGTTACTTTACTTCCATCATCGATACTTAACCTTCTTGCACTTGACAGGCCGATGATCCGGTTCCTACAACGAGCAACAGTGGCAGGCCCTTCAATCTTCGGATAATGGGTCCCATATCAATCATCGCAACAAAGCCCCTTCGCTAGCTGCCTTCATGCCTCAACAGGTACCTACGCCGACACCTACAACAGCCAAGGCTACATCGGCCACTGTTGTTGCCCTGACGCGGGTTCATGCAGTAAACTCATCTTTACCCGTACCGATTGCATACTGTTTTATCGTTAACATTTTATTTTATATAACTTGCTTTATATTCTCAGGCAATGTGGTCATCGACAGCTGCTTCAAGCAGACAAGGACCTCCAAGCTCGGTTGCCGATGCCCCCCAGTCCTCGTCGAAACGAGTCGGATCCCCCGCTGCTGCACCAAGGAAGAAGATGCGTCTGAGGCTGGCTAGCCCATCATCGGCTCCAACTGTACCATCAATCACCGATGTGCCACCAGCAGGACTGCCATCGGTTCCAGTTGCACCACCAACCGCCGGCGCGTCATCGACAGAACCCCCATCGGCTCCCATCCTCGATCACCCGATGGACGATGTCCCTGATCAGGAAACAACTTCACCCACTGTAGCAGCGGAGGCAACATCGCCATCGGCACAATCAGCCGAAGCTCCCGATGAGGAGACAAATCCACCCGCCATAACAGCGGAGGCAACATCGGCATCGGCACCGTCGGCCGAAGCTCCTGATGAGAGAGCGCCGTCGCCACCACAAGTACTAGGCACTACGTCGGAAGCAGCGCCAGCGACAACACCACCAGTACCAACGGCGTCGACTGCGTACTCCCCCCAACCGTCTCCTGCGCGGGATCCTCCACTACTACGATGTGGAGCTCCAGCACCTTTCCCCCAACGGTATCTGTCATGCGGCGGTTTTCACCGCCGTGTGCGAAGGATACCTGGGGATGGAGCCGCACTGGGAGCTATGGCTCCACCTGTTCGAGGCGAGCCTGTTCCATGCCTCGGCCGGGAGCGGCAGCCGCAGGGTGGTCAGGACGGGGTGCTGCAGCATCGCCCTCAAGAGGGCGGACAACTGGATCCCGACGAAGCTTACGTCGAGCCACTCCGGATGGCACTCCGGGTGGTTCTACCTGAGGAACGACGACGGCTTGTTCCCCGCCTACACCGGGAGGACGATCGACTCGAGGCCCGACCACTGGAGGTACGGCGTCGAGAAGAAGAAGCAGTCGCGCCTCGGTTACCTACTCGGCGTGATCACCCGTCTGAAGGAGGCGGGACTCACGGCGGCGATCATCGCGTCAGCCTTCCACCAGCGGCGGGTCGTGTCGCTGATGGCTCGCCCGCGACGCCTCGACGAGATGCGCCCCGGGGTGGATCTGACGGGGTGCCGCCTTCTCGGGGACGAGCTACCCCTCGAGAGAGTGGTCCGCCGGGTACGCGCATCCTTTGCCGGCGCATTCGAGATCGGGGGCATCGCCAGCGTCCCCATGATGCCGGACCAGGGACACGTCCAGCTGGTATGACTCCCTTTCTCTGTTATTGTTCTCTTGTCTGCCTTGTTTGCCTTCTTCGCCTTCGTTCTAACTGCATCGTGTTCCTCAGGGGGATGTTATCACCAGTGAAGGAGGAGAAGAGCGACTCCCAGGTGAGGCGCCTTCAGGCCGAGCAAGATAAGAAGGACAAGGACAAGGCCAAAAAGGACAAGGGAAAAAGGGCCCGGGAGAAGTAGGAGCGTGAACAACGCCAGGCTCGACAGAGGCGGGCCAACCTTTTCGAAGAGGAGTCGCCTTCGGGGGAGGATGAGGAGGAGGAGGAGGAGGAGTCGAGCAGCGACGGGGAGGCCGAGCCACATCGAGGGCTCGAGGAGGAACGAGTGGTGCCCGAGCGGCGGGGGGCGGCCGCCGGTACCGGAGGTGGAGAAGGGTCGACGTCGAGGTCGGCCTCAACTGGCGAGATTGAGCCGCGGGACGAACGCCCCACGGCTCCTCGAGGTGAAGTGCTGCGGTAGACGCGCGGCCGTTCGTCCCGGTCCCCGTCGAGAGGTCGGTCGAGCACGCCCCCGGCGCCTACTCGGTCGAGCGCACGGGCGTCAGGCCCATCGACGTAGGAGGAGGTCAGGAGGGGGGCGACGGGGACATCGTCGGCCCCTGCCCAGGAGACAGCGGGGGGAGCGGGCCCGACCCCTGCCGCGGCCAGCGCTGGCGGGAGAAGTGGCTCCCGTCGCGCCCCGCAGAAGCCCCCGAGCGGCTTGGGATCCACCGTTCGGGCCCTCGCGACTCCGCTAGGGTGAGTCGCTTTCTATTGGTCTGAATATTTTCCACCGATTATGACTTTATGCTTACCGTGGCATATGGGTTCCTTTTTCAGGACGAAACGCTTGGTGGAGGGCGCGACCGTCACTCCGGCCAAGAGGCTAAGGGCAGAAGCCGTGGTCAAGATGGCCGTCGGGGCCAGTTCCGCCACCTCGTCTCCCCCAACCCCTGCCCCGGTCAAGGCGTGGGTGGCCGAGGCGCGGGAGGCAATGGAGCGCGGTCGGACGCTGGCCACTGCGGAGCGAGCTCGGGCGGAGGAGGCGGGTCGACCCATCACACTGGCGGGGTCCGCAGGAGTGGCGGCCGAGGTCGTGCTCCCCTGCCCGTCGGAGGGGGGCGCATCTGGGACCTCGGCGGGGACGGAGCCGGCGCCAGCGGAGATTGCAGCGGAGGAGGTCGAGCCGGCAGGTTCGACAGGTGCGGGACCGACGCCGGAGGCGGCCGTGGCGACGGTGGTCGAGCCCCGTCCCTTCGCTGAGGTGGAGGTGGTGGACGTGACCTCCGCCGGCGAGGAAGAGACGTCGGCTCGCCCGGCGCCGAGGCGGTGGCCCGAGAATCTCGCATCGTGGGAGGTGCACCAGCAGTGCGAGCACGGGGGTGCGGCTGCTGCCGCGCAGGAGGTGACGTTGCCGGTGGTGGCCCTTGTCGAGGAGGCCTCGGTGCCGCTCCCCAAGCCTGCCAAGGACGGGGGTTGGGATGAGGAGCTCGAGGTAGCACCGGTGGCGGAGATGACGGCGATGACGGAGGAGGCCACCACTGAAGAGGTGGCTGAGATGGTGGCAGAACTGGTGGTCCCGGGGGAGATGGCTATGGCGACGGCCCTCCGGTCGGAACCGGAGGGGACCACCGTCGTAGTGCACCGGAGCGGCACGCCAGACGCGACAATGTCCGAGGTGTCTGCTCGGCCTGTCGTCGAGGCCGAGCAGTCGTCTGAGGCTAGGAGTACCAGGCTCGATGGGGCGAGCTCCTTCCCCACCTTGGCGGAGCGGGTGAGGCTCCACGGGGGTGACCCCGAGATGCGCCAGGGCCTCATGCGAGAGGTCCAGGGGAGGATCGAGCGTCGTAGCAGGCTCTGGGGGCAGGTGCCCCTCAAGCTGGTCGACCCCCAAGACCCAGTGCGCACCTCCCTCGAGATCGATGACCAAGCCGAGCTCGGGGAGTGGGAGCACCTGGAGGAGTTCCGGGCGTGGCTTGCCCATGTGGCACGCGTGTCGACGGAGGTCGCTTACGCGGATTTGCTCCGGGGGATGGAGGTAAGTTTTGTCCTTTCCCTTTCGATTTTCCTTGGTTATTTCGCTGCTCCTTTCTAATGACCTTCCTTTTTGTCCCTGGTAGGTACTAAGGGCGAGGTCGTACGAAAAGTCCCAGTTCATCCTTCAGACGCAGGAGTCGTTGGGCCAGCTCCCTGTCTGTAACACCCTAAAATTTGAATAGCAAAATAGATTTGAATTTGATTTAATTTAAGTAATTTTTGTGAAGCATAGAATTAAACATATAAAACTAAAATTAAATACCATGTTAGGTCCAACATGTTTGTGCATCTCATGCCCTTGCATTTTTATTGGGTGGCTTGGTTTGCAAAACCCTAAAATTTATATTTCAAAATCTATTTTGAAAATCATTTTTGGAAAATCAAATTTGAAAAAGAAAATAAAAAGGAAAAAGGAAAACCTCTTTCCACTCCTTCTGGCCCAGTGGCCCGGCCGCGGCCTGCTCATCCCCTTCCCCCTCCTTTCACCCTCGTGGGCCGGCTTCCAGCCTCGGCCCAGGTCGGCCGCGTCCCTCCCTCTCTCTTTCGCTGGCTCGGTGACCCCACCTGTTGGCGCCGCTCGCCTCCCTCCTTTCCCTCTCTCTGTCACCGACACCCTAGGCCCACTGGTCAGTTCCTCCCCTCTCCCGCGTTCCTGTTCGGGACGGACTCCCGCCGTGACGCGTGACGCGCCGCGCGTAACCGCCGACGCGGTTTCCCCGCGCCTCGTCCCTGTGCCTCGTCTCCGCCCCGGCAATGCTCCCGCTATCACTTGGGAAGAGTTTTCCCGGAACTTCAGGGCGTGCCACATTCCAGAAGGAATCATAGAGCTGAAGCAAGAGGAATTCAGGAATCTTCGATTGGGACAGATGTCAGTCAGTGAGTACCATGACAAGTTCTCGCAGCTAGCTCGCTATGCTCCCAATGAAGTAAGGGATGATGCTGATAAGTAGCATCTCTTCTTGAAGGGAATCTACTATGATCTCCGGTTGCAGCTGAAGGATAATACATACCCAAATTTCCAATCCTTGGTAAACTGTGCCATCGTCCTGGACAACGAACGCAGGGAGATGGACAAGAAGAGGAAGCTTAGGGGACAAGCTTCTGGGAGTAACACTCGCCAGCGTCCCAGCTATCCTCAGCAGGGTTACCAGCAGAGGTACCAAGGCACCTCGAACTTTGGGAACCGTAACCCGAACCAGCAACGTCCGCCATTCCAGCAACAAGGTGGTTACTCAGCACCTCGTCAAGGCTCATCCAGCAATACCCCGGCAAAGACTAATGCTCCCAATACCCCTATCAAGTGTTTTGCTTGTGGTGAACCCGGACACATCTCCTACAACTGCCCCAAGAAGTAGAATCAGTTGAACCCCCCAAGCCAGAGTAGCAACAACCAAAGTGGAAGAAACCAACCACCACCCCATGGAAGGAGTGTGAACCATGTCTCCGCGGAAGCAGCATAGGAAGCGCCAGAAGTGATGATGGGTACGTTCCAAGTCAACTCCATCCCCGCTTCTGTTCTTTTTGATTCTGGAGCATCGCATTCTTTCATATCGCAAGCTTTTGTAAGAATGCATGGAATATCTATGTTAGCAATGCAAAATCCTATAATCGTAAATTCACCGGGTGGGGTTATGAGAACCGATTGTTACTGTCCATCGGTTACTGTTGCTCTAAAGGGAATAGACTTTAAAGCTAGACTTACAGTGTTGAGGACCGCTGGAATCGATGTTATTTTGGGATTGGATTGGATGAAGAAATATAGAGCAGTAATCAAGTGTGATAAGAAGATAGTTGAGCTGTCTACACCTACAGGGAACAGGATCAGTATTGATGTGGTTATGGAACCTCCTCCGACAGTAGCCGTCAATCAGCTTGAGGAGAATGACAACCCAGCGGATAGGTTGTGGATGAATTTCTAGATGTATTCCCAGAAGATTTGCCAGGTATGCCTCCCTATCGTGACATTGAATTTATAATTGAGTTATTACCTGGAACTGCACCTATAGCTAAAAGACCATATAGGATGGGAATAAAAGAATTAGAAGAACTTAAGAAACAAATTAAAGAGTTGTCGGATAAAGGTTTTATTCGTCCCAGTTCTTCACCTTGGGGTGCACCAGTTATCTTTGTTGACAAGAAAGATGGCAGTCAGAGGATGTGTGTTGATTATCGGTCACTCAATGAGGTTACTATCAAGAACAAGTATCCTTTGCCCAGAATCGATGATTTGTTTGATCAGTTGAAAGGTGCTTGTGTGTTCTCCAAGATTGATCTTCGGTCTGGTTATCATCAGTTGAAGATCCGTGCTTCAGATGTTCCCAAAACAGCATTTACTACGAGGTATGGGTTGTACGAATATACAGTGATGTCATTTGGTCTTACCAATGCACCTGCATACTTCATGTATTTGATGAACAAGGTTTTTATGGAATACCTGGATAAATTTGTGGTGGTATTTATTGATGATATTCTGATCTACTCCAAGAACGATGATGAACATGCTGAACACTTGAGATTGGTATTGCAGAAGTTGAGAGAGCACCAGTTGTATGCTAAAAGAAGTAAGTGTGAATTTTGGTTGAAAGAAGTTTCTTTTCTTGGCCATGTTGTGTCTAATGGAGGTATATCAGTTGATCCTAGTAAGGTGGAAGATGTACTAAATTGGAAACCCCCAACCAATGTCAGCGAGATTCGCAGTTTTCTCGGTTTAGCTGGATATTATAGAAGGTTCATTGAAGGATTCTCTAAGCTAGCTAAACCTATGACCGCGTTGCTTGAGAAAGATGCTAAGTTTGTTTGGTTAGAGAAGTGTCAGACTAACTTTGAAGAATTGAAAAAGAGATTGACTACAGCTCCTGTGTTGACCTTGCCAGACTTGAGTCAGAAGTTCTCTATCTATTGTGATGCCTCTCGTCTTGGTTTGGGTTGTGTGCTTATGCAAGAAGGAAGAGTTGTTGCGTATGCTTCACGGCAACTGAGGAGCATGAGTTAAATTATCCGACTCATGACTTGGAGTTAGCAGCTGTGGTTCATGCATTGAAGATATGGAGACACTATCTTATTGGTCATAAGTGTGACATCTACACCGACCATAAGAGTTTGAAGTATATCTTTACTCAATCAGATCTGAATTTGAGGCAATGTCGTTGGTTGGAGCTGATCAAGGATTATGATCTTGATGTTCACTATCATCCTGGCAAAGCCAATGTTGTGGCTGATGCTCTTAGCAGGAAAAGTTATGCTAATGAGATTCGGACAATACCTATGCCTGAAGAGTTGTGTGCTGAACTTGAGCATCTCAACTTGAGCATTGTTGCTAATGCCATGGAGATGGTAGTGGAGCCTACACTAGAGAAGGAGATTCGTGAAGGTCAGTTGCAAGACAAGAATCTGCAGTTGATAGTTGAGAACTTGAAGGAAGGAAAGTCACCAGGATTCCGGTTAGATGATAATGGTACCTTGTGGTATGGAAAGAGGATCTGTGTTCCTGACATCAAGTCTACTCGACAAACGATTCGGCGAGAAGCTCATGAGTCAACCTATTCAATCCATCCGGGAAGCACTAAAATGTACCTAGATCTTAAAGAGAAGTACTGGTGGGTTGGATTGAAACGTGATGTGGCAGAATATGTGGCAATATGTGATACATGTCAGAGGGTTAAGGCAGAACATTAGAGACCTACCGGACTGTTGCAACTGATGAAAATACCTGAATGGAAGTGGGATGAAGTTGGCATGGACTTCATAGTTGGGTTACCACGTACTCAGAAAGGTTATGACTCAATCTGGGTCATAGTGGATCGCTTGACTAAGGTAGCTCACTTCTTGCCAGTTCGAACCAGTTATACGGGAGCACAGTTAGCGGAATTATACATGGAAAGAATAGTATGTCAGCATGGAGTTCCAAAAAGATTGTGTCAGATAGAGGAACCCAGTTTACTTCGCATTTTTGGAGGAAAGTTCATGATTCCCTTGGGACAATGTTGAATTTTAGCTCAGCGTATCACCCTCAGACAGATGGACAGACAGAAAGAACAAATCAAGTGTTAGAGGATATGTTGAGAGCTTGTGCTTTGCAGTATGGTACCAGTTGGGATAAGAGTTTGCCCTATGCAGAATTCTCATATAATAACAGCTACCAAGAAAGTCTTAAAATGGCACCGTTTTAAGCTTTGTATGGACGGAAGTGTAGAACTCTGTTGTTCTGGAATCAAACGGGAGAAACCCAAGTGTTTGGACCAGATGTTCTGAGAGATGCAGAAGAACAAGTCAGAGTAATCAGAGATAATCTGAAGATAGCACAGTCTCGACAGAAGAGTTACACTGATAACCGAAGAAGAGATTTGTTTTTTGAAGTCGGTGACTATGTTTACCTGAAAGTGTCACCTATGAGAAGTGTGAAACGGTTCAATATGAAAGGAAATTTAGCACCCAGATATATTGGTCCATTCAAGATTCTTGAGAGACGTGGGGAAGTTGCTTATCGGTTAGAGTTACCGGGAAGTTTGTCAGGAGTTCACGATGTGTTTCACGTATCCCAACTCAAGAAGTGTTTACGAGTACCTGAAGAACAGTTACCGTTGGAAGAACTTTCAGTTAAGGAAGATTTGACCTATGAGGAATATCCGGTTAAGATTTTGGAGACAGCTGAAAAAATTACAAGGAGTAAAGTCATCAAGATGTGCAAAGTACAGTGGAATCGGTATACAGAAGAAGAGGCCACTTGGGAAAGAGAGGAAGATCTAAGAAAAACCTACCCTCAACTCTTTAAGTAAGTAAAACCTAGGAATCTCGGGTCGAGATTCTTTTAAGGGGGGTAGATTTGTAACACCCTAAAATTTGAATAGCAAAATAGATTTGAATTTGATTTAATTTGATTTAATTTAAGTAATTTTTGTGAAGCATAGAATTAAACATATAAAACTAAAATTAAATACCATGTTAGGTCCAACATGTTTGTGCATCTCATGCCCTTGCATTTTTATTGGGTGGCTTGGTTTGCAAAACCCTAAAATTTATATTTCAAAATCTATTTTGAAAATCATTTTTGGAAAATCAAATTTGAAAAAGAAAATAAAAAGGAAAAAGGAAAACCTCTTTCCACTCCTTCTGGCCCAGTGGCCCAGCCGCGGCCTGCTCCTCCCCTTCCCCCTCGTTTCACCCTCGTGGACCGGCTTCCAGCCTCGGCCCAGGTCGGCCGCGTCCCTCCCTCTCTCTTTCACTGGCTCGGTGACCCCACCTGTCGGCGCCGCTCGCCTCCCTCCTTTTCCCTCTCTCTGTCACTGACACCCTAGGCCCACTGGTCAGTTCCTCCCCTCTCCCTCGTTCGTGTTCGGGACGGACTCCCGCCGTGACGCGCGACGCGCCGCGCGTAACCGCTGACGCGGTTTCCCCGCGCCTCGTCTCCGCTCTGGACTCATCCTCGTCCTCCCTTAAATAGCGCCGCCACCGCGCCCTTGTTTCCCATCGTCTCGCACCGCTCCGCACGCACAGAAGCCGCGTCATCGTTGCCGCCGCTCTGCTTCGCCGTCGAGAAGCCGTTCTGCGCCCCTGGACGCTCCCAGCGCTTCGCCCAGCTGCGCATCGCGTTCGCGTAAGTGTCAAACACATCCTGCCCCTCTTTTCCCCCTTTGTTGCGCTCTGTCCGACCCCGTCGTTGTGCGCCGAGGTCCGCCACCGCGGTGTACCGCCGACGGCCCTCCTCCGTCCCAATCAAGCCCCGCAGAGGCCCTATATCGCTCCACCGTGCCACCCTCTTGCTCCCCGAGCAGTTTTCTCATCGAATTAGACCATCCGCGCCCTAACCACCATGCACAGAGCATCCGTCGCCGCCGTGCTACGTCGCCGGTTCTCCCCGACCCTCCTCGAGCCTCGCTATAGCCCTAGCTGAGTTCGCTGTCGTCTCCTTGTTCTTCCAGTGTGCTCGGATTTGATTTTGGTGCACCAGATCGCCCAGACGGCATACGCCGACGAGCTCTGAGCTCGGCCGGCAATGGCCACCGCCGCGCGCCGCCAGCTCCGGTCGCCGCGCCGCCCGTTCCCTCCCTCCCTCTCCCCGGGATCTAATCTGATCCATCCATCCTTAATCCTACGGCCCAGAACACCTCGTACCCCTTCGGGTGGTCTTTTTCCTAAAGAGCCCCCGAGCTTTCTGACCTCTCAACCCGCGGTCCAGAAGGCGGGTTTCTATTTTGCGCTTTCCCCTCAGGAAAACGTAATCTCTTTTAATCCGATTTTAATTCAAAAATAAAAGGAATTTCCTATTTTCAGTTTTGCCTCTAAATGTCAAATGCTTATATTTTCTTCGTTTTAAATCCAAATCGACCCGTTCAAGTTGCGTTAGATCCGTAATTTTATGCTCTATCCAGTAGTATAGATTTCACCTATGTTAATTACTTTTGAAAATCAGAGAAAATTACTTTGCTAAAGCTTTAATCTGCCCTCTTCAAAATCCCGTTTAATCTATAACTTCTCGTTTTAGATCCGATTAGCGTGTTTCTCGTGTCTTTGTGATCGTAGTAAAGTATAGATCTGTTTTATAACCTTTTCAAAGTCTCTTTATTGTATATGGTGTAATGTTCTGATCATGTCTTGTTTGCTTCGTGTATGATTGTTCGGATGATTGCGTGGTGATGTTGATCGAGTACAGTCGGTGAGATCTTCGTTGACCAAGAGTTCTTTGCAGCAGATCAGGATCACCAGGAGATTTGTGATCAAGGCAAGTTTAACATGGGATCATCCTTGTTACCTATTCACCATAATTCCATCTAGTCATTATTGCATGTGTCTAATTTGATTCCCATTAGATCTATACCATAGCTTTGTTATCCTTTACCTTGTCACCATGGGTTATATGCATATGGGTAGCTTTGCTATGCTTTACAATAATAGATCTTGTGATGAATCTTGACTAATGATATATGCAACAATGAGATAAAACTGGCTTTTGTAGCAACATGGAATAGGACCCCACTATAGGGAAAAAGCTGGGATATTAAATACAACCATGAGTGCTATAATGGCTCTGGCTTTAGTCAAGTATAAAGATTCGTACTAGCATGTTGGCAGTTCGTGAAAGGCACCATTGCCGAGCTGGTTGCAGGGCATGTTCTAGGGTGGTTACCGCTTCGAAAGGTACCATCGAGTAGAGGCTTTGTATACCCCTTGCCCTTGGGTCCGTAGGGTCTATCAACATGTTAGGA
This sequence comes from Microstegium vimineum, assembly GCA_022036555.1. Taxonomy (NCBI): domain Eukaryota; kingdom Viridiplantae; phylum Streptophyta; class Magnoliopsida; order Poales; family Poaceae; genus Microstegium; species Microstegium vimineum. The sequence continues at coordinate 46,495,889 of CM039119.1, read as the reverse complement.
AGACTTTTGAAAGACTTCATAGTGTTCCCTGCCCACTCACCTTGGAAGTGTTATGGGAGTTATAAACCCGGGCATGGCTTGTGGGTAAAGTGTATAACCTCTGCAGAGTGTAAATCTATCATGATAGCCGTGCTCACGGTTACGAGTGGCCTGGAAAACTCACAGTGTAGATGATCATGTTGTTTAATTATTAATGTTGTTAATTAATCTTATCATGTGGATATTAATTGGGTATGCATAATTAAAGCTAAGTGTTGGTAAAACTTGACCAAGTTAAAAGCAACCGCAGTACAGACAGTGTCAACCTTTTGAGCTTCATAACCCTATGTTACTCTTGCTGAGTACGTAAGTGCTCACTCTTGCTTTCTCAACCCCTTCAGATGGCTATGAAGACTACCGTGAGGAGTACTAGGCTAGTGGTCAACCAGTCGGCGTTCCCTGTGAGGTGGAGCTTCGTCGCGAGAGTTATCTTTGTTTTTCGCTGCTATGTTATTTAAATATTATTCGTTATGTAATAAGCACTCAGTGATGGTACTATTTAAAGATTTGTCGGCTTATGTGTGTGATTAATCTCTGGGCACACATGAGTTATTCATATTCAATTTTATCCTTAAGATTGGGTGTGACACTGTCCTCCACGCCTCGCTGGAGAAGGCCGAGGCCGAGGTCACCCAGGCGAAGGCCGAGGTGGCGGCTGCGCAGGAGGGAGCCCGGGACGCCCAGGAGACGACCTCGGGGGCGCAGTCGGGGGTTGAGGCCGCCCTCAAGGCGGTTATCAAGGTCGGGCAGCAGCGGGATGCTGCCCAAGAGGCCCGGCGCAAGGCGGAGGAGGAGTCCACCCAGCTGAAGGAGGAGCTAGCCCGAGTGGCGGACCGTGTCCGCTAGCTTGAGGCTGACCTGACGCAGGCGGCTACCGACCGCACCTCCCTCAAGGGGCGGGTCCAGGAGCTCCAGGCGGACGTCGTCACCATCTCCCGCGATCGCAACACGCTTGGTGTCGCGGAGGAGAGGGCTCGAGCCCAGATCGCAACTTTGGGGGAGGTGGCAGCCAACCAGAAGAGGGCCCTCGATGGTACTGGCCAGATCATCGAGGACCTCCGGACTAAAAACAGTGACCAAGCTGCATGGCTCGTCGAGGTCCGCCACCAACTCCAGCGGGCTGAGCAGGACTACGTCATCCTAGAGGGATACGCCAATGGTGAGTTTTTTGGAAATATCGTTGAGCTCGCTTGGTTTCGCTCCTTCCCCTGCTTTTTGGTTCTGACGCAGCCTTCTATTTGCTCTGGCAGAGGTCAAAGGGGATAAGGCCCGACTCCACGAGGATCTGACCAGTCTCCAGGACCTCCTCCGGGTGGAAACGAGCCTGAACGAGAGGCTTAGGGACGCCATCTCCTTCTTCTGCGACAGGCTGGGGATCGAGCTGGAGCTGCCGGTTGCGGGAGATGTGCATGGAGACGCCCTCTTGCGCCGGCTCCTCGCCACGTCCGATGGAATAACGGAGCAGGTCCGGGCCGCCCTTCACATAGGCGTGAAGCGGGCGCTTGCGGTCGTCCGCTCAGGTTACATCTACGACCTCGACGTCGTCTCCAGCGGCTTCGTCACCGACCCGAGGCTGACTGATGAAGAGAACGTGGCAAGATGCCATGAGCTGATCGACGCCACAGAGGTGCCCGGCGGTGAGCTGGCGAAGCTGTTCGAGGTCGAGGTGCTTCCCCCGCCGGTCGACGACGGCGACGAGTAGTCGAGGCCTGTGAGCCAAATTTGGACGAAAAGGTCCATGTAATAGTTTAGCTTTTGTAATGATACGATGTCGAGCCCCTGGGGGCTTCTTAATTTTAATGCATTTTGTTTGGGATGCATCTGGTTGTTTTTATTTCTCGAGTTGTCTCTATTTCTCTTTGCCTGAGTCGTTGCTTGTGGACTAAGTATTAGACGCATGCTCGTATCCCTGGAGGGGGGGGGAGCGAGTGGGGGTACCATAGCCCTGAGGCATAGGAGAGTCCCCGGCTCGATGGCCCTCGACCCTTAGGCAGTTTGAGGCATTTTTTACTTAGCCGTGAAGCGTGCTCGGGGCAAAGGTGGAAAGAGAGGTGCTGAGTTTCGAAAAAACGTTCGAGTTTTTAGAGAGCTTAGGAGGGGGGTCCCCCCCTGTCAACCCCCGAGGGAGGCTTGACTTTGCCGGAGCAAAGTTGAGGCTACCTTAGAGTTATGAACGAATGTGAAATGTATTTCGAGAACATTTTATTCATCCATAATGCGATAAATGTACATAATGCGGAAAATGTACGAGGCCTCGAGGCCTTAGGGGTAGAAACGACGTAGTTGTTCGATGTTCCACGCATTGGTGAGGATCTCGCCCTTTTCGTTCTTCAGCTTGTAAGTGCCTGGCTTCAGCACCTCCGCTATGATGAAGGGTCCTTCCTAAGGTGGAGTCAGCTTGTGACGTCCCTTGTTGCTTTGTCGGCGGCGCAACACGAGGTCGCCAACGTCGAGGTCCCTTTTGCGTACGTGTTTGTAGTGGTAGCGCCGCAGCGTTTGCTGGTACTTTACCGACTTGAAGAGGGCCACGTCCCGGGCTTCCTCGAGCTGGTCGAGGGAGTCCTCTCGGGCTGCTGCGTTGGCTTGTTCGCTGTAGGCTTTTAGTCGAGGGGACCCATATTCAAGGTCAGTGGGGAGGACGGCCTCGGACCCATAGACCAAGAAGAACAGAGAGAACCCTGTGGCTCGACATGGTGTCATTCGGAGACTCCATAGCACAGAGGGCAGCTCATCGACCCATCTCTTGCCATGTTTGTTCAGCCGATCGAAGATCCTTGGCTTGAGGCCCTGCAAGACCATACCATTGGCGCGCTCGACCTGGCCGTTAGTTCGAGGGTGGGCGACTGCATACCAATTCACCCTGATGTGCTGGTTGTCACAGAAGTCCAGGAACTTTTGGCCGGTGAACTATGTGCCGTTGTCGGTGATGATGACGTTGGGGACCCCGAAGCGGTGGATGATGTCGGTAAAGAATAGCATGGATTGTCGAGATTGAATGTTGGGGATGGGTCGAGCCTCGATCCATTTCGAGAATTTGTCTACCACCACGAGGAGGTGGGTGTGGCCACCTTTTGTTTTCTTCAGGGGGCCGACCATGTCGAGCCCCCATACTGCGAATGGCCAAGTTATGGGTATCATCTGGAGAGCTTGGGTGGGTAGGTGGGTCTGCCTGGCGTAGAATTGGCATCCCTTGCAAGATCGAACCAGCTTGGTAGCATCGACGACGGCCGTCGGCCAGTAGAAGCCTTGTCGAAAGGCGCTTCCTACCAGCGTTCTAGGCGCCGCGTGGTGGCCGCAAGCCCTCGAGTGTAGTTTCTTCAGTAGTGCACTCCCCTCCTCGAGGGTGAGGCAACGCTGAAGTATACCGGTAGGACTGCGTCGGTACAACTCGCGGCCATCCCCATACAAGACGTAGGTTTTGGCGCATCGGGCTATACGACAGGCTTCGGTGCGGTCCTCGGGGAGCTCGCCCCATATTAGATACTAGAGGTAGGGTGTGCGCCAGTCCGTCGAGGGGGTTGGCGTTGCGGCCGTTCCGTCGACCTCCATGACTTCTTCCCCATTCGAGGGGGGATCAGTCGAGGGGGGTGGATCGACCCCTTGCTTGAGGGCAGGAGCCCCCGACCCTAGGTCGACGGAAGGCTTGTGAAGGTCCCTCGAAAAGACGTCGGGAGGGACCGTACCTCTAGTGGACGCGATTTTGGCCAGCTCGTCAGCAGCTTCGTTGTACCGGCGGGCGGTGTGGTTGAGCTCGAGGCCGTAGAATTTGTCCTCGAGCCTTCGGACCTCCTTGCAGTAGGCTTCCATCTTGGGGTCGTGGAAGCTCGAATCTTTCATCACTTGGTCGATTACCAACTGCAAGTCCCCCCGAACATCGAGGCGTCGGACCCCGAGCTCGATGGCGATGCGCAAACCGTTGACGAGGGCCTCGTACTCGGCTACATTGTCGGAGGCAGGGAAGTGGAGGCAGATGACGTAACGCATGTGGACCCCTGAGGGTGATATGAATAGCAATCCAGCGCCTGCCCCCATCTTCGTCAACGATCCATCGAAGTACATGGTCCAGAGCTCGGTCTGAACTTGCGTCGGGGGTAGTTGGGTGTCGGTCCATTCTGCAATGAAATCTGCCAATACCTGAGACTTGATGGCCTTCCGAGGGGCATAGGAGAGGGTTTCCCCCATGAGCTCGACCGACCACTTGGCGATTCTTCCAGACGCCTCCCGGTTCTGGATTATCTCCCCGAGGGGGAAAGATGAGACCACAGTAACCTGGTGTCCCAGGAAATAGTGCTGGAGCTTGCGTCGAGTGAGGACGATGGCATACAACAGCTTTTGGATGTGGGGGTATCTCGTCTTAGTCTCGGAAAGTACCTCGCTCACGAAGTAGACAAGCCTCTGAACCGGCAGGGCCTATCCCTCTTCCGCCCTTTTGACCACTACGACAGCGCTGACTACCTGGGTAGTTGTTGCGACGTAGAGCAAGAGGGGCTCGGCTGGGCTCGGAGGTACCAAGATAGGTGGCGAGGTGAGCAAGGCTTTGAGCTTGGAGAGCGACTCCTCGGCCTCGACGATCCAGGTGAAGTGTTCGGTCTTCTTTAGGAGGTGCTAAAGGGGTAGTGCCTTCTCCCCGAGCCGCGAGATAAACCGGCTGAGGGCAGCGAGGCACCCTGTGACCCTTTGCACGCCCTTAAGATCCTTGATCGGGCCCATCCTGGTGATTGCAGTTATCTTCTCAAGGTTGGCCTCGATCCCGCGTTGGGAAACTATGTACCCTAGGAGCATGCCTCGAGCAACCCCGAAGACACACTTCTCAGGGTTTAGTTTTATGTGATTTTCCCTGAGGCACCTGAACGCGATCTCAAGGTCCTCGACCAGGTTTCCGACTGTTTTGGATTTGACCATGATGTCGTCGAAGTAGGCCTCGACGGTCGGCCCTATATGTTTCCCAAAGACATGGAGCATGCATCGCTGATATGTGGCCCCGGCGTTTCGCAAACCGAAGGGCATAGTGAGGTAGCAAAACATGCCAAAGGGGGTGATGAAGGAAGTCGCGAGCTGATCGGACTCCTTCATCTTTATTTGGTGATAGCCAAAATACGCATCAAGGAAGCAGAGAGTTTCATATCCCGCAGTGGAATCTATTATTTGATCGATACGTGGTAATGGAAAAGGGACCTTGGGACATGCTTTATTTAAACTAGTGTAGTCTACGCACATCCTATCCTTTCCATTCTTTTTCTTGACAAGTACGGGATTTGCTAACCACTCGGGATGATGTACCTCCTTGATGAATTCGGCCTTCAAAAGCTTGTCGACCTCCTCCCCGATCATTCTGTGTTTCTCCTCGTCGAAGCGGCGCAGCCGTTGCTTCACCGGTTTGGATCCGGCTTGGATCTCCAAGGAGTGCTCGGCAACCTCCCTCGGAATGCCCGACATATCCGAGGGACTCCATGCAAACACGTCAGCATTCGCACGGAGAAAGTCGACGAGCACGGCTTCCTATTTAGGCTCGAGGGTGGCGCTGATCGTCAGCGCCTACCCATCCGCGTGGCCGGGGTCGAGCGGGGCGGTCTTGGTGTCCTCCGCAGGCTTGAAGTTATCGGCGTGTCGCTTGGGATCGGGGATCTCCTTGGAGAGGTCGTCGAGGGCCGCGAGGACGGCCGACTCCTCGACTCCTTCGACGTTTTCCACGCACTCGACGTCGCAGTCATATGCGTGCTCGTAGGAGGTACCGACGGTGATGAACCCCATGGGCCTTGGCATCTTTAGCTTGAGGTAGGCGTAGTTCGAGATCGCCATGAACTTGGCGTACCCTGGTCGACCGATCATGGCGTGGTAGATTCCACGGAACGCGACCACCTCGAAGGTCAGATCCTCCTTTCGGAAGTTTGATGGGGTACCGAAGCAGACGGGTAGCTTGACGCGGCCGATCGGGAGTGCCTTCTTTCCTGGAACGACCCTGTGGAATCCTCCCGCGCTAGGCAGGAGCGCGGTCCTTGGGATCCCTAGGAGGTCAAGGGTCACGACGTAGATGATGTTGAGGCTGCTTCCCCATCCATGAGTACCTTGGTGAGGCGGGTGTTGAGTATGATCGGGTCAACGACGAGCGGGTAGACCCCTGCGTTGGGGACGTGCTCGGGGTGGTCGCCGTGGTCGAAGGTGATCGGCGTGTGGGACCAGTCGAGGTATCGAGGAGCCTGGGCTCGAACGGAGAAGACCTTTCGAAGTGCTTTTTGAGCACGCGACAGTCCTCGAGACTGTGGTTGGTCGGTCCCTTGTGATAGGGGCAGGGCTCTTTCAGCATCTTGTCGAAGACGTCCCCGTCGAGAGGGGGCCCTCGAGGCTTCTTGTCTACCGTAGCGACAAGATCATCGATCTCGACGTCATGTCGACCCGGCTTCTTCTTCTTCTTGTTCCTCTTGGGCCCGTTGTTTGAGCCCCCGGGCTCGTCCGCCTTGGCCTTCCCCTTGTCCGGGGATGCATAGAAGAACGCGCCAACGGCTTCTTCGCCGGCTGCGCAGTTGGCGACGATGTCCATGAGCTCGTTGGCGGTCTTGGGGGTGTTCTGTCCCAGCTCCCGCACCAACTCCTTGCAGGTTGTTCCGGCGATGAACGCAATGATGACGTCGTGGTCGGAGATGTGGGTTAGCGCGGTACGTTGCCTCGAAAACCGACGGGTGAAGTCGCGGAGGGTCTCCCCTGGCCTCTGCTTGTAGCTACGGAGATCCCAGGAGTTCCCTGGCCGCTCGTAGGTGCCTTTGAAGTTCCCCTCGAAGATCCTGACCAGGTCGGGCAAGTCTTGGATCAAGTCCGGGGGGAGCGCTCCTCGAGCCATCTTCGAGCGGTGTCGGAGAGGAAGAGCGGGAGTTGTCGAATGATGACGTGGTCATTGTCGGCTCCTCCTAGCTGACATGCCAGCCTGAAATCAGCAAGCCAGAGCTCCGGCTTGGTTTCGCCGTTGTACTTGACCAGGCTGGTGGGTGGGCGGAAGCGGACAGGCAAGGCGGTTCGCCGGATGGTCCTGCCGAAGACTCGTGGCTCTGGTGGTTCCGGAGATCGACGTCGATCTTCGTCACTGTCGTAGCGCCCGCCTCGGTGAGCACTGTAACCTCGAGCCTTAGAGTCGCCGTGTCGGCGTCGTTTGTTCTCCCGCGGTGGTCGATCGTCGAAGATGCGGTCTCGAACTGGTCGTCTCTCTACTCCGCCTTGGGGCGCTTTGTCTTGGTCGACGGATACCTCTCGATTTTGTCGAGGGGGTACGTCCTGATGCTCGGAGGCAGCCCCTCTGCGCCTCGAGGCCGAGCTCTCCGCCTACTGTACGGCCGCAGTTTGGAGAAGGCCCTGGATTTCATCCCTGATGCGTTGCGCTTGGGGTGTCGATGGCGCCGGCATGTCACGAAGCAGCATTGCGGCCGCTATGACATTTTGGCTGGCACGGTTGTAGATGCGGCGCTCGTTTGCTCCCTCCTCGATGATCTGTCGATGGACTTCCCAGGCCCGCTCGTGAGCTCCTCCACCCTGTGGGCGCCCGCGATCTCGCTCGAGGGCGTGCTCGAGCTGCTGAAGTCGTAGGCGTTCTTCCTCGAGCTTGGCGAGCAGCTCTTGGACTTGCGCGATTTGGACGTCCTGAGGTGGATCGGCTTTGTCAGGACTCGGGGAATCGGCGCTTCACGTTGGTGTAGCATTGCCCCTCCTCCTCCATCCATGGTCGCGGCGTTGTTGACGTCGTCCTGGGAATCATCCTGACTGTCGAGGTGGAAGCATTCCCGGGTGGGATCGTAATCCTCATCGGGGGAATCTGAGTCGGGGTAGCCGTGGTAGAAGTTGGGGAAAGATCCCCTGCGCTCCTCCTCCAGCCGTCGACGTAACGTGCCCCAGGTGTGACCACCCGAGATCAGGGCTCGTTGTGACTCCGAGCGCTCGTCCGGTGGAGGAGTGGTGATGAGGTTGATCATTGTATGTAGCAGGTTCCCTGAGGAGCCGTAACGTGCCTGCATCTGCGAGCCTACAAAAGCAGAACATAGTCTGGCGCTGTTGTAGAGCCCATGTGGGAACAGGTCCTATGGTGGTGCGGCCGAGTATGTCGGAGAAGCCACGGGAATCCTCTGAGGTGACGGTATGGCAGAGCCAAAGTCAGGCTCGATGAGGTACCCACCCCCGACCCGCAAGCACGGGTCAAATAGGCTCCCAAAGGGAGGAACTGTGTCACCAGCTGAGGCCAGGGAGACGGCATCCGGCGTTTTGGGATCCGCGCGGTGAAGAGTGCGGCAGCATCGTTCGCGCCTCCTCCTGGTCGCAGGCAAGAGGCGTGAGCGGTGGGACCGTCGTCTGGTCCTCCTTGGCCCCGGAGTACCGGAGCTGCTGCTATCCATGCCACCAGCTGAGAGTAGGACCATGTCGTGGCCGTGGCCCGTGGACATGAACTCTAGACTCCTGAACCAGAGGGTGGTGGCGAATGGAAGTAATGGGATCGTGGAATCCATCTGGGAGAGTAGTTCGGAGTTGATCGACACGCAAAGCCCCCTACCTGGCGCGCCAACTGTCGGTGTTATGACCTAGGGGTCAAGACCACTAGCTAGTAAATTTGTATATTGCGTGCTCCCTCTCCTAGACGTGATGCAAGAAGAACACAAGATTTATCCTGGTTCGGGCACAGAAGGCCCTACGTCCAGCGGGGGAGGATGGATTGTATTATCTCGCACCGGAGTGCTCGTACAGGGGGGGTACAAGCTGGTTTACACAGTGGTGCTCAGGATGAGCTAAGGCCTAGGACTAGCAGGCTATCCTAGGCAGTCGGATGGTGGACTACTTGATGTGTCGTTCAAGCAGTCGGGCGTGGTATGTTCTGACACGAGTGTGTCTCTTGGATCTCGGATGCCAGAAGTCCCCCTCTTCCTATCCCAGTGTCCCCTTTTATAGACCAAGGGGAGGCATGGGAGTACAGTGATCCTAGACTGTAGAGGCATGGGAGGGGTGTTCGTGGTGCCATGCTTGCGATGAGACATCGATCACTGTGGCAGCGTGGCCCTCCCGTCCTTCCAGTGTTCAGGGTGTGGCGACGGCTGACTGGACACCGCCGTACAGCATGATGCAGCGGGGTTGACCTTCGGAAGATGGGTGCGCGTTCCACAGCTGAGGCAGGACGGAGCGGACGGGACGGGTCCCATGCTGGAGTGGTTGGGACCAGGGGTCGAGGTCGGCGTGACCTTGTCGTATTCCTGAAGACACAGTCGAGGGGTGTCCTGTTCATGGCTCGAGGGGGTGCCTCTGGAGTCCATACTTGCGTCGTGGCTACAGCGGCAGCACAGTTGACGGAGGTCCAGGACATGGGCGGTGAGTTGATGGATTTGACTATGGTAGTGGGTGCCCATGGCGTTAGGCGGAGGCAGGTAAGCACATTGGATCCCCTTTACCCCCACGCCGGGAGCAGGTGAGCTGATCGAGCTTCCTGCCCGGGGGTCGTTCGTTCGACCCCTGTCCGTCATTCGGGGGGTTGAGGCGGAGGCGGAGGGGTCGTTCATTCGACCCCTTGTCCATCAGTCGGGGTTGAGGCTAAGGCGGAGGGGTCGTTCGTTCGACCCCTTGTCCGTCAGTCGGGGTCGAGGCTGAGGCGGAGGGGTCGTTCGCTCGACCCCTTGTCCGTCAATCGGGGTCGAGGCGGAGGCGGAGGGGTCGTTCGTTCGACCCCTTGTCCTTCTGTTTTTCCAGAAATGGGCCGGCCCATGACTGGTTGCTGTTGCTGGCGCGGGGGGCCTTCTTGTGATGGGCCTTTCTTCATGGGCTCGAGCGGCTGGTCAGATCCTGTCTTAAAAATGGTTGCTATGTTGAGCGTTAGTTTATCGCAGGTTTAGGGTACCCCTTACCTTTGTACCCGACAGGCTGCAACCCATCCAAGACCGACCAACACTCCTTCGCGGAGGTGGTCCGTGGAGTGGAAAGCATGGCGGCTGCCAGGTACCCCGGCGACCCGCGGGCTAGGCTGGCCCTCGGCTTCTGTGCCGTGTCGGCAACGGGCGACATCTGCCGACGCCGGGACGAGCTCATCGGTAGGGCTGCGGTGTGCTGGCTCAACGGCAGCAGCCACGACACAGAGCCCCATCACCTCAGCGACGCCCTCCGCAATCAGCTCAACATCCACCATGACGACTTCTAGGTGCTCAAACACTTCCCCGAATAGTACTTGGTTATCTTCAACAATCCATGAGATAGGCAACGTGTGGTGGAGGTGGGCATCCTCCCCGACAACAGACGTTGTTTCCAGTTTGCTACCTGGAGCGAGCGCCGCTGCGCCTACAACGTCAACTAGGAGTATCGCGTCAAAGTTTGCATAGAAGGCATCCCAGTGCATTGCTGGGCTGAGGAGGTGGTGGCAATGGCGCTAGGCAAGAGCTGCACGGTGCACTACCTAGAGGAGACGACTCATCGCCGCCAGCGCACCAGGTCCTTTGACCTGTGGGCATGGTGCAGCATCCCGAGCGACATCTCCACCGATGTCTTGCTCACGGTCACTGAGCCGGACAGAGAGCTACCCCACCACGACGAGCCGACTGACCTCAAGCACGGCCATGCCTACGTGTTGCGCAACCACCTCGAGGTAGTGGAGGATCTCTCTTTCCTGTAGGGCCACGGCAGGGTCGGAGGGCCACCAAACCGGCAGGCTCGCAGAGTCTTTGACTGGGACTATGGTGTGCCGGACACAAAGGGCGAGCGCACCTATGGCCGGCGTGGCCATGACCGCGGCCGCGACAACAGGCCGCGCCGAGATGACGACGACTACAACGACAAACATCCTCATGGCAACCGTCGTCACCGCAGCCTATCCGCCTGGGCAAGGAACTCCCACTGCCGGGGAGGAATGGAGGACCGTGTCAGTTCCAACAGATGGCAGGGCCAGGCGGCTTTTCCCCCACGCAGGAGCAGGCCGACGGGCTCGACCACCTACGTCTGGAGGGCCAAAGAACAACAGCAGGTGAAGAAAAGCAAGAAAGTCTCCTTCGCTGACCCAATAGCAACTGAGCTGGGGCCTCCAAAGAACATCGTCCCCGACGACAGCATTCAGTTCATCAAGGGTATTTCTCTCGTGCCACCCCATCCAGTTGTCTCGATTCCACTAGTTGATAAATGTTCTATCTTTAACTCCCCATGTTTGATATCTGGCATCTTTTCGCCAAAAGGTCCTGAGCAGTATGGACCTGCTGCGGAGGCTACCATCTCAAGCCTCATAGTTGGTGAGGTGTTGGAGAAGGAGCAGCATATCAAGTTGGACAATATGCCTGTGAAGGACTGCTGCAACATCACCGCAAGTGAGTCTGCTATCAATGTAACAACTATCTTGCAAGATGTGATAGCAGGAAACATGATTAACACTAGGACCGCCCCCACATTCTCTGAACCTGTAGGGGATACAAAGAAGGGGGAGTGCTGGAGATGCAGACTACCACCCCTCTAGAACCACAGGGAAAACAGCTCACCGTGCCAATGGAACTGCTGATGAACCACCTGAATGAACTCCTGGTGAGCCCATCCTCCACCATAGTCGCCGATCCCCTAGAGGGTGTAGCATGTGTCCAACAGAACAATGAATGAACTCCTGGTGAGCCCATCCTCCACCATAGTCTCCGATCCCCTAGAGGGTGCAGCATGTGTCCAACAGAACAATGACAGTCCCCATCCAGTTGAGCCTACTGGTGTTTGTGTTCAACCAACTGAGATGAACAATATCCCAAACACAGGTCCTAGTCAACCACTTAACATCATTCCTATTGACGCTTTCATTGATTCAATTGCTAGACCCTCCCACAACCCATTCTAGACACTTACGTTGCAGCACCCAAGGAAAAATATATCCCCCTCCCCTCGCCAAGTCAAAGATAGAGTGCTAGGCTAGTGCAAAAATCAGCCAACAATGCAGGAAAGGACACCATCCAGTTAGCCCAGGAACTTCTTGTGAAAAAATTAGGAGATTTGTCAAGCGAGGAAACAGAAAAGTCTAATGTTGAATTTGATTTCTATGCTCAACATTTTCAGAGGCCGATGGAGAAGAACACCATGGAGGCCATTCGGGATCTCATGGAACACTGTGGCACAAACCAATCCCAGAACTTGGGCTGCAAGCAGAAGGCCAGGGCCATCGCTCTGGAGCTGAGGGCCTAGGCCTCAGTTCGCCAGTGGCCTAATGACCAATGTTAGTCCCTACTGGTAAAGGGAGTTGGGCCAAGGGCCCATTGTATCGGTCGTTTATTAGTGTTGTTAGTCGAGCCCTGCGTGGCTGTTATGGTGTTTTCACACACCTGTCGCATTTCGAACTATGTTATCTTAGCTTTCAGAAGTGTGCCTGCTGGCCTGCGAGCCTTCGGCGGAAAACAAGGGGAGGGAACACTGATCTGCTGGCTCTGTTGCCTTCGGTCATCTCCCGCCGTGAACTTTGTTTTGGATTCAGAGCAAACATCGACCTGCTGGCTCTGTTGCCCTCGGTCATATATCGCAGCATACCTGGCCTCCTAATCATGTCATTGTTACAAATACTTGTGGCTGCAAGGTTGATGTCAAACACCAACACCTTGATCGGGATATATCCCAGGTGGATGGGATGTTGTTTCTGTTCTTTAGTGGAACCATACAATCAATATGTCGGCTAAAAACTGCAATATTTTATGCTGGAATGTTAGAGGCTTAAATGAAAGTTCAAAAAGAACATCTGTCCGAAATCAGATTATCACCACGGGTGCGACGATTGTGTGCCTTCAGGAAACAAAGATTAGCAACTGGACCCGAAGCCTCTTAGTAGATACGGTTGGGGTAGAGATGGCAAATAATGTGGCCAGTCTGCCATCAGTGGGAGCAAGTGGGGGTATTCTTATCGCGGCTTCTGAGCGATTCTTCACTGTTAGTGAGCCGCACCTGACCAACCATACAATCTCTGCAAAAATAACAATGCTTGCTGAGAACAATGTCTGGTCCATTACGGGTGTGTATGGACCACAAAGTGATGCAGACAAGATTTTGTTTCTCCAGGAACTGCTGGACTTGCAACCACAACTCCTCCCAAATTGGTTATTTCTTGGGGACTTTAACTTAATACTAAACGCACATGATAAGAACAACTCCCGCCTGAATATACCGATGATCAACAGATTCAGAAACACAGTGGATAACCTTGAGCTCGCAAGGATTGATCTAAGGGGGAAAAAGTTCACCTGGTGCAACGACCAATAGTCACCCACTATGACTAGGATAGATCATATTTTGGCTTCCGCTGACTGGCTGGAAATGTTCCCAAGAAGTGATCTCCAAGCGCTAGCTTCGTTGGGATCGGACCACAGCGCCAAGGGTTTCAGATTTGAGGCGCATTGGTTACAGATGCCTGGATTTCTAGACACGGTAAAGGAGGCATGGTCCAAACTAGTGAACACCCAAGATGCCATCCTACGAATTCACGTCAAATTACTGAGAACGGCCAAGGCAATAAGTAATTGGCGGCGTAAATCCCTTGGTGGTTGGAAACTAAGTTGGGCCATTCTAAATTTAACTCTGGCAAATCTGGAAAGGGCTCAAGAGGAGAGGCTGCTTACACATGAAGAACGAGAATTCAAAAATTATCTCAAAAACAAGGCCATTGGGTTTGCGGCTGTACAAAAGTCCAGAGCACGCCAACATTCAAGACTAACATGGATTAGAAAGGGTGACTCCAACACAAGGTTTTTTCAACTTCACGCTAACATGAGGAAAAAGAAGTCTTTCATTGCCACCCTCAGTGGGGAGTCTGGAGTGGCCATAACACAGTGAAAGGTCCGATTGCAAGGCTAGAGGGGGGGGTAAATAGCCTAAATTCAAATACTAAACAATTCTCAACAACAAGTTAGATCACAAGGAAGCGAAGCGAGACTAGCACTAGCAAACTAAGGGATACGAAGCCTCCTAACCACAATTGCTATCCTAATATAGCTCTAAGCTCACACAATGCCTACTCAATTCTAGTAGCCCTCTAGGCACAACCTAATATACTAAGACAAGTATGAAGAAGATAATGCGAAGATAGGAGGGTGATTATACCGCCGTGTAGAGGTAGAGAATCAATCAATGGATGAACACCGAGATAGCCAATCAATCACAATTGGGAGACAAGGTTGACACTTGATTTTTCTCCCGAGGTTCACTAGTTTGCCATCTAGCTACGTCCTCGTTGTGTCGGCTCACTCACTTGGAGGTTCACGCGTTAATTGGCATCACACGCCAAACTCATCATCGGGTGCCGCACAACCAACACAAGAGAGGGCACTAAACGACACGCGCAATCCACTAGAGTTACCTTTGCGATCTCCCGCGGGGAAGGCACAAGAACCCCTCACAATCACCACTTGTGGTCGACGAAGCACAATCACCAAGCTTCTCGAATCCACACCGCTTGCTCCAACCGTCTAGGTGATGGCAATCACCAAGAGTAACAAGAAACTAGCAGCGGTATCAACTCCCAAGTGCCACTAAGATGAATCACTTCATGCAATGCACTTGATGCACTCAAATCTCTCAAATGGATGATTAATCAAGTGTGAGATGAGTGGGAGTATGTGTCACAAGCTCACAAGAGTATACAATAGCCAAAGGTGCAAGAGAGACTCATTGAACCTTCCACACATCCTTAAATAGCCCCCTCAAAGGAACTAGCCGTTATGCACTTGGGCTGCTAAAAAACATGACCGTCGGACCACTTTCCATCACCGTCGGACCATAGCGTCTGGTCCGACGCTTTGGTCCGACGCCTTCTACGTCTGCCACGGGTTCTCTGCCTTTTGAAAATTTACCGTTGGCGCGCGTCTCTGAGCACCGTCGGACCACCTTCATTGGTCCGGAGGCTTGGTCCGATGCCTTGATCAGCCTTCAGCCAACCTCAGCAGGGACCACCCTTGCTCCGGACTCGACCGTCCGACGGGTCCACCGGACCATGCCACCTGGTCCGACGCCTCCACGAGTCTTGAATTTTTTCACGCAGGGAGCACCCGAGCTTCGGACCTCACCGTCGGACTGGTCCACCGGACCATGCATTCTGGTCCGGAGGTCACTTTGACTTCTGTTCTGCCTTTGACTGAACCACCAGACCATTCGCCTATGGTCCGGAGCCTCAATTGTGCACTGGTCCGACGCTTCTCTGCCTGAGGGCCAGTGCTGGGAACAACCGTCGGACCACCTCCTATGGTCCGGAGCTCCCATGCACCACTGGTCCGACGCTTCAGTCTTGCTCAGAATTCATCTCTGATTTCTCCCCTTGATCTCTGTGCCACCACCAAGTGTTTCACTGACTTGTGCATGTGTGTTGGCATATTTTATCAAGTTTTACAAGGGTTGCTCATTAGGATTAGATGCAATGCATGTAATGAACTCCTAATGGCACTTGATAGGTGTAACCACTAACTATTTTTCCCTTTTAATAGTACGGTTATCTATCCTAAATGTGATCACACCCACTAGGTGTCTTGATCACCAAAATGGAAAATCCCTAGCTTATACCTTTGCCTTGAATAGCTTAAGGACTCCTCCTCTTCTCTTCTTCTCCAAGTGTGAGCTTCTAATAGCTTTCTCCTAGCTTCCATCCTTGCTCCATCACTTGTTCACCTTCACTTAGCCTTAGTGTACTAAACCTACTCAAACACTTAGAGATAGGTTAGTACTTAGGTTTCATCAATTACCCAAAACACTTAGAGATCTCTCACACAGGAGCACAAATCAATCTTGGCGCACACTCATTTCTCTAACATTATGGGCACACTAAACGTCAGAACTAAAGCAATCAATTAGGAGGAGTTGGGTTATGAACGCCATGGACTGGATGATCTAGATGCTCCCTTCACCGAGCATGAAGTTGAAGCAGCGATCAAAGAGATGCTGTCAGAAAAGGCTCCTGGTCCTGACGGGTATATTGGTTGTTTTTACAAAAAATGTTGGTCAATAATCAAAGAAGATTTGTTACAGGCAATCATGTGTTTCTTCAATCACCAAACAGTCAGGCTGAATCTGATCAACACAGCAAACATTATACTGTTACCAAAGAAACAGGATGCATCCACTCTGAACGACTATAGGCCTATAAGCCTTATCAATAGTGTGCTGAAAATAATCACAAAATTGCTAGCAAATAGATTGGCACCACATATGGACTCCCTGGTTTCCAATGCACAAAATGCTTTCATATAAAAACGATGTATACATGACAATTTTATTTATGTGCAAAGGGTGATCCAATCTTTACATAAGAAAAAGAAGCTGACTCTTTTCATAAAATTAGACATATCAAAGGCATTCGACTCAATAGGGTGGAGTTTCCTGTTGGAAGTGCTGGAAAACTTGGGTTTGAGCACAAAGTGGAGAGATTGGATTTCGACATTGCTAGGAGCGTTATCATCCAAAATACTGATCAACGGACAGCCGACGGAAGAGATAAAACACTGGAGGGGACTAAGGCAGGGGGACCCCCTATCACCACTTTTGTTCATCCTAGCGATTGATCCGTTGCAACGCATTATAGAAGTAGCTGCACAAAGAGGGATCTTAAACCCAGTTCTACCAAAGTCGGCGAACCTACGGTGTTCACTCTACGCGGATGATGCAGCAATTTTTGCTTCTCCAAATAACACTGAAATTGAGCATTTAGTAAAAATTTTAAACTTCTTCGGGGACTGCTCGGGTCTCAAACTAAACATCTCAAAAACTGAAATCTTCCCCATCCGATTGCAAAACACCTTGGTCACCAACCTACTCCAAAATTTCCCAGGAAAAATCTGTAACTTTCCTGGAAAGTATCTCGGACTCCCTCTCCACGTCAGGAAGCTGCGTAAAATTGAGGTACAACCATTGATCGACAAGATTGGGGCGAGATTGCCGGGATGGAAAGGTCGTCTCCTTTCCTCGGCTAGGAGAGAAACTTTGGTTAAAACGGTTCTGTCAAGTCAACCAATTTACCACATGACAGCCTTCCCGGAACAAAAATGGCTTATCAAAAAATTTGATCGTTTGCGACGAAGCTTCCTTTAGAAAGGGGAAACACCGGACAAAGTCCTTGGTGGCCATTTGATTGTCAATTGGCAAACAACTTGCCTGCCCAAGATGAAGGGTGGTTTGGGGATCTTAGACCTTGAGAGGTTCTCACAGGCACTATGTCTCCGATGGCTTTGGTTCCAATGGCGTCAGAAAGATAGGGCATGGAACAAGCTAGATTTACCATGCGACAACCACGACAGGGATCTCTTCGCTACTTCCACGGTGGTAACAATAGGAAATGGAAAAACAACAAAGTTCTGGAAATCAGCTTGGGCGCATGCCACAACCATTAAGAGTTTGGCACCGAGTCTTTTCAAGAAGGCCAAAAGGAAAAACATAACCGTTCAAAAGGCATTACAAGGAAATAAATGGATATCTCATATTCGGCCCCTTCTACAACAATGTGAAATTCAAGAATATGTTGCAATTTGGGAGATTGTACATGTACAACATACACAATTATTTATGGACAGAGAGGATAACATAGTTTGACGTTGGACACCTGATGGAGAGTATACCACCAAAAGTGCCTATCACATCCAATTTGAAGGGACCTTCAGTAAACATAAGATTATGCCCATCTGGAAGGCAATGGCGGAACACAAATGTAGATTTTTCGCTTGGACTTTACTACACAAGAAGATTCTCACGGCTAACAACTTGATGAAGCGGCACTGGTCAAATGATCCCATTTGTAAATTGTGTGGAAATAGTCCAGAGACCCCAACACATCTGTGTAAGGACTGTGATTTTGCTAAAGAAGTTTGGGTTTACCTAAAATTTTGGTTCGGGTTATCATGCATCAACACAATAGGACCTGCTGGCTCTCTACATAAGTAAGTACTGGCGCAGATGTAGGACGAAGATTGAAAGGACACACACAAAAAAGGTTCGATGGAATCATGATTTATTTTTGGTGGAATCTTTGGAAGAAAAGAAATAGGCGAACATTTCAAAACAAAAGTCTACAACCAAAGGAGTTAGCCTTCTTATGCAAAGAAGATTTTGATCAATACCAGTTGGCGTAGAGACCCAATGCCAGAGCCGGTCTGTAATAGTTGTTTTCAGTTTCTTTTCCTTTGCCGTTTTTGTGCAGTGAGTTTTGTTCCTTTGGTAGCCTTTAGAAAGGTCTGGTTGTTTGGCCTAGTAGCGTGGAGTCGAGTGGCTGTGTTGCCCATTGTAATCTGTTAATTTTCGTTTTTTCTCTTTTTTCTTCCATCTAATAAAAATCCGATAAAAGCTTTTTACCGTCCTTTGAAAAAAAATAGTGGGTGCCAATCAACCACTCTGTAGACTTTGCATCTACTACTCCTATATTGCTAAGACTCACTTAGAGGGTCCTCTCCAATCACATTCGAGGATTTGCTAAAAGTGATGTCATCTTACATTAGGTGATGTCATCAACCCACTAACCCTCATTTATCTCCTCACTAGCTATTTCATTTTGAAATATAAAAAAAGCCATAGCATATAAACCAAGTATCATAATTAAAATCCAATTGCACTATGGTGTTCCTCGCAAGAAACTCTTCAAAACAAGACCTCACATGGATATATTTCGATAAGATATATTTCGATAACTCTTTCATGCGCCTCTATGGACGAAACCCGTATTTCTAAGAAAAAATATGGTAAAATTACATATCACATGAATTTTGTGAGGTCTTCCAAAACGTCTCAAAGAACCATACACAAAACTACCAGAACTCTTGGGAGAAGAGATGCCCCTTGGGTATATTATGGGAAGAGGGTTTGTTTGAGTGAAACCTCGGGGTGAAAGACTTCAAAAACACTAAGGTTTACGAGGACCCTCTAACTAGGCTCCACCGAAAGCCGGTGACTCACCCGGCTGCCGTAGTTGGCCCGTGGCCCGCCGTGGCTTTGGAATACCCGAAACCAGTGTTTCTGAGAAAAACGTGGCAATAGTGCATATCACATGGATTTTCTGAGGCCCTTCAAAACGCTTGAATGATCAATACACAAAACTTTTAGAACTCCTGGTATAGGAGATGCCCCTCCGGTATATTAGGAGGAGAGGGTTCGGTTGAGTGAGACCTCGGATGAAATGCCTCGAAACCACTAAGGTTTACGATGACCCTCTAATGAGGCTACACCAAAGATCGGTCACTCGTCCAACCACCGTGGTTGACCCATGGCCCGTCATGGCGCTGGAATACCCGCATCAAGGCGTGGGGTATCCACCTAGTTCAAGAGATGGAAATGGAATTGCTCCTGGCCGTGTTCAGTCCAGTTCTTGTGGTCACTCCGGTTGGCGTTGCGTGAGGTCCTAGAGGATCGATCGTCAGCCAGAATAACCCATGCTATTGACACTGGACACTGATGGATCGACGCGTCCATCCGTGGCAACACTTTCAAGTTTAGGCCCACTGCTATAGGAGTTCTTTTTGGGCTAGGAGTAGTTCAAAAGCCCTACACTGCTCACCATCTCAGCGTCTGATGGCGCCATCCTTGATGTCATCTTATGCAGGGATAGATAACCCTGTTACCCACAACCACAAAGTACTAATCTAGAAGCAACGAAGAGCAAATCTAGCAGAGTACCGGGTTAACGGCCGTTGTGTTGAGCAGCAAGCACTGGCCAGTCCAACTCAGTACTCAGCAGCGGTTAATTTCGATTGCAGCCTTGCAGGGTCCCAATTAATCACGCCATCACTTAGCCAAAAATCTCGGCGATCAGCGGCGTCCACCACTTGGGTTTGGTTAGTGTGCAAAGGCGCACCAGTATGACCACCCGTCGCGATCACGTACTAGGAATGCCTGCCAAGACCCGCTCGGCAAAGTCTCCTCCATCCCCGGCGGCCCGGCCTGAGCCGCAGCTCTCGGCTGGTAGAAATGGCCGGGGCCATATATCGTCGCTGGCAACTCCCCGCGCCGTTCAATGTCGTGCGGCGGGAGGAGTGGACAGGTCACTGCAAAAATTAGCATGCTGCCGCGTCACGAGGTGTTATGATTACGACTAGTTGCTGGCTTGGCTGCGATGCATCCGGGACATGGACGCACCGGTGCGTTTGTAAACCCAGAGATTGCACGCGTCGCCGTCTCACTCTCACGTCACAATGGACTTGGCTGATCTTGCGATCTGAGCCAGAGAGGGACCCGCTGCGGGTCAAGTGTGGAGCTGCAGACAAGACGGTCTCCGTCTGTCACAAGACTCATGAGGTGCGCAGGAGCCTGTGATGAGATCAGGTAACTGGATCGGGCGAGCGCGTGCATTCCTCGGAGCCCAAACAGCCCACACTATGATGGGCCATACACAAAGCTTGGCCTATCCTTTTGAGGCCTCTATCATTTTCTGGGCCAATAACTGCTGATGTAGTGGACTCGCGTCTAGTAGTAGGGATGAAAACGTACCGAATTAATTTCGATCTTTGTTCCATTTCGTTTTCTTCATTTATATCCCATCACGTTTCATCTATGTGGGAAATACGTATTATCGTAGCAACCTTTGAACATTAGATGTTTGCAGGAAAACTATGTTCTCTTAGCTTGAGTTTCATGCTCAACCTTTGACCATTGAATTCGCAAAAAAAAAAAAAAAAAAAAACTTTGACCATTGAGTTTTTGTCATTTGCTGTGCAGTACAAGTTTATTTTTACAGTTAGAAATTGCTCTTTGCATAAAAAGGTTCCATTGAAAACTACAAATATAGTATTAATTAATTAATTAAAATACACCCTTCTGGGAGTTGATCTTTCCAAACTTCGCATCTGATCAGGCTAGAAAAATGGTTAGGTCAAAATCTTTGGTTCGAATATGAAATATGATCCGATACACTTGCAGGTTTGATTATTTTTCATTTTTTTTAGAAAAAATGTTATAGTTTGATTTCTTTTTCTTTTCGGATTAGATCGGAGCATGTACTGAAAATCATGGCCCGAGACTCAGTGGCTGACCCCGAGTTACCGTCAGATCAGGATTTTCTCGATGGATCGGGTCGAATGGGCTCTGAGTAGGTCTAGTGTGAGCTGTGTACCTCTCCTCTAACTTTAGGCGCTTCTACGTCCAGGGACATAAAACGTCCGATACCGTCCATAGCTGATCAAACAGCGCAGGAAAGAAGCACTGAGGTCGGCCCATAACCTGCTGCGGTCCGGTTTGCATGGAGAAGCAGTGTAATTCCAAGGGGAAAAGGGCGGGCGGACTGCACAGTTGGGCACGCGGGCCGTGAAAAAAAAGGCAAAATGTTCAGAGAACTGCCAGATGGGGCGTGAAGAATTAACCGCGTATAAGCACTTTCGTAGTTTGTTTAAACTTAGTTATGATATACTTAATCCATTCTAAATTATAATTCATTTGACTTTTTCAACCCAAAATTTGATCACTCGTCTTATTTAAATTTTTGTATAAAATATTATTTTTTTTGTGTGACTTACTTATTTAATAAATACTAGTCTGCATGAATAACTTAAATTTGACTATATTTGCAAAAAAAATTTGAATAAGACGAGTGATCAAAGTTGGGGTCAAAAAAGTCAAACGAATTATAAATTAAAAAAGAGGGAGTAATATTTTTCTCACAACAAAATAACACTAGTTGACTTAGGGCTTGTTCGTTTGCAGAGGATTTAATCCAGGGGCTAATTCATTCCAGGCTAGAAACGAGTGAATCCCTCTCTGTCACTTATTCTAGCTCAAGATTAATTAAGAGGGTAGAAGGTGTGGTTTCGTTCCGGGTCGTGTAGACAAAAAAAAAAGAAGCAAGTTTTTATTCGAGTCGGTTTTCATTCTGAGCCGATATAAAGCAAACACACATTTTTATTTCCCATACAGATTGAAAACAGGTCACAACAATCCACCCGGAATATCATTTGGAATGGTTCAATCTGATGGAAACAAACAAGGCCTTATTAGGCAGAGAAACGATCAACCGAACATGCCAACATATATTTTTTATATGGTGTCAAACGGATATACTTTATATATGAAAAATATAGCTTTTGATGGAATCTACAACTTTATAGTTGCATGTTTTTTTATTTGAAATTATTAAGATGCTAAAAAATAATATAAAGTTTCAAATACTATGAACTCTGTTTATTTTTAGAAACTTAATTATCTTAAATTTAAAAACTCAAAATAAAAAGTTATAGATCTCTGTGAGCATATAAAATTGTCCTCATCTGAGATTGTATAAAATCTTATTTTTTTCTCTAGAGATAAAATGGTAATTTTATCAACACTACTTAATAACACCATCAATGACGTAAATTGAACGGAAGGACATAAAAGAAAGAAAATTCTGTTTTAAGAACATACAAATAAGTTAAAAACAATATATAAAAGAATATATTTTTACAGGACCATATAAGTAATATCTCTTTTTCTTTTCTCCGAATAGATCGGCTACAACCATCTTGTCGATGCAAACCTGGCTGCAACAGGTTTATGGGCAACTCTCGGTGCCTGCTTCCTGCACTACTTGCTCCCTGCCGCTGGATCAGCAATGGACGGCATCAGACATTCTATGTCCCTGGACGTAGTAGTGGCTAAAGTTGAGGAGCCGGTTCCGCCTCCCCCACCCTCCCCTGCCTCTGCTTCTCCGCCGCGCTAGGGCCCAGGGAATCAAACTACTCGAACCGATCAACGACGCGAAGAACAAGAACAACGATCCGAGCCCGAACCCCTCCAACTCCAAGGCCGGAGACCGGAGGCCGGAGCAGAGCGCGCTCCAAGTTGAATCCCCCATCTCCTCTCGCCGTCCAAAGCCGCAGGTAGGCCACCGCCTCCCTTGCCCTTCCCAATCCATCCGTCTCCTGTGCCGCGCGTCCGCGCGCGGGATCGATCTCTCCGCTTTTGCTCCCCGGTCTGTGGGGATCCATCTACTCGGGCGGTTAGGGTCGCCCCAGGGCATGGACGCCGCAGGCGTGTACGCTTGGACGGGCGTAATGCCAATGTTTTCTCTTCGCGTCCGTGGCGGCGTGGATGCGGGGGGTTCCCTCGCGATCGGTGCTCGTGTCTGTCGGAAATGTTTGCGGATGAGTGGATGACCGTGGGTTTTGGGTACCTGTGGTTGGGGGAGCGGGCTGTGGGGCTGTGGGCGCCTCGACAGCGGATCACCTGCAATGCTCGTGCTCTGTTTGAACGACGCTGTTCAGGGCTGTCGTTTTGCTACTTACGTGATTCGAGCTCGTGTTGGTTGATTAGGACGGAAATGTATGCCGCCGGGCGATTCAAGCAAGTCGTGATTCGAGCTCGTGTTGGTTGATTAGGACGGAAATTTATGCCGCCGGCTATTCAAGCAAGTCGTCAACATCCTGCTTCTCGAATTTGATTTTTGGATTGTTATATGTGTTGTTAAGATAGTTTATTTGTATTCCATGTGCTTTAATAAGCCTTTCATTGCATAGTGTAAATTTGGGCTTGTTTCGGCCTCTACGAGTTTGCAGATATGGTGTATTTGCAGATAGCTTGAACTGGAGCTAGATCTTGTTGCTATCAATATCGCACTTTGTCAGCCAGAGGCATCTAGCAATTCATCTAACTATATTCTGGTGTTTTCAGATTTATAAACAACGAGTACATTCGGTGGTGCAGGTTTTTGGACTGTACAGTATGAACATACTGAACATAGCCGATTATAAAGTGAAAACTGAGCCAGTGTTAAGCTTTTCATCCATCTGCAAGTTTCTTTAGTTTTCATTAGATAGAATGTGACACGCTTCTTTCAATTTAGTTACACAATGCGATATAATTTGAGTTACTATCGACCAACCAAATTCAAACTGTGGCTGTTGTTATAGGATATTAGCATTATCTTACTGAATTTCTGTTGCCGATTGACAGGTCCACTATAACTTTTTATGACCTTGTCTGGGATGGCTGTTGCTTTCAAAGCAAGTACAAGTTCTACCACACAGAAACATTGGCCAAGTCCAACAAAGGACCGGTGTCAATATGGTTTCACTCAGTTAAGTAGGCAAAAGTACAGAAAAAGATTTGCAGCACTGCGTGTGACAGCTAAATCAGGGAAGTTAGACCTAGATTTCACTGACCCTTCTTGGAACCAAAAGTACCAGGAAGACTGGAACAGGCGTTTTAGTTTGCCACACATTACTGATATATATGATTTGGAGCCAAGAAGAACTACATTCTCTTTGAAGAAAAACAGGTTCATTCCTGTCTGCTATATCTTTCTTTGACTTAACTGGTTTTGACATCTAAACTGATGAACTGTAGCTGGCTCCTTTGATTTCAACATCCAATATTTTTTTATGACAGAATTCCCCTGGGTGATGGTGATGGTGATGGCTCATCAGCTGATATGTGGAACGGTTATGTAAATAAGAGTGATAGAGCTCTTCTGAAGGTCAATATTGAGCACATATGACAAGTATAACTTGTTGAGCACTTGCAGATGAATACATGTAAATAGGCATGGTCTCGAGAAGAGGCTTTGTTTTTTCTTACTGGTGAATTTATCACTTAGCATAGTGTGTTTATTTAGGTGATAAAGTATGCCTCTCCTACTTCTGCTGGAGCGGAGTGCATTGATCCTGATTGTAGCTGGGTGGAACACTGGTATGATCTTGTGCAGCACATTAGTTAGTTTTCTTTCTTCTGGAGGAGGTGATTCACCTTTTTATGCTAAAAGTATGAATGTTTCCCCGAAATACTCCCAATTGTTGTTAACTTCTGTCAATATTCACCTCTCAGCATATCATGAGTAACATCTAATAGAGAATGATTGTTAGTGTCTACGGAGTATATTCTTATTATTTGGTCTGACTAATCATACAGTGTTATTTTCTTATTTATTTGTTTTAGAATCTTTTTCACCCTTACTGCCAAGTTCTCCTGTTACTGAATTACTAGAAACTCTTCTTCTATCACTAAGAAATTTGTTTATATTAAGAATGAGAAATGGATGAAAAAGTGATAGTTGCTTTCTATAGGGTTCATCGTGCAGGTCCTCGTAAGGAGATATATTACGATCCTGAAGAAGTAAAGGCTGCCATTGTTACCTGTGGAGGGCTCTGCCCTGGTTTAAATGATGTCATTAGACAGGTATGATTGTTTTATAGTATTGCTCAAGTGATTTGCACCATTTGCATTCTCAATATGCTCAGTTCTTGATGAAATATTTCACCAGACATTTATGGATCACATACACTTGTAAAGGTTACAGAAGTATTGACCATGTTAGGAGCAAGATACGCTTTATGGGTTATGATAATCCATTTGATCAGATCTAGCGAGAAAAGTGGGAGGCCAAATGCAAATGAACTTAGGGGCCGTTTGGATCCCTTCATTTGGAGAATTGAATCTACTTTAATAAATTAAGCTATTTGGCTTGGAATTTAACATTCCACCACTTTCCAAAGTTCACATTTAAGCCTATCTCAAATTCATAGTGCTAAACAGTGAAATTGGATAATGGGCTAACCCTAGAAGGGTAGCAATATAGTAGTCATACATGGGCCTCATACATGGGCCTAGATACATATAGTCCAACACTCCCCCGCAGTCTCAACTACTGGCGCAGCGGAGTTGCAGACTGGACAAGAAATAAACAAAGAGCACACACACGAGCCCCCACAGACGCAACTAGCCACTGCTGATGTTGAGGCTGGAGCGAAACTCGGAGAAGGTGGAGGACGGGAGGCCCTTGGTGAAGATGTCGGCGAACTACGAGGTGGTCGGGACGTGGAGGACCCGAACATCGCCGATAGCGACCCGATCCCGAACGAAGTGGAGGTCGATCTCCACATGCTTGGTCCGCTGGTGCTGAACAGGGTTGGTGGAGAGGTAGACCGCACTGACGTTGTCGCAGTAGACAAGCGTGCTCCGGGAGAGGGGACTGTGGAGCTCAGCAAGAAGCTGTTGGAGTCAAGAGGCCTCGGCCACGCCGTTAGCCACAGCGCGGTACTCCGCCTCGTCACTGGAGCGGGAGACCACCGGCTGGCGCTTGGACGACCAAGACACCAGATTGCCGCCTAGAAAGACGGCGTAGCCGGAAGTGGAGCGCCGAGTGTCTGGACACCCGGCCCAGTCGGCGTCGGTGTAGACCACGAGCTCGGCGGAGGAGGACCTGTGGAGTAGAAGGTCGTAGTCGACGCTGCCGCGAAGGTAGCGGAGGAGCCGCTTGAGAGCAGTGAGGTGTGGCTCGCGAGGATCATGCATGTGGAGACAAATATGTTGGACTGCATAGGTGATGTCCGGCCTGGTGAAGGTGAGGTACTGAAGAGCACCGACAAGACTCCGGTAAGCAGTGGGGTCAGTCACTGGGGTGCCCTCGGCCTCGGACAGCTTGGCCTGAGTGTCAACTGGAGTGGAACAGGGCTTGCAGTCAGTCATCCCAGCTCGCTCTAGGATGTCACTAGTGTACTGTCGCTGGTGAAGGAGGAGTCCAGTGGGACGAGGCTCAACTGTGACCCCAAGGAAGTGGTGCAGCACACTTAGATCCTTCATAGCAAACTCCCGCTGAAGAGAGGTGATGATGCGCCGGAGGAGAGACGGACTCGAGGCAGTCAGCACAATGTCATCAACATAAAGTAGCAGATAGGCAGTCTCATCTCCATGGCGATAGATGAACAGAGACGTATCTGACTTGGCCTCCACAAAACCAAGTGTGAGTAGGAAGGCAGCAAACCGAGAGTACCAAGTCCGAGGCTTATGCTTGAGGCCGTAGAGGGACTTGTTGAGCCGACAGACCATATCAGGGCGAGAGGAGTCAACGAAACCTGCCGGCTGACTGCAGTAGACAATCTCAGTCAGAGTACCATGGAGAAAGGCATTCTTGACATCCAGCTGATGCACGGGCCAGGAGCGGGAGAGAGCCAGTGAGAGAACCGTGCGGACGGTAGCCGGCTTCACCACTGGACTGAAGGTATCGTCGTAGTCAACCCCAGGGTGCTGAGTGAAACCCCGGAGGACCCATCGAGCTTTGTATCGCTCGAGGGTACCATCAGCACGCCGCTTGTATGTCCAGATCCACTTGCCCGTGACGATGTTGGAGCCCGGTGGACGAGGCACCAGATCCCATGTCTGGTTGGCGAGGAGGGCCGCGTACTCCTCTTCCATCGCGTGACGCCAGTGAGGGTCCGACAAGACGTCACGAACGAAAGAGGGTACCGGAGAGACCTACGGCTGACCAGGCATCGCCGCAAAAGCCCGGGGCGGCAAGGTACCAGCCGCGGACCGTGTCACCATGGGGTGAGCATGACGCGGGTGGCGGTGCAGGAGGAGCGGGTGGTACACGGCCGGCATGGCGGGTGTAGTCCGAGGTGGCGGTGTAGGCGTCGCCGGCGGAGAGGAGGCCACTGGTGAGGCCACCGGTGGCGGGGCGGCCGGCTTTGGGTGCACCGGAGACGGCCGAGGTCCTCCACGGGCCAGCCGAGGTCCCCGAGGGAGTCGGCCATGGTCTTCATCTTCCGGCAGTAGTCGCTGACGGAGAGGTCACCCTGGACGAAGGTACGGTAGGTTGCGTCGAGGTGCAGGGCCCGGGCCTCGGCGTTGCCTAGGAACTGACCCTCAAGAGCCAGCCAGGCACGACGCGCCGTACTCTCAGGGCTGCTGCGGACGAGGTCGTGGAGGTCGAGGGAGACAGTCCCGAGGATCCAGGACAGGACTATGCTGTCGAGGCGAAGCCATGCCGCGGTCCGAGCCGCTAGCGGAGTGTCGGTGAGGACGTGGTCGTCGAGGGCGTAGCGGCGTAGGATGAGGAGCACGAGGTCTCGCCAGCGAGGGTAGGAAGATGACTCGGGGTCGAGGACGATAGGGACCAAGCTCCGGATGTTCTGGACGCCGCCAGCCTGGTAGTGTAGCTGCGCGACGAAGGGATCCGCCGTGTCGGGCCACTGGACCACGGCTGGGGACGAACGAGGAGCGGCCCAGCCCGAGGAGGTGGCACTGGTGTCGTGGTACACCAGGGCCAGGGGGCCGACGAGCAGCTGCTCCACCTCAGCAATCTGACGGGCGAGGAGGTCAGCCGCATCACGCTCGCGCTCCGAGGTCTGAGCAGCCGCTCGGAGGCGAGCCTGCCCTTCCGCAGCTGTGGCCCGGGCAACAGCGAGGGTGACGGCGAGCGCCGAGTCAGAGGTCGCGTACCCCGGCGGCGCGGGAAAGGAAGAGCTCCCGGCACCCATGCCCGCCGGAGAAAGCCCAAGGGCGGCTGCTGCAGGAGGATGGAAGGCGGGCGTGTCCAGCGGTTGCTTCCCACGCCCGGCGGCAGCGGCAGCTGCAGCGGCGGCGGCGGCAGGGCCGCCCAAGGTGGTTGCAGCGAGGGCCCCCAACGGCGGCAGGAGGGTGCCCGGCGGTGGCCCGCCCGGCAAGGGCATGCCGAGCCCAGCAGCGCCGGCGGCGGCGGCGCCTGGCAGGCCCCCGCGCCCGGGAGAGGGAGGGCGACGTCCAAGGCGGGCGGATCCGCGACGGCGTCCGCCCTGGCGGCGGCGGCCAGGACGGCGACACGGGTCGAAGGGGCCGGGCGCGTGGGGTTGGCGGACGCGACCTAGGCCCAGGTGCCGGGCAGAGAGGGGAAGGTAGGGGAGTAGGAGGGAGGAGGAGGAGGAGGAGTGCCGCCGGCCATGGTGTCCACGGCTGCCGGCGACGACAGGCCTGGCGGTGGCTTGAGGAGCCCCTGGCGGCGACTGGAGGAGAAAAAAGAAACTAGCTTGATACCATGCTAAACAGTGAAATTGGATAATGGGCTAACCCTAGAAGGGTACCTAGAAGGGTAGCAATATAGTATTCATACATGGGCCTCATACATGGGCCTAGATACATATAGTCCAACACATAGGGTGAGAGATGGAAATTGATTCTATAGATCACCATTCCATATTTCTGTTTGCAACTTATAACATGTTCAAACTCCCTCTCCTACGATAGAAATACAACAAATAAGTATGTCTCTCATATAGTGAACAATAATACGCAATTATAATCCATATACAATCATATTAGCTTAATTAATGTCTCTAAATTATGATTATTAAAATGAATTCAATTCCAGGGATCCAAACGGGGCCTTAGTGTAATTTAGTATGCTATGTTTTAATGCTTATACATTGAGCTTGTAGATTTTTTTTTTAAAAATTGTGAATCCCTCGTTTTCAAGTAAACGCTGAATAGAATAACCAGAGCCGTAGGTGGTATGTGACTATATTTACTTGTATTTCCAGATAGTATTTACCTTGGAGACTTATGGGGTGAAGAATATTGTTGGAATTCAATTTGGTTATCGTGGATTTTTTGAGAAAGGCTTAAAAGAAATGCCGGTAAGGATGCTTTTCTATCCCAGGTGCTAAATAGTTCATGGTGTTGTTGAATCATTGTGGCGAGAATCTTCAGCTTTCGCGTGATGTGGTGGAAAACATAAATCTGTCTGGAGGAAGTTTCCTAGGAGTCTCTCGTGGAGGAGCTAAAACTAGTGAGATTGTAGATAGTATACAGGTAAGTGACCTGAAATGGAAGACACCATATTCCTTGTCATATTCCTTGTTGCAGCTTCAATATTGTTTACATGATTGTCTTATGTTTGTAGGCCAGAAGAATTGACATGCTGTTTGTAATTGGTGGAAATGGTAGCCATGCAGGAGCTAATGCTATTCATGAGGAGGTATAACTCTCTCTTCTATTTCATACTTCTAGGACTTTGGGGCATGTTTTTATGTGGTAAATTTAGTCCATTTCACATTTTCACTATAGCCCAGTAATCAGATTCATGTATACTCCCTCATTTCCAAATTATAAGACGTTTGAGCTTTTCTAGATACATAGCTTTTGCTATGCACTTAGATATACACTATGTCTAGATATATAGCAAAAACAATGTACTCCCTCCATACTGGTAAAAAAGGTCATTCTGGGCGAGTTGCTGTTTTTGCAAAAGGAAGTCGTCAAGGCTTAATGGAGTACTAGATGGACGTGTTTACCCCTTTGCTTCGCAGCGCAGTACCGGCGGCAGGCTCACCTCCCGCACGCGCCATTAATCACGCTCGCCTCGTCTCTTGCAACAGCACACACGCCTCCTCCCGCAAAATCGGGCCGCTCGCCAAACATTGCATGCCAGCCAAGCAAAAGCGTGCTAACAGAAAAAAAAATTAAAAAAAAGTCTAGCGGGAGGTGTCGAACCCGCACCGTTTCACTCCAACAGCACTGCGCTAGCCAGTTAGCATATGAATCTTTTCTTGTAACTAGTGTAACTGCAGAAGTATTTAATAGGGGTAGACAAGGAAAACTCTACCCAAATTAATCACTTCTTGGTATGCTAAATGGTGTCCTAAACGACCTTTTTTACCAGTATGGAGGGAGTATGTAGAAAGGCCAAAGCATCTTTTAATTTAGAACGGAGGGAGTAATACCTAATTGCTATATATGCAATTATCTGGCTGACTATGCAGGCAACTGTCCACCCCTTCAGACTTTTTTCCTTTTTGAGTAAAAGCTTGCAAGTTTATTGAATTTTAAATTTAAGAAATTAGTTTTGAACCCAATTCCATTGCTGAAATTATTGGTATTGCGTAAGCCTGCTGTGAGAAGTGGGTGTATTTTCACAACTTCCTGTACTAAAACTATCTTCCGTTTTGTGTGCTACATTAGTTAGGATTCAGGAAGATTGTAAATGAATCTACACTCAAAACACATATTGTGTGTACCATGGTGGGTTATTCTTCTTCTGTTGTTTATGTCTATATTTTTTTTCTTGTTTGCAGTGTCGAAAGAGAAAACTGAAAGTTTCGGTTGTAGCAGTTCCAAAGACAATTGATAATGATATACTTTTTATGGATAAGACGTTTGGTTTTGATACAGCTGTGGAAGAAGCTCAGCGTGCTATCAATTCTGCCTATATTGAGGTAGGCTTCGGTTCTCAATGTTAGCACATTTCAAAATATTAGTCAAATGTAGTTGAATTCTACATACAGTCGTGCTTGCTTTACTTGATTTCTTCCTTATGTGTTTATAGGCACGTAGTGCATACCATGGAATTGGGCTGGTAAAATTAATGGGAAGAAGTAGTGGATTCATAGCCATGCATGCTTCTCTTTCCAGTGGACAGATTGATGTCTGCCTAATACCTGAGGTATGTAAACACTAAACGCTAAGATGATGGACTTAAATTGTCTTTGCTTCACATGTGCTGACAAAAGCTTACTGTATGAATGAAGGTATCCTTCACACTTGATGGAGAACATGGTGTCTTGCGACACCTTGAGCATTTACTTAATACAAAGGGATTTTGTGTGGTTTGTGTTGCTGAAGGTGCAGGGCAGGTAAGACAGTGCAGTGGCTAAACAGTTTATCCTTCTTGACTGCTTCTAATGCTCTAGTTTCATGGGTGTATAGTGAAAATTGGAAATGTATTTTTGTACTCTTGGGACAGGATTTACTGCAAAAATCAAATGCAACTGATGCTTCAGGAAATGTGATACTTAGTGACTTTGGTGTCCACATGCAGCAGAAGGTATCTCTTGTTAAACCCCTTGTGAAATAGGTTTCATATATAGCATTTTTAAAGACCAGTATAAGGATATATAGCATGTGAAATTATAGACGAAAACCCCTACGACCAGTGGCTTGCAGGCAGTGAGATCGATTGGTTGGGGGTAGTCGGGTGGGGCTCTGATTTTTTGTGAAACCTAATCGAGGTTTTACTTCCTGCCTGGTATACCTACCTGAATCAAGAGCTTTGTTTGAGGCTATTATATGTGTGGTTTATGCTGAATTGCTGTTGTCAAGTTTCATTTTTCATAACCTCGCAAAGAATACCAAGTATAGATCTGATACTAGATTTACAAAGTGGAACCATATTCAAGATTATATTATCAGTTATCTATTCCTGACCAGTACATAGTTTATGTAACTCTGGTTTCCTACACATACCTAAAAAGGATCCTGTAAAAGAATTGCTTGATTTGCTAGTTTATGTTACTCTGGTTCTGGTTTCCTACACATACCTAAAAAGGATCCTGTAAAAGAATTGCTTGATTTGCTATAGATAGGGTGTGCCTTCTTTGAACTGGCACCGATGTGAGTTGACCCTTTATGGTGCTCTAACCTTGCTCTTGTTGCATTTTTGTGGGCATTGTTTTTCCACACTACATATTATTCAGTGGCCTTTGTATCACCTTACAGATCAAGAAGCATTTCAAGGACATCGGTGTTCCTGCTGATCTAAAATACATTGATCCAACATATATGGTTCGGGCCTGCCGGGCAAATGCATCTGATGCTATTCTCTGCACTGTACTTGGGCAAAATGCTGTAAGTTGATTTCTTTTCATTGTGTGCGTATTCATTTCAATGCAAGAGTATGATTTTTACAGAAAAAATTCTATGGATTTAGGTCCATGGAGCATTTGCTGGGTTCAGTGGCATCACATCAGGTGTTTGCAACACACATTATGTCTACCTTCCCATCACAGAGGTCATTACAACACCAAAGCACGTGAACCCCAACAGCAGAATGTGGCACCGTTGCCTCACATCCACTGGCCAGCCAGACTTCCATTGACTCTACTTCATTAACACCTCAGATCAAGGCACCAAGAGAATTGTTAATCCTGCGAGGGACTGCTAACAGGAAACCTGAATAAATCTGTCTTACGCAAAATTTTGTGAGGTTGGAGGAGCTCATAGCGAAATTGCCAGAGCCACTCCCAGGTCATTCTGACGTATTTCTCTTGGTTTGCCCCATAAGTGAATAAAAGTCAGAAAAATGTTATTGCTGCGAACAATTCATCAAAATCGCACCAGTACAAAACTGGCTTCAGCTTAGCGAGATGTTTTATGGATGGTGTACTCTATATAATAGGCAATTGGATGTTCTTACTAGGAAGTGCAGTGATCAGAGATGAGCTTTTGGTTGCAGCCTTTCGATGTTTGGTGGCCGTCTCGGGAGGTCAAGTACTATGAACTTGTAATTCTCTTCTTAATGTATGGTAGAGTGAATAACGCTCATGCCCATAGAGTAGAAGAAAATAATTAAAATTCTGGCTTGGAAGTCGGAACTTACGCCTGGGCCTGGCGCCAACATGTTGCAAGTTGCAACAGTAGAGCCGTAAGCAGTCATTTTTCTTGAGTATTATTCAGGAGTACATAAATAGACGTGGGTTTTCCAAAAAAAAAAAACTTGCATTTTCTTTGCTTACAGAAAGTTACACCCAGTACGGGGGACAGTAAAGAAATTTTCTAAGATACACGACTAGCGAAGAATTACAAAAATTGTTACCGACATTATATAGTTGCAGCAATCACCAGCAAGCACGGTATCCTGGCTGCTTCAGTGCTACCCCTGCAAGGGCTGACCATTTTCCTTGCCAGTTGCCACAGGATGACTCCTAAGCTAATTCTTGTTCGTGGGGTAAGGTTGGGTTGCATAATTCCTCATGTCAGAACCTTGGAAACGTGCTTGCTTCAAGCTACAGCTGTCTGATTCCCACCAACCCAATACTGCTTCACGGCATATAAGATCTTCTCGCGCACGAGGGGGCCGTCCTCGTGATCAACCATCTTCGTGTTCCACCTCATACCCAGAGCGAGGCTGTTCACCTTGGTCAGGACGTCAACATCGTCCCGTATTATGACGGTACCTTCAGGCCTCAAGATGCGGTCCATCTCCAGGAGAATGTCTTCCATGCTGCACCTGTTGGTAGTTTCAATAGATAAAATAGATCAGCAAAGGCAATGCAAGTTATGAATTAACTACAAAAGACAAGAGTACCTTACTTGTTTTTATACAAGGTGAAAAGACCGCTAGCATGGATAAGATCATATGTCCTTGGATAAGTAGAGAAAGCCTCACACCTGCGATATGGTAGTGTCAAAATGTAAGTTCATAATCAATAGCACGCTGCTTTTGTGAGCCCACAATTCAAGTGTAAAATGTCAAACCAGTCATGATATATGCCGATCAATCCTCGCTCATACACAGCCCCCAGGCTGGGCATCTTTGCGATGGTCGGCACAACATTCATCACCCAAGATTTTGGGGACTCTATTGCTGCAGCGAATCCACCGAATCCTGCATTCATGTCCATAATATTCCTGTATCTACCAGTAAGCAGATACTTGTTTACACTGCTGTAAGCCTTTACATGCTTCTTCCACATTTTATTGTCTTTCTGGAAGGCCTGAGATGAAACCCCTGGGATCAAACCATTAGCAATTCTTGGAGGAACTGCATTGAGCCTGGCTGGGAAGGGTTTGATTGCTCCTCCAGCTACTTCACTTTCATCTTTTACGTCTGGAAGGGGTGTCACACAGGCCTTCATCTTCTTGTACCTGATGTAGTAGCAGTAGTTTATAAGAGCTTGGAACAGAAAAGGAGCATACAGACCAAAGCAATCTGTTCAAATGACTGATCTTATTAACAGGATTAGAGGAACAGCATACCAGACATCATCTGGGTTTGTTGACTCACACATCTGCACAGTTGATTCTTCTTGCCTAGAAGGGCAAGACTCAGTATTCATCTTTTTCCTCCATATTGCCATCTCACCCTTCTCTGAGATTTTTTCCCAACATAGAAGATCAGCAATTTCCTCTATTTTGTTCTGCTCTGCCTCAAGATCCTTCTTTGTGCGTTGCCAACCCTTGTAGTTCGCCTTCCAATTAATTGGAGGACCAGACAGCACCCAGTAGCCACCAGGCCTTAGAACCCTATCAACTTCCATCATGTACATTCCATCTGCGAAAATGCGTAAACGATTTCAGGTTGCAAAATGACTTGCATCAATCAAACGTAAACAAATGTTCTAAGTATCAATGATAGTTACAATTCATGACAATTTTTTCTTTGATGCAGAATATAAGAGGGTGCATGATTAAGCTCACCGTTTGCTCCCCAAGGAATCAAACACCTGGAACAATGGGCCATGTCAAAGGCCCTCGATGGATAGGGAAGTTTTATTGTACCAAGGACACCAATAACAGCTGGGACACCTCTCTCCAGAGCAAACTGCACTTGTGCCTCGTGCGAATCTCTTGGTGCAAATGACATGGCCAAGACATTCCTCTTCAACAAATAAGCTCCCCAGCTAGCCACCTGAAATAGTTATGGTGTCTTAAGACATGAACTAGACTTTTGTAACCTAGCTCGAATTAACAACAAGCAATACACAGTTTGGCATTTCCTCTTACCCCGCAACCAGTGTCAAGTGCAGTCCTGACAGTTCCATTGGCGATCGGAATGACTGATGCAAGCTGATCAATATACTTATCGGCTCCTTGAGGGAATTGTGTCCCTCCACCAGGGAATCTGAACACATTACCCTCATATTGAACCCAGTTCTGGATGGCTTTCTCGACTGTCAAGCTCTTATACGGGCAATTCGCAAAAGGGACATAGTCCCGACTCTTGGGCCACGGGAACGGAGCCACATAACCTTTTGGGGGTGGAATCAGACAGTGCAGCTTCTCCTTCTGCGCCGGGCAGTGCCGCTCTCTGTAATTCATGTTCTCCCGAGGGAACTTCATCGCCCTGTTCTGATCTTGGCAGGGGGTGCAATCCGTGTAGCGGTCAGCGCACGGCTTGAACTTCTTCGCCGGCGAGACAAGATCGGTAGAGCTGCCACTAGCTTTAGAATGGTGGGTGTCGAAGCTAAGGTTGGGCAAGACGGTGCAGTCGGTGCGCTTCGTGATCTCCAGCGCGATGCTGTCCCCTTTGCCAAACCCGCTCTTCTGCCACGCTCCGAGGATGTAGAAGAAGCAGCACATTCCAATCACTATGCACAGGAATACCGTGCTCCTGGTCCGGTTTTCGCCGGAGTTCGCCTTCAAAGCCATGGCTGGCTTACCCTGAGGAATTAGACAGTCGAAAACATGAACTTTTTGTACTATTTAGTAATCCTCATTAAGAATGTACATAGAAATAGAATGCTACGGCTCAGGGGCGGATCTTTGCAAAACAATCTTAATAATATACATACAAACATACTTGTAATTAGATCAGATCCGAATACAGTACGAAGTTTGCGTTTGGGTGCTCGGTTTCACACGGCAGGAACTGAAGACCAAGGGGTGGCGTACCGCGTACCTGGTGGTGATTGCCGCCGGCGAAGGGCCCGAAGAAGAGCTGGGCACCTGGCGCAGGGCGGCAGCGACGGCCGCCCAGTCGCCCGCCGACAGAAAGAGAGGGAGATGAGGGGGAGAAAGCGCGCACGCTGGGTAAAGGAAGGGGTTTAATGGAAGAAGAATAGATTGAGCGGGGTATGTTGGGCTATTTGAGAGAGGGTTTGCCGGCTTCGGCTCCACCGGCCACCGCTATCAACTCTGTTTCATGGGTCCGGTACTGGCTAAAGCACCGTAGTAGAGATATTTTATTATTTATCGAAGGTTGAGCGGGAACAAACATTCGGCCTGATGACCGATTGTGAGTCCTAATAGATTTGGGTCTTTCTCGCCCGCAGGTCACCTCCAGCCTCGCGTCCTCACCTCATTCTCGCCCCCACTGCCACCTCGTTCTTGAGACCCACCGCAGCATACTTCGTCGGCAGCCACGAGCTCCTCCTTATTTTTGGCATCGCCGCTGTCTACTGTCCCGCCAGACACGCTAACCCTAACACGTTTGTGGCGGTCACCATTTCCCCCTTACTCCTTCCGCGTCGAGCTTCGGCCATGAGGCTTTCTCGTTTTGATCTTATCTGTCTCCGCCATCATCAAAGCCTCTAAATTATCGTGCCACCGTCACTACTGCTTGGCCAACCTTCCTCCTCTCAAACCCCTTCTATGCTCGCCGAAGATAGAGAAGAAGAGAGGGAACCTTCCTCCTCTCAAACCCCTTCTATGCCCGCCGAAGATAGAGAGAAGAGAGGGAGAGCGCGGCGAGTGGGAGACGCTACAACCTAACGTCGGTGAGGTCTTCGTCCTCGCTGTCATCCTCTTCCTCTTCGGCGGGATGAGGGCCCGAGGCCATATATAATATTGAAAACGAAAAAAAATTCTCACACATTTTGTTGTTCACTTTTTCGTCAAGCAATCCGTCTCATTGTGCTTCACTCTCTCTCCTCTCAACATCTCGCTCTCGCCATCTATATATTTTGAATCCAAATATAAGACCACATATACCATAAAAAAATTAGCATAATCCAAATTCAACAAGGAAGAAATCATGTTTGGAACAATACATGTTTAGCCATGTTACAAAATTCAATTCCAAGAGCACCCTCAATAATGAAGCCAACTTGCTAACTCATATAAACTTTTAAAAAAAGAAAACTAGTATTGGAAACATGTGAGCATACACGTACAAATCATGCGAAAGTGTGTGAGTTTAGCTCTTCACAAAAAGCTAACTTATTATTCTATCTTGTTATTACTAAATAAAATAAGATATTCTAGGACCCAGCTGTTTTAGTATTATTGGAGCTGCCCTAAGATTAGAATAGATGGCATATCTTGCATAAGAGCTTATCCAATAGCTTTTTTAAAAACATTTTGTAATAACATCTCCAATAATTTCATAAAAAATGATCGATAAGTCGAGGAGTTTTTTCAAATGGCTAAAATTGAGTTGGAAGTATATTTGTTGGGTTCCTCAAACCATTTTAAAAATTTCACTCTTAAAATATACTCCCTCTATCTTAAAAAGACCGTCGTTTTGAGTGTTTGTGCCCAAGTGTAACTCGATTTATAGAAAATATATGTAACATTTTGATCTCCAAATAAGTTTATTAAGATTCAAAGATGTTTCCACTGATACTAATTATATATAATAAATAGTAATATTTTTAATATATATTTAGTTAAAGATGTTTCTGAAAAAGCGAAAACGACACTCTTTGTGATACAGACGACACTCTTTCTGGGATAGAGGGAGTATGAGACAATTTTGCATCAGGAACCTCGCACTTTTTTCAAATGACCCACAACAACTTTTCTACATTTGCCTTATATGTTTGCATTGAAAATATCCTTACTCTCTATTCTTGTTCACGTCCTAATAGTCGATTGACAGGCCATTGTATATTGTTACATGATTCGCTAGTTTGTTTGTTTGTTCATTTTTTTTTTTTTAGAAACAGGTACTGTACGTACTATTCGCTAGTGAGATGCAACCTTCGGAGGCGATAAAACATCGTCGCGTACTGCACAAATTGTCCTCGCCAGCGCGTGATGATGGCCCGACCCGCGACGAGCTACATCGTGTTTGGCCCCACATGCAGCGGGTTTGGCGGGAGGGGCCCAGTCCATGGGTGTGGTGGGTGTGGTCGCACTAATGAGGCCACGTGATGAGTGGGGAGGACGGGGGTCCGTCCGTCCGTCCATTCAGAATCCGGAGACCGCGTGGACCGTGGTGTACTGTAAGTCCAGGGCAGGGCAGTTACAAATGCACAAGGAGCACGACGGGTGTGTGGGTGCGGTGCCCGTGGGCCATGGCGCAGCGCAGAGTCAAAGGAAGCGCACGACGGAGGCCGTTCGTTCGCCCGGTGGTCGCACCGGTTCAACCGTTCGGTCCAGCGGCACTTCCATTCCATTCCATCTGCTTGTTTTCATCTTCTTCGGCCGGGGGAGTGCATGCAGGCCTGACAATGACAATTGACAATGTCAGGATGTCGACATCCTGACAGCAGAAAGCCGCAAGTCCCGTGGCCTCCGGACATTGGGTTGGGCTCGACGACACCGCTTTTGTAATCAGGTCAGGCCAGGCCAGGCCTTCTTTCGAGCTTGGGCCGATGGCCTGCTTTTCCTTGCAGGTTCTCAGACCTGAATGGGAGCTAGATCAAAAGTCACGACGACACGACACCACGACACGATATAAAAGTTCCCTCACTTTTTCCCTTCTCTGCTCTCGCTGTCGTCGTCCAGCTTTTATGAGGAATGGGATGAGACTCGTTGGGACCTCACCTGAATGAGAAGGAAATCAATCGACGGCGCAGTTTCCATGTCGTCAATCAAAATTTGAACTGAATCAAGTGAGTGGCTCGTGGTACATTCAGATTTAAATTAAACGTACTAGTACATGGCAAAAGCCATACGTAGCTCCGATCCTATGAATGATAAGTACTGTTGAATCGAGTGAGTGAATGCATTGCATGCTGTTGTGTCGACTGAATGGTGGTGACGCGCGCTAGCTTGTGAGTTGTCAGCCTCACGGGCACTTTGGCCCCCCGCGCTTGGTCTTCCAGTTGTTGTAGCAGGGGCACTCGCCCTTGTTGCCGTAGTAGCCCGACGGCACGCACAGGCACGTCTGGCAGCACTTGTTGCAGAAGACGAGGCACGGCTTCTTGTACTGCGTGTTGCCGCACCGCCGGGAGCACTGCGGTGAGCACTCTGCAACAATACATCAATCAGATCAATGCAAACCTGATGGTGGATTATGCATGCATAGAGATCATCGGTCGGATCATCATCCTACTGCCCCCCTGATCTACTTGCTAGACACCAACCATCCTATGTTATGTATGAGTACATATGATGCTAGCTGCCCCACCATGCATGTGCACAGTTTCTAAGTTCTGAAAGACTCCCCGCAACCAACCTAGTCTCCTACAACAATTAGCGCTACCTAGTACAGTAACAATTAAATATCACTGCATTAAGATTTGCAAAAAAATAAAATAAAATCCATTGTATTAGCCTGATTCTCTGGCGAACTGATTTCGGACTACTACATGCCACTAGACAAAGGAGATCAAAAGCGGAGCCATCAGAAGGTTTCGAATGTGGTGACTTACGGTAGCTTTTGAGGCTGCCCTGTCCTCCCTGCAAAACGAGAGACAGACAGATATGCGAGAGCACGCATCAGAGATAGAGAGTACTGTATATCCTTATTACAGTGCGTGAGTGATAACAACTGTGCGGTGATGTGTGAAAGAGATCACAAGCATAGGAGACTGACCTTGCTCACTTGGTACACATTGTCGTCATGCTTGTCAGTTCCCTTGGCCAGCACCTGGTCCTGATGATCCATCCAAATGCAAGAAAGAACCGCATGCATGAGCCACACACAACACAAGTAACCAACAACAACTCGGCCAGCCATGCATGTCCATGCCCAACGACTCACTCGGCTGAAGACGAACGAACGAGATCTCACCTCGTGCTCGGCCATGGAGACGGCAAGGAGGCCAGCAACGGCGAGGAGGAGGAGCAGCACCCTGCCGCCTGCCATCGTCGCCATCTCTGATCTGAAGCTATGCGTTTGTGTGTGTGTGGCGCTGAGTGAAGGAGCAGAGCAGCTAGCTGGACTGGACTCTCTGACGAGGAGTGAGATGGATAGATGCGGACGTATTTATATATAGGCTAAAGACACGTATGGTATGGATGCCCAGAGCTTGTTTCAAGATGAGGTCAGTGGTCACTTCTCTATTTTACTCCTATATGTGCCTTGAAAAAGGTAGAGGTTAGAGGGAGGGAATCATGCCAACATGCGTCAAAAGGAATACTTTTGCTCCTTGCTACTCCTATATCCTAAGCTTAGCTTGTTAGCTGCGCATGTGGCATATGTTCATCTCATCTAAGTATCTAACCTTTTTTCATACTCTACACCTACTGAAGAAAAGATAAACGACATACGTATATAATTAATGTATCTAGTTTAAGGATATGCATCGGGTTATCATAAGAGTTCTCTTTACACGAGCTTGTTCGTGTAAAGCCCACAGACCACACCGTCCCAATTAAACTTATGGCTAGATGAAATTAATGATTACACTGAAGATCCCGATCTGCATAGTGAGCACCGACGAAATGCATGCACTACTTTTACTTTGACGTTTGTTTGCGGGCACTGATTCGGGTGCTCACATCACATCCCAATTGTTGTTCCTACCTCGCCGCTTGGATGGCAATAGGCTGGTGGTAGCTAGCTGCTCGCCACCCATATGGGCGGTGCTGGTGCGTGCAAGCTATGGCTTTTGGAGCTTTGCAGTAGCTGCACACACACGCTGCCAGTTTGGCAGGGGGGTGCATGTGCCGCTTCACGTGGCCGTATGCCCGGCCGGGAAACACAAGCAAGTGAGCCTATACCTATACTTAGATGATAACGGAGAGCACCGATGCAAAGGGCACCGAAACAGTTCACAGTGTCACTGCGCGGTGACCATGCGGCAGATTGGTCATCTCCAGCTCGTACGAAGCTATATATGCTTGTCAGTAACGGGAACATAGCCAGCCAATTTCTGAACTTTCACCCAGCGACGATATATGCACGCCCAAATAGGAGTATGAAAAGTTTTCAGATCGGTAGATCGAGGAACATGATACACTACTTAAGGGTGATTTAAACACTATAGAGACAAAATTATACCATGGCACCATATACCGTGTTTCTTGTGACCGATCAGGTCTAGCTTCAGATGGATATGAGTGATTAAACATCACGTCGTGCCACATGCGTATCGATCATCCATCATCATCATCTATCCCGGGCGGCGTCTGGTCCATCTCAGCAACTTATCGGTGCTTTCCATTATTGCCATGCAAACTGATGCGCGGGGGTTACTATATACTCCGTACATGCTTTGATTCAGTCCCCTTGAATTTCTGCATCTCATTCCACAACCATATCTGCACACAGTATGTATGGCTTTTACTAGATAGAGATCCTCGAGCTTCTGCATTGCACGATCGAGTTGGACCCAATTTTCAGTGCATGAAGAAACTGTTCTGTCCAATTTTCTTTAGTTCTGCAAGTTTTTTCTCCTGTTCTTTGTAGCCTTTTCTTTTGTTCTGTAGCTTCTTTCTCTTTCATTTTCTCTTGTTTCTTCTCTTGAGCCTCTTGGCTTCGCACCTGCATTGTGTAATTGCAATTTTAATAAAAATTAGGTAGGGGCCTCCCCCCCCGACTTCATCGGAAAAAAGAAAATAATATGGCCAGCGTGTAAGTACTGTTCCATCTCGTGGTTTCATTCCCTGTGCCGGACCAGAGAATTTTTCATAAAGCCGTCACACTACCACTCACCGTCATAATCCACTCTGCTCATTTTCAGGTACGTTGTG
Source organism: Microstegium vimineum (assembly GCA_022036555.1). Lineage (NCBI taxonomy): Eukaryota > Viridiplantae > Streptophyta > Magnoliopsida > Poales > Poaceae > Microstegium > Microstegium vimineum. The sequence goes on along the minus strand of CM039119.1, from coordinate 46,453,919 downwards.
TACACATTTACGCATTATTCGTTTGGTTTATCAGCCCAACTTATCAATCATGGTACAATGTTTTTCTCCCACAATAAAATAGCAAAAAACAACAGCAGCTTAACAACCGTAGAAATAATCAGCCGAATTAATCGCGAGTGATTCTATCGACAAAGTGTATGCCAAGGCTACACAGCCTAGTAATTCTAATATATCCACTTGTTCATCAAAATTTAAAAGTAGATTTAGTGCACATCCTCTCTAATATGATCCAAATTGTTTATCTCCATCCTCTCTAATCTGTTGATAGTCTAGCTCCGTACTCTTAAAGACACTATCTTAATTACTTTGTCCAGTTGAACAAACTTTGCTAACAATGAGCGGGTTTACTTCTCATTATTAATTTCTCTCCTCTTTGCATTGCAGCTCCACGTGTGGCTAATCAAACTTTAGCATATATGACCTTCACGTCCTGCATATATTATATGTGGTGTGAATGGTAATTTAATAATAAATGTTGCTTATATCTCAAGCTAAATATTTTTATTAATAATGGTATAAGTGGATAATTCAGAAACCTATATTAGAACATATTTTAGGATTCCTTTTACGACTAGAGATGTATTAAATCTAGTTGCTGATTTGTATGTTACTTTAGGTTAGTTTAATAAAGAGCGAGTAGTAATTAGCTTACACGCAAATTTAAGGTCACTTTAATTAATTTTTAGATGACATATGTTGAGTCACTCTAGGTTAGTTTAATATAGGGCCATCGGAGTTAACAATTGATGGTCGTATGGTTAGATTTTGTTGAGAATTTGTACTACTTATTTATTTATTTTTTGTTTATATACGTGGATCTACTGGCCGATCTGGATCGCGCCAGCTACATGTTATTGGGTCACTGTCATGCATGCATGCTAGAGCCGGGATTGCAGGGCACATGGGTCAGCTGGCCTCGAAAGAAACAACCAGGTTTTATTTTATCGGAACAAAAATCTAAACAAATAGGTACACTCAATTCTCATATTTTGAAAATTCTTCGACCAGCTTCCCTTATGCACAACTTCTGGGTCCACCACTGTCCTTCACCTCCGCCGCCACCAATCACCGCCGCCTGGTATGCCATGGTGGCGGGGTGGCTGATGATGGTCGGCATAGCAATGTCCTATTTCATGGCGTAAATGCAACAGATGCGCCTGGCCACACGCTCATGCACCTGGACCAGGGGCATGTTTCTAATAATTCACTTATAAAATATAAAAGACAATTTTACAAGAAATCATATGGTATTTCTAAATTATTCTAACCACTTTTATATATGCTTATTCTCATAAACATTTGTATTAGCAACTATTTCTTACTCTTTATTCTTTTTTACGTCCTTCCATTTTTAGATTGGCAGATGGATACACACGTGGAAGACGCGATGTGCGATCAGTCTATTTTTCCGAGCGCGGAAAGATTGGGAGGTTGGATTGAGAATGAGATGGTTTTTTTTTTGTTCTTGTCAAAAATCCTAAACCCCAAACCTCTGTATAAGTTGTACCGGATAACCAGAATGTTGGGTCATTATCATGCATGCTAGGTCTGGAAATGTAGGGCACATCGGCCATGAAAGAAACAACCGGGTTTTATTATTTTGTATGCACGACCACATCATAATTTCGGCTCTATACTTTGCTAAAGCTATCCACAATGAGAGTTTCATGTTTTAGTTTTCAATTTTTAATACTTTCATGTTTTGGAAACAATGCTAAAGAGTTTCGCTCCCATAAAATTTTATTATTTTTCTCATAAATACATTTTTCATATCAACATATTAATGTCTATAAAACTATATAAAATCCATAGAAATTCGTCTAACCCTGCAACGTTTTCTCCCTTCTCAGTGTTCTTGAATCTAGATACATGAAGACAGATTTTCATGGCGCACATCCGGTTCGCCAACCGCCCAACCGGTGCCGGTGTTGCCGCTCGAGTATCTGTGGGCATGATTGGTTGCTCCGTGAATGGGGAGCCGACACTACAACAAATCTGGGCTCTGATCGTCATATTCTGTGACCCACCTTTTGTGACAACACTCAGTTCATCATTGGAGGTAAGTAGTGACAGAAAACATGCTTTGATCGTCATATTCTGATTGTCACAGAAGCCCAGATTTCTTGTAGTGCGACATAGAGAGCTGGTCCAGGCTCGTGTGAGCCAGGCTGAAACCGTGCATCTACATGATTGTCTTTGTTATTGATCCTGTTGAGTAGAGATCGTGTTTGGTTGAATTCTGGATGCGCATGGATCCTTGTACCATGCCTGCATATCGTGCGGGATGAAGTGAGGAAAAGGAATGGAAAGAAGCAGGTGAGATGAAAGTGCACGATACAATGCTGGATTGGTGTTTGGGTCGAGCCCTGACTTGATCCCATCGCGAGTCCACTCATCAGGAGCGGGAGAAGAGATTTGGCCCATCGGTGACCCGGGTTAGGGAAAGCAATTGAGCAAGCAAGGCCGTACTTGGACTCTGGAGCGTAACGGACTACTTCGTTCTGTGGGCTGACAGGCCCTTTTAGCCCATATACAGATTTAGTTTGCCCGTATTCGTAGTTGGGAGGCCCACGACCCAACAGGCCACAGAACAGTGAAAGAGCCCATCATTGGATTCCTATAGATACGGCCTGCATCACGTCACCTCAGCTCGTCACCATTCACGCTCTATCAGGGAATCCAAAAGCGAGTTCGTTCATCAGTGAACGTCAGGCTTCCCTCCCTCCCACCTCGAGTCTACGACGATCCAAACAAAACATCAGCACGACTGGGGAATAGTAGTGTCCGGGCATGCTCACTAAACAGCCTGACGTGCGGCTGGCCGGCCGTCTAGCAGCTGCTGCCATGCTTGTCGTCGGTGCATCGAATTACCAGCACAGCACAGTAAAAATCCCTTTCACCTTGGTGTCTCAAGATAGATAGACACCTCTGCGAATCGCACGAGAAAACGGATCTGGTAGCGCTCCACGCACGCAGGCACGCACGCGCAGGGGCCAGCAGCAGTCGAGCACTCCAATTCCAATCAGCCCCTTGGCTCCAGGCGAATTAATACAGGGAGGCAGGACAGGCACATTAACCCCGGTCACATTGCGCTTGCAGCCACCACGCACGGCCACGGGACAGCGCGGCTCGCATCGCATCAATCGCTTCCACGGGCTGGGGCCACAGGCGGCAACGAGAGAGCCGGCGGCGTGCGTGCTGTCAGCGGCGATAACTCTCCATTTATTAACTAGTCCCTGTGATGACAGTCAGTCAGGCCAGCTCGCGGCGCCGGTGTCAACCTGACAAAAACCGTGGCCCGGTCGGCCTGTGTGGCCCGGTGTCAACCACGAGCCTGCTGCCTGCGAGACAACGGCGCGCTCGGCCTCCGCCTCGTCCTCGCCCACGCAACAACACGGACAGGCGGCAGCAAAGGCGTGGCGGGGTCTTTGGATTTTTCACTGTTACTATACGGTGGAGTAGCTCGTCTGTCTGAGGTACTAGGAGTGGTCCGATTCTCCGATGAAGAAACAAGGGATGACGACGAGTTCAAATTCCTTGCTAGTAGTCTGGTCTGCTGGAGGAGCCGGCCTGCAGGGTCCACGGTTGTTGACCTGCTGCGCATCGTCAGTTTGGCGAAACTTGCTCTTCAAATCAATGCACTGCAAACCAGCAACAGTAACCTAGCCATAGCGTGCGTCGCTATTCATGATAAACACTGATGGTATACACAACTCCACCGTAATAACTTCATGATCTGAAATACTAGTAGTTATTAGTGTTGCTCGAAGAATGGCGCTGTGTGCAGAATCCGCATGCACGTACGTACGTGTCCCCCCCTTTTTTTTAAGGTAAATAAGCTTTATTGCTGAACAGTGATCAACCACTGATCTCCGGTTACATAACATTGGAAACGCACACATCCTAATTCTCCTCGACGACATTTGCAAATTATCCAAAAACCGTGAGACGTTCGAAGAAAACTCCAAAAGGACAGAGAGCTCCCGTACACATTTTTACTGTAGATAGATAGATAGAAACTACTGCTCCGTACTCTATACTCCGTCCCTAAATAGATGTCATTCTTGCTTCCCGCGAGAAGTCAACGTTTTTAAAATATCGATAATTATATATTAAAATATATAAATAATTATGCTAAGTAATTGGTATCATCGAAAAGATCTTTAAGTCTAGTTTTTTAACAAATTTATTTAGAGATATAAACGTTGCACATATTTTCTATAAACTTAGTTAAAGTTAAAAAAGTTTGATCGACATACATCCCATAACGACCTTTTTTTTGGGACCGAGCGAGTAGAATAGAATCGTGGAGCATTTGATCAGACATTCATTGAGACGGTCCTCCTCCACACCACACGCGCCCGTGGTTTGACTCCTGCGCCGGCACCGGCAGAAGCACGAGGCCCACGGGCCTACCCGCGAGGCGCGAGCCGACCGATCGCCACCGCGGCCGTCATGTGCGGCCGCGCCCACCGCCCAGCATTGGCAGTTCGTTTGCACGGCGGCTCACGTCCCACCCCCATTCATCAGCGTCAGCGTGCCCCCACATCCGACCAACAACGACAACCCAACACGGCAAACCAAACCAGCCTCCAGACGACTCCAGTTCTGAACCTCCCACCCCATCCGCCGCCAGGGACAAGGCCGCTCGAGGGCCCACGGGGCAGGGACGTGCAGAGCTAGAGTGCAGACGCAGCAGCAGGCAGGCGTATCCGCCCCCCGCTCCGCTCCGCTCCTCGCCGGCCCGTCCCGTGCCCACTGCCCACTGCGGCACTGCCCGTCGATCTGGCGTCTGCCCCCGCGCGCGCAACAAACATCCGCGGTGTGCGCGTGCTGGCGAGCAACTGGCAGGAGCAACGTCAAAGCGCCCCGTGCCCCCGTCCCGTCTCGGCAGACTGACGGAGCAGTCCAGGAGACGCCGAGGCGGCACCGCGCGCTGCCCACATGGTGGTGGTGGGGGTACCGGGGCTATTTTCACCAACAAAGGCCAAGAGCAACTGTTTGGTTGGCTGGGCGGGCTGGCCTCCTCGTGCGTCCGTTTTGGCAGTGCCGCGCCAGGGCGCACAGCATGTGGTCAGTGAGTGTACAGAATTCACTTGTCCGTGCCGTGATCTGCACTGGCTGTCCGGCTGGCACCACCGCCCCCCGGCCCCCGGTGCTGGCCTCCTTCTCCGTCGCGGTTTGCATGGGCACTGACCTGAACATTCTGAGCCCGGCCTGTCCTGGCCCATGCCAGGCCTCAAACCGGACCCGGAGCGTCCAGCTCGTGTACCGTGCGTGCGCATGGTGTGGCACCGCTACCTTGTCCGGCATCACATGCATGATATGATGCAAACAACATATGGCTCGCACTGTTCTTTTGATCCCCACCTCTGTGTACCACGCTGCACTTGGCAAACGGCAATGCTGCCGGTATCTATCTACTCCGTATCTATCTATCTATCTGTATTTACTACCGCCACCAACACTGCACACACACCATCTCACGTCCAAAACCATCAAGTGCATGCCCACCCAGACCAGCCAGAGGCCACGCCGAGAAACGGTAACATTATTCGCTCCCCCGACGCCATCAGGAACGGCCGCATCCAACGGCCCGGGGAGGACGCGCATGGGGATCCGCGTCACCGCATGCACGTAAACCGCTTTGCCCTTCCAACTACCGCACCATCAGGGAGTAAATGGCCATCACCCGCGCTCTGACCTCTTTCGCGGAGCGGGGAGGCCTACGCTACGCAGTAGTACTACGCACGCACGCATGCGTCTCGCAAAAGTCTCCGGGCGCCGCAGGCCTAAAGCGAGGAAGGGCTCCTAATCGTAACGCCTGCCCCGAAACGTGGCGTGCGCCGGGGGTACACTTGTACGCCCCCGGGGCTTTCCAGTTCAGTCCCGTCCCGTCCCGCGGGAACGCGGGATTGCGTTGCATGCATCACCTGCGCCGCGCGGGCTCGTGGAAGCGGCGCGGCACGGCAGCACCTGCCCGCCATGGTTGATGGCAGCTTGTTCGTGCCTCGAGTTATTACGCAATAGTAATAATGCAAGTGACTATACCGTCCGTGGGTGGATTAATTAGCGTGTGTGTGTGGAGGAGAAGATTGGAGTACTACGCTGCACATTGACGAGTTTGATTTGGATCGAATGGCCTGATGTACAGTACTTGTTTTTTCTCCCGAGGATGCATGGGCTGCTTGCTGGCTCCCGAACGAAAGAAGCTCCTGTAGATGGCAGGGCACGCCATCACTGTGAGGTCAGGGTACGCGGAGCTAACTTTTCTGCAAAATGAACCGGCAGCAGCGTTGCAGAATTTACAGCACCGTAATTGGTCCATTACCCGGCGGCTGTACAAGTGTGTATACAAATACAAGTTTGAAGTGGATGTATACACGGTACATATTTAAAGTCTACTCTTTTTTGACAGAAGTACTTATTGCAGTACTACTTAGTAGTTGCTCTCTCTTTTTTGGTAGAGGTTAGCCCGCTTTTATAAAAAAATACAACAAGCGTTCAGAGTTCCAAACCTGAACCAGAAAGAAACGCTGGGGAGACCAGCTTGAAACGGAGCACGGAGTAAGCCACCCCAATTAGATGCTCCATTCGTTCCAAATTACAAATTCTTGTTCGTTTGGTTTATCAGTCGGCTTATCAGCAATTGAAACAATACTTTTCTCTCACAATAAAACATCAAAAAACAGTCAGACTCAGCTTATCAGCCACCGAAACGATGAACCAAACATGATATAATTTAGGAATGATGTAGTATTTGTAATTGACTGTCTGATGGTGCATATTAAAAGTCTGAAAAAATAACCTACCCGATATAGCCCACAAGGCAAGATCTATTATAAAATTCATTTTTTTAAGAAAGAATATTCTGTTATTAGTACTACCTCCGTCCCTAAAAAAATGTAATTGTGGAAATCGTACCGATCAAGGTTGCTCAAGTTTGACCAACTTTATATTAAATACTATTAACACTTATGTCTATAAATAATTTTATTGTAAAAATATATTCGATAACTAATTTAATAATACTAGTTTCATATTACGAATCTTAGTACTTTTTTATATAAATTTAATCAAAATTAAAACTATTTGACTTCTCGAAAAACGAGAATTACATTCTTTTGGGGACGGAGGTAGGAGGTAGTATTATACAACTGACACGTTTCATCAGTGCTTTTGCGAGGTATCCAGGTTATTTAATTTGCTTCATCACTATCAGCACTATTTTTTTATGTCTCTAGTAACTTAATTCAGGTTCTAATAAAAACGAGTGTCACTGAAGGACTTTATTTTATAGATCCCTTTTTGTTTTACTGTGAAGTGGTTTTCTTATGGCTTAAAGTGATTGTGAATGATAAACTCATAAATATAAACTTTATGAAGGAAATTATTATAAACGAAAGTAAATGAGGGGAAGCTAACTTTTAACACCCAATGTCCTATTTCGTTGTAGACAATCAATGCACAATTAAATATTATTTTTTGGATAATGAAAACAAAAGTTCCACCTTCATCTTTTCTCTAGAAGAAAGTCATACCAATTATTACAGACACAAGAAAGAAAAAAAAAGATGAACCAATCCTAATGTCCAAAACGATAAGAAAAACTCCATCCATAAGAAGCAAACAAAAACATGACGTGCCTCCACAATGAACAATACCTGCAAGTTTGTTTTTTGGTACTTTACTTTGGGCAGGGAGTTTTGCCAAACATATCCCTTGTTTTCTTAAAATTGAGATGGTCTTTAAGCAACACAAATCCAAAAATACAGATTAGGGTTTCAGGCCAGAGGTAACAAGGCCCTCTCATTATATTGTTTAATTAACAAAAAAATAACAATGTACTTCCGTTTCATAATACTCGGCAATTTTGACTTTATTTCATAGGTTTTATTTTGTATTTAGGACATATTTGATACAACCCCTCAATTTCGAAGGAGCAACAAGCTCTTAACGTGCATATTATGATGCATGCAAAGGACTTTTGATAACTAATCTAATGGTACGCTTTTCATTTACTTAACGCTCAGCAACGATGAGGTGTGGTTGGTCCCGTTTGTGTTAGTCACTACAGTAAGTGCTAGCATCTGTTATTGTTTGTTGCATCTTTGTACGAACTTCTAATTCACCGATCAGGAGGGGCCTGGGGTGAGGTTTGTTAAAGTTGGTGAGAGTGACATAATAATGGTCCATAAATTCATACATAGCCCTTTAACATGAAAATGACTACTTGAATCAGCCTTCAGACCAATACAAACAACCATGTTTCACGGTTTGTTCGGTGGTAACGGAAACTCTGATTCTTAGCCACACATATATGGAAACAATTATCAACTATGGTTCAAACGTAGTACAGTATATGTTTTATCCATATTCAAGGAAACATTGTAGTATTTCATTTAATCCTTGTAATCACGTGTGGTATCGAGTTGCTATAGCTGGTGACAATTACTCTTCCTGTTCCAATTACATTTTACTTTAACTTTGCATTAAGTCAAACATATCTAATTTTGACCAAACTTTTGGAAAAAATATATTAGTATCTATAAATTCAAATAAATGCTCTAATAAAACAATTTTTCGTGGAAATCATTTAGTGATCTAGATGTCGATGCATATTCTATAAACTTGATCCAAATATAAAGGAATTTGATTTAGGACAGAGTTGGAGTAAACTATAATTTAAAACATAGGGAGTACTAGCATGTAGCAACTACTTGCCTACATATATGCTATATTATGACATTGTAAATTGTAACTTGGAACCAACATTCCAAAAGATAATCACGCCACAAATTGATAGAGCTTGACAAGAACTTTAAAGGGGACCATATTTTTTTAAAGAAAACATGCTCGATTTGATTGTTTGTATATACAAAAGAGTGCCTAAATATACAAAATGCCTAAATAGAGAAGTGTTCTAGTGGAAATGCAGAGAAGATTGTGAGGTGTTACATGTGATGAATATTTTGAATGGTCAAACTATAACAGACATGCGTCGTGGTTTGTCTCTATGATGATCACACTTGCGCTGACTCTTGACACCAGAGGTCTGTAAGAAGGCAGAACTGTCCGGACAATCCAAGTTGTATATTGTCAGCAGCATCTATCTGTAAGATAACCAGTAGAGTATTCCATTTCATTTAATTCTTGTAGTTGTGACATGGTATTCAATTTGGTATAGTTGGTGCCAACTGTATAACAACGGCTTACATAGCCATACCATGACGCCGTTACGGCTATACTAGTTACTAGTTCACACAAATCAGGTTCCAACCTCCCCCAAAGGAAAAGAAAAAAGAGACAGCGTCACCAAAAAAATCATTGGTTTTTTCTTTTAAAAAAAATAAATGCGCCGTTACCGTTGATCCTCAATCGAGTGACCTACATGCATGCTTTGGCCGGCCCACCAGCAAAATTCCAACGGATTCGAGCCCATGTCGTCACTGATCTATCTCTACACGATAGAGTTAAGAGTATCGTTCAAAAAATTTGTATTTTTTCCTAGCTCGCTAATTAAATTAAAATTATTAAATTAAATGAGCTCGTCCCCTTCCTCCTCTCCTTGTGCAGAGACAGACACAGCAGTCCCTCTTCCTCTCTGTCTCACTAGTCACTACTACTCCTACTACTGACTAGCCTTGCTGCTGCCCTTTTTATTCTTATCTCCTCGCCGGCTCGCCCTCTCTTCACCTCCTTACCTGTTGTTTTCCTCTCACCTCCCTTGACTCGTCGTCCGTCCCATGCTAAAGCCCAGGGTTAGGAGCTAGAGGTAATCTCTCTCCCTCTCTCTCTCTCTCTCCCGTTCCCTCCCCGGCCACCGGTCAAGCGGCCCAGTGGGGGCGCCGCATGGAAGCCATGGACGTCAAGTACAAGCCCGTCTTTTTCCCCAACGGCGCTGCCCTCAAGAAGGTGAAACCGGCGGCCGTGGCGCCGGCCGGGGAGCCGCTGTACCGGGAGTGCCTCAAGAACCACGCCGCGAGCCTTGGCGGGCACGCCGTGGACGGGTGCGGCGAGTTCATGCCCTCCCCGGGGGCCAACCCCGCCGACCCGACGTCGCTCAAGTGCGCGGCGTGCGGGTGCCACCGCAACTTCCACCGCCGGACGGTGGAGGGTTCCCCACCGCCACCGCCGCCTGCGCCCGCGCCGCTGGCGCTCCCGCCCCCACCGCCGCCGCCGAGCGTGCTGCACGGCCACCGCGGCGGGGAGGAGACGCCCGAGGACCGCCACCACCCGGGGGTCGTCGACGCCGACGACTCCGATTCCGACTCGGAGGGCTCCGAGTACGACGAGGAGCGGTCGGTGTCCCCGCCCCCGCCGCCGCCGCACCACGTGCCGGCGCCTGTGGCGCAGCAGCCCCCGCCCCCGCCGCCGTCCTACTTCCAGACGGCGCCGCACATGCTGCTCTCGCTTGGCTCCGGCGCGCCGGGCGCCGCGGTGGCGGCGGCCGCGGCGCAGAGGCTGGCCCCAGCTCAGCTGACGCCGTCGAGCGCGCCGGGCCCCGGGGGCGCGATGCCGATGCCCAGGAAGCGGTTCCGCACCAAGTTCACCGCCGAGCAGAAGCAGCGGATGCAGGAGCTGTCGGAGCGGCTCGGGTGGCGGCTGCAGAAGCGCGACGAGGCCATCGTGGACGATTGGTGCCGCGACATCGGCGTCGGCAAGGGCGTCTTCAAGGTCTGGATGCACAACAACAAGCACAACTTCTTGGGCGGCCACAGCGCCCGCCGCAGCGCCTCCGCCTCCGCCTCCGCAGGCGCCGCGCCGCTCCAAACCCCCCCAGGCGCCAACGCCGCCGGCGCGTCATTCAACCCGTCCAGGATCACCCCTCCCCCTCCCGTCCTCACCTCGTCCCCGACGGCCGCCACCGGCTTCAACATCAACGGCGCCGCCTCCTCGGCCCCCACCGTCACCGCCGACCACACGGACAACGCCAACGGAGCTTCATCGCCGCAGTCCGCTTAAACTAGAGCGAGAGAGAAGAGAGGGAAGGGAGAATGGAGAGAAACGCGTAGCTTAATTTCAGTGATCACTTGTTTTTCTATTTTTCTTTTATTAGACTTTCCACCATCTAAGAAATTAACCCCAAGAAAGCATGCCGCCGCCATGCGCCATGCCTAGAAATCTCATCCAAGCTTCTCTTCCCTGTACTGTATTCCTACTGATGCTCTTGGGATCCGATGATGATGTTGATGCTGCTGATTTAGGATTAGATAATCTCATCCCATCCCAACCAAAAAGAGGCACCAGTAGCCTTCTTGGTGGTTCTTCTTGTCCTCTTTGATTGAGCTCATCCTATTCAAGAGCCGTGCTCAGGGGAGCAACAGGGTTCTTCCTTCTAGACTCCTACGATCCCATGCTGTTGTGTTTGTGGCATGTTGCGCAAAACGGAAGCAGCCTCCTCAGAGCACTGTTCAGCCCCATAAATTAATTGACTTGGCTCTGTACTTGTGATTGCTGTTGCGAGTAGGATAATGGCTGGCTAAGCCCATGATTAGCAGGGGCATCGTTTATCGTATTATAATACTTGCATGCATGGTTTGGTTGGTACTAAGATTCTGTTAAACTAACGTAGTACAGTACGTGGTCCTAGACTGAATCTCGCTAAGCTAACCTAGGATTAAGCTGATCTCACACGTTCAGACCTCTACTGCCGCAATGCTTCTTTGCCGGAAGCTCTATACCAAGGAGTACTACCACTACAGTACTGGCCACATCAGTAAAAAGTACTACTGGTAGTGGTGTTCTAGTAATAGTATAGTTCCCCTTCTTAACCTCTTCCACTGAGGGCGGGCATTGAAGCCATGGAGAAGTGCTTGCTTCGCAACAACTCTACCGCCAAAAAAGGGAGCAGAGATAAGCCATGGGTCGTACGGGAGTACTACTGTAGAGACTGATCTGACGGCCAGGGCATGCAGGGACTAGTAGGCAATTAGGCAGCGACGCTTTGTCCTAAGAATGTTTTTTAGCGCTAAAAAGGGCAAGTAAATGGCGTGCCCTGTTCGGTTCGGCCTCGTACCGCCCGGCACTGTGCTTGATGGGATGGAATATGAGGAGGGGGAGCGATGCTTTTTGTCGCGCTGGGCGGGGGCTCCAAAAGCTGCCGCCATTGACGCTGAAAAGGCCGCTCGGAGGGCTTGGCTGGCCTGCTGCTGCTGCCCGGCCGTGACAAGCCAAATCATGCAGTGAGTGAGCTACTACGAGTACTAGTACCAGCCTGCGCTCGTGATGGCATTAGACTAGGCATGGCGCCCTGACAGCGCTGGCGCAGGCACAGCACAGCACAGGCAGGGTGAAAAAGACGTGTTTTTTTTTTCCCGATTTTTTTTTCACCCCAGCTATGCCCCAGCTGCTTTGGCGATCTTTCTTGCTCAATTCCCAAAGAAACGCAATCGATGGATGCACCTGCGCTGCTTAAACAAACACATGATTTCCTCTCAAACGCATGGTATCCACTGCATTGTGGTGCCGCACCTCTTTTTGGTTCTTTCTACAGAATCGTCAATTATAACATATACGGGGTATATCTGCTGATGGGGGCGTCTCTGCACTGCAGTGCTACCTCATAATTCATCTAATTATTACGGTTTGGTTTGCACATAAAATGAACCATTGTTTTGTCCCTTCTGTTCAATCGTCAATGTGATCAACTGAAACAGTGCATAATGACTTCGCATAGAGTAAGTTACTGTTAAGGCCTCGTTTGGTGAACCTCTGGTTAGCTTTAACTCCAACTATAAGGACGTGTTTGGAACAAAAGAATGCAAAACAGAAGAACAATAAGAAACGTATGAACAGAGGATAGTGAAAAGTAGAAAACTAAGAAAAGAAAATTTTAGACCGTTTGTATCGCAGGAAATAAATTTAGACAAGAGATAGATGTGTTCCCTCAAGTCCCTTGGGCTGGAGTGGATAAGTCCCTTGGGCTGGAGTGGATTTTCTGAATCCTGTGTTTTGTGTATGCATGCAACAAGTTCCGTTCCTTCGTTCTAAACAATAAATTTCATTTCCTTTTCTGCGATTCCTATTCCCGTGAAATTCCTATGTTTCTCTCTTGTTCCAAACGAGGCCTAACTTTGCACTATACACCAAATAGAAAAATAGTTAAGAGATAAAAATAGCTCTCTATGACTGTACACGGAAACACGAGCTAGAGTTTCACCAAACAAGATGTTTATATGGATATATCGCATGATAGATGAGTACTGAATTTAAAGCTTGGGCGGGTGCGGGCTGGCCACTAGTAGGACGCCACAGCCGCCCCGATCCACATACGCGCGCTCCTCTATCTGTCCACCATCATTGTGCCTGATGCGCACGCGGGTGAGTACGGGCCGCCGCCGCCTGGACGCGCGAGGTCTGCCCAATCGGCGCGGCCGTTCAGACCATCACCCACCAGAAGAAGGCATCACCCCTCACATCGGCCCGCCTTCTCGGTGGCCACATCGCTGCCACCTGCTACACGTTGTCTGTCGTTGCCATCTTTGAGCATGGGTTTGCCTCAATTGCGACCAACTCAGACAATGAAGGGGCGGTCGGATCTAAGCCTAATGTCCTGATCATCTAGCGGGGGATGGTCCTCCGTGAAGATTTCAACAAGGATGACAACCGCCTTATGAGCGGTGGACACCGTGGAGTCCAACAAAGTAGAAGCGGACCCCTGTCGGCTCGCGTCTGTTCGGCTAATTACGATTGGACGATGACAGATGAAGGTTAACCGGTGACACATGGCGTCACCTGACTTGAAGTAGATGAAGCTGACATTAGGTTTGCAACGATGGTGCACTAGGGATGGCGGTGACTTGACGACTTCCACTCGCTAAATCTGGTCATTTGAGAAGAGGATGGAGGGAAGCTTGGATGTGCCGAGGTTGTAGTTTTCCCCTTTTAGTTGTGTGGTCTTCCTATTTGTTGAGATACGAGTCTAAGTAAGCACTCTTGTATCATTTTGGTTTTGTATATCGTTCTTGGATATAGAGACCGAATTAATAAATCCATTATCTGGAAAATATAGATATATCCTGTGTATGTTGGAGAGAGGAACAAAGATGAGCTACTGTTTCAAAAAGCATTTCTCATACTCTTGTTCATATTTTTATAGACAGAAAAAATGTTGAGCTTCTACATCCCGAGCGGATATTTTGAAAGGCTGCGTGTACCTCACACTGCTGGATACTGAACATTTCCATCATCGAGAATGAAGAAACATTTTTTTAAAAAAAATTGAGAGAACATGAAGCCTTTGTTAATGTGATCGGTGATGCTGGTGCCTCTTTAAGGGGAACTCATCATATGGATGCTCCTCATCATCATGCTTTATCCTGTGCTCGTGATGGGCTTCAAAGATCTGCTTGCTGGGTTGTTGGGGTTCATGAGTTGGCCAAAAAATCCCTAACAAAACAATAACCCCTGCCTTGCTTGCTGCTGCACTCCTCATGCGTTGCCAGCTGAGATTCCTCATTCCCTATCCTGATCTACCTTTGGTTAAGTTCCCCAAATGAACTATATATTGTTAATCTAATGATGGGAGGATGTTCCTACTATTAGAAGGCGCCTTCCCTGATAATATAATCATGCTACACCTGGGATTATAATAACACAGATTTGCTGCTGGCATGGGGCATGGGGATTGCACATGGAAGCTGGATCTGCATTTGTTTAGTGGACTGGAACAGACTACTTTGTCCTTGCTCAATTTTTTATTCTGAGGATTACCTGTATATACTTAGTAAAATATGCACACCCAGCGCATTGGTGGAGCACACAGATTCCAGAAGAAAAATGACTGTCTTTTCTCTCACATGCTAAATCCTGTTCCCTTTCTTACAAATATGTGCAGTTGTTTTTTTATTAATTAATAAGGAAAATATACGCCCAGTTTAAAACATCTACATATACTCTAAAAATATATGAAACAATATACCAGGAATTGTTTCATTTGTTTGGACACAATGCCAACTAGTTTTCATAGTATGAAACCTGATGAAAGCCATCCGCGCTCTCACATCTTAATCTTTTTGCCACCTCATCTCCTCTTCTGATGTCTCACCATATTAACCCAATAATCCCTCTATCAGTAAAAGAGTGTGATTCTTACTTTTCGGTGAGTGAAACAATTTAAAGTTTGATCCAAGTTATCTAAAACCTAGTAACACTTATTGTACAAAATAAATACCATCAAATTAATTAGAAAATACATTTTCATAAAAAAACTAGTCGAAGACATAAATGTTAATAATGTTCACTATAAACTTTATTAAGGTTAAATATTTCCTATAAGCCTTATTAAGGTTATTAAGCTAGTTCAAATGTAGTTGTATTTTCTTATGGATGGACAGAGTATGCCGTGGAAAAGGTAGGGAGAAGTACTACTGATAGTAAACATTGGTTATCACAGTGACGTGTAAATTTGGAACAGTATTAAGTCAAAAGGCCGTGTGAGGGAGTAACTCTCGTCACTGTGGAAAACTAAAAAGCGTGCCATCTTTTTAGGTTTTCACAGCACCCAAAAAGGCTAGAACTCCTAATGCTAGTGAATATTTCAATCATCAGTACACAACTTTTGCCCTCCACCAAAGGTGAATGGACGAAAACGATGGTTTAACAAGGCCCAAATAATGTCTGCTTGCTTGAATAATAAAAGAACCGAATGGAATATTTTTATCTCCATAGTAGTAATACTACTAACATGCTAGGCACTGACTGCATCAAGCGCAGAAACGTCAAGGGAATCGATGCCCACACGCTTTCCTCGCTCTCACCTTTTTATCATTATCCATCCCAGCTTATTAGCAATAAACTATATATAATGTATATATAATTCTAATCAGCCTGGACGATGATAAGCTCACATATTTTTACATACAGAAAAAAGGCTGCCAGATTCTTTCTTTCCCGATTCGAACACTCTAGGCCCAATCAAGAATGGGTTAAGGTTACCTAATCAAGCAGGCTCAACCGAACCTCCAATCTGGAGCAAATTAAACTAATCTCTTGCTGTCCAGGTGCTGTGACGTCGTTCACTGCAGCAGCTTATTAATATGGGAGCTGCTGCTCAACGGTTCTGTCTGATCCGATTAAATTTGGCCTGCGCGATCTGTTGGCTGTGTTTAGTTACCTCCCTTTTCCCCAACTTTTTATCACATCCCTATCATATCGAATTCCTATTCTCCGTCATATCAAAATACCGGCACATATATAGAGTACTAAATATAGATGAAATAAAAAACTAATTGCACAGTTTTATTGTACTTTGCGAGACGAACATTTTAAACCTAATTAATCAATGTTTGGATAATTATTATTAAATAAAAACAAAATTGCTACAGTATAACGTGACAAGTGCTACAAGATTTTTTTTACCCTTTTCACCATCTAAACACCCCCGTTATCAGCTTTGTTGGACTCTTCTTGCTCGTCAGTGAGCTGTGAGCTGTCACGGTTTCGGTTTTGTTTAAATGGCTGGAGTAGTGTGTGTGATGTGCAGCCCCTAGATAGGCCAGGGCTGCAGTGATGACAGAGATGGTAGTTGTAGTGCCTTCCAAGTAACCACTGCAAATGGTTCTTTAAGAGAGAGGCGCGGCTTCCAAGGACGTCAATTCTCTTTTTTTTTACTAAATAAATCTAGCAGGGGTCAAACTTGTTCTTTTCTTACCGGGATCTTCATGTGTCTGTTGGCACTATCTCTGTACCGTTGGAATTAAATCGACTTTCGTTGATTTGTACGACTCATTCATCACGAGAGAACAACGCAGTTCTAAGCTGGCTAAATATTTTTACACTAGTCAAAACATTTCGGAATTTTCTTATGAATGAATATTTTGGATTCAGTTTTTTATGGCTCCTAACGTACTGTTCAGGTGGTCGTTTCAGTGACTGATAAACCGACTGATGTTGTTTTGTTATGAAAGGAAAACACTGGTTCGGTGACTGATAAGCCGGTTGATAAGCTAAGCGAATATGGCGTAAGCTGCCCTTGTCTTCTGATTTAAAAAGGAGACGGGCGATTGCGAGTAACTTTACAAAAATGGTCTCGTGGCCTTTCTGGGTTTCACCCGAAATCGCCTCTCCACCTCTGACCTCCACAACTCGCACAAGGCAGCCAATTATGGCGGGCACGACGCGTCCTCCCAGCTCGGTTGGGTGCCGACCATACCGGCAACAACGGTGCCGACCATACCGGCAACAACGTCACCAACGCTGGCTCCCTCCGCTCCGGCGCTGACAACCCAACCCTCCCCACCCGCACGTGGATCCACCACTCACCGGTGCCGGCAGCAGCAGACACGGGTGCTCTACTGTCCGGAGGGCCGTACTTGGGCCCCCGCCTAGCCACCCATTACGGGTATCCTTGCTGGCGCCACCGCCCCTCGTCGGGCGCCACCATTGGGGGCCTCTCCAAGTCACTGCCGACCGAGCCACTAGCGGTCACCTCCTCGCCACCACCGGCTACGCTGGTTGTTGTGGAGCCTCTTCCTCCCTCCACTACACCCGCAGCTCCCTCCCCACCTCTCCCTTGTGCGAAATCTGGGGAGTTCAATGCACAACCGCCCATGTCTCCACGTCGTACCTAGGTGGTGGCCTCTGCACCGACGCCTGCCCTTATCGCTACAGATGGCTGGCGCTGCCGCCACAGGTGCCACTGGCCTCATGAGGGGCCAAGCATGGCTGTCACGATGCCGCAGAGCACCCTTATGTCGCTCTCTCTCTCACCGGGCGTAACTCTGTTCTACTTAGATGTATGTAGGCACACGAAGCAACATCGGTGGGCGGACGCTGACCGTGATGAGTCCCACAACGACCACCCTACCTCCTACCTGGATGATGTTGGTCACCTGGTAAAGCCAGTCACGGTGTCGCCGCCATGTGCCTAGACTCATTCTATCGTGATTCTAGGACGTGCCGAAGAAGCGGCTGGCCGACACGTGCCTATGCGAAGGTAGAGGAAGAGCAGCTGGCCACACCCATAGGTGGTGCATGGGCTACTCGGCTAATGGATGGCTACGCTTTAGCCTGACTATTTGTTTGGTTTTGGTAATTGAGTGATAACTTAGGTGGACTAATATGTGTTTAATATGATATACACAGGTGATTTAGTCCATAGGTATGCAAGTGTGAACAACCAATAAAGTCATAGTGGAGAGATAGCTTGTGCATATTTATGGTGCTCAACTTGATGATCAAAGAGCTCATTGCATATGATACATGACATGGGGTCATGTGACAAGATGGAGAAGATCAAGGCATGACTTGGCTTGATGGACCGGTTGCAAGCGTGCAAGGCAAGTTGGAGGCTTTGAAGCATTTGACTGCATAGTGGGTGGCTTGAGCAAGACTTGGCGACGATGGACGAAGGCAACGATGAAGGGCAAGTGAAGTCAAGATCAATGAACCTATACATCACATGGTGATATAAAGTGGATCATATCATTTGTGATATGTTGGTGCATGTGTCACATCAACATTAGAGAAAGAGATAGAGTGGAATATGCAAGGCAAAAGTATAACTTAGGGCATTTCATTTCACTGGTCATAGATGTGTAGAGAAGTTTATGACCGAGTTTAGAATAGATGGCCATACTATTAAGAGGGGTAAACTTGTTTGCATATCGATCATCTAGTGCCACTTGAGCGATCTAACTTTGCATATGTGTTAGGATCGAGTGGCGTGGTGAATTGAGTGAAAAATCCTTTGAAAACACACATGCACATGGTGGTGTACACTTGGTGGTGTTAGCACATTTGAAAAGGTGAAGAAGTTGAAGATGGAAAGTAGCTGTTTTAGTGCTCCAGACCTTGGGGTACAGGTGGTCCGGACCAATGGTGAGGGTATAGGTGGTCCGGACCAATGGTGATGGTCTGGAAGCTAACTCTAGCTCGACACTATGACTCTAGTGAGCTCCTGACCATGGAGATTGGTCTGCAGACTCGGTCCAGACTGAATTCAAATGCTCTTAGAGCTCTCTAGAAATTTTTGGACCTTTGGGGATTTGTTTGGACCCGGGACATCCAGACTATGGACTGCGAGTTCGGTTCAGGATAGCAGGCGACATGGTAGTGAAAGGAGAAGAGAAGAGGGCGGTCTAGACTATAGTTGAGCGCTTGAAAGCCCAAGTTTGGTTTTGATAATTGATGAAACCTATGGACTAACCCTTCTACTAAGTGAATGATCTAGATAGGGTAATCCAATTTGACAAGTGGAGCTAGATGAAGGATCACGATGGATCAAGTGCTCCATGACTAAGGAAAAGAAGAAAGAGAAAAACAAGAATTGGCTCAAGGCAAAGGTATATCATAGGGCCATTTTTGGTTTAGTGATCAAGACACTATAGAGAGTGTGATCACATTTAGGATAGATAGCTGTACTATCAAGAAGAGAAAACTCGGTTCGATTGCGGTTATCATGTGCCACTAGGTTTGCATTGCATTCATATAAAATGAACCTAAGTGACACTAAAATGAGAAACAATTCCAAGATAATTCAAAGACAAGGCTAACACTTGAGCAAAGAGGTTGGATCAATATGTGTTAGCATATGAAAGCTTGGAGAAGAAGGAGCAACTCGGTTTGGCACGAGATAGAGCTCGGATGCTCGGCTTGAAGGGTCTGGACCATTGCCTGGCGTCCAGTGGCATACCCTAGCTCTCGGTGTTCTCTAGATAGGAGGTCCGGACGCTGATGAGGGTCCGGATGCAAGATGGGGTCCGGACGCTGCACTCCGGACCATCGTCCATAGTCCTGGAGCTTTCTGGATGCTCTCTGCGTAGATCCAGACGCAAGCGATAGTGGTCCAGACGCGCACTGTTGCGAGGGTCCGGAGGTAACACGTCAGCACCAAAAAGGGCGCTAACGACAAGATTCAAACTGGAGGAGGGTCCGGACACGCAGCCGATGGTCCGGACCCCCTTGTCTGCGAGCGTCCGGAGCTCCCTAGAAAGCTGAGAAAATGGAGGCAAACAGCTAGCTCGGTGGTGGAAGCTATATAAGTGTTTTGGCCGGCTCCTAGGGACCTCTCTTACACCTCCCATTCATTCTCACTCTTTGTGCTTGCTTGAGAAGGCCCCCAACTCATCTCTCTTTGCTTTGCTTGCTAATTCATGAGAGTTTGAGTGAACCATGTGCTTGATCTTTGCATTGCATCTTAGTGGCACTTGGTCATCATCATTGCCGCGGGATTTCTTGTTATTCTTGGTGTTTGCCAACACCTAGATGGCTTGGCGATTGTGGAGAAGCTTGCCAACACCTTAGTGATTGTTCGTGGCCGGCTTCATCGATTGTGAGAGGGCTTGTACCCACCTCGGCGAAGCGCCAAAGGGTAACTCTAGTGGATTTCTCGTGTCATTGAGTTACTCTCATTTGGGTGGATTCTTGTAGAGCCCGGGTAGTGGGCTAGGCTTGTGATTTCCTATTAGCCACCGAATCACCATTTGAGTAGTCGACACAACGAGGACTAGCTTGGTGGCAACCAAGTGAACCTCGGGAGAAAAATCATTGTGTCATCTTGTCTCCCGGCTACTCTTTGGATTTGTGATTGATTCTTCATATTGTCATCCCTACTTCACAAGGCATCGATATAACAATCACCTCCATCATTTGCATTTACTTTCTTCCTTATCTAGTCTAGTTAGCTTGCTAGTTAGTTCTTTTTGTTAGTTGTTCTAGCTTGCTTGAGCTAAGTGCCTTAGTTTCTTGCTATTGTGTGTAGGCACTTAGTTAACTATAATTGCTTGGATAGGTGGCTTTGCACCCCTAGTAGAGCTAGTGCAAAAAGCTTCGCTTTAGTGTTATCTAACCTTTTGCTCTAGTGGTTTGTAGAATTTTTATAGGCTATTCACCCCCCTCTAGCCATCTAGGACCTTTTAGCGCTCTGGAACCTTATTGGATCGATCCAGACCCTTGATGATTGATCAGGATGATGCACTATGCTTGTGTAGCCTTGCTAGTGAGCATTGCTAGTGAGCTTAGGCTTTGTACGCTTTGCATTCACTAGCTTGTGTAGGAGTTCCTTGGTTTGATTAAAGTACTAGTTGCTTTGGTTTGTGTGACCTTGCAATCTAAACTTGTTTAGGTGAGCTCTCTAGCTCGGCACCTTAGTAAGCATAATTATCATAATTTGCTAGGTGCTAGTGTAATAGGTAGAGGCATGTAGTCTTGGCTAGACCAATAATTTTAATTCCGCATTTATTTCAGTTAGCCAGTGTGATAAGTTTTAGAAAGGACTATTCATCCCCTTCTAGTCCGCCATCTTAACCCTACACTGACAACACTTTGGCTACCGCAAGCGGGTTTCTACCTGTAACGCTAATGTGTGGCAGGGATACTCCATCGATAGCAGAGGCTACTCATTCACGGACTTCCCGTCCATGGCAAGGAATTGGTAGTCAGACATGATCACAAGTGACGTGTATGTTGTATCGGATCACATGCGGCTTGATCTATGCTATGGTGCCCATGAGCGCATCTGTGCTCTAGATGCTGACGAGTGGCATGAGGTCCTATCATAAGGATGCGGTACCCGCAGGGCATGCCCCACCCACACTGCATCGGCGAACCAACGTCCTAGGCCTTGGCACATTACGCGTTACCCAAACCTGGATCCAAAATACCCGGAACCAAAATACCCAATCACTAATTCGGATACCAACTTTGAAAACCCAATTTTTTTTGGGTAATTCGGATTAATGTCTGGGTACCGAAACTACCCATATAACACGGATTATAACTATGAGTGAACTAGTTGCTCTATTAGTATGTTATATGACCCATGAACTTGAGAACAATATTTTTTGTGGTCTATGGTATATTAACTATTACTCATGTGATGTGTTCATGTCTACTTGTACAAAGTGTAAACTGTCCATGAGACTATCTTTGTCATGTCTATCTATTCTAGTCTTCTAGAAATATTATAGAAAACATAGTGTTTGATGATTGTATGCTTTCTCTAAGAAATGTTTTTAGAAAATTGTTGTTTATTGTTGTAAAATGCAGCCAAAATTATGTTAAAACTAATGTTTTATAAGTTCAGGTATAGCGAGTATTACTCAAGCCTGAAATTTTGGGTACCTGATAATTCAAGTAATAGTATTTTGGGATAGACATCGGGTAGCATTTTTGGAAACCCGAATTTCTCAAAACCTGAATTACCTGACCCAAATTTTTCGGGTAACCCAAATGCCTACGCTTAGTGCCCCTTACCCGCTATCTGACGTACCTAGATGGGAAGTCCTTCAATTGTGTCACCATCACACATATGGTGGCAACCTGCAAGCTGCCTACACACTGCTTCCGATGTAAGGGGTTCCAACACCTCATGCGAAACTATATGAGGCAACAGACGGTGCTTCATTCTAGCTCTAGCACTTATGGTACCACAAAAGGCCGACCAAGACGACTCGACTAGGAGCGTACCTTGGGCACCAGCCCGCATACTCAGTGCAAGATGCCGAGCTCATCTAGAGCTATGTCGTGTGGGGCTATGTTCAGTGGCAGTGGGCATTGACATAAAAGATGTTGACGACGACTAAAGGGGGATGATACCGCTATAGCAATGAGTGTCACCATCGAAAGTCATGGGCGGTCAGCATGGGCCGCCCAAATGACACCGGGCTTCATCTCGGTCGTTGTTGGAGCTCAAGCAGGGTGCGGTGAGCTAACCAATGAGACAGGAATCATTGAGCCTGACCTAATAATGCTGACACTATCCTCAGACGCCATGCATGATCAAGACATCACAAAGGACCCGATGTTAGAGGAGTTCGCAGCCTCTGTGATCAGTAGTCGGATCATCATGTGGCCTCTCCTTGAACGCCTGTTGTCACCTTCGACGTCCTCTCAGCTATAGCATGAGGCCCCATGTTGACGGTCGTTAACGTCAACTTTTAATACAATTATAAACATGATAAATGGATGAACCATATGAAAAATATAGAAGTATAGGGGGTTATCTAACAAATTTCATGAGTTTTGGTATTCTATTATTTTCTAGGGACTATTCCAGAAAGCATATAAAGAGAATAAAATTAGAATAAATATAGAAGAAATCCCGCAGAGATATAGTTGCCCTTTAAATCAAGAAGGATCCAGAAGACATCGGAGAGAGACGGGACCCACGCCACCGCTAGGTGGGGCCGGCCTGGCCCTGGGCGCACTGGCCGCCGTCTTCTGGAAGCTTCCTCCACCGCCTTTGAGGAGTGATCTCGGCCCTACACTAACTCGGTTTGATCCAACGGAGGGCAATCAAAGTGAAGCGGATTGATGATGTGGCGGTTCCTTGCCCCTACTCCACCGGTCAGCCTGGGCGTTCGGGTTACCCGATCTTTTTGAGTTGGGTAATTCGGGTAATTCAAAGTTCAGGTAATGAAAATTGTTACCCGATATTAAAAAACATTACCCGCAAATTCGGGTACCCGATAATTTGGGTTCGGGTTCGGATATTACCCAATTTACCCGAATTTACAGAAATCAACAAACTAGATAAAAATTTATTAGCAATTTATAAATAATTTCAGCACCAAATGTATAGAATTTCAATAACAATTTACAGAGAATAATATATTATAGTCATTTGTTCATGAAGAAAGAATTATATTTTAATAAAGTGATAAGTTCAAGTGTTCAACTAACAATACATGATAAATATAAAGACATGTACAAAACTTTGGGTAGTTCGGGTAGTTTGGGTACTGGAAGATATTACCAGAATTACCCAAACTAATTTCGGGTAATCAAAATCACTATCCGAATTTAGATCGGGTACCTCAATTTCGGGTAATTCAGGTTCCGGTTCGGGTAATTCGGGTTTGGGCAATGGGTATCGGGTATTTTGCCCAGGCTTATCCACCGGTTCCTTGCCCCCTACTCCACCTCAGACTATATAAGCAGCCCCCGTGGCACCCCTAGGCACCATCTCTTCAACTGCCTCTCATTATTCTTCTCCAGAGCAAAAACTAGGGTTTCAATTAACAGGAGAGAAGTAGAGAATTAGAGATCCCTCTAGTTCTAGTTCTTATAGATCTAGATCTAGTTGTATAATAGGGTTAGAGAGAGATATTAAGGAAAGAGCTACGACAGAGTCGGGTCTGTCGGATCTTCATGAACGTTGTACTTCTACTGTATCTGGTTCGTCTTTAAGCAATCTCCAGGTTCTTCAATTTATACTCCCTTAGTTCTTACTTTACTTTCCATATTTACTTTCAAGTTATTTATTGGTTTCCCGCTTGCATCAAGTAGTCTTTGCTAAGCTAGAGTAGTAATTAATAGATTAGGTGTGGTGCTTAGTCTTGCAATTACTTGGAATTGCACCCAGTCCCACAGATTGTTGTGGTAGCCCTAGGATCATGACAACCCTGACGACTGATGTATTCCACCATGTTCGGATTGGTGTTTGTAGGACCGTAGTTAGACCTTCGTAGCCTACTTCTCATCTCTTTCTGTGGCTAAAGCTCTCATGTCCCCTTTATATCTAATCTTGAAGTATCTTTGATTCTTAGATCAATTAAAGGACTCTTAGCAAACTTACTCTCTACCCACTAAAAATAATATATCTTACCCACTAAAATAATATATCTTACCCACCAAAACAATATATCTTATCTATCCTTGGATGATCTTCGTTCTTTACAAGTTCACTTCGCGTTCCCCATGGAAATCAATACCCTTGGAATACTCACCGGTGAAAGCTACAACGGTATCCGTGTGTTTGCAGATTTATCTGTGTGCGTAAGAAATACCAACAAACTTTCTGGCGCCATTGCCGGGGAATGGTAGTTGTACTAGTTTTGAACTATGGTCATCCATTTACCTTTTTCCTTTTTCCTTTTTACCATCTTTCTCACCTTACCATATTCATCTTACCACATCTATAAATACTCTACTCCAAAGGGCAATTTGTTGGAGAATCCACCATCTTTTCACCCCATTGTTATAAATGGCTATGAGCTTCGCCCTGCTTGTATAGCCATGGTTTGGTAGCAATCTTTCTCTATCCTTGATTGAATTTTAATTCCCTTTGAAAATACAACACATCCAAGTATAGAGGAGACCCCAAACAAGACCAATTCGAGAGTCACCAATCCAAGTGGATTTTTGAACATACATGAAGAATCAACCATAGAGATTGGAAAGGAAGATGACATCTATGAGCATGGAATCTACTCCATACCAATATCATTAAACCTATGCTCATATGAGACATCTCCCGGACCCATTGGTCTCTCTATCATTACCACACATGATATCTCCAAGACCCTCACACTTTTTGTTTACAAAAACTTTTAAAGGGTGGTTGTCGATGCATATGTTTATCATAAATATTGTAGATCTCGTTGTGTAAATCTTGAGATAGGTAATGGAGGGGAAGCCATGTCACTAAAAACACATCTTGAAAGGTTTCCCTAGGACAAGCTTAATGTCCTAAAACAAGCACCTCTCAGATCTTAATATGAGTATTCACCTTTTGTTGCCTACCCTTGTGAACCGAGCATAGAAATATATGATTATTTCCTTTGGGTATTTTTGTCACTAACCTTTCCAGGTATAGAGTAGAAAGAATGAAGGAATGACAAACATAAGGTATGTCCAACAATCATCATGCAACATTGAATTTCATTCATCCAATCTTGATTTTTGCAAAATTCAAGCTTGGGGGATAACCCATCATAAAAATATCTTTTTCCATGTTGCTACATTATCTTAGTTGTCCCTACCTTTAAGGCTTGCTCAAACTGCTAATCATGCTCTTTCATCTTCGCTTGAGTATATCTCCATAACACTTTCATGCTAACTTTGTCTGCTATAGTGTATGTTTAGGTTTTGAAGTATTTCCATATATCTTTTAAATTACGCATGGTGTTTAGTTTAAATCAAAGGTACTCCCTCCGTCCCTGAAAGAATAGATTTCTAGGTTTGTCCTAAGTCAAACATTTTAAACTTTGACCAAATTTCTAGAATAAAGCATTAAATGTTATGATATCAAACTAATATCATTAGGTTTATGTAAGAACATTTTTTTACATGGTACTCATTTTAACTCATATATGTTGTTACATTTCTCTATAAAGTTAGTCAAAGTTAAAAAAAGTTTGACTGGCCCGGATTCTAGGAATTGATTCTTTTGGGGACGGAGGGAGTACTTGGATATTACTTTTAAAGGCTTTTTATTTAAGCAATGCTTAGGTTAAAATGTCTTCCTAAGTCAAATTAGACGTGGTGTCTAGGTTGATTTTTGAACTGATAGTATGTTGTAGTAGATATTGGATATTTTGTTGGACTAATCCTTGTAGGAAAACTTTCAATACCAAATTGGGAAGTCCTGAGATGAACTCATACTAAGATGAAGAGAGACACATGAACTTCAACAACCTTCACAAGAGAGACGCATCTAATCCATCAAGGATAGATGAATTCCATGGAGCAAGGAGAAGACAAGTGACAAAGAACAAAATCTATAATCAAGCCACTCAATCCATGGAAGAGGGTGAACAAAACTTCAAGACAAGACCATCAGAAATATCAAGATTAGAAGAAGAAGGATGAGAGAGGAGTGGAACAAAAAGACAAGTCGATAATGCACAACCAGTTGATCAAGGGAAGCCTCCATGAGGGTTACGACATCATCATTCTTCAATGATAAAGGTAAAGGTAAGTAATCATCACTCTAAAAGCTTTTCTTTGATTCTGGTATTCACATTAATAAAGATCTAAACATGTTTGAGCTGCAACTTTACTTGATTCAACCTGATTAAATCAACATGTTAGTTCTTTAAAGCTTGATCCTAGTATCATTTCTTGATCTCACAGTCTTAATCATATGGGTTAAAATGTTGCGCATCCAACCTTGGAAGATAATAAGCTCAATCATATAAAAATACATTATCTATAGACAATCTTTCTATGTGTTAAAGTAATATGATTTGCCATATGTTTTTGAAATGCCACATTCATGCTCATCCTCTGATCTTATCACATATGTCATGGTTGAATAAAATATAAGAGCATCAACTCAATTTTGCTCAATATGTTCAGGTTAGAGAAGAATGAATAAACTTTTGGTTCTATTGGTGTTTTCCCACCAGTAGAGCCCATGCACTTGATCTCTGTCTTGGTTTTATGAGCAGGACACTTCTTCACCGTACCATCAAGAGCATGGGTGGATGGCACCCTACCAATGAAGAAAGGAGATCTAGGGAGACCTGTCATCCTAACCTCCATTGGAGCTTACATTTTTGAAGAAGTTGTTTGTGACCTTGGAGAATAGACGTAGTATATCTAGGAGGATACAACTACAAAGTAAGAAAACATCCAAGGCCTCATCAGGATTGGACAATGCTCTTAAAAGACGTCTGAACCAGAAAAGAGGTCTGGTTCGATGGAACTCAATCTCCGAACCTTAGCCAGAAGGTAAACTCGGTGAGTTATCTTCATATTTATTTTCCTTTGCATTGCATTAGTTGCACTCTAGCATATTTACTTTCCATAAGTATATCTGGCATTATTTATATATCATCATTAGTATAATCCATTGCATAATCATCTTAATCATAGCATATCTATATTATTGCATTGTATTGCATTATAAAAAAGAAAAACCTTTAAGCCCCATGTGAATAAGTTTTCCAACTATTTATTGTGGAGGCATAAAAAATATTGTATTAGTCAGTTGCATATAAAATTAAAAATCTAAAAATATATTGAATAGAAGAATTCTGCAAGGCTCTAGGCAATCAATTCTAAATGATTTACCGCTAACACTTAATTTGTTCCACGAGTTTTGTTGTCTATTTGAGTTTAGCAGGATTTGGAAACACTAGAAAATATTAGATATCTTCAACCACTTTGAGAAGTACCACAACATCAACTATCAATCTTTGAAGTCTCAGAGAAGTGAAGTATGTCTACACTGTCAAAGTGAATGCCTAAGTCAACGTCCAGCTTGGGGGAGAGCACCCCCATGTATCCAGGTAAGTATTCTTATCCTCTTAGGTTTACTTTTATTTAGATATTAGTTGCATAAATTAATTCAAATAAAAAATATGAGCACATGAAGGTTCACACTTAATTAATTATGAATCATAAAAGTTATAATATAGATACTTTCTTTATCTATGCAATTTTCATTGTCTACTTTATCCTTAAGAGAGTTTTTTCTATATATAATAATAGGTGTGTTTAGTTTGTTTGATTTTTATAAGTTGCTAATAATAAAAGAACTCTAAAGATAACTCTATATATGGAAATGATGAATAATTGCTCTACCGTAATTCCTTTCAAGTACCTAGTTTTCAGCCTTAAATTCTCCCAAGTTTTAGATATAATTGTTTTGACATAAAGTTTACTCTGAACCTGAAACTTGTGGGTTGCAAATGTTGAGTTAAGTCTAGGTAGTTGATAGATATGATATGAGAAAGGTTGAGCTACTGTTTGTCTTGTTCCTAGCAATACTAGAGTTCTGGAGAATTTATCT
This sequence comes from Microstegium vimineum, assembly GCA_022036555.1. NCBI lineage: Eukaryota > Viridiplantae > Streptophyta > Magnoliopsida > Poales > Poaceae > Microstegium > Microstegium vimineum. Next base: position 46,425,436 of record CM039119.1, on the reverse strand, counting down.
TTTGAAACTGAAAATATTACATGATGAGTTTCTGTATGACGAGAGCTTGAATTCCTGCCACAGCCATATATACATATTGGTAGATTAGGAAAACATTTCCTATCATATTTACTGCTTGTATATGCATCGAGTTTTGTCAAGCTTTGTTGACCCTTAGAGACTTGTCATGCTTTTAAAATCAAGATCACGTACACTTCACTCATATATGCAACTTCCATCCTAGAAGTACGCATCCACATATATACCATTCAAATCAACCAGAAAAAAATGTTCTAATCCTTCCTTGGGAGTAAGCAACCAAAAATATCCTAGTTTTTCACCTATCCATATATTCCATTACCCTAGTGTTGACGGTCGTTAGCGTCAACTTTTAATGCAATTATAAACATGATAATTTGATCAATCGTGTATAAAATGGAGAAGTATAGAGTTTTATTTAACAATTTCCACAAGTTTTGGTGTTTCATTATTTTCAAGCGTATATTCCAAAAAAGAGCAATAAAGAGGATCAAATCAGAGAATATATCGAATAAATCACATGGAGATACAGTTCCCAATCAACTCACGGAGGATCCCGCAGACACCGGAGCGAAGCGAGGCCCTAGACCCCACCATGTGGGGCCTGCCGGCATGGGATGGGGCTGGGCGGCACCCTCCTAGGCCCACTGACCGCCGTCTTCTGGAAGCTTCCTCCACAGCATACAAGGAGTTATCTCGGCCCTACACTAAGTCGGTTTGATCCAACGCCTGTCGTGCATCCCACCTAGTTCATCCAGAGCATATCATTTGGAGATCCATTCAGTTTAAGTCATAGGAGATCTAGTCATCTAGAGCTACAAATCCTAGTTCATCTAGAGCTTTTCTAGTTTATAGCATAGCTTAATTAGATTGAGAGTAGAGGAAGTCAAGATACGTCAATTTATCTTGAACTCCCGACGTTATCAAGAGATTGGAGTCTGGTACAGTTCTTATTCTCTTATTCTCTTTTAGTATTTATCTTCAGTTGTATGATATTTATAGGCAACACTATTCTTCATTAATATGTTCTTGTTTACTTTGTTCATTGTCTACGTTAATATATCTAGTATAGTTAGTTTGCTATTGAGTTTATGCACATGTTCGTATAGCGCTCATCTACTCGATCATGTGGCGAGTGGTAGGCAGTATGTAGACATGGTGCTTAGATACATTGCTTATATGCGGATGCTCCTATCTGTGTCGGGTCGTGGGGTAGATCGTGAACATGACAGGTCCATTGAGTCCTTTGTAGGCCTCCCCCCGTGTAGTGGTTTGGTAGGGAGGAATTATAAGGTTAATGATATCTTGTTATATCTGAGGTTTTTGAACTCAACTCATCCTGTTCATGGACCCATTGTGGTTGGGAACATTGGTAGTATTACTTAACAATGATTACTAGATGTACTTGCACTAACTAGCGTAGCTTTGACGGTAGCTAGAATACTTAGGAGTTATTTCTTTATTACTTGTATTGGACAACGTTTGTGTAGTGACTAGAATGCTCTAGAAAACTTTACCTTTATTATTATTATTATTATTATTATTATTATTATTATTATTATTATTATTATTATTATTATTATTATTATTATGATGATGATGATGATGATGATGATGATGACTGATCTATTTACCCTTATCATATATATTTATCATGTGACTTACCCCTATTTAAGAGTAAAGATCATTGGTGGTTACATCCCTTTATTCATTTCATATGCTTGTTATCAATACTATAGATTATCAGTTTTAACTAGACCTTCCCAGTGGTAGAATATAAATGACAACCTGATGATACTCTAAGTAAAATGCTACAGTGATATATTTAATCTATTCGCTTACAGAATCATTTGTTCTTTATAATTTCATATCTATCATTATTTATTTCTACCTAGTCATATATAAAATATAATATTTCATAAGTACTATAAAATATTCCTAGCTCTATAATTAGGGATGACAACCTAGTTCCATGCTTAGGAGTATAAGGTAAAAGATAAGTGTCTAGTTACTAAAGGCAAGTTAATTACATACCATGCATTTTTGGCGCCATTGCTAAGAACTATGTTCTTGGTGATGTCATTAAGAAATATCAACAAACATTTTTGGCACCGTTGCCAGGGCAGGTATCTAAACTTAGGAGGTATTGATAACCATAGGCAAATGAATAAAGATCGATTAACCAATCAACCTCTTACTCAAATAGGTTCACCCTTGTTTCTATCTATCTGTATATCTTATGCAGGGTAAATGAATGCACGCTTTTTCTCTTCCAAATAATTTTACTTCAAATCCAGAGAAACTCATTCGAAGAAAGCCGAAGTTTGCACAAGTGAGGGATAACACCAAATCACAATCAGAAACACCCTCAGCTGAAGCTCACTCTTCGGGAGAGGAAGCTCAAACATTGGAAGAAGAACAACTAGGATCAAATTTAGTAATTGCTTTTAAAGCTATGGCCGAGAAGACATTGCGAGAGTTCTCTACCCCAACTACTGCCAACATCCGCACTAGACCTGCAGTTAACATTAGAGATAATAGATTTGAGCTCAAGCGTGCTCTCATTACCATGGTTCAAGCAAATCAGTTTTGTGGAAAGGATCATGAAGATGCAAGTGCACACTTACAACACTTTCTTGAGATCTGCAGCACCTTCACGATCAAAGGAGTATCGAGAGATGCTACTCTACTCTGCCTTTTCCCGTTTTCACTTTTGGGGAAAGCAAAACCGTGGTTCTACACTAACAAGGATATTAACACTACATGGGATAAGTGTACCACTACTTTCCTAGCCATGTACTTTCCTACAGGCAAGGCCAATGCTCTGCATGGGAAAATTTCAAGCTTTCAACAACAACATGTTGAATCGTTCGCCGAAGCATGGGAACATTTTCAATATTATATTGCAAGCTGTCCTCATCATGGAATGGAGGATTGACTATTGTTACAGACTTTCTATCATGGACTAGTCACTAGTTCCCGTGAATCTATAGATGCCGTGGTTGGAGGAGCTTTCCTGTCACTTAAGCTCTCCGATGCAACATCACTGTGTGAGAAGATGACCTCTAACCAGAGCTGGAACGAAGAACGTAATCAACCTCGCAAGAGAGGAGGAGGTATACATCAACTCAAGGAAGCTGACATGGTCACCGCTAAGCTAGACCTTATAATGAAGAAGCTTGAAAGTCAAGACATCGAGAAGAGAGATGTCATGCATATCAATGACTCTCGCATGACTTGTGAAGAATGTGAAGATTTTGGGCATTCAGGAAACAATTGTCATGAATTACAAGAGGATGTGAACTTTATTAACAACAACAACTATCGTCCTCAGCAAAGCCAAGGTTGGAATCAGCCGAACCAAGGATGGAATCAGCAACCTCGACAAGGTAATTATCAAGGTGACAACAATTACAATTTTCCACCTTTAAGAGATCTAGTTGCTGGTCAATCCAAACTACTCGAACAAATGTCTAAAAAGGTAGCATCCAATGATAAAGCTCTAGAAAATATAAATACTAGGATGGATACCTATGCTTCTGCTATTAAAAATCAAAATAGCTTCAATAAAATGTTAGAGATACAATTAGCTTAGCTGGCAGCCACAGTTCCCCCCAATGAAGTAAGGTAAGATTCCAGGCCAACTGGAAGATTTAGAAACAGCAAATCTTGTCGACATTTTTAATGCAGCCAACTACTACACTCAGTCTGCTGATGTGAAGTGGATTGACTATTCACTTTCCGAGAAGAAAGGTGATCCAGAGAGGCCTGTCATTCCTATCTCCATAGGATGTCACACCTTCCTAGAAGCTATCTATGATTTTGGCGCAAGTGTCAACATTGTGCCTAAGGTAATATATGAAAAGATTTTGGGAGACCCCTTGTTGTACACAAACATGCGTTTGCAGCTTGCAGATTAGTTCATATGTTACCCGAGGGAGTTCTAGAAGAAGTCGTCATTAGAGTGGGAAAATCATATGTTCCCATTGACTTTGTGGTCATGGAGACAGGAGAAGATGAAAGAGCACCCATCATATTAGGCCGACCATTTTTATGCACAACCAAAACCATTATCTATGCGGAGCACACCAAAATTGTCTTTTCCATAAAAGACAAGAAAGAAAAGTTTTCATTCAAGAACCGCATGCTCAACACTCCTACACTTCCACGAAGACGATATGAACAAGATCAACCAGCAATACCCAAGAAGAAGAACAACAATAGAAGGAGGAGGAAGAATAAGCAGAACCAGGCCTCAGAAGGAATGGTCCAAATGATCAACTCAGTCAATACAGAACACAATCAACTCAGTCAATATGTAGTCAAGAAGGGAGACCTAGGAGTACCAACCATTGAATACACAATCAGAAAGATAGTCTTCCCTTCGACCTTTTGTGACATAGGATCAGGGGTCAATATAATGTCAAAGGTAACCTATGATCATTTGTTTGATGGTATACCTTTATACCCAACCTATATGCAGTTGCAGATGACGGACCAAACATATAGATTTCCCAAAGGCATAGCAAAGAACGTGGAGGTAAAAATTCAAGAATCATATATTCCTGTAGACTTTGTAGTTCTTGACATGTAGGATGAAGAAGATATGACTCTTATCCTAGGGAGACCGTTCCTCAACACCGCTAGAGCCATCATCTTCATCGCATCTGGACAAATCCACTTCAACTTGCCCATTGGAAAGGTATGCTATAAATTCAATAATTATACTAATCATATGCAGCCCAAGAAGTGACGCAACAGAAGGAGACGCCATACCCGCCGTCAAGCAACCCAACCATTGAAGGATGGATGGATGGACTATCCTAGAGAAATCACAAGATATGAAGACCAATCCAATGAACAAGAACAAGAAGCAGTGGAAGAACCTTGTTGGGACGAGTGGGGACAAGTAATTGAAAGAATGGAGCTACGCGCAAAAGAAGAAGCAGAAGAGACACGAGTACAAGCACAAGAATGGTTGGAGGAGAACAAAGATGCGCCACTACATAAGGAGGAATCGTCTGAGTCAACCTCAGATGATAAATCAAACAAGTAAGTACTCTCTCTCCTATCTAGTCTTATCGGTAGACTATAAATCCCGTTCCTTTGCCACAAGGTAAAAATGGTAGTTACCTAATTAGTTATCTAATTAATTAGCATTAGTAATTTTATCTTTATCTTTTTTCATATTAAAGGAAAACAAAATAAATATTTATTTATCATTGCATCATAAAATCCTAAGCCCCATGTGAGAGAACTCATGGTATTACCATAAGGGAACTTACTGTGGTGGCACAAAAATAATTTTTATTTCTCTTGCATTATAAAATAGAAAATTCTAAAAAGAGATATTCAATTCCTGCTAGAATCTATTAAAAGTTAAAATTAGCTCATAAGAATATTCAATTACTCTTTTGGCTAACCGCTAACCCATTGTCATAATAGAGCCTCGAGTTTTGTTTGTTCCTATCGGAGTATAACCATGCAGGATTAAAAGCACCAAGGAGGAGTGAGACCAACCAGGAGGCTACTTCCAAAGATCATTCAATTTCAACCATATCAAAATCAAGCTTGGGGGAGGGCACTCCCAGTTATCAGGTAAGTATAGCTATGCTATTTATCGAGTCTATCTTATGTCATAAAATATTAAAAATATGTGAGCACATGAAGGTTCACCATAGTATCATAAGAAAACTTAAAATTGCTAAAAATATATATGGGCACATGAAGGTCCATGGCTGTCGAGTCTTAAGAGTCCTAAATAAAGATATGATTAGTTAGGGTGTGTGTGTAATTTGTTTAGAGTCAATAAAAGCTATGAACATTAATTTTGTCTTGGAGATGATGAATAGTTGCTCTGCCATAATCCCTTTTAAGTACCTAGTTTTCAACCTTGAATTATCCTAAGTTTTGGTTAAAACTGCTTTGATTTGAGAGTTTACTCTGAACCTGAAACTTGTGGAGGCATATACTTAAATTAAGTCTAGGTGGTTGGGAGATATGACATGAAAGTCTGAGCTGCTATTTATCTTACTCCTAGCAATACTAAGTTCTGGTGATTTATCTTTTGAAAATTCAAAATATTACATGATGAGCTCTTGTATGACATAGTCTGAATTCCTACCAAAGCCATATACATATATATTTAGATTAGGAAGACTCATTTATGCTACTTATCTTTGTATTGAGTGTTGTCAACTTTTAGACCCTGTGAAGAGTCTCGTCATGCTTTTAAATCAAGATCACATACATCCCACCCAAATATGCACTACTCTACACTGGAGTAGGAACAACAACATGCCTTTCATCCACCAGAAAAAGGTCTTACTCTTACACTGAGGGTAACCACCACCAAAAATATTCATTCCATTTCCATTTATTCATAAATGCTCCAAAATTCTTGTTATATTCTCTCAGCAGTTTTTCTTGGTGATGAAGGTATGAGCTATGCAAAAGTTATTCAAAAGAAAGAATAAGAAGAAGAAGAAGAAGAAGAAGAAGAAAGAGATGAATTAAAAATGGACAAGTGTCCGATGCATCTCTCAGAAAAATAAATGAATAAGATAGCTCATACTCTCTAGCCATGTTGTTCAAAATTTCAAAATTCTAAAAGAGAGAATCATTTCAAGGAGCAAAGTAGAATTAGGTTTTCACCATCACCATCATCACCACCGTATATCCACCATATCCACACACATGCACATCTTGACTTGATTGTATGGCCTAATTCTCTGTTTATCTATTGTTTGACTTTACAATATATACAAAGTAAGTATGTTAACCTTGTTAAGACATTACCATTAAACTCCACTATATTTACTAGTATAGGAGGTCATGACATTAATGCCTCAGTGAGATCCACAAATACCACATATATAAGAGACTTGAGGATGTCATACATTTAAGCTCTGAGTTTTATTTCAAAAACTTTGCAAAACCCAGAATTTTAGTAGAGTGAAGAGTTTGAGACATAGTGCCTGACTCGATTACTCTGTCTTTTGATTACTCAATACCCAAGTGATAGTAAAAGCCCCATGGTCAAAGGTAATACAGGTGAGTTCGAAAGTTAGAGTAGATTTTTCTGATTCATAGAAGAATTTTTGTTTGAAAGCATGTGAACTTTTGAGGTGTTTAAGCCTTGCAGCAACTCCTGATCCAAGTTTATTAGAAGGCTTTGCTTAGGGACTAGCAAAGGGTAAGCTTAGGGGAGCTTGTTGACGGTCGTTAGCGTTAACTTTTAATTCAATTATAAACATGATAATTGGATCAATCATATATAAAATAGAGAAGTATACAGATTTATTTAACAAATTCCATGAGTTTTGGTGTTTCATTATTTTCTAAGGACTATTCTAGAAAAGAGCAATAAAGAGAATCAAATCGGAGAAGATATCGAATAAATCTCGCGGAGATACAATTGCCAATCAACTCATAGAGGATCCCACAGACACCGGAGCGAAGCGGGGCCGGGCGGCACCCCCCTGGGCCCGTTGGCCGCCGTCTTCTAGAAGCTTCCTCCATCGCCTACGAGGAGTCATCTCGGCCCTAAACTAAGTCAGTTTGATCCAACGACTATCGTGCATCCCACCGGACTATAAATAGAGGGTAGACCCCCTTGGAGGCATCCCTAGATCATCTCATTTGGAGATCCATCCAGTTTAAGTCATAGGAGATCTAGTCATCCAGAGCTACAAACCCTAGTTCATCTAGAGCTTTTCTAGTTCATAGCATAGCTTAGTTAGATCGAGAGTAGAGTAAGTCAAGATACGTCAATCGATCTTGGACTCACGACGTTGTCAAGAGATTGGAGTTTGTTATAGTTCTTATTCTCTTATTCTCTTTTAGTATTTATCTACAGTTGTATGATATTTATAGGCAACACTATTCTTCATTAATATGTTCTTATTTACTTTGTTCATTGTCTACGTTAATATATCTAGTATAATTTAGTTTGCTATTCAGTTCATGCACATGTTCGTATAGCGCTCGTCTACTCAATCGTGTGGCGAGTGGTAGGCAGTATGTAGGCGTGGTGCTTAGATACATTGCTTATCTGCGGATGCCCCTATCTGTGCCGGGTCATGAGGTAGATCGTGGACGTGACAGGTCCATTGAGTCCTTTGTAGGCCTCCCCGTGCAGTGATTTGGTAGGGAGGAATTGTCAAGTTGAGGATATCTTGTTATATCTAAGGTTTCTAAACTTAACTCATCCTTTTCATGGACCCATTGTGGTTGGGAACATTGATAGTATTACTTAACAATGATTATTAGATGTACTTGCACTAACTAGCATAGCTTTGATGGTAGCTAGAATAGTTAGGAGTTATTTCTTTATTACTTGTATTGGACAATGTAGTGACTAGAATGCTCTAGAAAACTTTACCTTTATTATTATGATGATGATGACTGATCTATTTACCCTTATCATATATATATTTATCATGTGACTTACCCCTGTTTAAGAGTAGAGATCATTGGTGGTTAAATCCCTTCATTCATTTCATATACTTGTTATCAATACTATAGATTACCAGTTTTAACTGGACCTTCCCAGTGGTAGAATATAAATGACAACCTGGTAATACTCTAGGTAAAATGCTACAATGGTATATTTAATTTGTCCGTTTACCGTATCATTTGTTCTTTATAATTTCATATCTATCATTATTTATTTCTGCCTAGTCATATATAAAATATAATATTTCATATGTGCCATAAAATATTCCTAGCTCTATAATTAGGGATGACAACCTAGTTCCATGCTTAGAAGTATAAGGTAAAAGCTAAGTGGCTAGTTGCTAAAGGCAAGTTAATTACATACCATGCATTTTTGGCGCTATTGCTAAGAACTATGTTCTTGGTGATGTCGTTAAGAAATTTCAACACCCAGTTATAACTGCTCTAAAGATTTCCTTGTTATCATCTCTGAAAAGCCTTATTGTAGAAAGAGGTTTGGGGTTGTGAAAAAAGAGATAAAATAAAGAGAGTAAAACATGGACAAGTGTCCTACCAAAAACAATGGGTACTTAGATGCCCGCCTCTCTGAAAAAAGAGATGAAAAAAGAAAGAAAATAAAGCAAGCCCAAGTTCTCTCAAAAATTCCAAGTTTCAAAAGAGAGATGTATATATTCAAGGAGCAGAGCAGAATTAGGTTTCCACCATAGACCCTCATACATCCACCATATATCCCATACACATGCACATCTTGATTTGATTGTATGTCCTATTTCTTTGGATCCATTGTTTGACTTTACAATATATGCTTTGCAAGTATGCATGCGTTGTTTCTCCCCACCAATGAACTCCATATTTTGCCTATTAGTTATAGGGTGTGAGAGAGAAGGCACATTGTTACTTTGCCAGTTCCAAAAATAATACATATTCTGAGAGAAGGCATAACACCATTGTTGCCTTGGTGAGGATCCACAAATACCACATATAGAGAGACTTGAGAGGGTCATACAAAAGAGATTTTGAGTTTTATTTCAAAAACTTTGCAAAACTCTAGGATGAAGGTAAAGTGAAGAGCTTGAGACATAGTGCTTGATTTGATCATTCTACTTTCAATTACTCAAGATCCAAGTTATGGCTATAAGCCCCATGGTTAAAGGTAATATGGGTAAGTTTGAAAGTCAAAATAGTTTACTCTAATCCAGAGGAGATTTCTTGTTTGAAAGCATGTGTACTTTTTAGGCGTGAAAGCATAGTGGCAACTCCTGATCCATTATTGAGTTTAGCTTTGCTTAGGGACTAGTAAAGGTTAAGCTTGGGGGAACTTGTTGACGGTCGTTAACGTCAACTTTTAAAACAATTATAAACATGATAAATGGATCAACCATATGAAAAATATAGAAGTATAGGGGGCTATCTAACAAATTCCATGAGTTTTGGTATTCTATTATTTTCTAGGGACTATTCCAGAAAAGCATATAAAGAGAATCAAATCAGAATAAATATAAAGAAATCCTGCGGAGATACAGTTGCCATTTAAATCAAGAAGGATCGAGAAGACACTGAAGAGAGACGGGACCCACGTCGCCGCCAGGTGGGGCCTGCCGACCTGGCCCTGGGCCCAGTGGCCGCCGTCTTCTGGAAGCTTCCTCCACTGCCTTTGAGGAGTGATCTCGGCCCTACACTAAGTCGGTTTGATCCAACGGAGGGCAATCAATGTGACGCGGATCAATGATGTGGCGTTCCTTGCCCCCTATTTCATAGGTTCGTTGCCCCCATACTCCACCGGTTCCTTGCCCCCTACTCCACCTCGCACTATATAAGCAGCCCCCGGGGCACCCCTAGGCGCCATATCTTCAGCTCCCTCTCATTATTCTTCTCCAGAGCAAAAACTAGGGTTTCAATTAACAGGAGAGAAGTATAGAATTAGAGACCCCTCTAGTTCTAGTTCTTATAGATCTTGATCTAGTTGTATAATAGGGTTAGAGAGAGATATTAAGGAGAGAGCTATGACAGAGCCGGGTCTATCGGATCTTCCTCAACTTTTGAAAGGTCTAGATATGGCTAGAGGGGGGGGGGGTGAATAGCCTATTAAAATTTTCTACAACAACACTTAGGCAAACTTGTTAGAATAAAACACGGCGTAAATCAAGTTTGCACTAGCACTAAGGTTAGGCAAGCCACCTACCAATTCTAGCTACTAGCAAGATAACCTATGTCACACACAAGAGCTAGTGAACTAGGGCTACAAGACTAAGCTTCACAAGACAAGCTAGAATCTCTACTTTGCAAGAATGTAAAGAATGTAAGAGCAAAGCTAGAGATAGGAAGGTTATACCACCGCGGAGAGAATATCAATCAAACAATGGATGACCAGTCAATCACAAGATGAATCCTCGGTAGAGAGACAATGAGCAATGAGACACAATACTTTTTACTGAGGTTCACTTGTTTGCCAACAAGCTACTCCTCGTTGTAGAGATTCACCTACTTGGAGGTTCACGCGCTAATTGGCATCACACGCCAAACCCATCACCGGGTGCCGCAAAACCAACACAAGATAGGGATCCACAAGCTACGAGCAATCCACTAGAGATACCTTTTGCGAACTCCCGTGGGGAAGGTTCAAGAACCCCTCACAATCCACCGATCGGAGCCAGAGACAAACACCTTCCTCCGCTCAACGATCCTCGTCGCTTCAAGCCGTTTAGGAGGTGGCAACCTCCAAGAATAACAAGAACTCCCGCGAAGACTACGATCACCAAGTGCCACTAGTATGCAATCAATCAAGCAATGCACTTGGTTCACTCAATCTCTCATGGAATGAGCAAGTGTATCAAAGAGATGAGTGGTGGAGGCTCTCACAAATGAGCACTAGTGTGTGAGTGATGAAAATGTGCAAGAGCTACCCCAAAGGGCCGGCCATACAACTATATATAGCCCACACAAACACACTAGCCGTTTCCACCCACTTTTCACTTCTCTGCGTGCCTCCGGACGCACTTTTCATAGGGGGTCCGGACCATCATCTGCGTCCGGACCCACCATCAGCCGAGAGCCAACGGCTTTGAGTAGAACTCCGGACGTGCGCAACGCGTCGTCCGGACCATGCCACATGCGTCCGGTCAACCTCCCATTCAAACACCCAACTTCCCGCGTTTGCTACTACTCGCCACGTAGCTCCGGACTCTACTGTTCATAGGGTCCAGACTCACTATTCATCGGGTCCGGAAATAAATTCCAGAGAACCCGAGAGCTCCTTCTTCACTTCTTCCACTCCGGACGCATGTCCGGTTCAACCATCCGTACCATCACCTTCGTCCGATTCATTTTACACAGAAAGCAACAGAGAGGGCCATGCCTCCGGACGTGCGTCCGGAGCTCTGCGTCCGGACGGCAACCAACGTCCGGTTCCCTCTCCTCAGCGCAACAGCCTAGGGTATGCCTCCGGACCCATCTCCGATGGTCCGGACCGGCCACACACCTTGCGTCTGGACCTCTGTCCGAAGCTCTTTTGATCTGCCAAACACTTCTCTAACTTCTCCAAGCTTCCAAGAGCTAACAGTAAGTGATCTCAACACTTGTGCACGTGTGTTAGCTTTTAGTTCACATTTATCTTGGAATTAGTTGGTTGTTTCACTAGTTCAATTGATTTTAGATGCAATGCAATGAACATAGTGGCACATGATAACCGCAATCAAACACATGAGCTCCCTCCTTGATAGTATGACTATCTATCCTAAATGTGATCACACCCTCTATGGTGTCTTGATCACCAAACCAAAAATGGTTCCTATTTCACCTTTGCCTTCACACCATTTTCCTTTGCACCACCACCATGCTAGAGCTTGTGCCATCCACTTGATCCACCTTGCTCCATCACATGGCATGTACCAACCTATCTCATGATTCACACTTAGAGATCAAGGTTAGTACTTAGGTAGGTTTCATCAATGACTCAAAACTAAACACATGGGGCTCTCAATCTCCCCCTTTTTGGTAATTGATGACAACCTTTCCATAAAGATATGAAATATAATCATTTTGAACTTGAGTTGCTTGTCCAAGCATTTTGATCAAAGATTTTAAATTTTGGACAAGTCACACAACTTCGGTTTGGTAGTTATTAGCCCCCCCTACATATGTGCCTCTAGAGTTTGGTTCAAGTTTAGCACATATGCATAGATAGACAATGTGGGAGAGTAAATATCTACCAAATGATGCTAAGGTTTAAGAGTAGGCCTTTGAAACGTGATACCATCGGAGTGCGGAATTTTAAATCACCCTTAGCACCATAATTAGCTCGACACCACTTGAAAATACAACCACTTGAAGAACACATGTGAGTCTAAGCTAAAAACCTATGCATGCTAGTTGATCAATCATCATTTAATTTACATCACTAGCAAACACCACACAAGCATAAATATTGAATTTAAGTACTTGTGCAACAATACATATGAGGATGCAAGCATTCAAATGCAACAAGGTGTTCATGAGCTTGCTCCCCCTATTTGTGTGTTCTCTTTCAGAAATGATTTTTCATTTTCTCCCCTTTATCTTTCATTTTATTCCCCTATGTCATATATCACCCCTCTTTGGTCAATTTTATATCGTTTCCATAATTTCTCCCCCTTTGTCATCCAATTGACACAAAAAGGTGGGACCGATTATAGATATTCAAGTTTTACTCCCCCTTAGTGTGAGATAGGGTGAAAGATTTTCAACTTTGGTCTGAACTAAGCTACATGCCCAAGATATTTAATTCGGTTTAAACCATAGACAAGCTTGTTCACACATGCTAAGATGGTTATCTTGCCTATGTTGAATTAAACACTTAAGCTCATAGACATAGATCAAACACTAGGATTGCAAGCTCATCAACATGTCATATGCTACCACTAGATCATATCATGTCATGGAAGCTATAGTGGCACCATATAAGCATCAAAAACATTTTGGTTTTCATGAATGAGCCTAGAATCATGAGTGATGTCTATATGCTCTACACAAGTCCTAGCAAAGTATGCATGAATGCTTTCAATCAACTTGTACCTTGCTTTGTTGGAGTAGAGGCATGTCATATAAGTGGGGGTGCATCAACTCATGTTGGAGAAATCAAGTATGTTCAACTCATTCCTTAGCTTGCAAAACCTTTTCTCATCTAGTGTCTTGGTGAAGATATCGGCCAATTGATCATCGGTGCCCACACTCTCTATTGAAATGTCCCCTTTCAATTGATGTTCTCTAATGAAATGGTGGAGGACATCAATATGCTTTGTTCTTGAGTGTTGAACCGGGTTGTTGGTTAGCTTGATTGCACTTTCATTGTCACATAGCAATGGCACCTTTTGGAATTGGACTCCAAAATCATTCAATGTAGCTTTCATCCAAAGTATTTGTGCACAACAACTCCCCGCACTAATATATTCGGCTTCGGCGGTAGAGAGTGCCACACTATTTTGCTTCTTTGATGACCATGAGACAAGTGATCTTCCAAGCAATTGACATGTGCCCGATGTACTTTTCCTTTCTATCTTGCAACCCGCATAGTCCGAGTCGGAGTATCCAATTAACTCAAACTTTGATCCTTTAGGATACCACAACCCAACATTTGGTGTATGCTTCAAATATCTCAATATCCTCTTTGTGGCCTTCAAATGACTCTATCTTGGAGAAGCTTGAAACCTTGCACACATGCATACTCTAAATATGACATCCGGTCTTGATGCGGTCACATAGAGCAAGCTACCAATAATTGATCTATATAGATTTTGATCTACCATGTTGCCACTAGCATCACCATCCAAATTTCCATTTATTCCCATGGGTGTACTAATAGACTTTGCTTCATCTAGATTGAACTTCTTGAGCATGTCCTTGATGTACTTGCTGTTGGTATTTCTTATGACTATTGGATAAATCCGCAAGCGCACAGATTATACCGCTGTAGCACTTCACCGGGAGTATTCCAGGTATCATATTTTCCACGGGGAACGAGAAGTGATCTAACTAGGATTATGGATATGTCCTATGATGGATCAAGGGAGACTATGATAACTGGGTTGAGAGGTTCGATATAACAAAGATATCTAACAAGGTATAGCTGGTTATACTGGCTTTATCAGCCCTTCTCTTGTAGGAGGCGATGGGATAGATCAGTAAGAGATATAACTCCGACCGGACCGCGCCATCATGTTGTATTGAAGCCCTACCTTTTAAGAACTTATCTGACACGTGTGGTGGAATACAAAGGCTAGATAGAGCTGTCACTTTCTACTAGCATCCACGAACAATCCACGCAATAAGCGGTTTACAAAGGTAAGATCTAGTCTAGACACCACGTCTACACTATTCTTACTACTTTAACCCCACGTTAAGGCTAAAGCACTCTACTCAGAGCAAAGCGATGAACAAGCAGGAAATTGTGTATAACAACTAACCCAGACTTAGAATAACAAATACTATAAAGAACTCAGAAGAAGTGACTTACAAGAGCTGAACTTACAAGAGACTCGTGTCCGCCGAGGAAGAACTCCAGAGAAGATTCCCGACAGGCCCAGGGCTTTCTCCAGCAGACCTTCCTCACTCTCCTCCAACTAGCATAGCACTACTAGAGAGCTCCCCTAAGAGACTAAGGAGTAGTGTTTCTCCAATGAGGCATGAGTGAGAGTGAGGGCCTAGGGGTCTATTTATAGCTAGAGTAGGGGCTACTCCGGTCCCACGTCAGCGATCCGCGTCACCTTCATCAACCACCGTAGGATCAAACCGTCATTAGAACCGTCTTAGATCAGCGGGAGAGATCAAGTGGTTGCATGGAGGCATGCAGGGAGTCGGTGGGGAGGTCGGTGCACCCTTTGGGCACCTGGCCTGGTTCGGCCGAACCACCTATGGCAGGTGGGCCCTGCCACCTGTCCTCAGGAGGTGTCCCACAACACAGGGGGCATGTGGGTGGCCTAGTAGGACCCAAGGGTGGATCGGCCGATCCACCTATGCGGCTCGTGGCCCACCTCTACCTCTTGTATGCTGGTCCCACTTGTCATCTTCAGTAATTGTTTGTTCTGAGGTGTTTATCTCGCTGATATCCTTGATGTGGGCCCATGGATCCTCGTGACATGAATCTGAGCCGTTGGGAGGTAAAACCACTTGGATCCAAGGGGTAGGAAGTGTCTTGTAGGGTGTTTCTAGGATCATGGGGGCTAGGGAGGCCAGGTGGGTTCACAGGGTGGTCGGCCGACCCCCTGTGTGGGCCCACTAGCCCCCAAATGTTCCCTTTTGCCATTATCTACATCAAATAGTCATGGGACATGTGGAACTAGTTATTTGGCACAATATGTTCAGGCTATGCTTGCTTACCTTGGAAAATGAGGATGTTGACGGTATTTTGATGGTGACAAATTAGCTCTTAATTACCGTCAACAAGATCCCCCATACTTACCCCTTTGCTCGTCCTCGAGTAAAGGTTAAAAGATAACAAGTCTATGTTATTCAAAGTATAAAGCAAGCATAAAGATTCACTCAAGATATTTTGTCATACTAATGGGATATGTGGTACTGGCTAACATATATTCTTGAGAAGTTGAGAAATGGAACAGTTCTCAAGGCAAAGTCATCTTCCCACTTCATATTTTAGTACTTAGAGTTTTTGATAAATTTTTCAAAAGAAAGCTCATAAGTCAACTTACTCCTCTTATAGCACTCTAGATCGCTCAAGGTGTATGATTCCTTACCAAGGCATGAAGTTGCCTTCTTTTTATCTTCCTACTTCTAAAAGGCTTATGCGGAGCTTAGGTAGGGATAAACAATGTAGCATACTTACCTTGCATATATTGTAAAGTCAAATTCCGGATCCAAGGAGAGAAATGTCATACTCTTAGATCAAGATGTGCAAGTGTGTGGAAACATGACGAATGATCAAAAATCCTTTATACGATCTCTCTTTCTAACTTATAATTTTGAGACATAGCTATCTTTATTTTTTTCTTTTTCTATGAGCTTTGATTTGCTCATCATCATCATTTTTTTTCTAAAACTTGGGACCTTCATGTGCCCCTATATTTTTTTCATATTTTTTTTTTCATAATTTTACAACCATCTTCCATAGCTCAAGGCTGATTTTAGACAATTGTTCAAAGGGCACAATATAGAATGAAAACTGAACATATATGCTATCTGAACAGAAGTGTGGCCTAAAAAAACCAACGTGTGAGCACAAAAGGCATAATATTCTCACCAAAAATAATTTCATTTAAGAGTAAAAATTTAAAACTAGTGACTAACAAGCACTTTATAGTATTATGTCCATGTCCATGTGAGATGTGTGCATTATGTAACATTTTTTTAAAAAAAATAGCAACTTTTTTTTAATCTTCTAGAATAATCAGAGGTGGGATTCATTGCTTTATTCGCTTAGTTTTCTGAGTTACCACAAGCAAAAGAGACTAGGACACTAACAACCATTAGAACTGAGGACAAACTACTATTGAAATGAGTTCTTTTATCATGTGTTCCATTCCACTGCAACTTTAAATATATACCAACTTTAATTATTTGCTTAGTTCTCAGTTTAATTATATACCAACTTTTTTATCTTCTAGAACTGAGGACTAAGGAAGGATCCAGAAGGCACCCGAAGGAAGCGGGGCCTGAGAGGCCGACCTGTGGGGCCAGCCGGCCCCACCAATGGCCGGGCAGCCCCCCCATGGCCCCCTTCTATAGGCTTCTGGAGTGTTCCTCCACCGCCTTTGAGGAGTCATCTCGGCCCTACATTAAGTCGGTTTGATCCAACGACCGCCGTTCATCCCACCGAGCTATAAATAGAGGCTTGTACCCCCTAGAGTCAAGCCAAATCTAGAGCTCAAGAGCATGAACCCCTAATTCCTATCAAGTAGATCTAGGCCAGCAATCAAGAGAGATTAGTTCTATCTAGAGCTAGCTCTATTTAGATATTAGAGATATAGAGTTGGAGAGTGTAGTTCTAAAGGAGTTCTAGCCTATCGGTGCTTCTTCATCGTTGTAATCTTTGTGATCAAGTCCTCTCGCCCTAGATTTGCATTTTGAGATACATTGGTAGTCGACTTCTGGTTCAAGTAAGCAATATCCTTATTGTTATTTATTCTTTGAAACTCTTCTTTAGTGCTTTGATCTTGATCATTAGTTGATTGAAGTAGTAATTCATAGTGTAGGTGTGGTGCCTAGGCTAAGTTTACTTGCGAATGTCCCCTAATTTTCTGGACAATGGTAGCTCGCGTAGGTGACTCTTATAGCTACGTTGATTTCTCTATAGTCCGTTTCCCGTAATAGGTTTGGCAGGCACAAAGGTGCTTGGTAGGAGAGAACTCTATTTTCTGCTTCTATTTAAGTCATCGCCCTTAAAGATCATAAAAGATAAAGCTTACCTAGTGACCAGAATTAGATAGTTTTTGGTTCTTTCTCCTTGTATTAATAGTTTTCTATACTTGGATGTGAAACGGGTTAAGTTTATAGACTTAGTCTTCCTCATAACACCATTCCTTTAGGTTCGATATTAAAACTGGGCTACTCTCGGTGAAGTGCTACATCGGTATTTATCTGTGCGCTTGTGGATAATTAACTTACTCGTGTGCATCTAATTTATACCAACACCCACCGGACGTTCTAAGCGTCCGGTGCTCACGCACAACTGGGGAACAGTCAATCCTCCGGACTCTGGCCCATGGGACGTGTGCATCCGGTGCCATCATCCGGTGTGACTCACGCGTCCGGTGCCCCCGAAAATTGTGCGGATCACACAAAAATCGCCAGAACTTGTTCGATTCGACTCCGATTAAATTCAAAATTTATGGGGAGGTTTCTTAGATAGATGTGACTCTACTCCATGAAAATCTTGATCTTCCTACCCTAACAAGTCTAGGAATCTAAAAGAAAACCAAAAATAGAGCGAAAAAAAGAAGAACGAAAAGCGATCGATCTCTTTGCTCACCCCAAACCAACCCAAATCCTTCGTTGGTTTACCTCACAAGGGGTCATAGCAACTTCTCCAACAAACGGATCGACAAAGGATCAATCACGGAGAGAGATCAGGCAACAAAATCGGAGAGGGAAATTACAAAAAGCGAAGAACGCAAACACAAGCAATTTTACAACCGAATCCTAGAGGAGACAAGGAGGTTACAACCTCCTTTCCTTGGACAAAATCTCGGTTCTTACACGTGAGAATTCGTGGAACTCAAGCAAGAAACTAGGGAGAGGAAAACCTAGGAATTCGAGTGAGAAAGACAAATGCAAGAGGTAAGGATGAGGATACCCCTTCATCCTTATTTAATGGGGTCTATTAGACATTTCCAAATAGCCACCTAATACATGAGTGAATCACCTAGCCCTAAGACATAGTGATCCAAGCTCCCGAAATATCTC
This sequence comes from Microstegium vimineum, assembly GCA_022036555.1. NCBI lineage: Eukaryota > Viridiplantae > Streptophyta > Magnoliopsida > Poales > Poaceae > Microstegium > Microstegium vimineum. Next base: position 46,406,572 of record CM039119.1, on the reverse strand, counting down.
CTTAGGTTTTCATCGGACGACCCCGGTTCCTGCCTGGACTTGTCGTCGCCTTGACACAACCTCCTGGATTTTGCCATGTGTCGCCCCCGCTTCCTCGAAAGCTCCACCCGGGTTTTAACGCCCAAACCCAAAACCATCCACCAATGGTTTTGGGCTCAACCACCATACCCCAAGTTTTGTGGCCCAAACTCAGAAATCGTCCTCCGATAGTTTTGAGACCCAAACTATCAAACCGCTTGACATGTGCCACCTCGTCCTCGCCCGGCCGGGCGCCAAGTCATCTTGAGCCTTCCCGCTCGACTCGCTCGCCCGCTGTCTTGACTTGGTCAACACAGTCTACTCCATGTCTTCTCGCACTTGATGATGCCATGTGCTAGCCACCGCGGTTAGTTCTCCAGCCCTCCGGTCCGTCGATCCAAGCCTCACGTTCATCCTTCACCGCTCCCAGTCCATCGGCATGACACATCTCTACTTGACCTTCACCTCGCCATCGACTACCACCTCCAGACTCGACACCTACACAACACAAGCCAATAGACATGCAACTTCTACTTTTGGAGTATGGTTAGAATAAGCACGCTCAAAACATAAATACTCGAATGTTGATCAATCACTCATCATCTAAAACTGAATATCATGGACACATATCTACCATGTGTTTGTTGTCTCCCCATTGTCAACACCAAAGCATTTCAGAATGAGCCAATGATGGTAAAACTCTCTAAATGACCAAAAGCCAAACAAAAGCCAAACAGTGTCATTTGAGAAGATCAAAGCATCCAAAACTTGGTCCCTAAAGACATGGGCAATGGCTCAACGTAACCAAGTAAAACATAGCTAGCCCTCAAGAAGAGGCAGAAAAAGGGCTCAACACCGCTAGCAAAGCTCAAAATACCGAAAAGATGCTAGACCCTCTAGAAGAGGCAAAGGCTCAACACATCTAGCAAGAACTCCCCCTGGACAAATGATGTCGCTCATCTGAGTGCAAAAATGTCATGATACCAATAATCCAATGCAATATCCCCCTTGGGTGGATGAAATGCATTTCTCTCCCCCTTGACATGATACCAGTTGAAGACCTCTTTTAGGTGGATGAAGGGGTGAAATGCTAAAAATTCTCCCCTTGTTGATACATGCACAAAATCAAAGCTCTCTGACTACAAATGCCATGGATGCATATGAATGCAAAAGCTTCATAAATAGAGCAAGCACAAGGATAAGATGCTCTAAGTGATGCGATCCTATGAATTAAGCATAAAATCTACAAATGCTTAGCAAAGGCTCAAATTGAGCAAAAGTTCACTCATAAAGCTAAAACTAGATAAGAGCATGTGTGAGAAATTTAATGGATTTCACCACTGAATTAGCATCTAGCATGGTATAAAGATAAGATCAACCTAGAGAAATCCTATGTATACAAGGTGAACTATCCCTAGCAAAGATCAATCATCATGCCAAAGAACCTATCACTTGTACCAATTCAAATTTATGAGAGTTTGCAGCATAAATAAGTTTTTAGGGTCAAAGCATGTGAATGCGAGAGGTTGTAAGCATAGTTGAGCCACTTATCAACCGGGCGAAGCCTACGTCAAAAGACAATCAGAAGCTTAAAACCTCGGTTTCGGTCATACACTACACTGCTCAAGTTCATCTCAAAGTGCAAAAAGAAGTAGGCTCGATATAGTGAGGTGCTAACATGTGCAAACCCATCTCGATCTTACCAAATCACTTAACTTAGAATTTGTCCATTTTAATTACAAATATGACAAGGTAACTCTAAGAAAGTGAATGATACAAAGTAAGAGCCATAGCAACCTAGCATACACAAGATAACAATAGGGATCTCAATAAAGCCCTACTCGTACTAGTTGCCATTTTAGAGGTGAATATAGAATGAAATTCAGTTTTAAAAGCCTTACTAGCTTAGCTCAAGCATGTATCAAATGATCAAAATGAGACTAAGCTAAGCATCAACATTAGCACATAAATCAACTCAAATAGAGCATAATTTCATTAGACTAGCTATATACATGAAGCTCAAAATGCCCTATGACACATGATGCTACGCAATGCAAAATGCACAAAGATACCAACTAAACACAAAAACAAAAGCCAAAGGAAAACAAAAGACTAAGATACAAAGCTTCCCACAACTAAAAAGGGAAGAAACACCCAACTCCCCTCGCAAACGGGAGAAAGTAGCTTGCTCTAAAGGTTTTGTGAGGATGTCGGCAAGCTAGTTGTGGGTGTCTACATGGCAGAGGTCAATGTCCCCTTTCTCGTAATGGTCTCTCAGAAAGTGGAACCTCATATCAATATGCTTGGTTTTTTTAGTGGAGAACTAGATTCTAGGCTACACTAATGGCACTCGTGCTATCACATAGGAGTGGGACGTGGGTGTAGCTCAAGCCGAAGTCTCTCAAGGTGACGATCATCCAAAGCAATTGAGAGCAGCAACTAGCGGCAACAACATACTCAGCCTCTGTGGTGGATTGAGCTACGCTAGATTGCTTGCGAGAGGACCAAGAAACCAAGGAAGATCCAAGAAACTGACAAGTCCCCGACGTGGACTTATGATCCAAGCGGTAGCAAGCAAAATCCGCATCAAAATAGCCGCAAAGGGAGAGGGACGAAGAAGCAGAAAACAAAAGCCCAAACTTGGGAGTAGAGCGGAGGTACCTCATGATGCGCTTGACAGCCTAGCGATGTGAAGTGCGTGGAGACACCTGAAAGCGTGCACACAAACACACGGTGAACTATATGTCTGGTCAAGTCGCCGTCAGATAAATGAGTGATCCAATCATGCTCCGGTACTCCATCTGGTCCACGAGCTCCCCCTCGTCATCCGCATCCAACGCCGTCATGGTCAACATGGGTGTTGAAAGAGGCTTGGCCTCACCCATATCGAACTTCTTCAAGATGTCCTTGGTGTACTTGCCTCTGTGCATAGATGTCCCTTCCTAGTTTTTGCTTGATTTTCAACCCGAGAAAGAAGGTCAACTCTCCCATCATGCTCATCTCAAACTCCCTACTCATAAGATCTACAAACTTGGCAACAAGTGCATGAGAACAGTCACCAAAAATGATATCATCCACGTAAATCTGGACCAAAAGAGAGTCATTGCCTTGCTTGAGGAGAAAAAGTGTCTTATCTACCGATCCCATTTTAAAACCCTTTGGGAGAAAAAAGGACTTCAACCTATCATACCATGCTCAAGGGGCTTGTTTCAAACCATACAAAGCTTTATGAAGTTTAAACACATGGTTTGGAAACTTAGGATTTTTCGAAACCGGGAGGTTGTCTAACATAGACCTCTTCCTTTATATACCCATTCAAAAAGGCACTCTTGACATCCATCTGATAAAGCTTAAAACCCTTAGAAGCCGCAAAAGCTAAAAGGATCCTAATGGCCTCTAAACGAGCAACATGGGCAAAGGTCTCCTCATAATCAATCCCTTCCTTCTGACAAAAGCCTTGGGCTACCAACCTAGCCTTGTTTCTCACTACCACCCCATCCTCACTATGCTTGTTTTTGAAAAACCATTTGGTTCCCATGGGGTGGCAAACTTGGGGAGGTGGAACTAAAACCTAGACTTGGTTTCGCTCAAAGTTCTCTAACTCCTCACTGATGGTATTGACCCAATCTGGATCTAACAAAGTGTGCCCAACATCTCAAGGCTCGAAAGAAGCAACAAATGCAGAATGAGCAAAGTAAGAAATGTGATATGACCTGGACCGTGTGACTCACTAGTCAATGACGCTGATGATGTTCTCCGGCGGGTGGAAGAAGTAGCCTCCCCCTCGACTGCACCTGGTGCTCCCTCAGGTGCAATGGGCAACAACTGAGGAAGCTTCTTGAATGGCCCTCAAGTGGTGGAAGTAGAGGCTCGGGGCTGTGAGCGAAAGTCGTTTTCGCAGGGTCGACGGGGGTAGTCGGTTGAGTCGGCTTGGGATCACCCCAATTGGCATCGTCCTGCTCAAAGCAATATAAATACAAGGCATGGTCTCATCAAAAGTAACCTCACAAGTCTCCATCACTTGGTTAGTCTTAATGTTAAGTAAACAATAAGAACAAAAATTAGAAGCATAACCGAGAAAGATACTGTCAAAAGACTTGGGTTCAAACTTAGCCAACTTACCTTGCTTCAGGATGAAGCACTTGCACCCAAACACCCTAAGGTGACTTACTTTGGGTTTCCTCCCAAATCGCAAGTCATAATATTTGTTTTTCTTGAAAGCCTAAAGAAAAATGCGATTGGAGACATAGCAAGCGGAATCGATCGCTTTAGCCCAATACCTTCTATGAGTCCTATGCTCATCAAGCATCGTCCTAGCCATCTCAATAAGGGTCCAATTCTTGCGTTCAACAATACCATTCTGCTGGGGAGTGTAAGGTGAGGAAAACTAATGGTCGAGACCCAAAGAAGAGAAGAAGGTTTCAAATTGAGCATTCTTGAATTCTGTGCCATTATCACTACGTATAGCTCTTTAGCATGCTTAGTAGCTCATTTTGTTACCTTAATATCAAATCTCGAACAAAGGAAAAAGACTCATCCTTACTCTCCAAAAAGAACACCCAAGAATACCTCGAGTAGTTATCAAGGACTACTACCACAAACCACTTCCCTCCCTCAGACCTAACCTGAGCTGGACCTACTATGGCAATGTATAAGAGCTTGCCAGGTTGTTTGGTCATAATCTGAGTGACAACGGGATGGGAAGCAGCAACCATCTTGTCATGTCTGCAAGGATGGAAAACCAAGTCCTTCTCAAATTTCAGCTTAGGCAATCCTTGGATAAGGTCCATTGAGCTAAGCCTTGCAAGCAAGTCAAAACTCAAATGTCCCAATATCCTATGCCACTTCCATAAATCAGAGGACGACCCAGCTAAAAGACACCAAGAGGGTCTAGAAGAGATAGAAAAATTGGCACGAAAGACCCTCCCAAAAGGTACGATCTGACAAACAAGATCTCCACATGGACTGAGAATGCGAGAAAAGCCCAACTTGAAATGAACCTTGAAACCATCCTCCAAGAGTTGCGAAACCGAGAGAAGGTTAAAATGCAAATTCACAACAAGGGCAAAATCTTTGAGGACGAAAGAAGCATTGACTTGAATGGACCCACAGGACACAACCTCATCTTTACTCTTGTCCCCGAAAGTGATGTACTCGGTGTGGCTCACGAGGTCGAGGCTGGAAAACCACTTGGCACTTTCGGTCATGTGGCGTGAGCATCCGGAATCCATATGCCAAGTGTTCTCCAGTCTGTCCTGCATCAATAGTAAGACATGGGATGAGCAAATGGCACAACACTGGGGTTAGTAAATTGTGAAGGATACTAGTGTTGGGGTCATTTGACCTAGAAAAGTGTTAGGAAAAACACCAAACATTCCATGCCCCATGGGAGGATAGGAATCACCACGATAGGGAAAACGTGGTCCGCTAAAGCTATCGAGAGTGAAGCCACCGCCACGGGGTCCATAGCTGTATGGGTCACGACCAGTACCCCATCGGGCATGACCAACTCATGGTCACACCTCCTGAGGCCTAGCACCTTGAGGTGTTGCACCTCTGGCCTAGCAATGTGGCTCTGAACATGTGGTCCACGTACCCCAACTAGTGGGTGGTACATGTCCTGGTTGTTCATCTCAACCTGATGCCTCTCATCTCTCTTCCTCCTAAAGCAAAACTCAGCCAAGTGCCCATCCCTCTCACAGTACTCGCAATGGTACCTCACTGCTCTCTTGGGTGGCACTCTCTTGTTGGGTTGGTTGGCTTTAGTTGGCTTCTTCTTATGAAGGTGATCACTAGAGATATTTGGCAAAGTGTCAAGTGAGTTCCGAAGGTGGTTCGGTTTGGGAATCCACACTTGTTTTTGTGGAGTGGCTTTGGGAGGTTCCTTAAGCACTCCATCTCTCACAAGAAGCTCGGTAGGCTTAGGTGGGGTGATCTTGGTAAGCTTGGGAGTTGTGATGGGTTTCTCACTCTCACTCAAACCATTGCACTCACCAATCTTGCTGAACATGCTATCGTCCTTCCCACCTAGTGAAAAGCCTACTCCCGAGCCGCCAGTTCTCCTCCTGGCTAAGCATCACGCCCAACTACGGCTCTCCGCAACACCCAACTCAAGATGGTCTGAAATTATGTATTTTCCTCCTCGGTACGCATCTTGTCGTGTCTGCACGATGTGCTCTCAAGCTCCAAAACCTCAAAGTGATCAGACTCACAAGTGCTATTTAAGCTAGACTTCTCTAGCACAACAATCCTAGCCTCCGTCTGTGCCAACTCAAATCACAAGCAGAGCAAGACTTGCACGCACCAAGCAAACTAGGCCTAGCCTTAAGCTTGCTATGCTCCTCAAGTAGAGTGCTATACTTGTCCTGAAGAGAGACAATACTAGACATATGCAATGCACAATCATCGCACTCTACCTCCTCAGTAACAACAACCGTCGACTTAGCAAACTCTAACTCCTCTAGGGCCTTCACATATTTGGCCTTAAACTCATTCCTCTCATGAGTCGCCCGCTTGAGCAAAGTGTCCTAACTAAGCAACATGAAGTTCGAAGACTCAACCTTAGCAGAAAGAGAATAGATAGACTGTAGTACCTTGGGGGTGTCGGAGTCATCAATTGTGTCCTCCTCGCCGGTCTCCTCAGCTCCGAGTGTCATGATGCAGAAGACACCATGCTTGGCATCAACATAGAAGTAGAGAGCGTTGAGCTTGTCCTCAACCTTCCCCTTCTACTCATCATCATCGCTCAAAGAATTGCGCTCATCGCATGAGTCATCGAGTTCGCTAAGGGAAGCGAGGAAGCCTCTTGCTGACAGCTTTCTTGTTGAAGCCTCCCTTGGCCTTGGTCTTGTTGAAGAAGTTGTGCTTGCGCTTGGTGAAGTCGTGCTTGGTCTTCTTGGGGCATTTGACAATGAAGTGATCCAAATTACTACAACCATAGCACCCCTGGGCCGCACCACCATGTCGTTGGTTCAAGCGGTTGTTGTGAAACCACGAGAACCTAGTGATGATCAAGGCCAGCTCATCATCTCCAATCGCCTCCACTTACTCCTCTGCCATAGAAACCAAAGAAGACAAAGCAAACAAAGATTGTGAAGGGTTAGATGAAGAAGTCAAACCACCAGGGCTAGAAACCAATGCCATAGTTGGAGCCGATAGGTTTTCAAGCTTGGCGCGAGTCTGGTGGTCGATCTCTGTGGACATGAGCTTACTGAATAGGTCATCCATGGTGAGGGTCTCATAAGACGGTGACTCTTGGATAGCAGCCACCTTCATCTCCCATACCTTCTGATCAAGAGCATGCAAAAGCTTGATAGACATCTCATGATCATCATAAGGTAGGTTTGCACGATTGGCGCGCATCTTGTTGATGATGGATTGGAAGCGAGAAAACATCACATCAATAGATTCACCACCCAACTAGACGAAGTTCTCTTACTCCCTTCGGTACGTGTCAAAGAGTCTGGACTTGATTTGGGTACTACCCTCATGAAACCTCACTAGGGTTTGCCAGATCTCTCGCGCTGTACGGAGGTTCGAGACTCGCTCAAACTGAGGAAGTGAAAGGCTCGAGAAAAGGATGCTATGGGCCTTGCTATTTGCGTTATGTTTGTTAACTTGATCAGTACCCACACGCGCAACAAGAACCTTGTAGTTTTCATTCTCGCACATCTCCCATATGAGCCAATCAACCCCTTAGAAATGAGCGGACATGCGAATCTTCTAGTATGGGTAATCTGTTCCATCGAAGAATGGTGGTTTGCCAGAACCATGATCCATGTCTCCTTCTGTGGATCAAGAACCGACTAAGGTGGAATGATCCTTAACCTGCTCTGATACCAATTGAAGGACCAAAACGGTGACCAGAGGGGGGGGGGTGAATAGGAGCCTCAAATTTTTCTTCAAAATATTCGGGTCACTCTTCCCAAACACAAACCCAATTACTGGGTGTTCAATTTCTCTTGAGCAACATGAGCGGAAATTCTGATAAAAAATGAGAAATGAAAGCTCATCGACAATGGAGAAATCGCACCAGAAAAAGCAAAAGCATAGTTCTCAACCCCTAGGGAAAAGAGGCAAGAACTCAAGAAAAAATACTTGTGAGAAATGGTCTCAAAAGTACTTCAACAAGTTTGTTGCATGAATATGAATCCAACGCAACAAGCGAAACTTTATTCGGAGTCCGGACGAGAAGAGAACGAGCGAAAGAGCAAAGTTGTGCACAACATCGGATGCTGTCACCCTAGGCATCGAACGCTCTGGTGCTTAGAGTTCGGTGCTCACAGAGAGAACCGAAAAGCTCTCTAGACCACCGAATGCGTCCGGTGTAGGACCACCGGACTTGACGAGCAGACAACGAATGCAAGCACCAGACTCGGAACCACTTGGACGAGTGCGTCCGGTGCTAGGGTCCAGTGCCAAAACAGAGAGCTCTGAGGAGCACTGGACGCGTGTCGTGCTACCCCACTGGATGCTCTGAGCGTCCGGTGCTCACGCACAGCCTGGGAACAGTCAATTGATCAGACTCTGGCCCATTGGGACATGTTTGTCGCGTGCCAGCATCCGATGTGAATTACGCGCACAAACAATACAACGAACACATCCAGTGCTTAGAAGAGCATCCAGTGCCCCCCAGAAAATTGCACAGATCACACAAAAATCACCAGAACTTGCTTGATTCGACTCCGATTGAATCCAAACTCTATGGGGAGGTTTCTTAGGTAGATATGACTCTACTCCATGAAGATCATGATCTTCTTGCCTCACAAGTCTAGGAATAAAAAAGAAAACCGAAAACAAAGTGAAAACAAATGAAGAACAAAAAGCACCTGATCTCTTTGCTTGCCCCAAACCAATCCTAATCCTTCGGTGGTTTACCTCACAAGGGGTTGCAACAACTTCTCCAACAAACGGATCAACAAAGCATCAAGCACCGAGAGAGATTGCACAACAGAATTGGAGAGGGAAATTGCAAAAAGTGAAGAACGCAAACACAAGCAATTTCACAACCGGCTCCCGGAGGAGACAAGAAGGTTACGACCTCCTTTCCTTGGACAAAAATCTTGGTTCTTACACATGAGAATTCTTGGACCTCAAGCAAGAAACTAGGGAGAGGAAAACCTAGGAATTTGAGTAAGAAAGACAAATGCAAGAGGTAAGGATGAGGATACCCCTTCATCCTTATTTAACGGGGTCTATTGGACATTTCCAAATAGCCCCCTCATACATGAGTGAATCACCTAGCCCAAAGACATAGTGATCCAAGCTCCCGAAATATCTCCTTAGGTTTTCGTTGAACGACCCCGCTTCCTGCCTGGACTTGGCGTCACCTCGACGCAACCTCTAGGATTCCACCACGTGTCACCCCTGATTTCTCGGAATCTCCACCCAGGTTTTGAGGGCCAAACCCGAAAACCGTCTACCGTTGGTTTTGGGCTCAACCACCAAACCCCAAGTTTTGAGGCCTAAACTCAGAAATCGTCCTCCGATAGTTTTGAGGCCCAAACTATCAAACCACTCGACACGTGCCACCTCGTCCTCGCCCGGCCGGGCGCCAAGTCATCTTGAGCCTTCCCGCTCGACTCGCTCGCCCGCTGTCTTGACTTGGTCAACATGGTCTACTCTATGTCTTCTCGCACTTGTCGATGCCAAGTGCTAGCCACCATAGCTTGTCCTCCGGCCCTCCAGTCCATCGGGCAAAGCCTCACGTCTGCCCTTCACTGCTCCTAGTCCATCAGCATAGCATGTCTCTACTTGACCTTCACCTCGCCATCGACTACCACCTTCGGACTTGACACCTGCACAACACAAGATGATAGAGAGGCAACTTCTACTTTCGTAGTATGGTTAGAATAAGCACGCGCAAAACTAAAATACTCAAATGTTGATCAATCACTCATCATCTAAAACTGAACATCATGGGCACATATCTACCATGAGTTCACAAGAGTGGATCTACTGCTTCCCAAAGACTAAGAGCATTTCGTTCATGTTTAGCCGACGGTTCTAGGGTTTGGTACTCTTCGAATTTGCTCTTTGCCAGCTAGACGTCGCCCTTGAGCTTGTCCCCTTCATGTGGCAGCCTTGGGAGGTTTATAATCATCTTTTGTAGCTAAGAAATTACCCCTCACTTCAAGATTTCATTCTCTTGATTTGAGAACAAGGGAAGGGAAAGCCTTGGTGGCGAGCTAAATCCTTGTGTGGATACCTCAACAATGTGGACGTAGGCAAACCTTTGTGGCGAGGTGAACCACGGGTTAAATTCTTGTGTCTTGTGTGTTGTTTACCTTCAAGTATTTCTTGCATAGACATTGCTAGGGTTTTAGATGATTTGACCTTGTGTATCATTTCTATGATATCCAGGCTTCGAGATGGACTTTATCATTCTACTACAACAATGAGTAGCTCTGGTTATTAGATTTATCTTTACGAAATTTGAACTTGATTTGAATTATTTTTAAAGAGCGTCAAGCAGTGCCACCATCTATTCTTATTGAGTTTCGAGCTGAGATTTTGCAGCTTTATTATTGAGCATCTCAAGTACTTATTCTCAAAGTTTGGACTTATTTGGACTTACGACCACAGAGCTGCACTGGCACCCTCAAAGGGAGATAGTGCCACCCTCAGTGCTGAGTTTTGTTTAAGCTAAATTTTTGTAGTCCTATTCACCCCCCCTCTAAGCCTCCTAGGCAACATCAAGGTCCTTTCAGTTAGGGCGACCTCATTCAGCTTTGCATAAATGCATATTATATGTTTATTTAAACTTTCCCTCTTAATACAGTGATACATAAAGAAAAAAATACAATGGTTGCAAGGTGGATAGAAGCGTATCATAATTATGTAGTTACTGCTGCCTAGAAGCCAACTTTTGCCAATGTTAAACAAAAAATTGTTTTATTTGGTTTCTGATACCGAACCAGATTGCCCTGTTCGACTTTGATTGATCGTTTCTGCGGCTGTTAAGCCAACTGATGTTGTTTTTGACTATTTTGTTGTAAGATAAAAATATCATACTATGGTTGATAAGTCAAGTGAATAAGACGACTTTTGTTGCAAATAACTGTCCATCCTGCCAAGCAAATGACTATACCATTTATAGGGATCCTACAATGGGAAACAAATCCATGATCCCTCCAAAAGAGGCATGTTCACTTTTGTTGCAAATGACTGTCCATCCTGGAACACATTCTATCCGTCTCATAATAAACTCTGTGTTTTTAACATTTATAAAAAAGAAATTCGTTCTTGAAACATCTTATTCAAGTTCTAGAGACATGATCACTTGTAATGTGGATAGACGGGGACTATGCAAAACATCATATCGCTGGTTGTTATCTTTAGCATTGAATGTCATAATGATAGGTTGAATCAGGACCCGTTCCTCTATCCAAATTTATGTTAAAACTTATACTGTATATTCTAAGGAAATGCATTTGAACTTTTTTTTGCAATCGCGACTTCACGCGTATTTCATTAAGAAGAAGAGCTGGAAGAGCGGCTTACACAATAGAACTACGGGAGAACCCATAGTGTTGATTACACAACCACAAAGAGAGAGGTTCAGAACCTAGACGACAATAGAAAACAGGAGAAAGAGGGGCGTTAGGGAAAGACCTTCCACCACACACCTAATACCTAACCGACTATGCCTGCAAAATAAAATACATCAATGCAAGGGTGTCAACACTAGAGATAAAATCACGGTGGCAAAGCATCCACCGATGAGCGACAAGACTACAACGGCCAAGTATCCGACCGAATAGCACGACAACGTCTTCCACCGGAGAGAAACGACAAAGTATCCATAAAGGGGCCATCACAACCTCAATAGCTAGCATGAGGGGAGGCGTCCAAAGCGACGTGGCGGCAAAGCATCCGCCTAAATAGCAACAATGACAAAGCATCCGTCAAAGAACTCGATGGCAGTAGACAGATCCTTACGAAGACGAGCTTGATGCACACACAGACACAATACAGGAAGGAGCGGCTCTGACCAGAGCAACGGAGAACGAATTGCAAGAGTGTTGCTCCAACGATGCCTTCAGGAAGGGCCATGACATCCGCAGACGCTAACAACGCTGGAAGAGACACAAGTAGGTCCTTCGACCCCGGCCTGTCTCGACGAACAACGACTTCGACAACGCCTCCAAGAAGGAAGATGGCGCGTCTGCGCCATCGCCGCCGGCCCAGAGCACCAGGCAGGGTTTTCACCCAACTATAGCACGTCAGAGCAAGCCACTCACGACACCTACAGCCACCGGCACCATGATCGCAGCGACGCAGCACCACATAGCTGTTAAGAAGCCAGCCGACCATAGCATCCCCGTGGTGGAGCTGCAGCCGGCACGGCCCCTGAAAGCAAGGCGCCGCCACATAGGACCTCCTGACGCACCCTGGCCACCGCAGCCATGGTCGCCGGCATGGCCGAGGCGGGCGTCTGCTGCCACGGATCCGAGACAGGAGACGCCAAATCCATCCCCAGCGGCCAGGATCCGCCCCGCCGTCCACCATGCTCGCTGAATCGTCCGGAGAAGGTAGAGGTGGAGGAGGGAAGGAAGACGCCTCCAAACTTGTCACCGCCACATGGAGCCATGGATCCGAATAATAGGAGGTCAGATCCGGCCCCATGGAGCTCGAATCTGCTCCGCCAAACTGCCATCTCGCCGGAGGAGGCAAGGTGCTAGGTGGAGGGTAGGGGTGGAGGGGAGAGAGGGAGAGGGGAGGGGAGGGGAGGGGAGAGGAGGGTTGGGTCGTTGCACGCCGGAGGGAGACGGCGGCGGCCGGCGAGGAGGCGACGGGGGCAGCTCGGGCGTCACCTGCTGGGAGCCCCCGAGCCACCCGTTGGGAGCGCTCGGGGTTGGGGGGGCAACATGCGTTTTCTTCTCTGCATCTGAACTTTTGTCATGTGAACTTTTGTTTCTTTGTTTTTATAATTATATAAAAAAAGCCCGGAAGGTTTCTATCTTTCTATAGGTGAAGATGTGAAGTATTGAGTCAGCTGGCATGAGTCTGGGTTTGACAGCAATATAGCCTAATAAGGGTCTGTTTGGTTTAACCTACTAAAGTTTAGTGGTTCCTAAAGTTTAGTGCCCCCTAAAGTTTAGTTGACTCATGTTTGGTTCACTCACTAAAGAATATGTCTCATGTATACTTTAGTTACTTTTAGCTACTCTTATGTGACTAAAAGCCACTAAACTTTAGTGCTCTCTAAACTTTAGTCAAGGTGTTTGGTATTTTAGAGACTAAAGTGACTAGTGACCACTAACCAAACATGCCCTAAGTAGTTACTACTTCAATTCATTGCAATGATAAATGATATGTATGCATAATAACAAAAGATTCTGCTTTGCCAACTCAGAAGTCAAAGCAATTATGCGGAGAGGGCAATTAGCAGGCTGCTTAAGCAAGAGATAGAGAAAGAGACCTGCACTCTGCAAGTGTACTCTAGTCGGGCAAATCCGGGCGGGGGCCGCGCGCAGCTGGTGTTGCCTGGACCGGCATGGATGACGATGGAGTGGGAGGCATCCCTTCCTCGTCCTTGTTGCCTTGTTGGACTGGACTTCCCCTTGCGATTAATCCGCCGCCATCACCTATTCATCAGCTGGCTAGCTAGCGCGTGAGCGTGAGATCAAAAAAGCTGGATATGAGATTCCGTCTTCTCGAGTGGTGACAAGACCACTTTTCCGCACTACTCCTACCTAGCACCCTTTGACGACGTGGCCCGGCCCTGCTACAGTTGTTTCTCTTTCTCACCCGGCCGGCCAGGTTGAGTTCGTGCATTCACCACCCCTTGTCAACTGTGCGTCTGTGCGTCCCGGCCAAATGTGCACAGCTCCTGTACTGTACTTTCTAGCAGAGCTAGCAGCCTGGGGTTAATCTCATTCGAATTATCATATCATCCGCCCGTCCCTCCCACTGACACGAGCTGATCGATTGAATTTGAGCTTATATCTCGTTCCAGCACTACTTTTGAGTAAACAATACTATTTATCTCTCACAGCAAATTAACATTTAACATACAAATTTCAACACAGCGACTAGAGTCTTAATATGTCGTAGGAGTAATTCGAATGTTAGATCTGGAATAGTCAACCACCTCTGGCAGGGTCTCTCATAAAAGCGAAATTAAAATGCCGTGCACTTGACCTCACGGTAGCCTGCCGGCCGTTGGGACGAACGAACGAACCGCTATTAACACCGGCACGGTAGCCATGACGACGAAAGTGGCTTTCAATGGAGTTTGTTGGATCGGAGTTCATTGATTGATACTCCTACTGTAGCCTGTAGGAGTATTTCGCTTGGGTGAACCGCGGTCAAGGCTGCATGCTGATTGCCGTGCCTTGGCGCGAGGTAGACGACGAGGGGGCCTCGTAAACACGTACACTCCGTACAGTACTACAGGAGGCTGCAGCCTGCAGGTGGGACCAGAGCTGACTGGAGGTGTTGCTAGTGGGCCCCTCTTTTTTTCCCAATGTACATATGGCGATATGGTCAACGGGCGCGGGGCAGCCAGCAGTGGCAAAGCCACATTAGATCACCTGTGTGCATGCATAGGTATCAGGGTAACTTGAAAAAATTAGTTAGAAGATAGTAAATTTTACCACTTGTGTACCACCCTGATCTAAATATATGTACCACGATGACTGTGTGCACTCGGGTTCTTGAAACTCTAGTTTCGCCACTGCAGCTCGCTGGTCTGCTCTCAAACCAAACGGATCTGGTGCAAATCAGACGCCGTTTTGACTTAGAGGCACCCTCTAATAAAGGCCGGCGCCTAGTGTGCTTTGCACAGCGCCAAATGCTGGTTGCTGTGGAAGCATGCACCAACTATCTTCATCAGCCTTTTAAAACCCTACTTGGACCCAAAAAGAGCAATACTACACGACTTGTCGCAAAACTGGCTATTAGTACTTTTACTCCATGTTTCATATGTCTGAATTTTAATTTTAAGATGATTTCATATAATACTCTTATACCATCAATTAGTATAAGTAAATTGTTTTTTTTATAATTTGTTATTTGTCTCTATATTATAACATACTAAATTTTGGTCCTTATTTAACTAAAAAATAATTGTTAATTATTAATTATCTTTGTGATTTATGACAGTACAAATCAGATTTAGTTAGGCTTACCAACTAGTACAAATAAATTGTTACTTTTATGATTTACTATTTGTCTTTATATTGTAATATACTGATTTTTATCCTTGACTATAAAAACAATTTTAATTTGTTAACTGTATTTGTGACAACACGAATCATATTTTATCGAGTTTGTTGTTTTGTCTAACGAAATTGCAGATTGCATCTATATGAATTGCAATGAAGTAAAGCTATCATTTTAATATAAATATATATAATAACTATTGACCGAAAGAAAACTACAATTTAAACAACTAAATTTTAGCCATTTGTCTCCGAAACTATATATATTTTGAAGCCTCTTCGCAAATGCATCCAAGATGGTTGGCACCCCATGTTCATTTTTGAATGAAACGGCGAAAAAAGCGATTGGAAGTCATACACATCCGAGCCTCTTATTAGTATTAAAATTTGCTAACAATAAAGCTTTAAACTTTAGAGCTAACGCCATGTTCGCTTGGCTTATCAGTCGGCTTATCAGTCACCGAAACAGTGTTTTTCTCTCACAATAAAACAACCAAAAATAACATCAGCCAGCTTATCAACGATCGAAACGATTATACGAATAGGAAGAATGCTTCAAACGAATGGTCTAAAGTTAACTCTAAACTTTAGCACACCTCACATTAGAGCTTTAGATATCAAATAAATTAAAGTGCTCTAAAGTTTAGAGGTAGTGATCTAAACATGTTTAAACTTTCGAGCAACGAGGAGATGCGTGGCACACCACATGCTCAAAAGATGCCCCAAATCATGGTAACGACATACTAAGAGTTTATTCGTTTAACTTATCAGCCTAGTTTATCAGTCATAGTATAATATTGTTTTCTTATATCAAAATAGGCAAAAATAATGAAAGTTAGTTTATCGGCTTTAAAAATCATTATCTCTACTGAACAGCTAAAAATAATCAAAGTTGACTTATTAACGGTAGAAACCATCATATCTACTAGACGCTCTTGGGGTTTACAAATCTGCTGTACCACCACTAGTAGCTCCCTAAGGCTAATAATTCAGTCAGCAAGCTGGCTGTAAGGATTTTATAGCCCATTTCTCAGTCTGCTGATTTAATAGCTAACTTTTCTATGGCTTACTATCTCTTATAGAGTGTTTTGATTTTTTACCCAAACTGACCGTAAACTTACAACCTACTATCCATCTCTCTCCTCTCCTCTCTCTTTCATATCGGCATTGAGTCTTTTTACCGCCAGCTATTATACTTGCTGTAATGCGTCCGTAGTACTCCAATCCTGCTCCTACCTTGCATTTTCAGTTACATTTCCGTGTGATTTTAGCTAATCATTAGGCTACCGAGGACACGAGCTGAGGACCATCCCCATGCTTTGAGTAATTGAGTCTCATCTCACGCATGGGACCAATATAATATTGGACGAGTACTCTCCATGCCGCCTTAATTTCGTATGCATGGCAAAACACAGGTTTCAAACGCATCTCTAATCTACTCCTGTCCTGGCCTAGCTAGCTAGTGATGGTGACGGAGCCTTCTTGCTTGCCTTGGCTCTGGCGGCTATCAAGAAGATTGGCCTTTTACCCAGTATCACTAGCATAGCATGCTGCAGGCCTAGCTAGAGCCTTGCTAGATACTCCTACTACCAACGTGTGAGCCGTATCAATTTTTTAAAGTGCTGCACGCCTGCTTCTCACAGAAGATGTTTTCTCGTGGCGTGTGACAAGTTTAAGCAAGAAAAGGCCGCATCCACGAAGTGACTTGCCTTGCTTATCTATCTTCAAGATTTGTTTTGAATAACACACATGGTCGATTTGCCAAATTGGCACGCAAATGTTGACGATGCTACGTACTCCTCCCATTCCCATTCGCAATTATCTCTAACACAGAGAATATATGAATGGGTACAACTGACGCGTGTCATATTTGTACTACATTGATAAATTAATCTTGCTTAGTTGGTAAGTAGTTCTAGTGTGCACAACCTCATCTATGTTCATGTCATTTGTAAAACTTGAATTCAGCTGTGTTTCTTGGTAATGAAAATATGTAATGGTACTGTTCATCCTTTTACGTATATTCTTGTTTTTAGACAGAATTTTAAATAGCGAGCAAAAACTTTATTGGTGATCTTTTCTAAGAGCTATAAAAAGTTATAAGATGATGTACGATGAGGATTAACCATACAACAATTGAATATATGGTGAGCTTGTTCCTATATGTTCATATTGATATAAGTATGAATTTGATGCTATTTAATGTTATCACTTTAATTTGAATATGGTTAGAAACAATGGAAAATTTGTACTGGACACTAACAATGATCTCCCTTTGCTGTTGAACACCGCAAATAGTAAGATTTACTAGAGGACACCATGTTTTTTTTATTAAATTTGTTGGTGGACACCGTGTCCAATAAATTATTTTAAAAAATTACTATAAAATAATATAAGTGTCTAGAAATTGTACTATAAAATATTATATGTTCTACATAATGAGAACTATATAGTAAAAATATTATTTTATATTAAAATGGTCATTTTGCCTCTCTTCACAAATAGACAAAGTTAACTATTATTAATTTGCTCATATACTTGTAGGACACTAAAAAACTTGAAAATATCACATAGTGCATACATCATTAAATCATGACTATACTAAAAATGTTAGCTTAAAATAATAAATTTTAATTTATCAATTAAGCTTGACAAAACATAAATCTATAACTCAATCATGCTAAATATATCATTATAAACTTTATTATTTTGAGCTAATATTTTTAGTATGGTCTAGATTTGGTGATATACACATTCTATGATTTTTTTTGATATTTTTAGTGTCCTATAAATATATTAAAAAAATAATCATGGTTAAATTTGTCTATTTTTGACAAGGGGTAAAATAGTCATTTTAGTACAAAATAATATTTTACTGTGTAGTTCTCATCATGTATAGTGTATAAGATTTTATAGTACAATATGCAGGTACTTATATGATTTTCTATCTATTTCATAAAAATATTTTATTGTGCATGGTGTCCACTAGCAAATTTGATAATAAATAGAGTACCTCCTAGTAAATCTCACTATTTTTAGTGTCCACCAACAAAGGAATATCATTTTCAATGTCTAGTATCAAATTTTCCCTAGAAATAATGATGATGATGGCGTGAACATGGAAAAACAATCTATGACCTCTACAACATATGGGGCATCAATACATCATTCAAAAAACTGGCCTTGAAGTGCAAACTCATTGATGCCAAACATTCGGTTCACTTGTACTCCGACAATACTTCATTGAAAAGGCCATAACTTATCCATACTGTCGGATACCTAATTTAACGGCAAACTTTCAAAAATAATTAACAACTAAAGATCTATCGATAACCATATGAGAAAAGATGAGAGGCTTATCAAGGCCAAGTCGTCGCAGGCCCACGAAGGGAGAGGCGCGGGACTCACAACCTAGCCAGCCCAGGTAGGCAGACGTGCTCCGGGTAGACGTGACTCCGCCTCGCCCGACGCTGAAAGCGAGGCAGCTCGGCAAACCACAGAAGACGTGAAGGACGTCGGAGATAGAGGAATGACCCATCTACCCCTGTCCAAAAGGAAGCAACCGTCCACCCTTAGCCGCTGACGGTACATCCTTCACGAGATAAGAACGAAGGTACAGAACAACGAAGAATCGTACACCCCGTATAATCCGGTGCTCAAGATAACGCTCTGGCCCCTGCCCGAACGGAGACATGTCGAGTTCCCCAATCAGGACGGGACGGAGCAGGATTCCTGGACAGATAGGCATCATGCCTCTCGCGGAAGCGAAGTCAGTCTCATACGCCTCCGGCCCCTACAGGAACTCTCCGAACAGGGGGGCATCGGGTACGGGGGGCTCACGGAGTAACGGAGTCCATTGGCTAGGTATGAAGGAATCTGTCGTATACAAAAAGAATTGGCGGAAGGTACCACGGTGTACCCGCCAACGGTACAACGAACGCCCATGACTCTATCCTACTACGGGCTCAACCGGACCCTCCCCCCCGTATTCTTCGGTGGTGCAACGAAGGGCCGACACGACATCCCGCCTCCGACCAAGTACAAGGGCAATAAGAATATAGTATTATGAGTGTCCGCCATCCTTCCTGAGGAAGACAAGGATAAGGCGCGGCCTCCCAGGTAGATTCTTCTCGACGCACGCTTGTAACTCCCCTGAGCTCCTTACGACTATAAAAGGAGAGCAAGGGAGGACGACGCCAGACATCGAGCAACACAGCTAGAACACAACACACTCATGCAACGTAGTATTCTGAGACCTGGGACTCCTACTCCCTCTCTCGACCTAGCTTGTAAACCCTCTGCAAGCAGAGATAAGGAACACGAGCAGCTACTCACTGGACATAGGGATTTCTTACCCGAACCAGTATAAACCTCTTGTCTCTTTGTCTCACAATTCGGAACCCGACACGCGTACAAATTTACTTGTTGGTAGTTTCTATACACCGACAGTTGGCGCGCCAGGTAGAGGGCATCGCGTGTAGCGACGCCATTAGTGGTTTCGAATGGCCTCCCCCAACTCCGACTACCCCGGGCTCTCCTTCATCCGCTTTGGAAGCCTGGAGTTCACTTGCTCCCCGGATGGGACCCTCACCCGCGTGCTGCCTTTGCCGGACCAGGTTGTCAACGCCATGACTCTGTCGGACAAAGACTCCCTGGCTCCCCGCAGGGACACACCGGCCGACGCCCTCGGATCGCGAGGCCCTGGAGCCAACCTTACCAGGCTTAGGGAAGAAACCCCCAGAACGATGACAGAGGACTCCACCCGCTAGAGGCGTTCATGAGCGGCGTAGGGGACTCTGACGAAGGGTTCACCAGGACGCCAAGGGACGTGTTGGCGACTTCCTCTCCAGCCCCGACGCGGAGAGGAATCCCGACGCGAGGCGGATGACATACAACACCTCGGACGAACAGTCCTCCGAGGGCAGCGACCGCCCATTCCTCCGCAGGAGCAGACCGCGTCAGCACGCTGGGGGACGCAGGGCGCCATGACCTTCTCCGAACCGGGTATAGAGGTAGGCGCTCTCTTACATTGATGCCGCCATCCAAATCGAGGGAGGTGCACCGCTGCAGGAAGGTGTCCCCGCCACGTATCCATTCGGCCTCGTCAGCGCCGCATCCATCCTCGAGCGGCTCATTGCTCTGAAGATGACCGGCTCCTCCGACGACGAATTCGTGGGAACCATCGATTCATTTTATGACCTCCTGACCAAGGAAGACCTGGTTCTCTCTGGCTCCGACAGCACGGGGGCTGAGCACGTCACCCCCGAGGTCAGCGAGACCCCCTCACGAGATTGCTTTATGTGTGACGGAAGGGAACCCACCCCCGAGGGAGCTGTGTGCGACCTCGATGAGGATGGCAACAAAATCCTCCCCGAAAACCAACAGGCTCTCACTCCACCGCACGTCAACCTCGACGCTATGCACGCCCGGCAGAACGAGCTCAACGACGCTCGCTACCAGATCGACAACGAGCGTGCCCTCCTTGAGCAGCAGTTACACCCCCAGTCGGCGATCGGTCCTCGAGCCCGAGCCCGGGAGGTGCAGCGCCGCATAGTTGAGGATGACGGGTCTCCCCCGACTTTCCCAAGGGCGCAACAGAACATAGCGGCCACCGCCATGCTCATGAGACAGTTTCCGGAGCCCACGACGCCCGAGGAGAAGAAACTCAGGGGAGAGCTACGCGTCCTCCTTGACCGCGCGCGCGGCGGCTGAACAGGTGGAGAGCTCGGAACGACAGAGGGCAGGGGCTCTCTCTAGTGTGCAAAACACACCACCACTCGAGAACTCTGTCCGCCAGAGGCAGAGGCCAACCCCGCGAGGGACCAGAAGCCGGCCAGGCGGTGTCCCGGGCGCGGAGCGTGTTTCGAAACCAACAACCGCGGGCAAAGTGACAGCAATGACGACGACAGGCAGCGTGGACGACACCCACGCAGGGGCGAACAACACGACCCTGATGAGGACCAGGACTCCAGTCCGGAGCCCACCGGACCACGCTGTTTCTCCTCGCGCATATACGTTGCGCGGGTCCCGTCACGTTTCCGACCACCAACCTACATCCAGAAGTATACAGGGCTCACTAACCACGACCTCTAGCTGGAGGACTATCGATTCGCTTGCGAGGCAGACGGAGCGAACAATGAGAATTTCATAATCCGCTACCTATCGATATACCTCTCGGATATGGCGCGCGTGTGGCTAGAGCACCTCCCAAAAGGGAAGATCCGGAACTGGGGGGACCTGAAGGAATCCTTTGTCGGGAACTTTCAAGGAACATACATCTGGCCCGGGAACTCCTAGGACCTCAAGAACTGTAAACAGAAGAGAGGCGAAACCCTTCGCGAGTACATTCGTCGCTTCTCCCAGCAGTGCAACGAGCTCCCGGATGTAGCCAATGGCGATGTTTTCACCGCGTTCCTGTCGGGGACGACTTGCGAGTCCCTGGTCCACAAACTGGGGCGTAAGAAGCCCAAGACGACGAAGGAACTACTCGACGTCACCACAAACCACGCCTCAGGCGAGGAAGCGGTCGGCGCCGTCTTCTAGGGCGCGGCTAGCCGGAGCAAGCGCGATGAGGTGGAGGCCGAGGGACCCTCGACTCGTCCACACAAGAAGGGGCGCAACCGACCACGGTACTACACATTGCTCGTTGCGGCGACAGAAAAAGGCAAAGGGCAGCAGGACGTACCGGTTAACGACCAGTTTGAGAAGATGCTGGAGCGGACCTGTCCAAACCACGCAACCCCCGTCAAGCACCTCCTTAAGGACTGCAACCTCATGAAAAAATTCCTCGAAGGTGGCGCGAAGAAGAAGAGGTGGGCAAAAAAGAAGGAGGACGAAGGGGAAGATGGTGGAGGAAAGCACGATGACTATATCCCGACAGACGAAACCCTGATGATCTTCGGCGGCCCGACGTCGTGCAGCTCCAGGCGTCAGCAGAAAGTCGCTTGTCGATAGGTATACACTACCAGCCCCGCTGTTCCCACCTTCGTCAAGTGGTCGGAGTCTCCTATTACTTTTAACCGTAGCGATCATCCCGACTATGTACCATACCCTGGGCGTTACCCGTTAGTTGTTGATCCCATCATTGGCACGAAGCACCTCACCAAAGTCCTCATGGACGGCAGGAGTGGCCTTAATATTCTTTATGCCGAGACCCTCGACGTGATGAGGATACCACGGTCACGTCTACGACCCTCGGGGGCTCCGTTTTTCGGGGTGATCCTAGGCAAGAAGGTGGACCCCATCGGTCAGATTGACCTGCCCGTCACTTTCGGTGGACCAGGCAACTTTCGCTGACCTTCGAGGTTGTCGGCTTCAGGGGAACATACCACGCCATACTCGGGCGACCTTGTTATGCGAAGTTCATGGCTGTTCCAAATTATACCTACCTGAAGCTAAAGGTGCCAGGTCCGAGGGGCGTCATCACAGTGGGCACGACCCCCAGACGCGCGTACGAGTGCGACGTCGAATGCTGCACGTACGCATCGGCGCTCGTAGCCTCGAAACAACTCGCGGCCGAGATGGCGGCCGAGGCCAGTACGTCGCGAGAAGAGGTCCAAAACACCAAGAAGGCCGAATCTTTTGAGCCTACAGAGTCTACGAAGGTGGTCGTGCTTGACACTCGGGACGGGGAAGAAAGGACCGTGCGCGTCAGCACCTCCCTTTCTCCTAAATAGGAAAGCAAGCTCGTCGACTACCTCCGGGCGAACATCGACGTATTCGCATGGAGGCCCTCGGATATGCCGGGCATACCCAGGGACGTTGTCGAGCACTTCCTACATATCAAGCCGGGCTCCCGACCCATCAAGCAATGATTGCGCCGTTTCGACGAGGAAAAACACGCCGCGATCGGAGAAGAGATCAAGAAGCTCCTCGTCGCAGGATTCGTCAAAGAGGTGTACCACCCTGAGTGGCTCGTCAACCCGTGTATTAGTGCGTAAGCAGAATGGAAAGTGGAGAATGTGCGTTGATTACACGAGCCTTAACAAGGCCTGTCCGAAGGATCCGTATCCTTTACCCCGCATAGACCAAATAGTCGATGCAACATCAGGATGTGAACTCCTCTGCTTCCTCAACGCGTACTCAGGGTACCATCAAATCAAGATGAACGAGTCGGACTAGCTAGCGACGTCATTCATCACTCCGTTCGGATCCTTCTGTTACGCCACCATGCCTTTCGGACTTCGAAACGCTGGGGCCACCTTTCAGCGGACCATGATCCGATGTTTCGATGAAGTCGTGAGCAAAACTGTTGAGGTCTACGTTGACGACATCGTCGTAAAGACCCAGCACGGCCGGAGGGGAGGGGGCACAGTTGCAAGCATCAGGGTGGTGAAGGCATGGCGGTTGGGCTCATGTCATGGCATGGCTGCCGAAGGGGAGTGGCACAATGGCGAACAAATGTGCGGGGAGAGGTTGGACGGCGAGCAACCGGCCGGGGAGGGACTGGGTGGCGAGCAACTGGATGTGTAATTTCTTCTATAACCCGTGATAGTGGTGGATAATTTCTCCTAGATTCACCAAACTTGAGTTGGTGGAGCACCCCGTGAGGAGATCTACCAAAATGGTGAATCTAGCTCCTAGATCCACCATTTTGGTGATTCCGAATTTGGTGGATCTAGATTGGTTGGCAAATATTTTGGTGGATCCGTGCTCCTGAATTCGAATTTGGTGAATCTGAATATCTACCAAATAGGCCCTTAGGGTTTGAGTTTCACCGTTCATCTGTTTGTGAGAATCGTGAGATCCCAACTTCTACGTTTTACTACTATCTACATCTACAATATTTCCATATTGGAGCTACCTTATTCTTGTTTGTGCTCTTTGGTTCGCAAGGAGAGATTAGCCTTCACCACCGACTCAATAATTAATTAATAATCTTGATACGACTGAAGATGCGGACATCCCCATCATTGTAGATGAACCTATTTCATTTAAACATATAACTAAGAAAATTTCATGAATACAAATAATCAAATACACGTAGAGGGCTCTAGGAGAACATGCCTAACAAAAAATTCATTAGACCAATCATCATATTCACATCTATGATTAACTTTTATATTTGTTAAACATTCAATAATCATCAACTTAATATGTTATTCAATGGTTCGCTTATTAAGTAAACATTATGATGGACGGACATAGATTATAATCATATAGAGTAAGGAATCAATAATAGCCTTAGGACTACGAGGCTAAAATCATATTACAGCTATGCTAAATAGCAGCATTTTAGTGGAGCTAAAGAGTCATTAACAATATTGCGAAATGATTGGTGATATTATAGTGGTAGACCCTTCAAAAAAAACTAGTAGATCATTTAGAGCCATATTTTTAAGTTAACATAATAAGGTGAAGAGCAAGTACGAATATATCTACGCCTAGTCACCAAAGTGCATATAAAAGACTAAAAATCTAGAACCAAAATTGAAAATTCCAACAGAGAAAACACCCATGAAGAAAGCAGATAAAAAAATGTTGAAAACCAAATATAAACTCTTCCGTTTGGTACCAAATCAAGGTGCACAAGAAAACATGAACACTGCAAACTTTTCTAGAGCACTCGATCGATAGTGGTGATCGACCACATTAATATATCTAGATTATTAGATGTGATCTTGATTAAGACCTAACATTTTTCTCCATCTCTTTCTGTAGTACCTATCCGACACATCAGATTACCTAAGTCCTAGGATTCCAGAGGGCTAGCAAAGTTACTGGACCAGCTCCTGCAATGACAGTTCACAGCAATGTTCCATTCCATCACCCCAGGGGAAAAAAAACAGATTAAACAGTACCATAGTTTTGGCGACGACACATGGTGCCTGTCCCAGCTGATAACTAGTAGTTGGTTCGCATTATGATTGATTACTAGTCAAAATCGCGCACCTTTATTCACCCAATAATTCAACTCATGTTTCACACACAACAACAATTGGTAATCAAATTTTTGGACTGATGTTAACGCCCAAACACTTGGACCTTAGCCAATGGAGATAAACCTAACTTTTCTTTCCTTTTCCTATCAATATCAAAGCACACACCGAAATGCCGCTCTCAATTCGGTGATTGTTCCTAATTCTTTTCCCAAAGTCATGACACTATCGGTCCCGTTTTAACAACTTGAAATCTTGGAATGTGTGTATATATATATGGAGTGACTTTCGGGCTTAGGTTTATCCTGTTATGCTTGCCTTGTCTGCATTGGTTTGTCAAACAAATTGCCTGTTACTTCTTTATTATTGAGTAATCAGCAGTCTTGACTTCTTAAGCTCCCATTACAGCTCAGAATTCAAGATGGTCTTTTTAGGATATACTAGGAAAAATTTCACTACTAGACTTTGATTGAAATATGTTATTTAGAGCAAAACACACAGTAACAAACTACACATACACACTAGACACACCACAGTAACAAATTAATGTGAGAGCAAATAAAGTGGGGCATGCACAAACCAATGCTATCACATGAAGAGGGGTGCCTTGCATGTGAAACTAAAAATAACTCCTAACAATAGTACTGCATGCATCGACTGATCGACTAATTCCAGCTGGTAAATGCAATGCCCCCCTGCTGTAACCACATGCACCATCAGCTAGCCTCCTCCCCATTCGATGAAGTGTGGGGGATGCATCTGTGGTAGCATCTGGCTGGCAATGACACAAAATCAGCATGATTCCATTTATTGAGTGCATCTGCCATTGCAACAATAATGAATCCCTATTGCAAATGGAGTAGATCGAGTAGAGTAGGGGTCTGGTGAAAGTTGGGAGTGGGGAGGGAAAGAGAATGATGCTGCTGCCTGATTTTCCCTGGGCAGCTCTAGCTAATAATCATGTGTGCAAAAACACCCTTCCAAGATGCACTGCAGTGCATGCCCACCCTTTCACTGAGAGAGTGGAATAGATCAGTGGAGCAAAGCAAAAACCATCATTGATGGGATGCCTCTGCTGTGTGCAATTGACTGCATCTATCTACCAGTATGCATGGGTGGCACTCATATCATATCTGTGTTGTTGTATTGGGGCTTCGATGTCCTCCACAAAGATTCCCTGTGGATAATATGGAGATAATATGGAGATGGGGGCATAATTGTGAGCCTCAGGTCACCTTGCCCACTTGACAGCTTTGCTCCGAGTAAATTGCAACGCGTATATATGGTTTCTCTCTGGGGCTCATACTAACCCGGCCCTATGATTCACTGTTATTGTAGCTACCTAATAATCTAATCCAGTAAAAGAAAAGTTACCCTTTCAGCCAAGCAAATTTTTTTTTACACATATATTCTTATTCTTAAAATCCTTCAAGAGGGATTTAATATGTACCATGAATACTAGTCGACACGCGTAACTTACATGCTTTTTTAAATGATGTAATATTTGTTGATGTTACAGTTTTAAAGGTTTAACAAAACCTTATCCTAAACGTCAGATTTTTTTTGACCGGAAGGGGTTTAGTTTTCTTGTTAGTAATTATTTTTGTGATTCGGGAGAGTATTCGAGGTTGCAAGCAAGGTGCTGAATTCTAGCTAGATGTTGTGTTCACTGCGACAGTAACACTTGGTGCTCTGGGTCCACAAACGAGGCCTTGTATCCAATAGTTGAAAAAAAGAATGTATTATATGAGGCCTAGGGTGGATGGTATGGGGAGATGGGGATCTTAATCTTATCTCTGAAAACTCCATCAAAGTTAGCCGAAAGTGCCTAACCTTTTCTATCATTTTCTATCTTTCCTAAAGGTGATAATTAGCTGTGCTAACATCCGATTCCATGGAAAACAAACTCATCAGAAACAGTAGAGGCCAAGATTGATTAGTAGTACCAACTCCGATGCATGGCTCGTACTAAATAAATGTTTGTTTTATGATGTTATTACTAATTACTTTTATTTGCAGATACTCAAACTGTTGATGCTAGTCAATTGGTAAAATGGTAATAATTCTGAGATGGACGATTACTGAATTTTTTTTATCAAATGATTACTGATATATGCGAGTAACACATGTAAAAAGGGGGTCTCTAATTTTTGTTTGTTCTTTTTATGTGGAGCTAAATGGCATCAAATCTGATCAAATAAGGCAGGTAGGCACTTGTTTACTTCAACATGTCACTTCCAATTGGTCAAATAAGGGATTGGTTTTTTGCATAATTCTGTGTGGGGTCATCGAGTGTGACATGCCTAGAGGCAAATAGTCTGAACTCCCTAAATGCTGCTGATAATAATTACATTTCTTTTCAAGGAGAAAAATAATTACATTTTCTTACACATCATCACTACTAAAAGCAATCCCTTTCACAATTGTCATGATATTACTCTTGGCATCATGCACTATCGCTTGGTTCTGTTTGCAAGCCATGATTATATACGGTGGCATCAAGTAGCAGGTGCAGGGGATCGCAAAAAAATATGCTGGTGACGGATTATTATTACCTGACACGGTTTTCTCTTTTTTGCTCTGTATAGTACAGTATTAGCAAGTTTGGCTTGGTAGCAATTGGAGTTGGAGAGATATCACTCGCCGCATCAAAGGATCTGGTTGACAGCCAATTTGTGTGGTGTTCAATTACCTGGCCGTCTGGAATGCTACTTGTTGGATTGAGCTAAAGGTACCTTTTTTTGTTGTCTTTTAGCCTTTTTATCGCTGAAAAATACCGGCATGGTTTTTTCTAGATGAAACAGGGACTTTATTCCAGTAACCAAGGAAACCTACAAAAAAAAATTTAACTAGGAAACCTACAAATATTACGAGCTTGCAACAAAGCATTGCTAATTATGAAGTCGGCGCTTTCATTTTATATTGGGCCTCATTCCAGTGCCTGGTCTTTTCTGTTGATTCCCTCTACATCCATGTGTCGTTAATTCCTTTTGGGCCTCCAGTGGGGAAAGCAAAAGGTAAAACTATGATCTATATCTATTATGGGCCTTTCTTCTTCTCTTCTTTTTTGTCTCTGCCGCGTGCCAATGGTGGCCTTTTACTGGTATGTTTTTATTCGATTTATTATTTAATGATATTTGGTCCAGTTTGTTTTTTCAAATCACAGTGCCAGACGGAGACAATCATACATCCATGCATACTCAAGTTGTTTATATCGGAGAAAAACATCTGTGTTGAGCAAAACTTATTGTTTATTGTGACTACGGCTGATTTGCATTCCAAGTTATTTAGAGCAACTTCAACGGTTTTGTAAATAAGCTTTGCATTCTTATTTTTATAAAATTTTTTCAAAAAACTCATATAGAAGTATCCAACGGTTTGACAAATGGACTTTCCCTTTATTTTGTTAACTTGATAATTTTCTAGGAAGGAGTAGCCTATCCAACAGTTTGGCAAATGGACTTTGCATTTTTTGTTAACTTGACAATTTTCTAGGAATGACTGACATATATGTCAACCGTGGATCGTGCTTGGCATCGCTCCCCCACGTGATTTCTTCCCCCCTGTACGCGTCTTTCCGCTCGCTGCCGCAATTTTGGTTCACAATTTTGGTAATTGCCAAGTCTATTTTGTCAAACCGTTGGAAATGGACTCTTTTTACCTTTGTCATATTTATTTGGTACTTGGGAAACTCCCAATTTTGTCAATCAAAATATACAAAATAGTTGAAATTTCTCTTATATCAGAGAAAAATGGCTTTGCTAAGTAGGACTTATTGTGGCTATAGCTGATTTGTAGAACTAATTTATTATGAGAGAAAAATACTATTTCTATGAGTAAAATATGTTTATTCTAGCTTAAAAATTTAAATGAACAGAGGCCATTGTTAAATCATAAAATAATCTAAAAATCTAGAAAAAACATAAGCAATCGTACCAAGTCAAGGAGTTGAACTCGGAG
This sequence comes from Microstegium vimineum, assembly GCA_022036555.1. Classification (NCBI taxonomy): domain Eukaryota; kingdom Viridiplantae; phylum Streptophyta; class Magnoliopsida; order Poales; family Poaceae; genus Microstegium; species Microstegium vimineum. Next base: position 46,377,549 of record CM039119.1, on the reverse strand, counting down.
GCGGGCTTACTGTTGGATAATTAGGCAATTTCATATTTAATTTAATAAAAAAATAGCAACAAGTATGTGATAATAGATATGTGCACTTGTGTAATATTTCTACTGCTATCAGATAGATACAAAATTATAAACATGAAGAACATGGAGATAGAAATGTACCATGCGGAGGGACCTATGCTGGAGGCACTAGTGGCTTCATTCTCACTAGTCGACATAGTGTGTTGCATGAAGCCGTGGACCACAATCAATGCAGGAAGGTCTACGCAGTGCCGTCTCTTGAACCGCTGCGAAAGTAGTCTGCGTGTATGCGGACGAACGGACACCTGGACGAAGACGATTCCGACGAACAGAGGACACCGGGAAGAAGACGACGCCGACGAACAAAGGCTTCCCGAATGGAGACGAACAAAGGATTCTCGAACGCCGGGAAGAAGACGATGCAGATCAGCGAGCAGTTGTGACGATGCTCTCCAAAAACCTTATTGCGCCGTAGGCCCGAGAAGACGACACCGCGATGTAGAGGTTCCGGAGGCCTGCTCTCCAACTCTCTGTATTCTCACATAAAGGTGGACGGGGAAGAACTGAGTGCTACTCGACAGATAAGGTAAGTCGCACGGTTTATAGAAAGGAGACATACAGGTGTGGGGAAGGAAGGTCAATGGACAGGCTTGAATATTAAGAAATCAATTTCATTCAAGCATGACGTTACAGCCTTAACCGCTATTCCTTCTTCATCGCAGTGTGCAGGTTCAGTGAATCCGAGTGAGTCGCAAAACTTGAGCAAATGCCATGGCACAGCACGCCACACCACACCACGCCACGGCTTGGCTTGGCTTGGCTTTGCAGCGATGGTGGCGCGCGCGTGTGACACCCAGTCAACCTCTCCTTAATTTCTCAATTGGTGTACCGGTAGTCCACCTATTTAAGTCATGTCAACCAATACTCAAAATCCTATGTGAGATTAAAATATAGCACAACATAACATTTACTATGAGACTAGAAATTTATTGAATTATTAAAATATGGGCCAGACCCATTTATTTCAACAATCCACACCAAACCCTAAACCTTATAATAATGTTCTCAGTTCTCTATCATTTGATATATCAACGTTTCGATGTAGACTGTTAAGTTGAACATCCATCTAGAGAAATGACTACACATGTTCACAAGTATACAATGGACTATGTCTTGAATTGACAGTTTTGTGTGATACAAGTTTTATCAAGACTATTTGTTGATACTAGGTAGCCAAAGTATCCCCTCTATTTGGAGCATATAAGTCAAACTCCTATGCCTTCCATGAGTATCTCGAGATTTTCCACATCTCATAGACTATGACTAGTAGTAGAACTCATATAGGTGTGTTCCTTTAGAATGTTCTGTAGGACAACATCCTTGCTTAGATAAGCCACTCGGATCACATAAGGAATAAACCAGTCTGCCATACAGATAGGAAAGATATGCATAAAACATGGACCTTTTTAAGAGTCTTTCCTCCCATCACTAGGTTGTTTCACCGTTCTACTTCATGGGATCTCTGATTACAAAGAATAGGTTACCACTATGATGGACTTTAGGTGGGTATCAAGCTTATTTCTCTCGATGCAATATCTATCACATTACGTGATAGTCCCTTAGTAAATTGATCTGCCAGATTTTTAGACGTGTGGTCATAGCCCAACGCTATAACTACAGAGTTTCTCAATTTCCTGATAGATTTTAACCTCTGTTTTATATGTCTTGTGGACTTCATGTTATCCTTTGAACTATTTACTTTGACTATCACAGTATGATTATCATAGTTTATGGAAATAGCTGGTATAGGTTTATCTACTACTGATAAATCCATTAGGAGTTCACGAAGCCATTCAGCCTTAGCACTAGCGGTGTCTAATGTCGTGAGTTCTACTTCCACGGTGGACTTCGTTAAGACAATCTGCTTGCAAGACTTCCATGAAACAGTGCCACCTCCAAGTAGAAATACATATCCACTTGTGGCATATAGCTCATCAATATCAGTTATCTAATTTGCATCACAATATCCCTCTAGTTAAGGATGAAAACGGTCGAACTCGGTCGAAAAACTCCTCAACCATTTTCTACTTTTACATTTTAAATACGAAAACGAAAGCAAAAACGGTAAAGTCGAACACGAAAACAAACACGAACTTACGAAATATTGAGAATTCTGAAAATGAACTAATTTGAGCGAAATTTTGTCGAACACAGTCAGTATACGAAAATTCAATTCGAAATACCGACCTACAATGCATAACAATTAACAAGTGTCATTGTGGCAAATTTCGAGTGCAAGAGAGCAGATTTATCAATTATGTTTCCTTCGCAAGAGAAAAAAAGAAAGAAGAGGAAAATTTAAGATATCGTCGGTATTAGGCTAGAAAGGATTGCAACAAGACCCAAACCATTTAGCTCTCTCTCTTTTGGTCAGCTCAGTCACATGCAACGCAACAAAAACGCCACGTGAAGCTAGATGCAGTCATGTAGCGCTCTGGAGCAACAAGACCCGAACCACCTAGCTCTCTCTCTTTTGGTCGGCTTAGTCACATGCAACGCAACAACAACGCCACGTGAAGCTAGATGCAGTCATGTAGCGCTCTGGAAGGTGGTGACCTGCTTATATAATACATGTCATGGATATCAGTGTTTCACATTTGCCTTTGCATAGTTGTCTGGATAGTAATGATTGGCAACCAATTTGATTTAAATCATATTTTGAATTTAGAATATTCAAAATTAAAAGTAGAAAAGTAGAAAACGGTCGAACTCGGTCGAAAAACTCCTTTCTATTCGGGATTTGGGACATTTGAAGTACGAAAGCGACAATGGTAAAGTCAAACAAGAAAATATGGATTCGGTCAGATTAAATATAAAAACGGTGCAGTTCGGTTTGGGATATTTCCGTTCGGTTTTCATCCTTACCTCTAGTACCTTTGGGTACCTGGAATAGTAAATGTCATAGCTCACTATACCTTTCAGGTAGCGCATTACTCTCTCAAGAGCATGCCAATGATTCTCTCTCGGATTTGACACACATCGGCTTAGCTTGCTCACAACAAATGAGATATCAGACCTTGTAGCGCTTGCTAGGTATATGAGAGAATCAATTATTTGGGAGTATCTTAATTGATCCCTTGCTATTCTCCAATTCTTTCTCAATAGCACATTAGGGTCATAAGTTGTAGGAGCTGTCTGATAGTCACTGTACCCAAAGCGGCTTAAGATCTTTTCCACATAGTGGGATTGCACAAGTGTAGCCCCACCATCACCTTCTTTTAGTAGCTTGACGTTAAGAATAACATCAGCTTCTCTCAAATCTTTCATCTCAAAGTTGTTAGACAAAAATTCTTTAACCTCCTTATCACATCAAGGCTAGTTCCCAAATGTCATCAACATATAAGCACAATATTACACCTTCACCACCACCATACCTATAATACACATATTTTCTAGCTTCATTCACAATAAAACCAACAGATATTAAAGTTTTGTCAAACTTCTCGTGCCATTGCTTAGGAGCTTGTTTGAGGCCATATAGAGACTTCAATAATTTACACACCCTTCCTTTATGACCATTTGCTAAAAATCCATCTGGTTGATCCATATAGATTTCCTCATCTAACAATCCATTGAGGAAATCTATCTTAACATCCATCAATGAATGATAAGATCATGATAGGCTGCCAAAGAAACTAACACTCGAATTGTGGTCAAGTGAGCAACTGGTGAATAAGTATCAAAGAAATCCTCTCCTTTCTGGGTATAACCCTTGGCCACAAGCCTTGCCTTATACCTCTCAATTGTACCATCAGGCCTAAGCTTTTTCTTGAACACCCATTTACATCCTATAGGTTTACAACCATAAGGTTGTTCAACAATTTCTCAAGTTCTATTAGACATAATAGAATCCATCTCACTCCTTACTGCTTCCTTCCAAAAGTTAGCATCAGGAGAGGAATATGCCTCTTCATTGGTTCTTGGTATATCATCCACAAGATACACAATATAGTCATCACCAAAAGACTTTGCAGTCCTTTGCCTCTTACTCTTTCTAGTGACTATAGAGGTATCCATTTCTAGATTATGCACATGGGGTTCCTCATTCTGTTCTATCAGAATAAAATGCTCGTGGGGAATTACAGAATCATGATTAGAAGTGCTAGGTTCTTTCTTCATTGGAAATTCATTCTAAAAAATGTAGCGTCTCTAGATTCCATTATAGTACCAACATTCATATCAGGTACTCCAGAGTTTATGATTAAGAACCTATAACCAACGGTGTGAATAGCATAACCAAGGAATACACAATCAACAGTTTTAGGTCCAAGTTTGCACTTATTTATTGGCACATTCACTTTAGCCAAACAACCCCAGGTGCACAAATAAGAGATATTTAATCTTTTCTTCTCACATTCCTTGAATAGTGTGATCTCTTTGTTCTTTATAGGGACTCTATTTAGGACATGACATCCAGTCAAAATAGCCTCACCCCACTATTCCTTAGATAGCCCTGCTGTCTCTAACATGACATTAACCAACTCAGTTAGAGTGTGGTTCTTTCTTTTGGCAATCCCATTAGATTGTGGTGAGTATGGAGGTGTCCTCTCATGAATAATTCCATATTCTATGTAGAATTTTAAAAAATGATTTGAAAATTATTCTCCACCACGATCAGATCTTAACCATTTAATTTTCCTCTCAAGTTGATTTTCTACTTCAGCTTTATAGGTCTTAAAATAATGCAATGCTTCTTCTTTTGTTTTCAATAAGAACAAATAGTAAAATCTATTACAATCATCTATAAAAGTCATGAAGTATCTTTTGTCACCTTTAGTCAACTCACCATTCATCTAGCATAGATCGGAATGGACTAGTTCTAGTGGTGCTAAGTTCCTCGTCTCAGTAGCCTTGTGAGGCTTGTGAGGTTGCTTCGATTGCACGTATACATAGCACTTAGAACCTTTAACTAAGTTGAATTTCAGAATTAAATTAAGATTTGTTACCCGCAATAAACAACCAAAGTTTACATGAAAAAGTCAAGAATGCTAAATATTAGACTTATCTAAAATAATAGCATTGTTCACATCGGTATTACACACATCATCATGTAAAGATAAGCGGAACAAGCCTTCTCAATCATAACTTTTACCAACAAATGTTTCATACTTCAACAGTACACATTTATTAGCCTCGAATACAATTTTATAACCATCTTGACACAATTGAAAACCACTAACTAGATTCTTTTTTATGGAGGGGACATGTTGCACGTTCTTCAACAACACCATCTTTCTCGAAGTAAACTTCAGATTGACTGTATCAACACCAAAAACATATGCATGCGATTTGTTTTTCATAAGCAAGGCTCCAGTCCCGCTGACCTGATAAGAAGAAAATAAAAAAAAACATCAGCACACATATGAATATTAACACCAGTATCCATCCATCACTCAGGTGAATGATAAACTGAAAGAATAGTAAGTAAAGAATTACTGTACCCAGATGTTTCTCCCTCAGTTTGGCTAATAACCATATTTTTAGATTTTCTTTTCTTGCTGAAATTTGTGGTCTGGGCATGCACTTACCCAATGCTGGTCGCTACCATAAACATAGCAGCCTCCTTCCTTCTTCTTCTTAAAACTAGTTGTTTGATTTGGTTTTGAGTCGTTCTCTTGCTTCTTCTTCTTTTTCTTCTTCTTATTACAGGATGCATTGTTATTTTTCTTCTGCACCATGTTGGCTGCAGAAGTCCATGTGCGTATTTTGCTCTCACTTTCTCTTCAACATCAAGAGATCCAATAAGTTCAGCAATGCTAAACTCTCTTCTCTTGTGTGTTAGAGATGTAGAAAAATCCTTTAAAAAAGGTGGCAGCTTAGCGATAATACCGCCGACCACGAACTTGTTAGGTAAAACACAGGGAAATTGTTCGTGTTCTTTTACCAGTGCCTGTATCTCATGATCCTGTTCCACTACTGGACAGTTATCAACCATATTGTAGTCAAAACTGCTCCATGATATACAACTCACTCCTAGCATCAACAACGCCAAACTAAACCTCAAGAGTATCTCGTAATTCTTTGGCTGTCGTGCAAATGATATAGTTATCCTCATACTTGGCATGAATTGCGCTAATTACGGTGCCTTGAAACAGGTTATCGGTCGGCTCGAATCGTTTCTCCTTCTCAAAAGTATACTATTCAGGCTTCCCCGGCGCGGCATAACAGCAATTTATGGCAGTAAGCCACAACACCATCTTTGCGCGCCATCTCTTGTAGTTTGATCCATTAAACACATTTGATTTTAATGTAGTAGCAAATCCACTAATATAAAATTATCTAAAATTAGGTTTTGGATTGTTGGATAATTATGCAATTTCTAGTTTAATTTAATCCAAAAATAGCAACAAGTATGTGACAACAGATATGTGCACGTGTGTAATATTGCTACTGCTATCAGATAGATACAAAATTATGAAGGAAGAACACGGAGATAGAAATGTACCCTGTGGAGAGACCTGTGCTGGAGGCACTGGTGACTCTATTCCCACTAGTTGATATAGTGGGTTGCGTGAAGTCATGAACCACAGTCGATGTAGGAAGGTGTACGTAGTGCTGTCTCTCGAACTCCTGTGAAAGTAGTCTACATGTACGCAGACGAACAAACACTGGGAAGAAGAGATGCAGACGAACAAACACCGGGAAGAAGATGATGCAGATGAACAGAGGACTCCGAGAAGAAGACGATGCAAATAAACAAAGGCTTCCTAGATGCAAACGAACAGAGGCTTCCCGAACGGCCGGAAGAAGACGATACAAATAAGCGAGCAGTCACGATGACGCTCCCCAAAAACCTGATTGAGCCACATGCCCGAGAAGACGACATCACGATGCAAAGGTTCTGAAGGCCTGCTCTCCAACTCTCTCGCAAAAAGGTGGACAGGGAAGAACTGAGTGCTACTTGACAGAGAAGGTAAGTTGCGCGGTTTATAGAAAAGAGGAGAGAGATGGGTGCGGGAAGGAAGGCCAACAAACAGGCTGAATCTCGAGAAATCAATTCCATTCCAGCCTGGCGTTATAGCATTAACCGATGATTCCTTCTTCACCGTAGTGTCCAGGTTCAGTGAATCCGAGGGAGTCGACTCGTTTCGGCTCGCTCACTCGCTCGTGTGTGTGGCATCTAGTCAACCTCCCCTCAACTTCTCAATTGGTGTACCAGTAGTCCACCTATTTAAGTTGTGTCAACCAATAGTAAAAATCACATGTAGGATTAAACTATAGCGCAACATAACATTTACTATGAGATTGGGATTTTATTAAATTATTGAAATATGGGCCAAACCCATTTATTTCAACACCCACCATGATTAAGGGTATTTAGTTGAATACCCAATTTTTTCACAAACAAATTCATACATATAGTGTATATACATATATGTATATTGAAAAATAAAAATACAGCAAAAATGAACACATGTATAGGAAATTAGCCCAAAATCACCGCTCCTACTCTTTTTCCTCCGCAACTCAAAGGCCCAACGAGGCCCAACCGAGAATTTGTTCTATGTTCTCTTCTCTCTTTTTTCTATAAGAAGTTCAAATTCAGTTTCTCTGTTTCTTGGATTGGCTTCCCAATTTTCTATTCATTTGTTATGTATAGCATAGCAATTTGTGAATGGGTTTACCTGAATTTTTTTTCCAATTTACTTAGTCTCCTGGTTAATTTTAGGTCTCAAATACGAAGAGAAAAATAGTAATACTACAGATTTAAAGATTTATTTTTGCAAAGAGCTGCGATTTGCTACATATTGTATAATTAGAATTATGTGGAGTTATATATTCCAAATATTAGGTTTCGGGAGTTAATGTTATCAAAATAAAATTACACCCTTTCATATTTTGATTACCCAAGGAAAATATCCTGGGCCCGCCACTGCTTGAACTCATATGAATAGATTTCATCGTAAGAAATCCAACTAAAATTTAACTAACTAAACTTGTGTCTTTTTTAAGCATCTCTAAGAGGTTACCAAAATATAGCAGCCAAATTCCATATTTCACCATTATATAAAATAGAAACCTTCTAAAAAATAAGAAGTATACAACAACCTACCTATTTTTAGTATTCTATATTGAAATCTTGCCACGTTATGTGCCACGTCATGTGCTTGCATCTCTAATTTTGCAGTTAAAATTCTAAAACTAGTCTACACAACCTGGATAACACATATTTTGGACTTGCTCTTAGTAAGCTAAAGTTTAGTTAGGGATATTTGGATCCATTAGTTAAATGATAGTTGAAGAGTTACTCTCCTCCCTCCCACCTAGCCCCTCAGAGAAGTTTATATTTCAGATCGCGGCTCTTCCCATCCAATGAAACAAGAACAGGGCTGAGGCTAGTCGACTACATGCGGCGTGACAGCTGAGGATGCCGAGGGTTGGGCCACGAGCGATGAAGGGCCCGTGCGTGCTAAAGGGTGGCCGCAGATGGGCGAGAGGTTGTCGGTGGTCTCCTAGCACAAGCACAATTGTTGACGGTGGTCTCCTAGCCACAAGCACAATTGTTGGCAACAGATGTGGCTTCGATGGTGGTGATTCCATGGCGAGATGGCCGGCTAGAGGTGATGGAGGGGCGGCGTACTCTGCCACTGTCGATGTTTTACTACCGATAGCCTGCCACGGGGTTACACGAGACAGTTGTTCGTGTCTCGGCGAATAGTGAAACCTTGGTGGTTGGACACGTAGGACACACAATTTATACTAGTTCGGGCCCTCGACACAGTCGAGTAATAATCCTACGTCCAGTTAGGTCACTTATTATTGCTCTGGTTTCGTAATACAAAGTGTTGTGCGTCGCTCTACGTATCGGATGTTACATAGTATGTTCAGATATTTTTTGAGTGCTACCTTCACCAGCCCTTTATAGTCTAGGGACTGTCTTCTGATCCTACTCGGTTACATACTTAAAGTCCTAAGCTGCGCTTTGGTCTCGTCGTCGTACCTGAGTAGAATTCGGGTTTGTGTGTTTCGCCTTCCTTCATGGGCCGAGTGAATGGGGCCCAAGACTCCGGTCGGCCGGTGTAACACCCTAAAATTGTGCATTCTTTAAAATAGAATTAAAAGCAATTTAAATGCATTTTTGTGACCATTATAACATAGGGAAAATAATTAAAGATTTCATAAAATAAAATTATCACAAGTAGGAACATGATTGTTGCATTCATGCTGATGCATAGTATTTTGTATTGTTTGGAATTTGCAAAATTCAAACTTGAATTCAAAATGTGTTTTGAAAAGGGTTTTGGAAATTCAGAAAATAAAAAGGAAAAACATTTCACTCTCCCTCCCTTTCTTCTTTCTGGCCCGAGGCCCCTTCTCTCGGCCCAGTCCTTTCCCCCTCTCTCTCTCCTCGGTTTGGGCCAGTCCCCAACAGGCCGGCCCATCTCCCCACTCCCGCACGGACGAGCCCAGCTCTCTCCCTCTCTCTCTCTCTGTGCTAACAGGTGGCCCCCGCATGTCAGTTCCTCCTCCCTCCCCTTCCTTTCTTCCTCCCCCTCTTTCCCTGTTCTTCCGCGCCGACAAATCCTTTTTGCCGAGCACGATTGGGAGCAGGGGATCCCCCTTTCCTTAGCCAGTGCAGCCCGTGACTAGCAAGCCGAGCGCTGCCACCGGACTTTCCTTCTTCCTCCTCCCTCCTTTTCCTTTTCCTTTGCGCCGGCGCTTTCCTTCGCCGAGCACGAAGCGGAGCGGGATTGATCCGCCTTTCCTTCCTTGGTCGCATCCCGGGGCTATTTAATCGAGCTCCCGCACCCCACCTCCCCACTGCAATCCCCACCGCGCATAGCAGAGCCACCAGCCGCCACCGCGACCTAGCTCCGCGCCGCTGTCAGAGCTCCGCCGTCGGGATACAACAGCGCCGCCCTCCACCGCTCACCGGGCTTCGCGTGACGGTAAGAGCACCTCCAGGAGCCCGCAGACCCTCCCTGTTCCCTCTGTCTCGCCCGCAGGGCCCCTGTCCGCGACCGTCGGCGGTACAGAGCCACCATACAACGTGTGCACCTCGTCCTCGTACATAATCGGGGCAACCGACCCCGCAATCACCTTCGCCATCTTTCCCTCCCTCTTCCCGTCCTTTTTGCGCAAAGATTAGTGCACCGTAGTGGCGGATTGCACCGCGCCGCCGTGCTCCGGCAATGGCGCCGCCGCGGACCTGCTCTGCTCCGGCCGGGCGCCACCGCCCCTCCCCCTTTCTAATCTTGGCCGTCCATCCTGGATCGGGTGGCCGACAGAGCCCGATACCCCTTTGCCGTTCCACTTTGCAAAAGAGCCCCTGTTCTTTTTAAAGCATGAACCCACAGTCCTAAAGCGTCTTCTCCCTCTACGCTTTCAGTTCTGGAAGGCATAATTATTTTCGGATTTGTTTTAATTCAAAATTAAATAGAAAATCCTATTTACAGAATTGCCACTCAATTTCTAATGCTTCTAAAATGCTCATTTTAACTCCGTTTTCATCCATTCAAATTGCGTTAGATTCGTATCGACGTAATCTACGTGTTAGTTAGTTCATAGTTCATGTTAGACAACTGTTAAATATATTTAATTGCTTAATCTCTTTTAATCTCTAGTTTAATTTATGAAACTTGATTAGTTCATATCTTCTTCGTTATAGCTCCGTTTTTTGTGTTTCAAATGTCTATGTGATCGTAGTGAGACGTAGATTTGTTTTATGAACTTTTAATCTTGTTTTATTATGGTTGGTGTACTGTTCTAATCTATAGCCTTTGTTTGCGTGCATGTGATGTCTCTGTATGATTGCATGTGATGTGGTGATCGAGTATAGACGGTGAGCAGTACGTGGGTGACCAGGAAGTTTTCTTTGAGCAGGAGCAGCAGGAACCCTTTGAGCAAGGAAAGTATTATATGAGATCTTCCTTGATGTCCTATTCATGATGTTTTAAATAAAATCATATGCATGAGTCTAATCTTGTTACCTTACGGCTTACCTAGCTTTGTTACCTTGAACCTTGGAATCCTATGGGTTATTTGCATCTGGGTAGTATTGCTAGCGCTCCATTTATAAGCATGATCTTTAATATTGAGTAATTACTACATGAAATGATGACGTAAAACTTGACTTTTTAGCAACATGGATTTAGGACCCTATCTGTCAGCAAAAGCTGGGACATACAGTACAACCATGAGAGCTACATGGCTCTGGCTTTAGTTCAGTATTAGGGTCACTCTCTCGCATGCGGCAGTTCACGAAAGTTGTCATTGACACGCGGTTGCGGGTTGCGGCTGGAGTGGTTACCGCTGCGCGTGTGTACCATCCCGGGGCTCCCGTATACCCCTTGCCCGTGGATCCGTACTGTCTGTGGTATGTCAGCGAGCCCCTTTGAAAGACTTCATAGTGTACCCTGCCCTCTCACCTCGGAAGTGTTTTGGGAGTTATAAACCCGGGCATATGGGTAACACGACTCATGGGTAAAGTGTACAACCTCTACAGAGTGTTAAAAACTGGTATATCAGCCGTGCTCACGGACACGAGCGGCCCAGAAAACTCACAAAAACTTTGGTTACTTGTTACTTATCTTTATGAATCGCTTTATCATGATATTATGTTACTTGTTCTTTTGTTTACATGATCATGCCATTTAATTTGGGGGCTTAAGCATAACTTTGATCTACCACTTGTAAAGTATTGCTACAAATTAAAAATGTGTACCGCAATAAACCATGTCAACCTTTTTGAGCCTCATGAACCCCATATATGCTTGTTGAGTACAAAAGTACTTACGCTTGTTTATTCTTTTCATATTTGGATAAAAATCCCGGATGGGTACCAGATTATCAGAGTTATGAGGAGTATTCGAAGGACTACTAGGTTTGGGGTCAACCAGTTGACGTCCCTGTGCTATGGAGCTTCGCGAGAGTTATCTTATATTTCCACTGTTATGTAATAAACATTAATAGATACTTATTCGCTATGTAATAAACACTTGTGATGGTACATTTTTGATAATTTGTCGGCTTATGTGTGTGACTGATCTCTGGGCACACATTAGGTTATTGCATCCTGTTTTGTCTTTAAAACTGGGTGTGACAGCCGGTTAATGGGTACCCTATAGGATATCCCACCGACATGCCCCCGAGCGTCTCATGATTTTTCTTCAAGGCGTCGGGTTGTTTTAAGAACAAGACGAGTTCTTTTTTTGGAAGCAAAATCATGGGATGATCTTCTGTATCTTTGTCTTCGTCCTGTGGTCTTCCTGCACCTTTTGTTTTTGGACAAAAGGTGCACTCATTGAGTGTAGACCCCGAGCCTCTAGTTACTTGGTACAAGTATCCGGAGGATCTGAGAAAAAGTTTCTGTAGGGTACGTATTTTCAGCCCCCGAGCCTTCTCCGAGTTCTTTTTATCGGAAAGAGCTCGGCGGAAGGGTCTAAAATACTTTGCTCATGTCTTCTTTTGTTCACGGGTGTGTGGAATCCTGCTTTCACTGTTTGTTTTGGTTAGCTTTTGTACTTTTGTCATTTTCTGTTTTTCCTTTCTCGTGACCCTTGTTTTTGGCTTCTGGTGCTTTTTACTTGCAATAAATTCTTGTGGTGCTTGACTGTGTATTGCACTTGATCTTGGGAGTTTTACTTCTCCTTTTTTGATGGCTATGCTGCTGAGTGAAACTGAGCAGCCCCCGGGCTTATGCCTGGCTGTTGATAGTTGAGTGGGTAGAAGAATTCTTGTGAAAGGAGTTAGAGGTAGACTAACTCCTCAGTAAGATTTTCCTGAGAAGTTTGGCACAACAGGTAGAAGAAGTCTTAGGATGTGGCTTCCATGTCTTCTCTATCTGTTTGTTGTATCCCGGGCTATCACCGTTACCGCTCCTGAGTTAGTTGAAGTTATACGCTCCGTCTTCCTATTCGTGCATGCTTGCATCAAACTCCTGCTGGAAGGACTAGAGTTAGAGCTGTCCAATCTCATTTGTTGGGAGTGGATTTCTGCCTATCATGCAGAACTTTCCTCATGCTGTGTGGATGTTCTGGATTGTTTTATCTTGTGAGGCTTTGTCTGAGTACTAGGTCTTCTTTGGTGGTAGACCTGGTGTAACCTTGGTACTAGCCTTTATATTTTTTCACTTATGGTCTTTTGTTGTAAATGAGGCTTATATTGGCCTTGTATTTGTTGCTTCTGGGTTGTTGTATCTGTAAGATCATAGACCGAGTTGTTTTCGTCATGATTTTTTCGTGCAGTAGGGTTGTTTGTTGGTTGTTGCTGGCTGTATGATTGTCCTCGGAATATTCTTTTGAATATTCTATATGGTACACTGATGTATTGTCTTGACTGTATCCGTTTGTATGTCATCAATATGGTCCTTGTAGAATCTTTTGTTTTTACTGCCTTCTTTACGTACTATTGATGTTGCCCACTTTTCCTTGCTAGGCTTGGTGTATGTGCACCCATTGTTTCTCTATAAATGGCTATGGCTTGTTGCCTTGTTACATGTCTTCCGACCTTTTATTTGTAGAATCCTTTTTCTTGAACTTGTTGTATCATGGATATTGTAGTTGGCGAGCTTGACGAGCCCCTGGCTTCTTCTCCCCTTTTCTGAGTTGTAATCTGGTGAATGGTGTAAGTCTTGTGATAGAAACTAGTATAAGGCTAGTTTTGGGGTAGTAGAGCTTTATGGAAAAACTGAAGCAAATGGTGTAGGGCTTGTGATGGTATTGGTGTGTGCTATTATGGGCCCTTCAGTCATTTATTTGTGTTTCCTTCCGGGTTGTTCTAGATTCGCTGTGATCATTGCTAATCTTGGACGACTTCTTGGTTCTACTACTTATGCACTTCCTCTCGTCTGAAATCAAGTGCTTCCGTGCTACGACAATTATCAGTTCCAGCATGTGAACTTTTAATTTCCGCTTATGGGGATCTGTTGATGCCTTGTATTCTGATGTAACTTGATTGTATGTAAATTTCTCTCAATAAAGGGCTGCATTTCCGCTGTGTGTCTTCTTTGCCATGCCGAGTTGTCTGATCTTTGGCCATGTTGTATTTCGCCGGGTGTGATGGTACTCAACCGCTGCCGGCCTAATCTGACCGTTGTTTTTTCCTTTTTTGATGTGAGGTTTTAGGGGTGGTGGTTTTAGTAGTTGTTCTTCTATTTTTTCATAATTGTTGCTTCTGGGTAACGGTTATTTATGGAAATCAATCCCCTTGCTTTATATACGTGTCTCAGCTTTTTTGTTACTGTGTTTCTCTCCCGACTTTAACGAGAGATTCATGTCTTTTCCTTCTGGCTTAATCTTCTTTAGTTCTTCTTCCCGAGAGATTTTTTGTGATGAAGGGCAAAGGAATTCCAAGATCCTCTGTTCAGCAGGGTGATCTTGATCTTTTGGTTGCACAAGGTCTTCTTTCAAGATCGGCTTTTTCTGGCTATGAACTGCCAGGTGACCAATCGTCTCCGAATCCATCTCCTGATCAATCTCTTATTTTTGTTTCCTATGTCAGATCTGGTCTTTGTTTTCCCCCGTCTGATTTTTTGGTTCAATTTCTTGACTTCTATGGCCTTCAACTCCATCACCTTGTTCCTAATGCTATCCTTTTTCTTTCATGCTTCGTGCATATTTGTGAGGCTTTCATAGGGATTCCTCCTTGTCTATTGTTTTTTCGTTATTTCTTTCGGGTTTGCCTTACTAGTAGGTCAAAAATTCCTAGTTGTGGCTGTTGCCAGATTCAGACTAGGCAAGGCCATAAGAATGCTTTTCCCTCTTTGTCTCTATCTGATTCTGTTCGTGATTGGGCTGAAAAGTGGTTTTATGTTTCTCAACCATCTTTTCCTAAGCCTTTTGATTTATCTTCTATCCCAGTTTCCCTCCCTTGTTTGTCTGATAAAATCTCCTCCTCTGAAGGGCGAGCTCTTAGGCCTTTGATTGATCATCTTAGCTTTTTGAAGCAATCTGGTTTGACCGACAATGGAATTGTTGCTAGTTTTTTACGTCGTCGAGTTCAACCTTTGATGAGAAGGGATCATCTAGGTTTTGAATATACTGGTCCTTCTGACTCGTCTCACCTTATCCTTGAGACTGAACTTTCGGATGATGTTGTTCTTGAAATGATGAACGGGGTACTAGGCAATGTTGTTTCCTTCCCTGTTGGAATTCAGGAGTATAGTGCTGCTAATCCTCCGCCTGAAGTGAGTTTATATCTTTGGGTTATTTCTTTATATCTTGCCACCTTGCTCTGATGTGTTTTGCTTGCAGGGCTATGGTCGTGCTTTTGCCCTTACTGTGCTTGTTGCTGATGATGCTGATAATTTGGGTGACAATGATGATGGTGGTGATGATGATGATGAAGCTGATATTGCCACTGGTTCTCATGTCTCATCTTCGAGGAGTGGACGTGCAACTGATAGGCCTCCTCAATCGAAAAGGTGGCGGATTGCTCGTCAAAGTTCTTTATCAGGTTGTCTTTCTGCCGGGTTCTTTTGTTTTTCCTGTATATCTTTGTTTTCTGATTTTTATTTCCTGATTTGTAGGTGGTCCTTCAGCTCTTTCGACTGAGGATGAATCCGATGATCCCTTAAGTCCTTCTGGGTGAGGCTTCTTTTCTTTTTTTGTGTGCTTTATCTTTCTGACATATGCTGATGTTGTGGCTTCTTATGCAGTCGGATGCCTGCTGATGTTTCTTTTGCTTCTAGTTCTGTTGCCCCTTCTTCTTCTTCTGTTTTACTGCCTTTTGACAACGGTTTTGATTTTGCTATCCCAAAGTTATCCTTCTCTCAAACTGTAGCTCAAATCAAGAAGTCTTCCAGGTATTTTCCCTTTTTCTTCTTCTTTTGTTCTGTATTTATGCTGAGTTCCTTGTTAAGTCTGAGTTCTTCATGTTGTAGTATTTCTTTGGATGTCTCCTCATCCTCCAAAACTGGGGGTCTTCTTGTGCCTTCTCCAGCTAGTGTTCGAGTTCTTCCTGTGGTTGAACATCATGTCCCTTTGTCTGCTCAGTTTAAACAAATTGGCAGGCTGCTTTCGACCTGGGAATCTTTCTCCTCAGAATATGGTGCAGAGCTCAAGGTATTTTGATTTAATCCTTGTTTTATTTTTTTGCTTTCTTTTATTTTCCCTTTATCTTTGTCTTTTGGCAGGATTTTCATCAAGATTAAGACATTATGTTCGGTCCCCAGGAGGAGAGATCTGCTATCCTTATCCAAGGTAGCTTGGAAAAGGCTGAGTCTGAGTTGTCTCTGGTTAAAGCTGAGTTGGTTCGGGTAAAAGAGCTTCATGAGTCTGCTGTTACCCAAGCTTCTGCTGAAATTGCTGCTTTGAAGTCCAGGCTTGCTGGTATATTTTACTTTGCTTTGTACTTTTGTCTTTTTGACTTTATCCTATTCATTTATTTACATGTTTGACATTTTTTCAGACGCTGATCGTCAGTGTGAGGTTTGGAAGAAAGATCGGGAGGTAATGACCGAAACTCTTTGGTCTTCTGAAAATAAGGCTGAGCATGTAAGTGAATCTGCTGATGATACTTTGAAAAAGGCTCAAGATTTGCTTGCTGAAGCTCAATTGATTCGATCTGGCGCTGATCGTGATCTTGTCCAGGCTTTACAGTTGGTTCAGGTTTTGCAAGGAAAACTGACTTCTGCCCGTGGGCAACTTAGGTCTTTGCTTGAGGCTGTGAGGCCTATTATTGTCGTGGTCTGCCATAATGGAGATGATAGTGCTGGTCTAGATAGTATAATCCTAGTGTTGTCTTTACGATTCCATGAGTTCGTGAAGAGTGAGTTTGAAAGATGTATAAATAACGTTGTTTCTTTTGTTCGTGCTCTTGCTCCCGTGGTGCCTATAGATCGGATACTTGAGGATCCAATGGAGGCCGATCTTTTAGCTAAGTGGGAGAAATCCCGACTTGAAGTTGGAGATCTTTGTAGTAAGATATATGACCAGACGAAAGTGTTCACACCTTCCTCTTGACTAAAAGATTTGTTTATCTTTGTAATATATATTCTGAATGATCTTTTGTTAATATATCATCAAGCTTCGTCCTGACATATACTCTGACTAGCCTTTTGCTTAATATACCCTCAGGCTTCGTCCTGACGTTATTTTTGTACTTTCTTGATTCTGAGAACTGTATAGCAGCCGAGTGGTTGATTTTCTAGTCGATCTTGTTGGTCCATCTTGTGAGCCATGTCGAGTTCTTCTAATTTATATGATATTTGTAGTCTTGTGCCTCTATACTAGGCTTTGTAGTTATCTTGCTTTGTATAGATCCGAGTTCTCTCTGAGTAGTATTCTCGATCTTCGAGTCGTGATGGCTATATTGAAGTAGATATTCAGGCTTATATGATGCTTTTGTAGCTTTATACCTTTAGATTCACGCTTTGTAGTTCTTTGTTTCTATGTTTTGTTTGTCTTCTGTATAGTGACCTCCGAGTTGTTTCGGGGTAGTACTGTCGGCTTGTTCTTCGTCGAGTAGTTGTTGATGTTACTCTATGATGAAGGAGTGTTTCGTTGTTGTGCCAAGTTGTGTTGCTCCTTAGGCAGTCAACTATATGTGTCATGCCGCTTTTTCAGAACGGTTGACTTGTAGATATATGAACCAGACTGTGCCGCTCATGGTGCAAAGCAGTCGGTTAGTTCGTCATGTTGCTTTTCTAGGCAATTGACTTGTAATGCTTGACAGTGCCGCTCATAGTGCAAAGCTGTCGGCTTGTTCTTCGTCGAGTAGTTGTTGATGTTACTCTATGATGAAGGAGTGTTTGACTTGTAGTCGTTGTTGTGTCGAGTTGTGCTGCTCCTTAGGAAGTCAACTATATGTGTCATGCCGCTTTTTCGGAATGATTGACTTGTAGATATATGAACCAGACTATGCCGCTCATGGTGCAAAGCAGTCGGTTAGTTCGTCATATTGCTTTTCTAGGCAATTGACTTATAGTGCTTGACAGTGCCGCTCATGGTGCAAAGCTGTCGGCTAGTCATGTCGTCTTTTGAAAACGGTTGACTTGTATCTATATGAACCAGACTGTGCTGCTCATGGTGCCAAGCAGTCGGTTAGTTCGTCATGTTGCTTTCTTTAAGCAATTGACTTGTAATGCTAGACAATACCGCTCATGGTGCAAAGCTGTCGGCTTGTCATGCCATCTTATGAAACAGTTGACTTGTAGATATATGAACTAGACTGTGCCGCTCATGGTGCAAAGCAGTCGGTTAGTTCGTCACGTTGCTTTTCTAAGCAATTGACTTGTAGTGCCAGACAATGCCGCTCATGGTGCAAAGTTGTCGGATCATCATGTCATTTCATGAAAACGGTTGACTTGTATATTTATGAACCAGACTGTGTCGCTCATGGTGCAAAGCAGTCGGTTAGTTTGTCATGTTGATTTTTTGGAGCAATTGACTTGTAGACCGTTTGTTCTGAAGTCTTGTATCTTGTTTGTATCCTTAGTTGTAGAATTTCTTGAGTTGGCTAATGTGCCAAGTGTTGCTCAATTGTATTCCGTCTTCTATCATTAGCTCGTATGTTCCAGGTTGTATTGCCGTTTTGACGATAAAAGGGCCCTCCCATGGGCTAAGTAGTTTGTGTCTTCCATCTTTCTTTTGAATTAGTCGTAATACCATGTCTCCTGGTTTTAGTGTTCTTGGATGCATATTTCTGTCATAATGTCTTCATAGGCCTTGTAGATATCTTGCGTTTTGTATTACTGAGTTGTCTCTTATTTCTTCGATTGTGTTGATCTCTAGCCGTCTTGTTTCCTCTGCTTCTCCCTCGTCCTATTGTTCAATTCTTGGTGACTGCCATATTAAGTCGATGGGTAGTACGACTTCGGATCCCGTAAACTAGAAAGAAAGGTGAGTATCCTGTTGCTCTGCTGATCTGGGTCCTTAAGCCCCATACCACTTTCGATAATTCCTCTAACCATTTTCCTCCATAATCTTTCAAGTCCTCATATAGTCTTGGTTTTAATCCTTGTAGTAGTAGTCCATTGACTCTTTCAACTTGTCCATTTGCTTGATGGTGAGTGACTAATGCGTAGTCTATCTCTATTCTACAATCTCTTGCCCAATATTGGAATTCTTTTGCTGTGAAAGGTGACCCTAGGTCTGTAATTATTCTATTGAGCATCCCAAACCTGTGCATGATGTCTTGTATGAACTCTGTTGCTTTTTCTGCGCTATATTTAACTAGTGGTTTGTACTCTATCCACTTAGTGAACTTGTCTACTGCCACAAATATGTACTCAAATCCTCCTTTTGCTTTCTTGAGCGGTCCGACTTGATCTAGCCCCTAGCATGAGAAGGGTCATGCTAGTGGTATGCAAATTAAATTATGTGTTGGGACGTCAGACTGTCTTGTGAACATCTGACAATTTTTGCAAGTTCTGACTAGTTGTTTTGCATCTCTGAGTGTTGTTGGCCAATAGAATCCGCTTTTGAATGCTTTGCCGATTAGTGTTCTAGATGCTGCATGATTTCCACAACATCCCGAGTGGATTTCTTCTAATATCTCCTTTCCTTCTTGTGTTGATACGCATTTGAGTAGTACTCCCGAGGATGCTACCCTCTTATATAATTTGTCCTTTATGAGGACGTAGGCTTTGTGTTTTCTTATAACTCATGTTGCTTCTGCTTTATCTCTGGGTAGTTTGTTGCTTTCACTTTTATAATCGATGTATACTTGTCTTCAATCACTTTCTATGTTGAAGACTTGTCTTAAAGTGTCGGGTTCTTCTGTTTTATCTATGTCCATTGAGTCTTTCTTTTGTTTGATGATTTCTTGGATTGACGGTTTTGCGAGTTCTTCTACAAATATTCCTGGTGGTACTTTTGCTTTGTCTTATCCTAATTTTGATAAGATATCTGCTGCTACATTTGAATCTCTTAGTACGTGATGGATTTCTAATCCCTCAAAGTTCTTTTCAAGCTTTCTTATTTCTACGTAGTATGCATCCATGTTGTTCTTTGTGCAATCCCATTCTTTGTTTACTTGGTTGATTACTACTGCTGAATCTCTGTACGCGAGTACTCTTTTGATTCCCGGAGTAGTTGCTACTTTTAGTCCATGTATGAGTGCTTTATATTCTGCTTCATTGTTTGTTGCTTGCCATAATATTTGTAATACGTACTTCAGTTGCCTTCCTTCTGGGGAAATTAGTAGTACTCCTGCTCCTGCCCCTCCAAGCTTCAGAGATCCATCAAAGTACATCTTCCAATGGTCTCGTATAGGTTCGGGTTCTTTTTGGGTGATTTCCGTCCATTCTGCGATAAAGTCGGGTAGTATTTATGACTTTATTGCTGTTCTTGGTTTAAAATCTGCGTTAAGAGCTCCGAGTTCTACTACCCATTTTGATATTCGTCCTATGGTGTTCTTGTTTCTGAGTATGTCTTGTAACGGGAAGTTGGTCACGACTGTTACTTTGTGCTCTTGAAAGTAATGCCTCAACTTTCTTGATGATATGAGTACTGCGTAGAGTAATTTTTGTACGTGCGGGTATCTGACTTTTGATTATGGGAGTACTTCGCTTATGTAGTATACTGGTCTTTGCACTTTGTAGGCATGTCCGGGTTCTTCTCTTTCTACTATGACTATTGTACTTACCACATTTTTTGTTGCGGTGATATATAGCATCATGCCTTCCTTGTTTCTTGGTGGGGTCATTACTGGTGATGATGATAAATATTCTTTTAACCTGATGAAAGCTTGATTTGCTTCTTCTGTCCATTCAAAGCTCTCTTTTTTAGTAGTTTGAAGAAGGGTAGTCCTTTTTCTCCCAATTTTGAGATGAATCTATTGAGATCTGCCATGCATCCTGTGAGTTTTTGTATATCTTTGATCTTTCCTGGCGGCTTCATTTCCATAATTGCTTTAACCTGTTTTGTACTTGCTTCAATCCCTCTATTGCTAACTAGAAAACCGAGTAGTTGTCCTGATGGTACGCCAAATACGCACTTGGTAGGATTTAGCTTCCACTTCCATGCCTTCAGTTTTTTGAAAGTTTCCTCTAGGTCTTGTAAAAATGATTCGGGTTCTTTTGTTTTGATCACCACATCATCAATGTAAGCTTCGGCGTTTCTTCCAATTTGATCTCCAAGGCAGTTTTTATTTCCCTTTGATATGTTGCTCCTGCATTCTTTAGTCCAAACGACATTGACTTGTAGCAGTATGCTCCAAAGGGAGTTAAAAAGGATGTTTTGCTTTGATCCTCTTCTCTCAGTGATATTTGATGATATCCTGAGTAGCAGTCAAGGAAATATAGTGATGATGATCCCGCTGTTGAATCTATGACTTACTCAATCCTTGGTGGCCCATATGGGTCTTTTGAGCAGTGTTTGTTAAGATCTGTATAATCAACGCACATACGACATTCCTTCGAGTTCTTTTTCTCTACTAGGACTGGGTTGGCTAACCAATCCGGGTTGATTATTTCTCTAATGAATCCTGCTGCCAATAGCTTCGTAATTTCCTTTTTGATTGTTGCTTTCCTGTCTGGAGCGAATCTGCGTAGCTTTTGTTTTACTGGTCTTGAACCTTTGTTGATGTCAATTTTGTGCTCAGCCAACTCCTTTGGGACCACTGGTATGTCTGCGGGTTTCCATGCAAATATATCTCTGTTGTCCCATAGAAAGTTGGTGAGCGCGAGTTCCTATTTGGGGTTTAGATTTGCACTGATTATCACCATCTTATATGCATCCCCAGTCAATAGGTTGATTGTCTTTGTGGCGGCTTCTTTTGGAGGTGTAAAGTTATTTGGCTTTTTAGCTGGTATTTGTATTTCATCTGGATTGATTTCTTCAACTTTCTTCGTAATGTCTTCTTTCTCCTTGTAGTCTTGTAATTTCTCTGATATTTGTATGGCTTGTACATCACAGTCGTAGGCCTTCCTTAGGTCTCCTTTTAGTGATAGAACTCCTTTTGTTGTTGGCATTTTGAGTAGTAGGTATGGGTAGTGGGGTACTGTCATGTATCTTGTGAGTGTTGGCCTTCCGAGGATTGCGTGATAGCATGATTCAAAATCTGCTACCTCAAACTTAATGAATTATGTTCGATATTTGTCCGGCGCCCCAACGGCATAGAAGCTCTTCCGGGTACTATCCCGTAGACGGGTATACTTGTTGGCGTGATCATGCTTTCATAGTCCAAGTTCATCTTTCCTAGGGTATCTGCAAAGATTATGTTTAGTCCTGCTCCTCCATTGATGAGTACTTTGGACATTGTCACTCCTGCTATCGTTGGTCCCATTACTATGGGGTAGTAGCCGGCGTTCGCCATACTCGTCCACTGGTCCTCTCTTGTGAATTAGATTGGGTACTCTGACCAATCCAGATATCTTGGCGTAGCTGTTTCGGCTGCCATGATGGTTTTGTGGGCTAGCTTTTCTTGCCTTTTACTTCTTGTATATGGTGCTCCGGGAAAAATTACGGCTAATTGTCGTTGGGGTTCTTGATAATTTCCTTCTGCCTTCTTTGTATCTTTTCCGGGTTCATCTGTTTTTTGATCCGAGTTGTCTGTGCGTGTATCTTCTTTATTTGCAAATCTATGTTGAAAGGTATTGCACTCGACTAGCTTGTGCCCTGCATAAGGATGTAAATGGCATGGTAGGTCTTCTATTTTCTCTGCTGGCTTTCTTGCGTAGTTGTTTCCTTGATAGTTGTTGTTTGAGTATCTGTTACTCTGGTTTGTGTCTCTATTGTTGCTGTAATTGTTGTTGTACCCTCCTTTGTCATTGTCGTTGTATCTTCTCTTGTTATCTGCCGCTGCTACCATGTTATCTTGCCTTGGCCATTTGTCTTGAGGCCTAAAGTCTGGTCTTCTGTTTTCATGATAATCCCTGGTGAATCTATGCCGAGTTCTTTCTTCTGATGATATTTTTCGACTTCTTTTTTGAAATCTTCATTCGATCTTGGATTTTCATTGAAGTAGTCCTTGAACTGCCAATTTGCTTGAATTCCATCGGCAAATGTTTCTATCACTTCTCTATCGGTGATGTCATGTATTTGGGCTCTGAGTTCTCCGAACCTTCAATAGTGTTCTCTTAAGGTTTCTCCCTTTCTTTGTTTTACATTTTTTAACTTTGCTGCTATCATGGGATGTGTTATTATCCCTGCGAAGTTGTTACAGAAGGCTTCTTGCAAGTCTTCCCAGTATTTGATTGATCGTGGTTTCAGTTTGTCAAACCATTGTAAGGGCATGGCTTCAAGTGCCATTGGAAAGTATAGAGCCTTGATGTCATTGTCTCCTCCCGCGAGTTCAATGGATTGTGAGTAGACTCTTATCCACTGTCTGGGTTCTACCTTACCGTTATACTTGGAGTGGTTTGTCAGTTTGAATTTGTGTGGTAATTTCAACGTTTGCAATCTTCCTGCAAAGCACGGGAATCTGTCGTATTGTTCTGTTCGGTTGAAATCGGGTGACCAGTCTCTTCTGTAGTAATCCATGTCCCCTCTGTACACAGATTCTCCATAATCTTCCGGGTGGCGCTGTCTCCACTCTGGTCCATTTTGCTCTATTAGTTTGAGGTGTCGCTCATGTTTTTTGGATGGTTGAGCAGCCTCCATCCTTCCTAATCTATGGAATATTGATCTTTTGGGTGGTTGTTCCTCTTGTTGTTCTTGAGGTGTGTCACCGTCGGGTTGTTGGTCGGGATTTCCGTCTTCTTTACTCTGTTCATCTACGATTCTTTCTTCTTTAGTCAATACGTTCAGTTCTTTTGTCAACTCTTCGATTCTTATCCTTTTCGTGTTTTTGACGGGTCCTCTTTCTGCCTTCTTTCTGTTGTATTCTGTCAGCTCTGCTTTGTACTTGTTCCAGATCTGTTTTCTTTGAGCAGCCCTATTTCTTCTTCCTGCTTTTGCCTTGTTCTATTTTAGCCTTGCGGCCTTGTTGTCGTTGGTTTCATTATCACCTTCCTCTTCGTCATCTGAGGTGTCCCCTTCTGATTCATCTGATGATTTCAAATCTGGTATTTGTGGAGGTTATAGGTATGGTTCTAGCTCTGCCATGTATACGATTCATCCTTTCCGAGTTCTTTTTGCTTGCTGGTTCTTTTTTCTTGGTTTGCATGACAGTCCTTGATGAATTTCGAGTTCTTTTCCTACCTGGAATGCTAGTTCTTCACCTTGGGTTTGCATTTTGGAGAGTAGTTTGGCCAATGTACGATGCATCCTTCTTGGGTTGTTGTCATTATCATCCCTTCCTGAGCGCCTTTTAGAGTTATGCTCCTTGTCATCACTTTCCTAAGACACTTTTCGTGTGTGGCTGTGGAGTTGCGTAGTCCGTATAGATTTGAGTATTTGGTTGTTTCCGAGTTGTTTCCGTCTCTGATCGTGGTTCGGTTGCGTACTTCGACTCGGTTTGCGTTTGATCTCTCTATGTTCGACTCGGAGTCGGCGCGTGGTGGCATCTCCCTTTCTGAGTCGGTTTCGTATCCGTCTGCTTTCCTTGAATTGGTTGGTTTGGAAATCGTGAGGTTCTTGACCTTCCGATCAAGTTCTTGACCTTCTTGTCGGATATTTCTTCTTTTCGGAGTCGGCTCTGAAGCTTTCCGTCATTGTCGAGTTTGCAAATCCATGATCCGAAGAAAAAATTCACAGAAAGCCCCTACCTGGCGCGCCAGCTGTCGATGTTTTGCCACCGATAGCCTGCCACGGGGTTACCCAAGACAGTTGTTCATGCCTCGGCGAATAGTGAAACCTTGGTGGTTGGACACGTAGGGACACAGTTTATACTAGTTTGGGCCCTCGACACAGTCGAGTAATAAACCTACGTTCAGTTAGATCGCTTGTTATTGCTCTGGTTTTGTAATACAAAGTGTTGTGCATCGCTCTACGTATCGGGTGTTACGTAGTATGTTCAGATGTTTTTTGGGTGGTACCCTCACCAGCCCTTTATAGTCCAGGGACTGGCTTCTGATCCTACTCGGTTACATACTTAGAGTCCTAAGCTGCGCTTTGGTCTTGTCGTCGTACCTGAGTAGAATTCGGGTTTGTGTGTTCGCCTTCTTTCGTGGGCCGAGTGATTGGGGCCCAAGACTCTGGTAGGCCAGTTAATGGGTACCCTATAAGATATCCCACCGATAGCCACTCCCACAGGTGCCCTGGGTTTCTTCAGAGATAGACCATGGTGGCTCGACCACGGTAGCAGGTGGTAGGGTGGTCGTGGCTTGAACGATGGCAATGCTCCGCACGATGTGGCCGTTCCTGACATCTCTAGCCCCACTATGTTGCTAAAAAGCATCATCTTAATATCGATTCCATAAGTTTTTAATATGTTAAGATCATGTTTGATTGAGCTTCTAAAAAGCACAAAGCCAACCAAACAGGTGAAATTTGAAGCTATTTTTTTAGAAACACTTGCTTTCATGTAATATAGTTTTGGAAGCACCTTGGACCCTGCTTTTAGGTTTTGGATTTTTTCTTCTTGAAATGGGTGGAAATAGAGAGTTGTTTCACAGATGTTTTAATGGAGATAGAGAAAGGGTGTTGGTTTTATACTTGTTTCAACTAGTAGCTTACAACTTTTTCATGGCATATAGCTCATAGTAGCCTTTTCACAGCTCCTAGCTCACAACAGCTTGACCACAACTTACAACTCAACAAAAGAGTCACTAAGATCTTGACAACTATAGGCTAAGTAAAACTACCTATATGCATAAGATCAAAGTAAACAATACACAAACATAAAAGGGGCTTAAGCATTTCTACCCCTGTTTTGAAGCAAAATGGTGATTTTGCTCTTGTTTTTTTAACTTTGTGATTTCACCCTATGTTTTTGAACTATGCTAAAAGTATTAGCTTAAAATAATAAAGTTTAATATGTCATTTAAGTTTGACAGGAGATAAATGTATAACTTAGTCATGCTAAATATACCATTATAAACTTTATTATTTTGAGCTAATATTTTTAGTATAGTTCAGATTTGGTGATATACGTATTCTGTGATTTTTTCAAGATTTTTAGTATCCTACAAAAATATGAATAAATTAACTATAGTTAACTTTGTCTATTTATGAAGGGGCAAAATTATCATTTTAGTGCAAAACAAGATTTTTACTTTATAGTTCTCACCATGTAGAGCATAGAAAAAAATTATAGTACAATTTTTGAACACTTTATATAATTGTATATCTATTTTATTAAAATATTTTATTATGTAAGGTGTCTACCAACAAATTTGCTAAGAACCAGAGTGTTCTCCAGCAAATCTCTTTATTTTAGATGTTTAATAGCAAAAGATGGTCACATTCAATGTCCAGGAGCCAATTTTCCCAAAACTAAACTAACAAGAGATAATTATCGCTACACAAGATATGAACTATTGAATAAATAAAAATAATGATAGGAGGATTATACTAATACCAAGCAATCCAAGGGAGAGAAGATGGCATCTCGATTTTCTCCCGAGGTTCACTTGCTTGTCGGCAAGATAATCTCTGTTGTGTTGATCACACACTTGGTGGTTTGGTGGCTAATAGGTGATCACAAGCCTAGACCATAACTTGGGCACCACAAGAACGGACCCACTAGTGAGGGTAACTCAATGACACAAACAATTCACTAGAGTTAACCTTTAGCTCTTCGCTAAGGAGGGTACAAGTTAACAGACCAGCTACGAACAATCACCAACATGTGCCGAACCTCCACGCTGTTCCAAGCCATCTAGGTATCGGCAAATACCAAGAGTAACAAGAAATCCACAGCAGAACAATCCCCAAGTGTCACTAGATGCAACTACATAAGCACAAACACTTCAAATCACTCAACCTCACTTTGATTTGCACTATCACAAGGAGATGAGTGGGAGAGAATATGCTTAGCTCAAAGGGATGTCAAGTATATTAAAATGGCAAGAGAGATCCCCCAAAGCCATCCAACATGTATATATAGAGCCCCCTCAAATAATAGAGTTGTCGCCCCTTTCACTAGGCTGTATGAGAGGTGACCGTACACGCTGACCGGACACGATGCATCCGGTGCATGAAGGTCGTCCACATGTCACTTGTTATGAACTTAGGCCATTTATCTCTAGCGGTTAAGTCACTTCAAACGTGTTGTTATGTTGCATCGGACGCGACAGGACGTGGCGTCCGGTCACTTTCAAAGAGCTCATGGAGCGACTGGACACGTTTAATCAATCCAGTCATTTTCAAAGAGCTCATGGAGTGACTGGACACGTTTAATCAATGATGATCGGACGCACTCAGCATCTGATGCGCTTTCTGTTTCCAGTTGTGTCCAATAGAACTCTTTATAGTCCAGTCATCACTTAGAGGGGTTCCAAAGGGCCTTGAAGCAACCAGTTGCGTCCGATCACTACGATGCATACCTCACAGTTACACTGAGCCTAAGGATAGCCACCAGAGGTGTTTGGTCCCAAGGAGGACACTATCTGGTCACACTCTGTCACACCCGGTTTTAAGAACAAAACCAGATATACCCTATATGTGAGCCCAGGAAGTCAAATCTCACATATAGCCACAGAATAAGGTAATATCAAAAGACAACACTTAAATACATAACATATAAGGCCAAAGAAATAACCTCAAGAGAGAAAACAACGGAAAGACACTCCGATCTTCAGGCGAAGACTCCACTCCACAGGGACCAACTGACTGGTTGATCACAAGCCTAACTGCTCGAGACTCTTGCAATCTGGTACCCATCCGGGATTTTTATCCAAAAATTGAAAAGTAAACAAGCGTAAGTACATCTCGTACTCAACAAGTATATATGGGGTTCATGAGGCTCAAAAAGGTTGACACTGGTTTACTGCGATAAGCATTTTTAATTCATTCAAAGCTTTACAATTGATGTGTCATAAGTTATGCTTAAGCCCCAAGTTAAACCACATGATCATATAGAAATTGAATGAATAACACAAATAGCATGATAAAGTGATTCACAAGTAATAACCAACATGTAAACATTGTTTCTGTGAGTTTTCCGGGCCGCTCGTGTCCGTGAGCACGGCTGATATATCAATTTTTAACACTCTACAGAGGTTGTACATCTTTACCCACAAGTCGTGATTTGCCCTTTCGCCCGAGGTAACGAACCTCTTAACCCACTTCCAAGGAAGGTCGGTAGGGTTCACTATGAAGTCTTTCAAAGGGGCTCGCTAACAAACAACAGACAGTACGGATCCATGGGCAAGGGGTATACGAGAACTCCTCGATGGTACATACGCGCAGCGGCAGCCACTCTGGCCATACCCTGCAACCGCTCGTCAATGGCAACTTTCGTGAACCGCCACATGCGAGAGAGTGACCCTAATACTGAACTAAAGCCAGAGCCATGTAGCTCTCATGGTTGTACTGTATGTCCTAGCTTTTGCTGACAGATAGGATCCTAAATCCATGTTGCTAAAAAGTCAAGTTTTACTTTATCATTTCATATAGTCATTAATCAAGATTCAAGATCATTCTTTGTTAAAACGGAGCACTAGCAATACTACCCAAATGCAAATATAACCCATAGGATTCCAAGGTTCAGGGTAACAAATCTAGGTAAGTCGTATTGTTGACACAAAAAGCGTCAGGATCTGCGAACACCTCGGGCTTATACCCGAATTCGATATCCGAAGGCGTGCCAGTCGATTTGACCAGTTAATCGACAAGGACGATAAATAGAACAAGATCTGAACGAGACAACGATGATGCGCCCAGATGTCAAGGCTCAAACTTGATCAAGATAACTAGAGTAGAGTTGAACGAGATGACAGCGATGCGCCTGAACGTCAAGGCTCAGATTGCTCAAACACGGAACTTACAAGGGTTGACGGAGGTCGATGAGTTGTAGCCCGTCGAAACTTGAAGAACTCGTAGATAACTAAACCTAATGCGGTAAAGGTAAATTACTGGTAAAGTAGATAAAAGAGTAATTGATATGTTTGATATGCTTGGATATGATCGTTTACAGCACCCCTGGGTACCTATTTATACTCCGGCAGAGGGAGTTGTAGATAGATACGACTCGTACCTTTCCTAAATAAAACAAACTCCTATTTTAAAGGAAATAACTAACTCGCGCAGGAGCCGGACTCAAACAATAATATTTTCCTGAACAAACTCTTCTATTTAAAGGAAATAAACGACTCGTGCAAGAGTCGGACTCAAACTTCTATAACAATACTGGCATAAAATCACCAGTTTCCTTATGTTTTTTCCCCGATGAAACTTTCCATCCACACATCCTTCCGATCCGCAATTTCCTTTTAGCGCCATCGGTAATTGTATGCTCACGTTAGCCATGTCATCCTTCATCGGCAACATCCGCTGACTTCTTCCAATCCGCAACCTTCTTCTATTGCCATCGGTAGTCTTCTGCTAACGCCAGCCACCTGATCCTGCTTCCATCGGCATCATCATTCATCGGCAGCTTTCCGTCCTCATCAGCAACAGGCTTTGCCTCTCATCGGCAACATCCCCTTGCCTTCATCCACAGTGTCTTCCTGCCTCAATCGGCAACAAGTCCTTGCCTGCATCAACAACATTCTCGTCTTTATCGGCAATCTGACCGGCAATATTCTAATACCGATAAGGAGCGGCGACTAGCCTTTTGCCGATCGGCACAATCCTCAGATCATATTGACACATGTCAAAAAACGGTGTCAACACGTGCCCCCCAATTTCGGAGTATAAGATATTTTATGCACCAAAATTTCTTTTACTGCATCTTTGGAATCATCGGCTGTGTTGTTCCCAGTGCACAAACTCTTCACGCTCAGCCTACCGATGCCCCCCAAGTGCAACAGTTGAAACACCAAGGCTCATCAAGTGCTGCTCCTAAGCTAAAATGTTCAAGGTCATCGACCTTAGTTAATCTATCGGCAACATATTGATATCTGCAGATGGACTCTCATCTTTGCGCCTTGGCCTTCATTGCTTGCCCTAAGATTCCCCTCTAGAAGGGTTTCCATCGTGACACAAGTCTTCTTGGCGGTTGCGCTGCATCCTCCTTTGAGTCTTTGTAAGACCATTGGGACACCATCGAGGGAGCTTAGTTTTCCAAACAGGCTGGTATTGTTTCTCATTGCTTGTATCCGTACCACCTCTTACGTTTGGATCTCTGGAGAATACTTCCTCATCGGGCACCCTTGCATTGGCCACCTCCTCAAGATCTTCTCAACAAATACGCTTGCCAAGCCTATCGTGTATGCTGAGCTTGCCCCCCAGCCGATCATGTGCTGACCCCTTTCCTTTGATTGGTCTGCCATAGTTTGATGCTCGATCGTCAAAACAAGGTTTCTTTTTTAACCGATCAGCAGGGTAATACCCATTGCACTCAGGGCAATTATCAGCAGTAGGTAGTTTGATGCCTTCTTCCCAATAGTGAACAAAGAAGGGACACCTCCAATGATTTTTATGCCGATGCCACTTTTGGCGCCTTTCTTCCTGCTACCGATGTTGATCTTCATGCCAACGCCAATCTTGTCGTGGCCGTCTATGCGTGATCACAGCGTCATAAAACCTTCCGGCGTTACTGCTATCATCGGCAACTATCTTGCCTTTTCTACCATCGGTAAACTTTCTCCCTGTTACTTCATGCACAGCTATCTGATGTCCAGGGTCTGCCGATGCGCTTTTCTTGGCAGTTTCCGATGTCAACACCTTAGCTTTACTAGTTTCCACCATGTTATTTGGAAACGAGTGCTGATTGATCTTCATCGGCTTCTGGGCTTTGTAATTTTCAAACTTAATGCACCCAGACTCAATTCCTAACTGCAACTACTGCCTAAAGACTTTGCAGTCATTGGTATTGTGCGAAGTTGCATTGTGCCACTTGCAATACCTGATTTTCTTGATCTCTTTGGTCGATGGAATTACCTGGTTAGGTGCCATCTTAATCTTCTCTTCTTGGAGCAATAGGTCAAACATCCTATCGGCCTTGGTGATATCAAAAGTGCATCTCTCAGCTTCTTTCTGATCGAACGGACAAGATATCGGCTTTTTATTCTCTACTAATTCAACTAAACCGATACTTGCTTCTTCGTCTGAATCTGTCTTCTTAGTTAAAGACACCTTTTCATCCCAATTTTCTCTAGGCTCAAAAACTTTGGTGCCTTGATCAGCAACCCTTCGCACAAGATGGCTCAAGCTTTCAAACTCTTGAGACGCATATTTGTCTCTGATGTGCGGCAGTAATCCCTGGCAGGCCCAATCTGCTAATTGCCGATCATCAAGTACCAAGCTATAACACTTGTTCTTCACGTCTCGCAGTCTTTGCACAAAGCTTTCTACCGATTCATCATTACGTTGCTTCAATTTGACCAAATCGGTGATCTTCTTTTCATGTACGCCAGCAAAGAAGTATTTGTGAAACTGTTTTTCTAGATCGGCCCAATTGATCACAGAATTTGGAGGTAGTGAAATAAACCATGCAAATGACGATCCAGATAACGATGACGAGAACAATCTTACCCTCAGTTCATCCTTGCTGACTGCCTCTCCACATTGGATAATGAATCGGTTAATGTGCTCCATTGTTGATATATCATCTTGACCAGAAAATTTGGTGAAATCTGGCACTTTATACCGATTCGAGAAAGGGATCAAATCATACGCTGGAGGGTATGGAGTCTGATAAGAATATGTATCAACCTTAGGCTTCATACCGAATTGCTCTTTCGCTACTTCGGCAATCTTATCGGTCTAGTACGCATCTTGATTCTGCCGATGCACTGACTGGATGTTGACTGGTTGAGCAGGTTGATGCACTTCCTCATACCTCTGTGGTAAGTAAGCTGAACCGGTTAGTGCAGGTGCAGCATCAATTCGTTGAATATTATGCATCGGCTGGTTTGCTGATGGACCGTCTTGAATGCTCACTAGAACATGCTGTGGTGAAGTCCGGCATGCCAACATCTCATTATGTATGTTCGCCTGAGGGTACTGCGGCGAAATACTACTTATCGGCTGGGGTGCCGATATTTCACTCTGCTGACTCATTGCCAGATGATACTACGGAGCTCTTGCCACTTGGTATCCAGGTTGCATAACTTGCTGCTGAATCAGTAATTGACCGATCCAACTTACATTAGATGTCATCGACATATGACTTTTCGATGGCTGATAACCAGGTGACGCTTGCTGCCCTTGTACCCTTGGATGATTGCCTTGATTTACGGGTACCATAGCTTGAGGAACCATTGCCGATACGGGCTGGTTCCCAATCGCAATGTCTTGCTGCATCGGCCAAGAACCTGCCGATGGTTGCGCATAAGCTACTCTGGGTATCACCATCTGAAGATTTGACAGCAACTGCACCGTTGGAGAGGATGTAGCGTAATGCATTACTAGAATCATCAGCTGTGCAGGTGTTGCCGATGCCACGGGAATCTTCCACCCTGCATTGCTATCTTGAACAAGTTTGGAACCAGCAGATGGACTTGGAGGCATACCGTATCCCCACCAGTTGGCGGAAGTTGGCTGACTCTGGGTCACAGGTCCAGACATTGTTGACGCCACCAGATTTGTATTCAATTGAGTGATGCTTGCTGGGTTCGATCTTGGTGACGTGATCTCATCGGCAGATCGGTTCATATGCGGTGAAGACACCCTTGGAACCGCCGATGGGATCATAACAGATGCTGATCCGAGCTGATGATACGCCGGATCAATATAATATGGTGCTTGTCTTTCCTCGAAAGTTTGCTTGACAGCATTGTATACAGTGTTGGACAGCACATTGGATTGGTTAATTAACACATGATTTAATGCAGAATTAACCATCTCTTGTAATTTACCAGGATCGGCGTCGAAAGTGACCTGTCGTGGCAATGCGGATCTTGCTTCCGGACTACTTCGCCGATTCTGTTGAGGCTGAAGGACTTCAGATATAACTGCTTGTATTCCTCCATAGCCCGCTCCATAGCCTGCCTCTGATCATCTCTCAGATTCGCTTCAGAGACTCCTATGACGTTCCTTGGATTGACATCGGTATTATCACCCATGATAGATGTATAATTGGTCCCACCGGGTGTGCCAAAAGAGGTGTTGACACAAAAAGCGTCAGGATCTGCGAACACCTCGGGCTTATACCCGAATTCGATATCCGAAGGCGTGCCAGTTGATTTGACCAGTTAATCGATAAGGACGATAAATAGAACAAGATCTGAATGAGACAATGACGATGCGCCCAGATGCCAAGGCTCAAACTTGATCAAGATAACTAGAGTAGAGCTGAACGAGACGACAACGATGCGCCCGAACGTCAAGGCTTAGATTGCTCAAACGTGGAACTTACAAGGGTTGACGGAGGTCGATGAGATGCAGCCCGTCGAAACTTGAAGAACTCGTAGATAACTAAACCTAATGCGGTAAAGGTAAATTACTGGTAAAGTAGATAAAAGAGTAATTGATATGTTTTATATGCTTGGATATGATCGTTTACAGCACCCCTGGGTACCTATTTATACTCCGGCAGAGGGAGTTGTAGATAGATACGACTCGTACCTTTCCTAAATAAAACAAACTCCTATTTTAAAGGAAATAACTGACTCGCGCAGGAGCCGGACTCAAACAATAATATTTTCCTAAACAAACTCTTCTATTTAAAGGAAATAAACGACTCGTGCAAGAGTCGGACTCAAACTTCTATAACAATACTGGTATAAGATCACCAGTTTCCTTATGTCTTTTCCCCATGAAACTTTCCATCGACACATCCTTCCGATCCGCAATTTCCTTTTAGCGCCATCGGTAATTGTATGCTCACGTTAGCCATGTCATCCTTCATCAGCAACATCCGCTGACTTCTTCCAATCCGCAACCTTCTTCTATTGCCATCGGCAGTCTTCTGCTAACGCCAGCCACCTGATCCTGCTTCCATCGGCATCATCATTCATCGGCAGCTTTCCGTCCTCATCGGCAACAGGCTTTGCCTCTCATCGGCAACATCCCCTTGCCTTCATCAACAGTGTCTTCCTGCCTCAATCGGCAACAAGTCCTTGCCTGCATCAACAACATTTTCGTCTTTATCGGCAATCTGACCGGCAATATTCTGATACCGATAAGGAGCGGCAACTAGCCTTTTGCCGATCGGCACAATCCTCAGATCATATTGACACGTGTCAAAAAATGGTGTCAACACGTATGGTAACAAGATTAGACACATGCATATGATTTGATTTAAAAACCATCATGAATAGGATATCAAGGGAAATCCCATATAATACTTGCCTTGCTCACAAGGTTCCTGCTGCTCCTGCTCAATAAAGAGATCCTTCTTCTAGTTCTAGTCTTCAAAAGATCTTCTAGTTTTAGCTATGAAAAAGGATGGATAAGGTATTTCAAAGGAATACCTAATTTGGATTAAGTCAAACTTATATTTGGATCTTAAAATAAAAGTAGAACTAATCATATTTTATATATAAAACAAGTTGCATAGTTATTAATCAAGTTAGGAGTTAACCATAAAATTACAGTGCTATTAACATGGTATTAAAGATCACTAATTTAAATATTAATTCGTTACGAGATCAACGCAATTTGAACGGGTCGAATTGGATTAAAACGGAGAAGATATGATTTAAACAAAATTTAGAGATTAAACTAGGAAATTAAAAAGGCATTAAATAAATATTTATTTTCAAATTTTGCAAAACAGATTGATTATGATTTTATAATGTAGATAAAAACTCTACGGATCTAACGCAATTTTAATGGATCAAAAAGGAGTTAAAATGAACATTTTATGGGTAAAACAAGTTTGATGGCAGTTTTGTAAATTTAGAAAACGCATTTGGATGAAACAGATAAAGTTAACGGTTTCTAAAGACAAAGGCGTATTCCAGAAAGACGTTTTGGACGGCGGGTTAAGCATCAAAAAGATTAAGGTCTCTTTTGCAAAATGCGCAGGCCGAACCGGTATCGGTCATTTGGATCCGTCCGATCTTGATTCAGCGGACGAGATTAGATCGGAGGGGGAAGGGCGGTGGCGCGGTCGCCGGAGACAGAGGAGACGACGGCGCCATGGCCGGAGGCGGGCGGCGCGATGCAATCCGGCGAGTCCGAGCATGAACCTCTACGCGAAAAGGTCGGGCAGAGAGAGGGAGAGGTCGCGAACACAACGGCGGGGTTGGTCGAACCGATTAGACGCCGCGTGCGGCGGTGCTCGCGGTACGGCAGGCACAGAGCGGGCGAAATAGAGGGATGTGGGGGGAAAGGCGAGCTCCTGGGGCTCTTCTTACCACGCGCGAGGCTCGGGGACGTGATGAAAGGGGACGGAGGGAGCTCGGCGTTGAAGAACGGTGGCGGCGGCTCTGTGTCTTTTTTGCGGCGGCGACGGAGGTGTGGTGGGGCTCCGCGACGGCAGGGTGGAGGCGGTGTGGTGCGGGGGCGGGGATTAAATATCCTAAAGGCGGAGCCGAAGAAAGGATGGGGATCCTCCCGGCGTCAATCACGCTCGGCAGAAAGGAACGCCGGCGTGCTTGAAAAGGAAAGGGGAAGGAGGAAGAAGGAAAGGGGATCGGTGGGGCTGACGCGTGGGGCCTGCTTGCCAGCGGGGGAGGGTGTTGTGCGGTGCGGGAGAGGCTGGGCCGGCGCGCTTGGGCCGGGGCAAGCCCATGCGGGGAGGAGGGGGGTGAGGACTGCGGGATTGGGCCGAGAGAAAAGAGATCTCGGGCCAGATTAGGAGAAAGAGAGAGAAAAGTCTTTTCTTTATTTTCTTGATTTTCAAAACCATTTTCAAAAACCCTTTTGAAATCTCTTTTCTTTTGATTCATTTTATTTTATTTCTTTTACTTTGAAAAGCTCTTTTCAAAACAAGTTTCCATTTAAATTTTGAAAGAGTTTTTAAGGTATTTTCATAAACCTTTTTGAAACCCACTTTTTAAATTATTTTTTTTTAGTTTTAACAACACCATACAAACATTAACTCATATGCAGAGGCATGAGTGCAGAAACATGTTGCTAATTAAAGGGCAAATTTTAATTTAATGAAAACTTTTTATTTTCCTATATTTTTATGAGCATAAAAATTAAGAATTAAATAAATTCAACTCTATTTTTTTCAAAAAGCAAAATTTGGGGTGTTACACACTCAGTGAACCATGCACCTTCTCGAACTTCTCTACCCTTGCTCCCATGTGTCTTACACAATGTGTACCACCTTTTTACATGTGTATTAGCATATTTTTAAAGAATTTTCAAGGGTGTTAGGATAGCACATTAGGCCCTAATGCATATGCATGTATGATTTTTTTTCTCATGGCACTTGATAACCGTTTTAACCAAAATTATCCTCTCTTCATAGTATGACTATTAATTCTAAACACATTAACACCCTTTATGGTGTCTTGAGTGACAAAACATAAACTTATTTGATACCTTTGTCTTGATCATTATGATTTTTTTTCTCTATCTTTTTTTTCTAACTTTGAGCACTTGAAACACTTTTGGTCATCATCTTTACTTATGACCATCATCTAGCTCCTTCACTTGGATTGGACCATCCTATCTTAATCAAAGACACTATTGACAAATGATTAGTCCAATAGTTTCATCAATTAACCAAAACCAAACAAGAACTTTCAACAGTTGCCACTGCTATGAACTCTTTTGCCCTCTACGCCATTTCTATCACTAACAGTGTCAAACTGCGGGTGTGAAAAGTAAAATACCATCTGATCTAAATATGCAATTAATTTTTAAGTATATTAACAATCTCAAATAAAAAAATCAAAACTAAAAAGTTATAGAGCTCGTCAAAATCTACAATATTTATATAAAAATTTATCTTCATTTGATTGCGTACAAAAAATATGATTTTGTTAAGATAGTAAGTTTTTTTTTCATAACTGATTAGTAGTTTATTTTTATGATAACATTAACAGAAGTTAATACGGATAACTTTAATCAATTAAGTAATACAGGAACCTTGATAAACCCCTTGCTATCCAGACGGTACCAGGCCAGGCGGCCAGCACAAGTTCAATCACATTTCTTATGAATATTCTTAACCCCGTACATGCAAACAGTAGTGGCAACTGTTGTTAACTAACTAGAGCGTATTCATGTGCGCGAGCTGTCATGCTCTGCAGCTCATAAAGCCCATTCGGAATAGTCACAGAGCCGACCGGCCAAGATGAGATCGCTGCTGCCTGCAATTGCATGTTTCACAAAGCTTGGGCATGGCCCCACGGCCCCGACCCGGTGCCACACTGCCACATGTGAATGTGATCCTGTTCTTTCGTTCCGTTCTTTCACAGGTCAAAAGGTAAAACCTCTCATAGACGTGTCCAAGAAAACATGTAACTACGGTTTCGTAGTTTATGTTTGATTAAATTTATAATAAATATTATTCATATTTATAACTTCAAATTAATTTATTAGAAAATACATTTCATAATAAATTTAATGATACTTATTTGATATTATAAATATTGATATTTTTTATTTATAATTAATCAAACTTGAGGTATTAAACTGTACCACTGTGCTAGAATTGCATATTTTTTCTAGACGAAGGGGGTAGCTTCGATTTGCTTCGCCTTTGTTAGTCTAAGATCTATACTCTATTCGGTATTGCTTCTCCACCGGTTCGTGAAGCTGTTTAGAGCCATTTTATTTCAAATAGGGTAAAATGAAATGGGCGTGTTTGGTTCTTGACCTCGCAAAACGTGTCTGGCCAGGCAGCTTTCCAGGCCATCGATTTCTTATGTTTGACGGCTGGCTCAGGTTGCTTGGACTAGCACCCCCAGGCCAGTATATCAACCAAACAAGCCCAATGACCTCTCAAACCGTGCTATCAAAAAGATATGTTGAAGGTGATACTGAGAACAATGACTTCATCTCATCCTAGTGGGCCCTACATGAGGTACTATGAGAGCATGTTTCAAGAAGCTCTACATGTAGAGCTATTTAGTTTGATTTACCCACAAAATAGCTCCAACTGGCAGCTTTCCAGGCCATCGATTTCTTATGTTTGACGGCTGGCTCATGTTGCCTGGACTAGCACCCCCAGGCCAGTATATCAACCAAACAAGCCCAAAGACCTCTCAAACCGTGCTATCAAAAAGATATGTTGAAGGTGATACCGAGAACAATGACTTCATCTCATCCTAGTGGGCCCTACATGAGGTTCTATGAGAGCATGTTTCAAGAAGCTCTACATGTAGAGCTATTTAGTTTGATTTACCCACAAAATAGCTCCAACTCTACCAATAGAGATTTTTACGAAGGTGAAGAAAAAAAACGGTTTTACTAGTGAAGTAGAACCATGTTATGAGTTGAATATTGGAACGTGGTTTGACTCATCTATAATAAGCATAATTATTATCATATTTCTAGTGCATGTCCTTTCCTAAGGTAAAAATAAGAATTCGACACTAAGCTTACTCCCGGTAAAATGCTACAATGGTATTATCTATACGCTTGATGTAGACATAGCCCGATCTTCCAATAGGTATGATAGTGTCGATTGGTGGAGACTTGATGTTCACAATCTAGGTGTGTAAGATACAAAGATGATAGGAGATATAGAAACGGTAACATGACACCCTCCTAATAGGATCTAGAATCTAAGCAAAACTTGTCTTCTCTCTACTGCTAACTAGCTAGCTATAGCCTAGAAGGATATCTAGGAATTAGAGTTTCTAGCTGATGCTCTGACTTCTTCTTATGAATGAATTAGAGTTATGCCCTGGAGGGAGGTCGGGGTCTGATTGTATAGCCCCTCGAGATGAACTAGAGCCCTCAGATCAAACCAACCTTAATTAACGAATTAGATCTAATCCCTAAGGCGGTGGGAGGCCATGTGAAAGGTCCTAATGTGGCTAGAGGGGGGTGAATAGCCTAATAAAAAAAATCTACAAGCACACTTAGACAAGTGATTAGTAAAACAAATAGCTATAAGCAAGTTTAGCACTAGCACTACCAAAAATATGCAAGCCACCTATTCAACTATTCTAGTTACTATTGATCCTATAGCACACAAGGTACAACTATCAAATTAGATGATTATAAAAGAATTATCAATTGCTAGAAATGAACAAGATACACTAGATATCTAAGTACTCTACTTTGTAAGAATGTAATCAAAGTCAATGCAAGAGTAGAGTTGAGGGGGGTTATACCAATGTGATGCTAGAATATCCAATTGATCAATCACACATATGAAATCCTCGGCAAGAAGATAGACACAATAATTTTTACCGAGGTTCACTTGTTTGTCGACAAGCTACTCCTTGTTGTAGCGATACACCCACTTAGTCATTCACATGCTAATATGTTTTACACACCTAACCCGCAATCGGGTGCCGACAATCAACACAAGATGGGGATCCACAAGCTACGAGCAATTCACTAGAGATGTCTTTTGTGAATCTCCCATAGGGAAGGTTCAAGAACCCCTCACAACCACTAATCGGAGCCGAAGACAACCACCAATCCTCTGCTCAATGACCCCACTGCACCAACCATCTAGGAGTTGACAAACTCCAAGAGTAACAAGAGAAATTCACAATGATGCAAGCCCAAGTGCCACTAGATGCGCCAACGCGATGCAAATGCACTAGCTTGCTCTCCCAACTCACTAGAATGATCAATAATCAAGCAAGTGTAATGGAGTGGAATGTCTTAGCTCTAGGTGTAAGCAAGTGAAGCAAATGGCCAAGAGTCATGCCCCTAAATTGACCACCATGCTTAAAAAGGGACCCAAGGCTAAAAGAGTCGTTGGCCCTAAGACCCTTAAAAAATCAAGGTAACCGAACACGACTATCCAGTGCACCGGGTGCATCCGGTTTATGGATCGCCGCCACATGGCTTCACCATTCAACCGTACTCGTCAGATGCCAACGACTAACTCACTCAAAACACATCATTATGTTACACCGGATGCTCTCAAGCAACTGACCGGACACGCTACACCTAGCATCCGGTTGTTTTCAGTAAGCATTCAGAGAGGGTTTTTCTTCACCTGATGCATCTAGTCCCTAGTGACCGGACCCTAATAGCATCTGGTCCATACACTCAGTGCACAAACCCTCAACCATCATATGCATGAATAGTGCAAACAACACCACGTCCGGTCCAGGTGTGTCCGGTCATTTCCAATAAGGTTCCAGAGTCAACTTTGAGTCACTAGACGCGTTCGGTCAACACTGATTGGACTCTTTTAGTATCTAGTGCTCACTCAATAATCAGTCCAAGGCTAGGGTTAGCCACCGAATGCGTCCGGTCCCATGGGGACCATCGTCAGGTGCTCAACAATGAGCACTTCTTCATATCTATTCTCTTCACCCTTTCTCACAAGTGCTAAACACAATGTGTATCACCTTTGTGCATGCGCGTTAGCATTTTCACAAGTCTTTTTCAGGGGTGTTTACTTTGCACACTAGGTCCAATGCACATGCAATCAAGTTAGATCACCTAGTGGCACTTCATAACTGAATCACTAAAATTTCTCCCTTCTTAATAGTATGGCTATCGATCCTAAACACACTCACACCCTCTATGGTATATTGAATGCCAAAAAAAAGTCCTATCAAGTTATACCTTTGCCTTGATCTCTTTTTTGTTTTTCTCTTTCTTTATTTCAAGTTGGAGCACTTGATCCTCCAAATGTGATCTTCACCATCTATCACCATGATCACTTGGCTCCATCACTTGATGTTGTATCAACCTATCTCAAACCCACACTTAGAGATAATTGGTTTGTACTTAAGGTTTCATCAATTACTCAAAACTAAACTAGGGCTTTCACCATGGTCCAAAGACAGCTAATAGGTGGGCCCAGGGGAGGCCGGCCAACCCCACCCTACGGCGGTTCACCTCTTGCTTTGGTGGGTTTCCGTCTGGTTTCTTCTGAAACCTTCTAGAGTTGGAGTCCACATCTAATCCCATGCCTAATCCTGACATGTGGGTCTATCCTTACATCTTTTCTTATAGAGTCCTACAGAAACACATATTTGCCAAATCTTTTGGAATTATGTTAGTTTAAACCCTAAGTCCATATTGGTGATTGCATTTATGCCCTTTTCCATTAATAATTGATAACAACATTAGGTAGTTATCTACCATCAACAAGTACCAATACTAGAGCCACCGTAGCTCCATGCCATCGTTGAGCTGATGCATCATTCTGCCCTTAGACGTGCACTATCAAAATGGTGGACTTCTCCTAGTATTTTTAAGTAGTAGTAAAACACTACCACTAGTCATGGCACATGGGAATTCTCACTAGGAGACATTTGGTAAGGAAAGTTTATACTAAATTTTGAATACCAAAACCCTAAGAAAACTCCACTTCACTAGGAGAACTTATAAATTTTGGTTGTGGTGCATGTCGTAGCAACTAAACAAGCAACTATAGCTCAAATCACTACTAATCTACTAAAAATGATTTTAGTGACATCTTTTTTTATTTCTCAAGCCAGAAGGATAAAAAGACCTATCTTTAAAAATATACCTTGTATATGTGAGTGCTTATGCAGCTCACCTTTTAAAATAAGCCCAAGGTCTAATTAACACATGTGGACCACCATAGCTTGACATATCAACAATGCTTGGATTCTCTATCATTCTCCAAACCACCTAAACACTTCAAGGCTCTTGTTTGTGTTTTTGGTTATTGATGATCACAAGAACATGTGGCTAACTCTATTTTGTTGAGTTAATGACAAAAGGTTAGTTACATTGAAGCCACATGGGTTTCTTGGCCTCCGTTGATTGGGTTCAGCATATGCCACAAAGATATTCTAATGACATGATAGCGTGTCTAAGTCACTAAGTCCAGACTTGGCGTTGGGAGCAATTATGCTTAGTGTTAGGCCATTTGTTTATCTTTTGGTTGTACTATTAAGGGGCTTCAAGATTAGTAACTTGATCAAATATGAAGTTAAGATCATTTTGATGCACACATGAATGGACCAATAAATAATCCAGCGCTAATGTGTAGAGTTGAAGTTCAACTTGGACATGCTTGATGGAGTGTACAATATGATTTGGTGAAATCCCTATGTTTAGTTTTGGTAGTTGAGACAACTAGTAGACTAACCTTTTAGCTAGGTTTGTTCCACACCCAGATGGTGAGAAAGGTTTGGAGATGAATGAAGGGTGATCAATATAAATGGAGTAAACTCACACTTGGAAAAGAAAAAAAAGAGAAAAACAAAACCTTATGGAATGAAGGCAAAGGTATAAGCTAGAACTTGTTTTTCTAGACAAGACGCAATAGACTACTATTAAGAGGGAAGTCTAAAGTATAATAGGCTATCTAAGTGCTAATAGATGTGAAATAAAATGTCATATGCATTAGACCTAGTGATGTGGTGAGATGCAGGTGAAAACTCTTTGAAAAATGCGATCACTTGCACATATGGTGGTTACATGTGGGAGTTAACACATTTGAAAACAAGGATGAAATGGACCTAAGTGTGATGTCTCTACATCCACCGGATTAGTCTGTTGCTTGCCTGCAAGCACTACTAGAGCATGCATTATTTGTAGAGGTGCACATTGTTACTCAATCGAGGGCTAGGGTTAGCTACCAGATTAATTTGGTGGTTACCCTCTGATAGGCATCAGAGCATGTGATTACATCACTCATAGAGAGGACTTT
Organism: Microstegium vimineum; assembly: GCA_022036555.1. Taxonomy (NCBI): domain Eukaryota; kingdom Viridiplantae; phylum Streptophyta; class Magnoliopsida; order Poales; family Poaceae; genus Microstegium; species Microstegium vimineum. The sequence goes on along the minus strand of CM039119.1, from coordinate 46,334,985 downwards.
TGATTGACTGCATTTGATTAGTCTAGTGTGGTGTGAAGCTTCGTAGTAATCGATGGCTGAGAATCAGTTCTTGAACCTCTTTGGTGGACACCGAATTAGTCCGCTGGTCCACCAGAGTACCTCATCGGAGCATGTGTTACAAGTAGATGTTGAGGGTTCTAATAGCTAGTTTGAAGTAGGCCAGTACATAGGAATGCACTATATTAACCCAATGATGCTAACATAGGGGCACTAGAGCATGGGTTAGGGAATTTTTGATGCAGCGCGTACTCCAATGGGTGCAAGCTAGTAAGCAATGGATTAATCTAGTGCCTATGAGACTGGGCATCCAGCCAACCTCACGACTAGTTTTTGGAGGGGTGCTATTTATATGTGTTGGCTAGCTCTTTGAGAGAGCTGTTGGCATTCTAAGCAATCCAACACATGTGTGCGCCTCCAAGAACACCTCCCACTCATCTCTTGACTTGTGATTGGCCAAAGTGAGTTTGGGAGAGATCTAGTGCATTTGCTTTGTTGATTTGCATCTACTAGCAATTGTTCCTCGATTGGGCTATGGATTTATTGGTACTCTTGGTAGTTGTTGCCACCTAGATGGCTCAAAGCAGCTATTTTCATTGACGGGGGTGTTTGTGATTGTTCTTCGCCTCTAACCAATGGTTTTTGAGAGGTATTGATCTCACCTAGTGAAGTTGCAACATGATACTCTAGTGGAACGCTCATGTCTAGTTGGAGTGAACCATTTAATTGATTCTCGCAGCACCCAAGTTGTTGGTCTAGCTTGTCATGCTAGTTAGCACATGAATCATCACTTTGAGTCATCAAAACATAGATGTAGGTTGCCGACAAGCAACCAAACCATGATGATAAATCATTGTGTTGATCACTTACCCTTGTTGGTTTGGTACTACTCTCACTTGCATTTACTTTCATTTCTGTTGGTTATGTGGTAGTTGCTTGGTGGAGTAGCCTCTAGTTAGTTTAATTTTAGTAGTAGAGGAGCTTCTTAGTTTCTCACTAGTCTAGCTATCTAGAGTAGCTTAGTGTAGCTAGCAGCTTTGTGTGATGTTGTGATGTAGACTAGAAATCTCTTGCTTCTAGAATTGTATAGAGGCTTGCTTGGTTGTTTTAGAGCTAGAGTAAGTATTGGCTATTAGGATAATTTTATGTACTAATCACCTTTGCTCTAGTGTTGTGGTTTTGAAGAAAAACAAATAGGCTATTCACCCTCTCTAGCCATCTAGATCCAATCATCTTGTTCCATGCATATTGATGTGCAATGACTAGTTCAAGTTGGACATGCTTATTGATGTGCATTGTATGGTCCACTTTTTATCTCATTGGTCACAAGACATCATTCGGTAAGGAATATCTAGACAATCTTCAACAGTTACCATTGCTAAATAGTCTATACAGGAGCACCGTGTGATATGGTGCCCCTTAGTGAGGTCTGACAGATCATCTTATGGCGCTTTATTTAGCAGATTTTTTGCAATAATTTGATGCCCTCTCATGCCTATTGGCCATGTGTGTGTGGCTCATTTGGAATATATTGAGAAGGGATCAAGGGCACTTCTAGTCGAGGAGAGTGTTTATGAGTGATCTTAGTATGTATCCTTATTCTCTTGGCTTGGGTTTGATAAAGTGACGATTGAAGAATTGTCTCCCATGTAGAGGTCCTAGATAGTCTAATGGAAGACTAGGTGTCCTTCCTAGATGACTTGATTGTTGGAAGGCTCCTAGCTTGGTGCTTGTGTTGAGACTTGCCAATTCAAAGGGTTGAATGGGTACTATTAGTGACCCTTGAGCCTTGGTGACTCAAGGGATCTCGATCCTTTATGGGTTCGCCAACATGGATTAAGGGGCAGTGGAAACTACTCGACACCATGGGAAAGGTATAGTTGTCTCTTGTCCACCATTTTATTTCTTGAGCATTACTTTTGTTACTTATCTTGTTGTGTGGTTGTGATATTTTATGAAGCTTATGTTAGACTTGTTTTCATCTTAGTGTGTTGCACTAGCTAGGTTTCATTCTTGCAATATTCTAATGACTCTTCGATAGTGTAATTTAACTAAGGACATAGCTTAATGTGATGACCCTAAGGATTTACTTTAGTGCACTTTTGTAGAAGCTCTAGGGTTAGTTCTTCACTATGAGTGAAGTAGTTTTAATATGTTAGTGTTTGTTGCTTAAAATTTTTTATAGCCTCAATTCAGCCTCTCTTGAGGGTCATTCGATCCTTGTACTGCTGCTCCTCTTAGGATCTCTCTCTCTCTCAGACTTGGTATGGCTTATTTGTAGTGAGGCCATTGAAGCCACAGTCTCCTTCTTCTCCCTCCCAATAGATAGGTGTGGAGGTTGGAACAACATAACTACATGCAGTTCTTTTTTTCCAAGGAAGCCCTTCCATTTGTGGTAGGTCAGAAAAGGTCCATGGAAAATGGAGTAGAATGGCTGGTCATCGATGACTTGGTGAGCGAGAAATCAAAGAGTGTGAGAAGGATAAAATGGCAGTATCGACGAATTCACCACCAAAGGTTTAGGCATTTCTAGGGGAGTCTTATTTTGTAGTTTCCTAAAGTACAATAGCATCTAAAAAAAGATTTATATTGGTAACAATGCCTCTAGTGTATAGCTTCACTTTGCAGTTTCATATGTTAGCAATAACAACATTTAATTGCTATATCTATTGTGGACCAATTAGGTCATAATGGGGTTTTATTTTGGTTTTAAAAACCTAGGATGGAACTATTTGCTCACGGTGGGGTTTTGTTCCAATAAATGTGTATAGGTTTCGTCTAGATGAAATATATTAATTATGTCTTCACAAATTTCTTGTCTTGTTACTACTTTAGTCTATACTAGCAAATGTGCCCGTGCGTTGCAACGGGAATAAAGTTTGTCGTGTAGTCACCTAGAAGATTTATGATTTGAAGATAGAATCAGATTTCATAGTGTCACAGCCTCACATTATTTTCCTTGCATAGATTTAATTTTCATCTATTAGAAAAAAAAATTAAATATATTAAATTGATAGGGGCATATTGGTATATTAAATGAAATTCGATAATTACATCAACCATTTACTACTATACATACAGTCCATTGTGGCTATCGCCGCATCCATCGATCCGTTTGAGTTACAACGAAACATAATATATTTGTATGTGTTGGCACCAAGAATGAGACATTTTTATATAACTAAAACACTGTCAGCAACCTCAGAATCAAGGGTAGAACAATCATATCATGAGCATATTTTATAAAATAACAAGTTCCACATGTCCATGAGTATTTTGTTGCAGGATTGAAGAAATGGAGCAAAGGAGACCCAGTGGGACCCACATAGGGGGTCGGCCGACCACCCTGTGGGCCCACCAGGTCTCCCCCCCTCGGCCATGATCCAGGAGAAGCACCTCAGAGTGATTTCCAACCATTGGATCACTTTGTGCTTTCTCTCGACGGCTCACATGCAAAATACATGGATCCATGGGCCCACACTAAAGAGATCAACACGACAATCACCCCAGAATCAACAACCACCACACATGACAAGTGGGACCAACACTGGGAAGGACGAAGTGGGCCAGAGACCCCAAGGGGGGGTCGGCCGACCACTCCCTGGGCCCACCTGGCCCCCACTTGGTCCCTGACCAGTGGGGCCACATCCAGAAGACCAAGGGATGGCCCACTGGCCATAGGGGAGGGTCGGCCGACCGCCCCCTAGGTCGGTTTGACCCCTGCCAACCGCCATACTAACCAACACATGTTGGAAATCCATACCATCCATCCAAAGGCGGTTCAAAGTCGGTTGGCTCCAAGGGTGGAGGATTGAAGCTCCCTGGATCGTTGATGTAGCGCTGGAGTAGCCCCTACTCCACCTCCCACTATAAATAGAGGGTCATACCTCCCTCTCTAATCATGATGTAATCCATACAAACCACTGTTGTTCTCAAGTGGAGATTAGTCTTCTCTAGAGTGAGAGTTAGAGTTGAGTTGAGCTTTGCTCGGGCTTTCCGGAGTTGTCTTCCCAAAGGATTTGGTATAAGCTCTTGTATCTTTCCTTCTTTGTAAGACTTTACTTATTTAATGCAATATTCCTTCTTTACTTTACTTAGTCTTTACTTTATGCAATATTATACTTGTTATAGTATTGTTGTGGTTTATCTTGTCAATTAGTTGTTATACATTAGATTGAGATCCTTGTGGCCTTTCCTGTATGCGATAATCGCCTGTCATAGGGTACTCTAGTTGTCATATACACAATTAGAGTAGTAAGAATAGGTGTAAGCGTGGTGCTTATACTTAATCTTGCCTTTGGTTATCGCTTGTTGTACGGATTATGTGTGGTAGCTAGAAAGAGAGTGATAGCTTTGTCTAGTCTTTGTATTCCACCACGTGTTCTTAGGCAAGTTCTTAAAAGATAAGACCCCCGTAAGAAGAGGGCGCGGTCCGGTCGGAGTTTTGTCCTCCTACTGATCTATCCCCTCGCCTAGCATACTTGTATTGAGGAATCAATCGATGTTTGTCTCAACTGAGTGCCATAGTTAAACCCTCAAAGGTAGAGTTGGAATCACATGAGTCCTTTTACTCTCTCGTTGTCCTCCCACATAGGTATACTCACTAGTCATCTCTTACTTATCTTTACCGGTTTGTTACATCATCACTTTCCTATCATTATATCAATTACCCCCTTACACTAGTTGATACTAAATTGAGGTGATCTCTACGATCTCTCTTTTATTATTATTTCTAGCTCTGCTTTCCCTTGGGAGAATATAAATTACGATACCCCGGAATACTCCTGGATGAAGTGCTACAACAGTATAATCTGTGCGCTTGCGGATTTATCCAATAGTCATAAGAAATACCAACAGTATGTGTTACAAAGAAACTTAATACACGTAGAAATCGAACTTCATACTTTGTTCGATAGTTGGGGAAGCCGGACCAAAAAAAATGGGAGAGAGAAATTTTGCCTCTTTGTTATTAGGTATATGTGTGTGTGTGTGTGTAAGGACCTGAATAGCCTAGAGGGGGGGTGAATAGGCCTATTTAAAATAAAACTTAATAGCTTCTATCAGTCGGGCTCGACACTGCCGGCCTTTAGCCCGGCACTGCCACGGGTGCCCGGCACTGCTGCTCTCTGGAGCGGCAGTGCAGGTCACCTGGACAGAGCTGAGCACAATTCAAAATATATGGAGAGAATGGAAAAAGTACTTGAACCAAAACCTTCCTAGAGGTGTAAGGAACCTCTAGCACCACTTGAAAGTGGTAGCAACACACCCACCAAGTAGATCGGGTCCAAACCCTAGAAATCATCTTGAGAGCAATGTATGTCAAAGTAATAAGGCAAACACACGGTGACACAAGATTTGACCCGTGGTTCAGCTCGCCACCAAGGCTTGCCTACGTCCACGTTGTTGAGGTGCGCCACACAAGGCTCAAGCTTGCCACAAAGGCTTGCTCTTTCCTCGGTCTCAAGTCAAGAGAATGAACTCTTGAGATGAGGGGAAATGTATTAGCAATATGGGTGTTACAAACCTCTCTAGGCTGCCACACGAAGGAGGCAAGCTCAAGGGCAACGCCTAGCCGGCTAGGAGCAAGGCTCCAAGAGTAACAAACTCAAACCATCGGCCACCACGCAAACCAAATGCTTGTAGGAGTTGAAGATCCGAGGGAGAAGCTTCTTCTCAAGCTTGGAGGCTCAATCTCTCAAAGGTTGATTGGAAATCAATGGAGGAGAGAGTTGAAGCACTAAGGGAGAAGGGAGAGCAAGAAGGGAGCTTCTCTGCTGTTTTCACGACGTGATTCTGAGTGAATGGTCAATGTTACCGTTGGGGGAGTGAGGATATAAGGTTATACCCCCTCACTGTCAACGGGCAGAAAACAAGTCGCGACAGTGCCGGCCTGGAGCCCAGCACTGCCGGCCTGGCAAAGACAGCAAGGAATGAATCATGGAATAGCTGGTTGTTTTGCCTACTATGTATGTGGAGGTGTATGATGTATGAAAAGATATAGCATTTGGTTCACTTGTTGGCATGCGTGTTGAATCACTCTTAATAGTACGGCATACCTAACTCAAATTCGAACTATAAAATGAATTAAAGTCCTTTTGATCTTGTTGTCATGCACTTTTGTAATTGGAGAGGTCCGCCAACCTGTTCATCAATCTCCTTTCATTTAACCTTAAGTGGGTTTTGGTGATATGATAACGCAATTAGAGCACTAATGAGACTCTTCAAGTATGACAAGCAGGTTAAATGAAAGAAGTTTGATATAATATATTTATATTTCGGTACGAGCCATGTTAGAATAGAATTCGTATGGAATGTTGTTTTCGAGTTCGGATTACATACACGACCCAATAGGTTTTTGGAATCGGACTCAATATAGATATATATGATTTTTTACCTTTATTTTGTACGTAATTGTATTTGTTTGGACTCAATCCTGGAAGGCCCAATTCTATCCCTATTAGTATTAGTATAGAAAGATAAATTTGTACGTAATTGTATTTGCTATTTTGGACTCAATCCTCGAACGCCCGATCTTATCCCTATTAGTATTAGTATAGAAAGATAAATTGAGTTATATACGGAAAGTATATATATCTTATTAGGACTCTTATACAATATTTTACTTTCTTTAATAGACATGTTGTGTGGGAGAGAGTAGTTGGAGTAATTTTTGAATGGGCCGGACCAAAAAATTCAGGTGGAGAGAAATTTTACCTCTTTATTATTATATATAGGTATAGATATAGATTTATTATTAGGTATAGATATAGATATGGCATCTTATTTAATGAATGATACTCTTACAAAATATGAATTGAAAATAGCCGTATTTATGCTTCTGTTCAGCCCAGCCCAGCCGGGAGAATGAAAACTCATCTAACTTTTCCTTCCACATAAATGTCAAAATAACAGTAGTGTCGACTAGGTTGCAAAGGGACCTGAATCTCCACCCATTCGCACCAAAGAAATGATTTATAGTTCGTGCTACTGGCTGGAACCATCAACCTCATCTACCTGTAGCTTCAGTTGCACAATGCATGTTTGAAACACAGGAACTTCCTTCCCATGTTTATCTATTTTTGCAAAGAACAGCCCAATACACAGGAACCAGGGAAAAAAATCTGGCATCTATAATAGGGTTCCACTCTCCTTGAGGCATTGCGAAAATTCCTGTTTGATGCAGCAGAACATTATGCGCCCTTGACTTTGATCGTATTCTCACTACAAAAATCTTCTCTGTTTTAGATAAACAAACTGGCAAGCCAGCAAAGTGACAAAACTACGTTTATTCATACAGTCACCTGCCCTGTTCGTTTTGCTAAAAAGCCAAGCTGAAAAGTACCGTTCACTAATTTGTTGTGAGAGAAAAATACTGTAGCATGGCTCATAAGCTTCACTGATAAGTTCAAGTGAATAGAGAAAAAAATAGTCACAAGTGTGGACTTCCACAGGGAGTAAAGACCACCATTGGACAAGAAGCAGAGAAGTCTAAATCAACTGCTAATCTGGATTAATTCCACCCACAGGAAAATTAAGATGGAAAGAATAAATAGGTAATTTGAACTAGCATGTACTTTACTCAAATTACAATACAAGGGTGTAGCAGACAAAGAAGCTGTAGATAAGAATTTCGAGGGGTCAAATCCGGTTGTACACGCTACAAACAATCACAAGGGTCCTATACAATACATCCACCGGCCAGCTTGTCACCGGAGACATAGAAGAAAGAGACCAATTGTTGAGCATTTGCCATTGCAGGAGCACAAATCCAAGCTCGGAGCGCTTTGCACCTCCCCTTCCTCCGCTCTCTACTCGGTCGACGACGTGTCCGATCCGTAATCCCATGCAACCTCATAGACCTGAACCCTGCGGTGGAAGCTGCGGTGGCAACCGCAGGCCGCACACTTGAGAGCACCATTGGTGCTCTCCTCCCCTTCAGCGATGAACTCCCGGCATCCATCGATGGCATAGCCTCCAGTGCTGGCCGCATGGTTACGACGGCACTCCCCGTAGCGCACGCTGCAGCACGTGAACCGCACGATCGGCTCACACCTTCGCATGATCAACAGCCTCTTCATCGTCAGCTTCCTCCCTCTTTCCAGCCAGGCCTTGCTTTCAGTACAAGATGACTCCCTCTGCATCACACGATATTTATAGCCATCTTTCCTCCAGTCCAGCCCCTCTACCTAAAGCAATGTTACCCATGGACCTGGTGGTATGGCAAGGCACGCAAAAGTTTTACATGACCATTCACTCATCCCTGTGGAGCAGTAGAAGACCGAATTGGGCTGGCGGAATTGATGGTCCAGCAAATTCCACCACACAATCTCAGAGCTGAATAATTCTTGGGCCATTAAGACAACCTTAGATTGGAGCCCCTTTTTGCCCTACCTCATTCAGTGGCCTTTTCCCCTTCTATCTGTATTTTTTTCCCTTTCTCCCTTTCATACCATTAAAGTGACCAGTGAAGGATACTTGAATCCTAAGAATCCCAAAAGAGTAGGACCCTTGATAGAAAGTATGTCATCGGTATTGATGCCAGCTTAGAAATCTAAGAAGCCAGGGTGCCTGCCTTTGCTCAATTCTTCAGCAGGTGCAGGTCACAGCCATGCAGCTACCCTAGTCCTGGTTTCCCTTCCTGTGCAATAGATTTCCCTTACTGTTTCAGCATGTGCGATGTACGTGGACACAAATTTATATATCGATATCGACTCCTAAACGACAATTCACCTGACGATGACAACAGGAAGGTAGATCAATTATACGCTTGAAAAAAAGGAGTCACAATCAATCTATCCATGCAAAAAGACAAAGCATATCATTATCAAAGACATAACTTTTTTAATATATTTTTTATCCAGAAAGGTAAGTGAATCAGTTGCATTATCAAAGACAATCAAAGAAGGCTAAAATAAAATTTAAAAACCTACGTGGTTCAGGAGTCAGGACCAAACATAACAGAAACATTAAGGCCTCAAAGGCCAGCACAAAATGCTATGACCTGTGGCTGGTCCTAACTTAGAGTGGGTACAAGGCCACCATTTCTTCGGTACAGGTCACACATCTACACTTCAAAAGCAGAGCTGTCCATCATCTGGCAAATAGAAATAGACAACATAAATTTTCAAATTTAATGTTACGAAATATAATGTTAAGTACCTTGCATATTGTAATAAGTGTTAAAAATACAAAACATATGCAGAGATGCAGGAAGACCTAGCTTAAATTTAACCTAGCTACCTAGGTATCCCATTGTCAATAATAAAGTAGACACCCGACAAAAAACAGAACCCTGGGCTGATTAGCATAGTACACAACTCACATGATCAATATCAGATTATCAGTGAGCTGTACCACTGTGCTCATAGGTCAAAGATCCCTGTTCAACTTCACATATCCTTTCTTTCAGATCAGCCTTTGACCAAAGTGAAGAAAAGATTTAGCATGATTTGGTCAATTATATGGCACCTAGTGATAAAAGGAGCAGGGGAAATAAAAATTCATGATAAAAGAAAACAGCGACATGCACCGGGAACTATTTAATGATATCAATGGGTTAGCTAACTTATCGGATTTATTTTGATAAGAAAGGCAACCAAGAAACCTACAAATTCCTAGCTAGTGAACTTACTGCACAGTTCAATTGAGTTTCAGGCGGAGAGGTTAGAAGGATTTAAATGCAGATACAGGGAACAATGCAACTAAGCATCAGGGTCTGTTTGTTTCCCAGGGCAAAAGTTTTGCCCCTGTTACATCGAATCTTCCGTCCCTAGTTTGGTCTATTTAAAATATACTAATTAAAAAAGTAATTCGTCAGCCGGAGGCAACTTCACGAGACGAATCTTTTAATATAAATTAGTCCATGTTTTGACAATGTTGTGCTACAGTAAACATTTGTTAATTATAGATTAATTTAGCTTAATAGAATTGTCTTGTTAAATCGCGCATGGACATGTAATTAGTTTTATAAATAGTCCATTTTTAACACACTAAACTAGTGCCGAAAGATTCGATGTGACACGGCAAATAAATTTTACACGGAACCAAACTCGCCCTCAATAGGAGGGAAATATGCATAAAAGCTCAACAAGATGTTTGTAGCACCAAGAATCCTTGCCAACAATGTTAAACACTCATTACACAGCTGATCGACTGTACTGAACTACTTACGAAAGAAATTTTATATGACCTCGCAAATTGAATAGGCGCTCCATTAAACAACTCATCAATGCTGTCAAACCAACAAATCAGGTGTCTACTCGAATTTCGAATGGACTTACCGAATAAAGTGCACTCAAGACGACACGTAGGCTGTGTTTAGATCTTGAAAATGGGGTGAAAAAAATCATGTAGCACTTGTCACGTTACACTGTAGCAATTTTATTTTTATTTGGTAATAATTGTCCAAACATTGATTAATTAGGCTTAAAATGTTCGTCTCGTAAAGTACAACAAAACTGTGCAATTAGTTTTTTATTTCATCTATATTTAGTACTCCATATATGTGCCGGTATTTTGATGTGACGCGAAATAGAAATTCGATGTAATGGGGATATGATGGAGATGTGATGGAAAGTTGGGGAAAGTTGGAGAAAGTAAACACAGCCGTAGCTCAATATACAACAATTTTCAGACACTGAAGTAAGGTTGTGCATCACCCACGAAAGTAGAGCATAAGCGATTAACGCCTATGCCTCGCTAGAGACTGATATAAGCTGGAGCCTGAAAGTCGGTAGGTTCAGTACTGAGGCTAATATAAAATAAATAAATAAATTTATATAGGAAAATAAGATTGCAAATCGCAAGTTCGCAACAGGCAACAGCTAAACGACAGAACAAAATCCAGGAATCAAATACGTATGAACATCAAAATATCTAGCATACTACGGTTATGGAGCCCCGCGAGGGATCATATCGTACCGCCCACCGCTGCGAGGAGAGAACCAAAGCAGAGAGATTTCAGTCGCCGTCGCCGGAGTGGCTGGCGTTGGGGAGTCGGCAAGGTGGTCGTGGGCCTTGTAGGGTTTAGGTTGATTGATCCAGTACGGCTTCGGGCCTTTGGGTTGGCCCGGAAACGGAAAGGCCAGGGCCTCAATGGGCCGAGCTATGCTGACTAGTTCACTTGGCTGCGAAGTCCTCATGGAACTACATGTTTAAGAGAGATGGTACTGGCCGACAAGTGTTCATCGAACTCATCATCATTAAACAACAGTAAATTACTTTTTGCAAGAAAATAGCACGCGAAAATTATCCCGAAAGGCCTTATATTTCCAAATTATATGATCGGTGATGATAATTGAACTTTTTGAATGATAAAAGTTATGGGACCATCATATTATCTTGTTTGTACGGAGTATCTCAAGAGAACTAGAGAGAAGTATATACATAAACCTCTTCATTCATCGAAGCGTATCGATCACAGTTGTTTCTCTTTTAACCGGGCATCACATTGTCACGGAGGAGACGAGACACTAACAAATTAAAGCAAAACTTTGGGAAACCCAGATGCACCTCATGCCTGATGCCCTGATGCCTGCGCTGCATGCGTTGTTCGCCAAATTAACCGCGTACTTGTTGATTTTATTGAATTCAGGTTCGTACTGCTCGTAATGGGCTTTGATCACTTCGTTTCCTGACAAGATAGGATGAATACGTACGCGTCGATATTTTTTCAACTTAAATCTTAGGGATGGCCGCCTCTCATATCGATCAGCTCCCTGCCGGTTGCCGTCGCCGACCATGCTCGTACTAACTACTACTGCGGCTGCGATCCACATATAGGGTTGTTTCATGGGCACACCATCAACAACCGGTCGTCCTCAACCTCCATGCGGGCAAGGCAAAGGTGATGGAGCTAACTGGCCTGGCTATACTGCACTGCTATAGCCTGCAAAGGCATAGGCAGGGGACGCTCACTGAATTGAAGCCGGCCTCTGCTACAGCCTACAGCTTCAGCTAGCGCACAAGAACGACTGGCGTCTGGCGGGTAAACAGTCAAATCTTGCCGAGATGTTTCGATCGATTGCGTGAAATCAAATTACTGAAGAGATAATGCATATATATGCTGGAGTGCTTTAATTTGCATGGAGGAGTCAAAGACAACTTAAATGATTTAATTTGGAAATGTAAAATTCCTTTAAAGGTGAAGATTTTCCTTTGGCAGGTCTTTCATAACAAACTCCAAACTGCAGTGGCTTTAGTTAAAAGAGGATGGCATGGTAGCCCTATGTGTGTGTGCCATAAACCTGAAACAGTCAACCACATTATCTTTGAATGTGTCTTTGCACAGTTTATCGGGTGCTGTGTTAGGGATGCCTTTGGGTTTAATGGTTTTCTAGTTTCAATTCAAGAGATGGCCTCTGAATGGTTGCCAAGGCGGCTAGGAATACCTAAGCGCTTATGCTTTTCTTTTTTTGTAGGTTTGGCTTGGTCCTTGTGGAAGAATAGAAATAAAATGGCTATTGAAAAGATTTTCCCAACTAACCCAGACGCTGTGATTCATGCTGCTCTCAATCTCATGCTGATGTGTGGATAGAATTGCAAAAAGAGGCCAACAGGAGCAAGATGAAGGAGATGGTGCAGTGCTTAATTGACTGGATGAGGAAGAAGGATCAGCACCTAGACTCCTGTTCTGATATCGTAGTGATATAGACCCTGAGGGATCTTTGAGTGTAGGTTTGGTATCTGTTCTCCATGGGTGGAGCTTATATTTGACTTGCTTATGTGGAGGGTTTTTTTTTTCGGAACTGGTAATCCCGGTATGTAAGAACATCTATATTGACTTTCTTAAAAGCAGAGTAAAACTCCTTTAAAAAAAGTACTTTGATTTGCATGCATGCTAATTTTCCCTTATATATATCTCGTCTGAATGGGTTGGATCGATCGATCATGTTGAGGCCGCTAGCTGCAGGGTGCTCTGAACAACGGCGTCAGAATTCATGCGTTACTGGACAAGTGATAGATCGAGCACGAGCATTTTGTGTGATTATGGATAGGCCGACTCGACTATCGGACGAGTTGGATCCACCATCGCATTCCATCCATCAGGCAATCAGTCCTCAACAGTGATAGATCGAGGATCTCACAGGCGAATTAAGCACAACCGATCGATGGGCCACGCATTGAGAGGAGGTGGACGACGACGCGCGCGTCTATCATGCAGGCATCTCGTCGTCGTCTGGACCAAGGACAGATCATCTCCTTTTGGAATTTGGATGAATAAACATGCACTGGGGTGCGGGTAGCCTGTCAGGCTGTACTACCCATTTCCATACGCGCAGCGCAGTGCAGACGCGTACTTCTGTGCACCACACCACAGTGCATAGTCTCGGAACTAGACACGATATTATACTACACACAGTAGCTAAAATTAACTAAAAAATATTAAATAGTTTCCAATATTAGACAAGTATGAAATATTGCAACCCAACATATTCTTATAAATAGTAAAGGAATACTATGTACTCCGTAGTACTTCCTCCGTATCCTAATTAGATGACGTTTTGAACAGCGACACGGTCTTCCAAACACAACTTTGACATCTTGTTTTTATAAAAATATTTATAAAATAATGATATATATATATTTTTATGAAAGTATTTTTCAAGACAAATTTATTCATATAACTTTCACATTTAGAATCTCAATAACTTAAAAGTTATTGATAATTTATATTTTCAATGTTTGACTTAAAGCTTGTCCAAAACATTATCTAATTATGATACAGAGGGAGTACGTACTAACAGTAGTATACATCAACGTGAATAAGCAAGTACTACTGATATATTCATATGTACTATATATATATATATATATATATATATATATATATATATATATATATATATATATATATATATATATATATATATATATATGTGTGTGTGTGTGCTACATACCGTCGTGTACTCGTTGCCTCCATCCCTATTTTCCTTCCCTATAGTATGTACGTACGTACGGGCAAACTTTATTCCATCAACACAACTTTATAAATGGAGCCGTGCACGCCCTACGCGTACGATCGCCGGAGCACCACAGCACAGTACTTAGCATGCATGCAACTTACACTTGGCTCCGGGTCGTCGCGCGAGTTAATGATTAACGATACTCTTTGTTGATTGATCAAACAGCCCAGGGATCCGAAAGAACTCCATATATGCATGCATATACAAATCCATACAATGCAAAGCCTGTTTTGGTTGGGTGACTTAGCCTCAACGAGGTTTACTAGATAATAATGCAGTCGGTACACAGGGGCGGATCTATATGGGGCCTGGATGGGCTCCAGCCCCCCTACACTCAATGTGTCAATGAAAATATAGAGGAATTGAATGAAAAAAAAAGAGAAAAGAAAAAAAATAGAGAAATTAGAGGAAGAAGAAGAGATTAGTCTCTCCTTCAATCTTGTTTTAAGACGTTGAGGGAGAAGAAAAGAAGAAAATAGAGAGATTAGAAGAAGAAGAAGAGATCAGCCCTCTTTTAATCTTGTTCTGGATCCGCCACTATCGGTACATGTTTGGTTGCCTGGTTTATGCTCCTAGCCAGGCTTATGTGGCAGAACCGCCTAATTTAACACACTTCCAGAGTACTTGTCTTCCATTAGACACTAAGTACTTCGGAAGCGCACTAAACTGAGCAATTCTGTCGAGCACACCCAGCGGGAGAACTCGAAGATCCACATTTTTCATCAGGATCATAAATGAGTGAATAAAGCTTACAAACTTCTTAACCATTTCATACATCACTTTATTACAATATCAGAGTATTACATAAGTGGAATACAATAGCGGAATTTAAACAACTTATAGGTACATGAGTTTATACATTTTAGATTCATAAATTTTATCTTGCAGCGGAGAATTAAACATATGATCAGAGTTACAGTAGAAATAAATATATATATCAGGATATGGCGAAGCATTAACATGGTGAATATTTATATACATGATATGATAACAGGTTATAAAATTTTTCTTTCTAAAAACTTTTGGTGAGGTTTATAAATAAACACTACAATCGTCGCGTAAATAGGAATCCTTGCTGAGCCCACCAGGAGGTTTCCACACACAAGAGTCAGCTCTATCATCCACCTGTCACCTACAATAGGGGAAAAAACCCTGAGTGCTCAATTGTACTCAACAAGACTTACCCGCCAGAGGGAAAAATAAAAGACTCCAAGGGTATGCAAGGTTTATTTGGCTTGGTGGTTTATTACATCTGCAGGAAGCATTACTACAAGTACATTCTTAGATTTATTTTATTAGCAGTCAAATTAGTTCATTAACCAACCATTCTAGGTAAGGACCTATTCTACTTCCAAGCATGTGATAAGCAATCAGAACCATTTTATCATCTTTCTTGTTTCAGTTCTTACTACGGTGCTACACCATAGTCAAGTCGTACCGCATAGCGTGGCGATTCGCGAATCAATGTAGCCCAGCTGGGTACCCCAAAACACACGCCTCATCTGCACCTCAGGCATAGACAAGACCAATCTACCACTCTCCTGTCCAGGGGTCCAGGTCCCCGTCCAAACTGGGACTCTAAGCCCTTGCACCTGAGTCCCGACTCAGTGCAGTGCTTATACCTCAACCCAAAAATCACCGGTAACAGTCCGTCCAGATAGAGCCGAAATCCAAGACAAGAGAGTAACAAGTCTTCCCGCTCCCATAAGCAAGTATGTGCTCAGGATAATAAGTCTGTGACCTGACTACCATCCACAGCAACGGACGGTTCCTAATCGACACAGGCGGGACAACGCAACCAGAGCCTCGCTCTGTTTGCCCAGCCAAGTCCCAATCTAATCCAAGTAGGGTCCCGCCCGGTCTCTAATTATTATCCATATATATATTCCATGAGATAGTAATATGATAACAATAATATATTTCCTATCTCTCGCGAGTGACAGGCAATCACTCGACTTCTACCGAAAACCTGTAGCGGAGCAATCTACACGATCATGTCATACTAGTAAGACTAATAGGATAAGGATATATATGCAAGTGGGCTTCATTCAACTCCTTGAAACTTAATGCATAAACATTTAGTAAAGTGCAAAATAGTAGGGGTTATGCACCGGGGCTTGCCTGGATAAGAATTAACCAAAAGTTAGCATTCCATCACTCGGACATGATCACCGTAGCACCATCCTCTTGGTTAACATCAATCCCTCCGGCTGATCCATCGATCCATCATCGTTCCTATTATGATATGCAATGCAATATATGAATGCATAGAACATGCAACACATAACATAGTTATACGCTTATCAATTTCTTATTAAACATACATGCTGTTTTAACGTCATACAAGAATAACTAGTTTGAGACTGATATTTTTATGAGTGATATGTGTTACTGAAACATGGCTACTGCATAAATTTCACATACACAGGTTTTATAATTTAAATACTATAAAAAGACAAATTACTATTGCAAGAAAACGTGTGAGAGCAAGATAAATATAAAACTCTACATGTTCTGTAAACATATAGCCATATTATGCTGCAACATGATATAAAGACATCATATAAAGGTTGTGGAACCATGTTTCATATTTTTGGATATATAAATTATTTATAGGACATTTAAAATCATTTAATAAGCAACATACAAGTTAAATCAATAACTCCATCATACTGCATACACTCGACATGAAATTTTTATCACAGCACACACATGGCATCACTAGACTACCATAAAAATTTCACATCATTTGGAGCATCAGAACTATATATATATGAATTTAACACTAATTATCAAAGATAAAAGAAAACAACAAAAACATTGCACTAACATATATCATTTTACTACTCTGCTGCATAGATACACTCTCAAGGATTCCAAAACATATTCATTTGCTATTTTACAATTTCTCTATGAGTTATTATGATTTTCTAAAGTTTCAACCGATTATAACAATAACGAAAAAGAAAAGACATATAAGACAAACACTTTGCGTTAAGGTTCCTAGACGTTTTCTCAATTAACCCGCAGTACAAAAGATACTATGCAATACTATTTACATGAGACAAGGATTTACATTGGGAACCCCGGAAAGGTTTCTATTCTATTTTCTCACCCTTCTCTTCTTCCTACGAACAGAGCTGAGTGCACGGGAGTAGTCCTGGTGGCCGGAGCCGGTCATGGCGGGGTAACAGCTGGCTCTTGCGGCCAGCAAGGCAGCGCAATAGCTAGCAGCACACAGCACGCAACAGCTAAGCTTGGTCCTTCCTTGCTTGCCAGCAGCAGCAGCAGCAGCAGAGCAGCGATGAGCTCGAGCTTCGCACAACCATGGTGGCTGCACACGCAAGAACGAGAGCAGAGAGAGCGGAGCTGAGCCAGAGCTGTACAAAGGGAGGGAGGGAAGCATCGCAAGGCTCGGCGTCCTCAAGAAGGTGAGGCAGGGGACAAGAGACACGAACAGGAAGAACTTGGAGCGACATGCATGAATTCAAACGACCATAACCGCAGAGGCTCGTCGACGGCGGCTAGCGGGACATGCTAGACAGAGGACCATCACATCGACACTAAGACTTGGACCGGACGACCATGATGCGGCGAGCAGCGGTGGAACACATGGGGGTCGTGTGGCTTTGCTGGCTGCGTGCCTGCTCATGAGACGACGCGACATGGACGCACAACAACACCTTTGTCGGTGATTTAATTAGCGCTTTATGCGAGTTTAACTCTGAAACCGAGAAACTCGCCTTAATAATTATTCTTAGGTCTTAAACTAGGTGCTAAGCAAGCTCGTAACACCTGGAGTGTTACAGCTTAGCTAATGTAACTAGACCCCTTTAGCTAGGCTTCGTGAAAACGCCGAGGATGGTCGTTCCCTGAAGCCAGGCTCGTGGAGGCTGGCCCGTATCGGATCACCTTCCCACCACCGCATGCATCTCTCATGTCATCGCCGTTGCAGCCTCGAAGAATTCCGCGCACCGTTGGAACCTTGGAGAACCCTTCCTGGCGCATATGTGACCGTCCTGCACTGTGTTGGTGCATCGGTGAGCTTGCTAGCACTCGAGACAAAGGTGAACACGAGTTGGAGCAGCCCCTTGTCCGCAATGCCCATGTCATGGTTGTTGGCGACCAACAAGACAGGCGAGTGTGGCCATAGTCTCGTGAGGCAAGGGTCCGACAGAGGTGTGCGTCCCTAGCCATGATGAGGGGATGGATGATCTCTGTTGGGGCGCAACTTAGGTCATGTAGCTCCTGGATGGAGGAAGAGCTCCGCAAAGGCGCGGCAGCGAGGTCACTGGCATGGCGCACGCGGCGGTGGTTTGTCCCTGCGCTCACCAATGTGCTCGCAGAGTTGCTTTGTGTCTCCTTTTCCTGTGCGCTCACAACCTGTTTGACAAATATCTGACTCGAATTGGAGGCAATTCTATGCAAAATAAACCATGCAACCAAACACACCATTTGCTACCCATGCTTAGTCAATACATACAACCAAATAACTAGAGATTGGCTTGGTGGAAACAGGCTAAGTCGCTTGGAAGGCTAGCCAGGCTAGAAGGAAATCAAACACACCCATATATTCTTTGTGTATGCTTAGATGCTCAATTAATGCAACTCAATTGTATTACCATGCTTCAAAGGGGAAACATAGAGGTGTAGAGAAGTGCACCAAACACCCTATGATGTAGGTAAAATGCATGAAGTATATGTATCTATCAAACACCCCCTTCTGTGGTGGCTAGTGCCTGGCACCGGCGAGTGCGAGAAGACATGGAGGTAGACCGAGTCGATCGAGTCAAGACGGCGGACGAGCGGGTCGAGCAGAGGCTCAGGGGACTCGGAGTCCGACCGGGCGAGGACAAAGTGGCTCGAGTCGAGTGGTTTGGTGGTTTGGGCCTCAAAACCATCCGCGTCGGTTTCCGAGTTTGGGCCGCAAAACTCGGGGTTCGGTAGTTGAGCCGAAAGCTACCGGTGGCGAGTTTCGCGGGTTTGGGCCTCAAAACCCGGGCGGAGCTTCCGAGGAAGCGGGGATGGCACGTGGCGGAATCCTGGAGGTTGCGTCGAGGCGACGGCAACTCCTGGCAGGAAGCGGGGCCGTCCATTCAAATCGAGGGAGATATTTACCGGAGCTTGGACTGCAATGCTTAGGCTAGGTAGTTCACTCATTGTATCTAGGGGGTTCTTTGGGAAATAGCCAAAGCCTCTAATAAATAGAGGATGAAGGGGTATCCTCATTCTTGCTCTTGAACCCTAATCACTTTGTCCCAACTCTCTCTCTCTCTAACCTCTCTCTAGTTCATGAGATCCCTAGGTTGATTCCACCAACCTTTGTAAGAACTCGAGTTTGTTGCGAGGAATCGGAGGCCGTAACCTCCGTAAGCCATGGCGGCTTCGACTTCGTGATTGTGTCCCGTTTTGCTTGTGTTCTTCGCGTTTTTGCTTTTGCTCCCTCTTTTCCCGAGATGATTTCTCTTTGTAGGGAGTGGCTCTTGCAAATCCGTTTGAACCAAGTTGTTCGTATTCGAGAGGAGCATCTTTTCACTGAAGGATCCTTCCTCAAACCTCTCGAGTACACAGATCGGGCGATTTCTTTGCGGCGTTCTTCGTTTTCTCTTTTCTCCCCCAAATCCGAGTGTTCCCGTTTATCCGACTCAAATTGAGCGATGATTTCTTCGGGATAGCTCCCCAACTGCACTAGGATCATGCCTACAAAGTTTGGTTGCAGTTGGTGATCATTTGGTCGAGATTTGGGAAGATTTGGCGGAGAGAGAATAGCTTTTCGGGGTTTCTGCGCGTTTTTCGGGGGCGTCGGACGCTCCGAGGGTTTTGCATCGGACGCTGGTGCATGCTGACGTCAACGTCCGTCGCTCGGTTTGTCTGGATTTTTGGTTTGGCGTCGGACGCTCCTCAGAGTCCGTCGCCGACCGTCCGTCGCCTCTCCTGTTTCTCAGTTTCTGTCAGCCTCTCTAGAAGGCCGACGGACGCTCGCCTAAGCGTCCGTCGCGTAGCGTCCAACGCCAACAGACGCTCACCCAAGCGTCCGTCGCCCAGCGTCCGGCGCCATGCCTTCAGCTTCTCCTCTGCAGGGCTCTCTGGAAGGCGACAGACGATCTACGCCTAGCGCCCGTTGCCCTGCTGTTCAGCGTCCGTCGCCTGTTTTTCTGGCTGTTTCGCTTGGAATTCTTGCCTCTTTCTCATAGGGGTTGAGAACTCTTCTTGGGGGTTTCCGGTGAGTTTTCCTACACTGTCGGTGAGCTCTCAATTCTCCATTTTCGTCTGAATCCCCGCTCGCATTGCTCGGGGGAGGTTGAACACCCAGCAACTGGGTTTGGTTTTTGGGAAGAGTGGCCCGAATATTTCGAGAGAAATTTGAGGCTCCCATTCACCCCCCCTCTGGTCGCCGTTCTCGGTCCGTCACCTTCCCTCAAACTAATGATGGATCAAACAAAACACTAAATTTGGAGAGAAAATTATTGTGTTGCATTTCATGCATGAAGAAATCACCAAGCTGAACATCTGAAAGCATATGACGAAGGTCAAAACTTGATATGTATGAGGCGTCAATGCTAATGAGCTTGGTAAGCTCATGTGCTTTACAAGAACCCAAGTAATATTGATTGGTGTTGTAAGAGATAAGGGTTAGAGTAATGGTAGTCACATACTCACATCAACATCCTCAAGTAGCCATCATAGCAATGTCACCTTCGTAGTCCACCTCTTGGTCAAGAAGAAGCAAACGAAAAACACATTAAGTAAATAGAGAGCGGTGATCACAATAATTACCAGCATATGGTGCATCAGAGTATGTTTGAAATTGGAGGGAGGTAGAGTGAGAAAAGAAATTATGGTGAGAAATGGTCAACGAAGATATCACATAACATAAAGGAGGTGAACATACTAGACTTGAGTCATAGTATCATAGGAGCACCAATGAACTGACTCATAATGTAGATATAGTGAGAAATATCAAGCCTTGTAATAGAATATAAATGATACTCCAAACAATACCATGATAGTGAGTGAGAAGGTCAAGAGGCTCACATTTAGTAGGTCGCAAGTGAACACTAAGCTCCATAGGTGTATCAAGAATGCAGTAATCAGTGCGAGCATCACAAGGATATTGGGAATGTACTTCTCCTAGGATATAGGTAGATGCCATCAGACATGAAGATGTCTCTATACCGAGAAAGTGAAGAATGGGACCCAAATTAAGTATAAAGTAACTAGTGTAGTTGTAGTTAAGTAGCTAGCTTTAGTTGCTTAGCTAGTTTAGCTCTCTAGTGTTGCTAGTTTAGTTGCTATATCCTTGTGTAATTGTGTGCTTTAGCTAGTAATAGAGTTCATTTTCTACTAAAATTATGTAGGGGCTTGCATTGAGTGAGATAGAGCTAGGCTATTAGACTTTGCTATTTTGCCAACTACATAGCTCTATTGTTTGTGAGTTCGTAGAGGATTTTTTTATAGACAATTCATAACTCTCTAGCCATATTAGATTCTGATGAGGACATCCCAACCATGCATGCTACTTCAAGTACTAAGCAGCCATCATCAAACATATAGGATACAATTCAAGGTCCACTTACAAGAAGTCGTTTTAGAAAATTACAAGAGCAGGTGAATTCATTCCTTATTGATCTTAATCTTGATAATTTTAAGAATGTTATACTACCCAAGTGTTATATTTTTGTTGTACTTAGATATACACATCAATAGGAAGATGTTACTCTACATGAAGAAAAGCTACATACCAAAACGGACCAGTTCGGACTAGTCTAGTCCAAAACGGACCAGTTCGGACCAGTCGAGTCCAAAACGGACCAGTTGAAGAAATGTTCATATCTCTCTACCCCGAGAAGCTTTTGAGGCCCATGTGGATATTTTGGAAAGCTCATCAAGTCTACTTTCGAATGCAATAAACCTCACCACTTTTGGACATCCCATTATTGAGATACGAACAGATTAGTAAAGACTGTTCAGAAGTTTAACAGTTTCACGGGACAGAATGTTGGCACAAATTCCCGTGAGAAACTGTACCATTCTATAATGTTTCATGATGCATGATATACATGGATGGAAAGCTTATTTAGTCTACTTTCACACCCAAAAACGGTGCGTCATTTGGACTTCCCAATATGGAGATATTATCAATTTACTAAAGACTGCGCAGAAGACCAATAGCCTCGTGAAGCCACTTCAGAAACCCATTTCGTGGAGGCCTTTTCACATTCTTAGCCTTTTCATTTCTATCTCGTGTTTACACCTATCTAGCAGGGTTGTTGCTAGTATATATAACCCCATTACATCATAGGAAATGGAGACTTTTGATAATTGAAATATAGAACCTTTGTTCAGCTGCGTGCAAACAAACCCTAGAGAGAGATTCTCTACCCCTTTGCTCTTGTGTTTTCCTTCACGGAGATTACAGAAGCGGCCGCGTCATCGGCACCCAATCCGTGCTCCTGATCCTCGAGTTCAGGTTGCGTAGGTTGGTTCTTTGAGAGTGTGGTCGGGCGAATCCTTGGTTCAGGCTGCCGTAGAGAGATGGTGGTTGGCTCCTTGTGCGTGTTGTCAGGTTGCACTAGTTATAGCTGCTTGTAGCAAGTTATCGGTCAATCTTTGGCTAGTTATCAAGATCAAGATCCTACGCCGTGAAGATCGGGACCGACCCCTCATCATCTGGTATCAAAGCTTCAGTTGCCACGGTAGGATTTTTATCATTAGCTACATATATTTGTGTTCGTCCTATCCACTAAAAAAGCCATAAAAATATTCTGTTATAACCCTTTATTTCAATTTGTTGTTCTTGTGGGTTTGGTTAAATTTTGGTTCATTAGAGTCTTTGTTTAGTTGCTGATCATACTTTGCGTGTCCTTTAAGCTTCTTTCATATATTTGCAAATCCCTAATATAAAAAAAATCAGAAACCCGTATCATTCTTCACGTAAACTTTGATCCTACCAAGTTAGAACACCGATGGTTGTGTTTGTTTCTAAAAAAAGTGTATAATTGTTATCTTTGGTCTTGTTCTTAGTTATAAAAAAAAGTGTGTCAAAAAAAAGAGAAGAAAGAAAAGTGCAAAAAAAATAAGTTGAGAAAGGTTGAGACAGAGAAGTCAAAAGTTTAGTTTGTTTGTGTGCACAAGTTCTGAATTTTAAATCAAGTTAGACAATCAGTTTATTATCTATCTTTTGGTGCAAAATTTTGCTTGGGTTTGATTGCAACACTTGCATCCTAGGCATACACCTTGTTTGCATCAAATCTGAAATTATCTTTGCCTGTGTGTTTGATCCATTTACATCATTCATATCTTGTGGTCAGCACTAGGCACTGAACTTATATTTTTGGACTGTGATTTAACTTTACAATATCAAGAATTCAGATTGCATTCCTTATTAATTATATCCCTACCAAGCTTCACAAATAACTCACCGTCATAGGAACGCTGATCTTGTATTTTCCCAATCGTTATTTTTGGTTTTCACCTCGCATTGGCCCTCTGTAATCTGTAGGGAATTCATAAGAGCTTTGGTTGGTAAGAGAGGTGAGGTTGTGTGATTCCACATATATTTTCATATTCCATATATTCCACATATATTTGTTGTGTCATCACTAACTTGACAGGAAGATGGGTTCTCGCGATGAGGCTGATGATTGTGTCACCATGGCACAATTCAATGAGATGAAGCAAAGTGTGGAGACACTAACAGCCAATCTTCAAGCGCTTATGAATCGGTTGCAAGAACCTCCTCCCGAGGATGCAAATGCATGTCACCATGAAGAAGAAGTTGAAGAAACTAAAGAACAAGCTGTTGCTCGTCTTGCAAGAGAACAGCAAAGGCGACGGAGAGACCGTGTTGTTATAAATGCAAGAAGACCCCCACTTCCAGGCCATGGAAATGGTGGTAGAGGTGCTGGTCATGGAAGAGAGCATGGACTAAAGGAAAGTGGGACTGAGGAAGAGGACGAAGAAGAAAAGGTTGAATAGCCCTATCATGATGATCGTTGTCACCGAGGAAATCGTGGGCAAAATCAGCCCAATGAGGAGAGGTTTGGCAAATTAAAATTCACCATGCCCAAGTTTGAAGGAGGATCTGATCCTGAAGCATATCTTACATGGGAGCTGAAGGTGGATAAAATTTTTCTCCTGCATAATTATTCTGAGCGAAAGAAGGTTGTCATTCATGGCTGCTCTTGAGTTTGATGGCTATGCTCTAATTTGGTGGGAGCAAATGCTGAATGACAGAGAAGAAGCTGGCCAAGGTGATGTGCGTTCATGGGCTAAAATGAAGAGAGAATTGAGGGCAAGATTTATGCCCAAACATTATCGTCGTGATTTTTTTGACAAGCTACAGAATTTGAAGCAAGGAAGTCTCAATGTTGATGAGTATTATAAAGAGATGGAGAAGGAAATGATTAGACTAATGTGTATGAAGATGAAGAGAAATCAATTGCACATTTTATGTCAGGGCTGCACCGCAACATTCAACGCATTGTTGAATTTCAGCAGTATCGCAATCTTATTGAGTTGGTGCATCAAGCTAGCAAAGCGGAACGTCAATTGCAGCAAGACATAAAGTTCAATCAAGGAGTATCTTTCAACACAAAGAGTACAACAAGTGGAAGTAAATTCACACCAAGAGTTAGTGGAAATAGAGGTACATTTTCCAACTCAAGTGATGGTGCACGATCTAGCAATTTTGGAGCTTCTAGCGGCAAAGAGTTAGCTGCTCCAAATGAAAAGTACAAATCAGCAAATACATCATCTACTTCAGTAGATTCTTCTACCAAAAGTAGTGGAATTCAATGCTTCAAGTGTGGAGGTCGTGGTCATGTTGCAAGAGAGTGTCCAAACAATCGAACCATCATTGTGAGTGACAAAGGAGATTATGAATCTGCTAGTGAAGAAGAACAAGAAGATAGTGAAGAGGAGAATAACCTTGAGAAAGATATCTGTGAATTTGAATCTGGTGCTGCTCTTGTTGTAACCTCAATTTTGAGTGTGCAAATGAGTGATGCTGAAATTGGGCAGTGGCACAATCTTTTTCAAACTAGAGCTAAAGTGCAAGATAAAGTTGTCAAGGTGATCATTGATGGAGGCAGTTGCCACAATCTTACAAGCAAAAAGATGGTTGAAAAACTTGGTTTAAAGCTACTGAAACATCCTCATCCATATCATGTGCAACGGCTTAATAATTCAGGTTCTATTAAGATTGCACAAAGAGTAAAAGTTCCTTTCAAGATTGGTGAATATATTGACACTGTGGAGTGTGATGTGGCACCAATGACAGTGTGTCACTTGCTGTTGGGAAGACCATGGCAATATGATTGGTCATATATACATTGTGGTAGAACCAATCAATACACCATCAAGTGGAAGGGCAAGGAGTTGATTCTTAAACCCATGACACCGCAGCAAATTCTACCTGAGTACTTGCAAAAGAGCTCTGCAGTGAGCAGTGAGAGTGTAAAAGAAGGAGAGAAAAACAATTTGAGTGCCCTCCACAAATCGGTGAGTGAGAGCCACAAGCCAAACATGAGAGAAAACAAAAAAAGAGAGGGAGAGAACTTAGTGATGATTGCCACCAAATCTGAAATGAGAGATATGAGGAATAACCCAGAACAAGTATTATATATACTTGTGTGCAAAGACACATTGCTTTCAGCTAACGACTTAACCTCTGTCCCTAGTGTTGTTGCACGTATTTTGTAGGATTATGAAGATGTTTTTCTAGAGGAAACTCCTGCTAGACTTCCTCCCTTACGTGGCATTGAAAATCAAATTGATCTCATCCCTAGAGCTGCACTTCCAAACCGTCCAGCATACCGCACCAACCCCGAAGAGACTAAGAAAATTCAAAGACAAGTACAAGCATTTTTAGATAAAGGTTATGTGCGAGAAAGTTTAAGTCCTTGTGTTGTCTCTGTTATTTTGGTGCCAAAGAAAGATGGTTCATGGAGGATGTGTGTAGATTGTAGAGCCATAAATAACATCATTGTACGTTATCGTCATCCTATTCCTTGGCTAGATGGTATGCTAGATGAATTGAGTGGATCAATGATATTTTCTAAAATTGATTTGAGAAATGGTTACCATCAAATTAGAATGAAAATTGAAGATGAATGGAAAATTGCTTTCAAAACAAAGTTTGGGTTGTATGAATGGTTAGTTATGCCTTTTGGTTTGACTAATGCACCTAGTACATTCATGAGATTGATGAACCATGTCTTGCGAGCATTCATTGGAAAATTTGTTGTTGTTTACTTTGATGATATCCTAATTTACAGCAAGACATTGGAGGAACATGTTGCTCATATTCAACAAGTTTTGGATGTGCTCAGGAAAGAACAGTTATTCGCTAACCTTGAGAAGTGCACATTTTGTATAGATCAAGTTGTGTTTCTTGGTTTTGTTGAGGTTCAGGAATTCAGGTTAATGAATCAAAGGTGAAAGCAATCAAGGATTGACCAACTCCTAAAAATGTAAGCCAAGTGAGAAGTTTTCATGGCCTTGCTAGTTTTTACAGGAGACCTGTTAGAGATTTCAGGACCATAGCTGCTCCATTGAACGAGTTGACAAAGAAAGGTGTTGCCTTCCAATGGAGAGAGCCACAAGAGAAAGCTTTTCAAGAGTTGAAGAAAAGATTGTCCGAAGCCCCCTTCCTTGTGTTGCCGGATTTCAGTAAAACCTTTGAGGTTGAATGTGATGCAAGTGGGACTGGGATTGGAGGGTTCTCATGCAAAATGGACAGCCTATTGCATACTTCAGTGAGAAGTTGGGAGGAGCACAACTAAACTATTCGGTGTATGATAAGGAGCTATATGCTTTGGAAACACATGCAGGTGGACTGATGGGTCACTTTGGATGGAGAAAGACCTATGAGATGCTAGGCGATCACTTCTATTGGTCGAAGATGAGAAGAGATGTCAAAATTGAACCTGTCATAAAGCTAAGTCAAAATTGAACCCCCCATGGATTATATACTCACTTGCCTATTCCAAGTGCTCCTTGGGAAGATATTAGCATGGATTTTGTTTTGGGGTTACCTAGGACTAAGAGGGGGAGGGATTCAATTTTTGTTGTTGTTGATCGATTCTCTAAAATGGCGCATTTTATACCTTGTTATAAAAGTGATGATGTTTCCCACATAGCCTCTCTATTTTTCAGGAAAATTTTAAGGTTGCATGGAATGCCCAAGATGATTGTTTCAGACCGTGACACCAAGTTTTTGAGCTACTTTTGGAAGATATTATGGGCAAAGCTTGGTATAAGGCTGCTATTTTCCACCACTTGCCACCCTCAAACGGATGGGAAAACTGAAGTTGTGAATAGAACACTCTCTATGCTTCTACGAGCATTGATAAAGAAGAACCTAAAGGAGTGGGAAGAGTGCTTGCCACATGTGGAATTTGCTTACAATAGGGCAGTACATTCCACATGTGGAATTTGCTTACAATATGGCAGTACATTGCAGGAAAGGAGTGACATGAAAGCATCCAAGTGTGCGTCTTATGTCAAGAAGATTCATGAGAAGACCAAAGAAGCGATTGAGAATAGGTCTAAGTACTATGCTGCATGGGCAAACAAGCATCGCAAGGTGACATTTGAACCTGGAGATTTGGTTTGGGTACATCTTCGCAAAGACCGCTTTCCACAAAAGCGTAAAGCCAAGTTGATGCCTCGTGGAGATGGTCCATTCAGAGTGTTGTCCAAGATCAATGACAATGTCTACAAGATTGAGCTTCCTGAAGACTATTGTGTTATTACAACCTTCAATGTTGCTGACTTAACATCATTCTTTGGATTAGAAGATTCAGAGTCGTTGAGGTTGACTCCTTTTCAAGAGGGGGAGGATGATGAGACATCGCAACCATGCATGCTACTTCAAGTACTAAGCAACCATCATCAAACATAAAGGATACAATTCAAGGTTCACTTACAAGAAGTTGTTCTAGAAAATTGCAAGAGCAGGTGAATTCATTCCTTATTGATCTTAATCTTGATAATTCTAAGAATATTATACTATCTAAGTGTTCTACTTTTGTTGTACTTAGGTCTACACATCAAGAGGAAGATGTTACTCTACATGAAGAAAAGCTACAGACCAAAACAGACCAGTTCGGACCAGTCCAATCCAAAACGGACCAGTTCGGACTAATCGAGTTCAAAATGGACCAGTTGAAAAAATGTTCATATCTCTCTACTCCGAGAAGCTTTTGAGGCCCATGGGGATATTTTGGAAAGCTCATCAAGTCTACTTTTGAATGCAACAAACCTCACCACTTTTGGACGTCCCATTATTGAGATACGAACAGATTAGTGAAGACTGTTCAGAAGGTCAACAGTTTCACGGGACAGAATGTTGGTATAACTTCCTATGAGAAACTATACCATTATATAATGTTTCATGATGCATGATATACATGGATGGAAAGCTTATTTAGTCTACTTTCACACCTAAGGAACGATGCGTCATTTGGACTTCCCAAGATGGAGATATTGCCAATTTACTGAAGACTACGCAGAAGACCAACAGCCTTGCGAAGCCACTTCAGAAACCCATTTCGTGGAGGCCTTTTCACATTCTTAGTCTTTTCATTTCCATTTCATGTTTACACCTATCTAGCAGGGTTGTTGCTAGTATATATACCCCATTGCATCCTAGCAAATGGAGACTTTTGATAATTGAAATATAGAACCTTTGTTTAGCTGCGTGCTAACAAACACCAGAGAGAGATTCTCTACCCCTTTGCTCTTGTGTTTTCCTTCGCGGAGATTACAGAAGCGGTCGCGTCATCGGTACCCAATCCGTGCTCCTGATCCTCGAGTTCAGGTTGCATAGGTTGGTTCTTTGAGAGTGTGGTTGGGTGAATCCTTGGTTCAGGTTGCCGTAGAGAGACGGTGGTTGGCTCCTTGTGCGTGTCGTCAGGTTGTACTAGTTATCGTTGCTTGCAGCAAGTTATGGCCAATCTTTGGCTTGTTTTCAAGATCAAGATCCTACGTCGTGAAGATCGGGACCGACCCCTCATCAGATTCTTTCACCTGGTGTCAAACCTCATAAAGTATTTTTAAGCCTTATTTTCATACTTAATCTTCTACACTTACAGAGTACATTTTGATGTACTCACCCTTATGTTTGTTCCGTTTGCTACTCCATCCAATTGTTTGGACTTGAAGATGGAGTTTCTAAAGATGGTGTTCATGCTAGGCATGTGTACCCCGGTTGGCTACCTGTGGGGATGGAGATCCTACTTCGCTTGAACTTTGACGATGTAATTTCTTTTAGACGACCCTTGGTCGTTTTGTAAATTATTGTTTATGTAATGAACAATGCAATTTACCACTATTATTGCCGTACATGTATTGATAAACTAATCTTGACATACATGTGATTTGCGTTTGGATTTTAAAACCAGCTGGTGTGATATATTGTTGATTGAACCATGAAACGGCGGTGATATATTATCGTTACCTGTTCTAAATAATGGACAGTAATGGGCTGGCAGTAATCATATATTGTGTAGTAGTGCTTTGAGGAGACATAGGAAGTATTTTTACATCACCGGTCTAGAGTCAAGTAAGGCAGCAGTTTGTAACAGGATGACAACACTGGCTATCATCACATCAGCAACAGCAGCAGCAGCATAAAATCAAACCTATGACTTTGTCAGGATTAGCAACACTCATACATCATTTGTCTCCCTAGCGTTGGTGCAGTGAATGCAGTAGCCGCGTGTCCGTGTTAAGTCAGTTGACTTGCTGTTTATTTATGCAGCAACGGACCATCATTAATTCATGGCGAGCAAACCGGCCAGCGTGATGAATGACCGATGATGATCCAGCTCCAGCCGGATCGATTGATGATACCTTGGATGGGCACAACTGCTGTTCTTGTTCCCGTAGATTTTCCGTGAGGACAGCGCGGAGCTAGCGATCTGTATAGCTTGAGTGCTTTTACAGACTGGGAGAGAGATCAAAGCTAGGCCGGCACAGGACACATGTCACACCTCGCACGCATCTGCCGATGCCCGTCGTCTTCGATCTCGTGTTGTTCTTCAGCTTTATTATGATCTTTACAGCCGGTGAAGAGTACTCCGTAGTAAAGAGGAGCAAAACTGGAAGAGTGAGGTACAGTATGCAGCGCTGCAGCATGCATTCAGCTGATGATGATCAGCTGCTACTCCTGATGAGTGGCTAGCTGCACTACCATACCAATAAGTCACCTCACATGTGCAGTGGTGTAGGGCATGCATTTACGCCTCTTTCGTTTTCGCTTTTGCTCTGCAGCATTCAATTCCACCACTCTGAGTATGCTCCTACTACATTGTTTTTTCTGTCTCTAATCTCTCTCTCTCTCCTTTGCATTGACCATGTATCATTGAAGCTTTCTTCAATAGACAACGAGAGTACCAGCGTTCAATTCAACCATGCTTGCATGTGTTCCTTTTCCACGCACTTGCATGCACTGAAATTTTTGAGCGGTTTAAGTATGTGTGCGCGTGTAAATATACGGTATTTTATCATTTTTTCTGGAGAGACTAGTTACTACACGAGCACACTCACCGGCACGTAAGTCATTTATCATTAAAATAGTAATATCGTATATGCACATTTACTCGCATGTCGCTTCCTACTAAAAGAATAGCACCGTTAAATTCTAAAATAAATCTAGAAAAATACGAGCATCAAAATCAAATCAGTGACTTAAACTTAAGAGTGGGCAGATTCCACCGCAAATCCAACCAGGTAAGCGTATTTTATCATTCACCTGCCTCAAATTGGAGCAACCCATGAACCGTCGAAAGAGCTGACCTTTCCATCAACCATCTTGAGGTCATGGCTTGCATGAGATCGAGCGGCTTGGCTGTTTCTTTTTTATTATTATTACAGCTTCAGTTTGGTGTGGCTCCTACATGCATGAAGCAGCAGAGAGTGCCGAGAAAGCAGGGAAAGGAAGATGTCAATGGCGCCCTACAAAATCTGCAAGCGAGAGAGCCGGACGGCATTTACTCCTCTCGTCCGTCCCTATACGTTTCCAAGGCCGCATCCGCATGGCATTGCACTCCGTCCGGGTCTCTTGTTGCCTTGCCCTTTACTCCGATGGCTTTCTTTTTTCCCATGGCTGCCGATGCATGCCTGGTTAGTACTGTACATGCAATGCAATGCAATGCAGAGCGTCGTCATGGCAGTCGTTCCGCTACCTCGCACCAGTGCTGCATGCCGCCACACCTGCAGAATCCAAGCGATGCTTGGATATGTTTTCTGTGTGTTTCAGAGCGCACTTGAATGCTGAAAGGCCTCACTAGATACGGAGTAGATGTCACAAGAGGTACTGTAAGAGAATTAGAGAAGTCCATATTTAATTAGGACGACGGTATCATCTTTTCTTAGAAAAAAAATAAAAAAACTATTTATTAGGGCGGCGCTATTATTCATATCCTTGCTGGCGTGAAAAACGAAAATTCATTCGTTGTGGACGAGATGAACACTGGATAAAAATCCAAAGGACCAGAACTGGCAGTCGACTGCAATTTAATAAATTACAATGCAAAAATTATAATTGTTCCACTTTTGATTAAAATATCCAGTAGCACTCCTATAATTAAACTAATAAAAATAATTGCTTCATGTGTCCGAGTCTCGATCCGAGACAAGGCAAAATCTAAGATCGGCAAAAATATAACCATAATGCGATCGTGCACGGATGAATAGTTAAAAGTCTGACTGAATAGTCGACAAAACAGTCAGCTCAGGAACAGAGAGAAATGTGTTTTACCTGTAGGAGTGAAGTTTTTTTATTATTATTATCCGCTCAAGATATAATAGCTGTGAAAGTTCCTCTTTAGTTCAGTAACTGGTGCGCAGCATATATATGCGTTCACAGGAACGGCAAAGGTCATTTCATTCACGGATAGCAAAGCATCTATACCAGGTGAATCCAGCCTCTTTTACTGTTTAGGGTATTATTGTTTGATTTCAGTGTGCACAGGGCCAAAAAGCTTATCAATTTCAGCCAATTTTCGTATTTGTTTTAGCACTTTGATATATTTTGAGCTAGCCAATTCAGTCGGCTTTTTTCGAATAGCAGTACAAACATAGTTACCTACGAGGACACCTACGCATACCCTAACCCTCTGTGCACCTTAAAAAAATTAATACTAGGTCACCAAATCTCGAGATTGACGCGAAATCGCCGTAGTCTCCACGGGCTCTTCGCTTCTGTCTGCAAAACTTGACTTCTCTTTCACATGCTTCCTTTGATAAATCACAAGTCCAACATACCCTACGCAAGGGCATATGTCATCACGGAGACACATCTCTTATAAAAATGTGATTTCATTTACTACAAACCGGGTCCAGCAGTATAGTGGTGTTCTTACCTAGTTTTATGAACCTATTATGCCTCTACTCTCTCTAATCGGAAACAATATCAGACTCACTCAGATTTTAAACAGCAATATATATTAAAAACTAGGTATATTGAAAAAACGAAAGTAATGTCAGTAGAAACACCAGTAAAGTTATATAGTAATTATTTTTATTTCTCATATTTTATAACATTCATCAATTAAAGTTAGTTCTAACTTATATATTGACCATTTCAATAATATTCTACATGATGCATACGACTGATGTATTTAGTTGTTATGAACCTATTATGCATTGGGAGCAGAGGATTGCATGCAAGACCCTCTTGCTGATAGCATGCCAATTTTGATTTTCAGGAACTGCTAGAAGTTGGGCATCATCTTGCCAGCAACAATGAGATGAGTTGAGCATCACCTTATCAGCAACAAGAGGATCAAAATGCTAATATAATGAGTTGAGTGTGCAGCCAAATAATCCATATAGCTAGCTTGGTGGTTGTCAACTATGCATGAGCTTTTATTCTTTGTTTGGTGGCTTTCATGGATAATATTATGAGCTATGTGCAAGAACCAATAAAGCTTTTATTCTTTGTTTGGTGACTTTCATGTGTAATTTAGCATCTAGTGATCACTGTGATAGACTAAGTAGTCTAGACTTGAGCTTGTGAATGAATAAAGCTTTGATGAATGCATTAACATGGGCATATACCAGATTTTTTTAGTCTAGTGTATAGTAACTAAATGTAAAGAGATTTTATACGGTGCTTGGGAGGAACCCGTGTAAATTGCTTGCCGCAGGTATTTAATTAGGAGAACTAATTAATTGTAACTAAGGGCAGTATAGTACTTGTACGTTTAATATCTAACTCATCCCTAACCAAGACCACGGAAGGCTACTCCGTGCATTGCGATTCGCGACCCTGCGTCGCCGCCTCGCTGCTTTGGCCGCCGGCCTCGCAGCCTCGCTGCTCGCTGGCTCGGCGCCCGCTTCGCCGCCACTCGCGTTGGCTCCTCCCTCACCACCATGTCTCCCGAGGGTCATCGCCCACCGCCGACTGCCGAGCAATAGCAGAGGCACGCGTCTCCCTCCTTCCTTCCGATCGTTCTCTACCCATCGCTTGGACGAAGAGGAGGCTGGCACACCGTGCGTTCGCTGACGCCGTCGGCATGCTGCTCGGATGGCCGGGGCGCCCACGAATTCCCCGGCGCGTCGAGAGGAAATGCATGACCAGGGGACGAGCAGGAGGTGTGGCGGTGGCGCATCCGCAGCTCACGCGAAGAGATGCGGCAGCGCGGGTGGCGGCGTCCTCAAGCGTCACGGTGAGAAAGGGCACGGCTGCCATGGGAGAAGAAGGACGCTGGGACAACAATCCGATAGATATAGAGAGAAGCCGCTCTTTTTTCTTTAATTCAGAGAAGTAACTCTTTTTTATTCGAAGAAGCTTCTTTTTTATTGATTCAGACAAACTGCTCCTTAGACATCAAAATAAAATGATACCCTCCAAATTTAACCAGAAACAAGTTCCGGGCCCACAGTCCACAACTTAAGTTCCTCTCATCTGGTTCCTCCTATTTATAAACCATTAGATCTAATGAAACGGATGGCTCATATAATTTCCAAGCGTCATAAAATTTCTCAAATGTAAATTAGCTTTTTTTATATATATATTTAAATGACCCCGTTGAACTATGAGTCAGTAAAAAATCCTTGAGGTACCTGACCGTATGGCGTCTGGTATAACTTTTGTACCAACACTATACTTACAACAACTGAGAGGTAGAGTCAGCATACATATATATATATATATATATATATATATATATATATATATATATATATATATATATATATATATATATATATATATGGTTAGCCACTATAGAGGCTTTTTTACTGGCACTTAACAAAGTTGTTATTTTTTGTGTGTGATATAGTGGACAGGGGATAAATTTAAACACAGTTCAGCGAGTGATCCTTTGACGAGACAGCTATGCCCATCGGATGGAATGGGAGGAAGCATTGGTACTTAAATCTTATTAATGCAATGCCGGTTTCAGTGACTGGTTCCAGCATGGGTCACCATCCACATCATCACAAAATGGTTGTGGGAAGGAAAATTAGGTCAAGTGTCTCCTATGAGGCTATGAGTTATATACCGGGAGAGCTATCTAAATGATGCTATCAGATTAAGTAGTCACACATGGTCTTCAACTTATATGGGTGTGATAGACTGATAGGATCGTGCACCGTACCCCCGCAATTCCAGTTTATTTCAAATCCCTTTCAAGTGTGTGGGACTGCCTATCTCTACTACACAGTTCAGTTTTTAAAAGCGAGAAGTTTCTAGAAACGATAGTTATGTTAGGTTAACATATTATAATAAGCCACATAGTAAGGAGTTACTATAATCTCGTAAATTAGTATAGTAATTATCGTAACTCAAAATATGGCTATATAATAAGTTATTCTACAACGATAAGAAATCGGTATTTTCAAAAAGTTCAACTAAAATCCAGATATATAGCAGTACACTGTGTGTACTCCAGAATAGATTAGCTGTGCCATGTGATTTTCATGCATTGAATTGGGCCAATAAATGCAAGACAGCTCTTGGCTCAATCGAACCAAAGCTCACAAAATTTTCAAGTACACATAAATATCGCAATTTAAATGGGCATACAAGCACACTAATTTTATTTCCTCTTGGCACCCCACATGTTAAAAAAGCTACACAATTCACATAAAAATTATTCATGAATGAGATGCATCACATCTTTGAAATTCAATTACTTAGCCCAAACTAGGAACTTCTGCTTGCAATATCTTGATAAAAAGGCCTGTTGCTTTTTATTGACATATATATATATATATAACATGCTAGAGTAAAAGTCAAGTAATTTTGGATAAGAGTCATTCAACTGTTTGCATTTGATTTTAAATATGCAACAATTTCATCAAAATTCCACAAGATAATTCTACAAAAGCAAGCATCCACTTATTCATGGTTGATCTGAACTATGAGGGAGTAATAAAACGTTTTATTCCCCATTTGTGTAATGGAATAATAATAACACGAAGAATATATAGAGCTAGATGAAGGGGAGTAATATAATTGAACATCTATCTATTATATATAACATCTAAATATATAGATCTTCAAATTTATAAGATGTAGTGATGTACACTTGTTTCTATCGATCGGCCACTCTCATGCATGGTCCATTTAGGAACCTGTCATTAGTATAAGCTTACATGATCAGTTCCAAACCCTAAGATCAGAGAAACAACAGCTAGCGGGAAAAAAAAATTAAAAGAAGGGATTAAACAAACTAGATCGACCGACACCCAGCTCGATCCAAATCAACCGAGAATTCAAAGACATTTATTTTTGTTCGATTTCTGCTCAACTAGTTACCTAACTCGGCGATTAATTTCTTCTTTATGTTCTTCCATCTCTACTTGATTAATTTGCTTTTGGTTGTACTTGTACAGAGGTCTTAATTAAAAGAACTCACTGGGGTCCCCTAATGGCACCACGTCGGTCATGAGCCCCACGTCGCCGTGCCCCATGCCGTCGTCGAGCAGCCAGCTCTCCAGCATAGAGAACGCCGGCGGCACGGAGCCCGCGCCGGCCATCTTGCTGGTCTCCGTCGAGCACTCGGGTGTCTGCGCCGCCGTGTTCGCGGCCGCCCCACCACTGTGGCTCGCCGACGCGGACGCCGCGCCCTCACCGGAGCACTGCGGCCGCTGCTGCGTCGTGGCCGTCGTCGACGTGGAACCCGACGCCTCCGGACCCTTGGCCCCGCCGCTAGTGGGGCGCAGCCACCCCTCGAGCAGCCGCGCGATGTTCTCAGCGCTAGACGCGTACGTCGTGCACCCCGGAGTCGTCGGCAGAGGCTCCACCTTCGCCGCCGCCGCCGGCGGCGCCGAAGGCTCCAGCGAGAGCGCGTCGCGCAGAGCCTGGCGCGCCGTGTGGATGTCGGTCTGCAGCCGCCGCTCCCACTGCCCCTTGGGAACGGCCGGACGCTTCCCTCCCACGCCTGCGGCGGCGCCGCCCTCCGCGGCACCCATGCCAGCACCGTCCTCTCCCCCGTCCCCTTCGCCAGCCTGCATCTTCTTCAGCTTCTTCTTGAGATGCGTGTTCCAGTAGTTCTTGATGTCGTTGTCCGTCCGCTCCGGCAAGTAGGACGCTATCGCCGCCCACCTGCACGGCAGATCAACAAGCTCATCACTTCATCAGCACACGAACACCACGCTCGTGTCGTCGATGATCCGTCACCTGTTGCCAAGGAGAGCCTGGAGGTGGATGATGAGCTTCTCCTCCTGGTCGGTGAAGTTGCCGCGCTTGATTCCCGGCCGGAGGTAGTTTGTCCACCGCAGCCGGCAGCTCTTGCTGCACCGCATCAGACCTGCACACACGCCGGTCAAAAAAGAAAAGCAAAATCAAGTAAGCGTGGAGCTTGGATCTTGGAAGCCAATTCCGTCATCAGCCAGCCCTGCAGCAGGTGATTCATCACACACCGGTGTTGGTGGGCACGGCGCGCCAGTTTCCGGGGCCGTGCTCCTGGACATAGGAGACGAGCATGAGGTCCTCCTCGGGGGTCCACGGCCCTTTCTTCACTCCCACCTTGTCGCAGCACGGTGGCCTCCCCATCCTGATGATGCCACCGCCTCAGGCCTTTTCCGCTCCGGCAGGGCAGATAGCCGATCTCTCTAGCTCTTGAGCGCGGTGGTGGTTGGTGAGCTCGATCGATCGCTTGCTCTCACAGATAAAAGCACCGATTCCGTGCAGACGAGAGTGGGGAGGTAAAAGGGGGTGGGGGCAGGATGCATATATATATATATATACACGCACAGGCACAGCACGAGCTAGCAAAAGGAAGAGGAGCTAGGAAGACGAAGAGAAGAGGAAGATATGAGAGAGTGCAGTGGAACACAGTTTGACCCCGGTAGAATGCTGAGCTAATAATCAACGGCGACGTGACATGTGTTACATCCACATGCTCTCGGTGTCCTCATGTGCACAGCGCGGCAAGCGAAAAGGGCCGGCCGGGTGAAACAGGCCGGACCCGTCGAGGCCAAGCCTTTATGGCCTGTCTCAAGTCTGAACCCGATGGACGGGTTTGGTACAGCATCATAACCTGGATTGTTTTATTTGCTTTTTCCGATCCATGGATATGCTTTTTTATGCTGCATTACAATTAAATGTGTTTGTGCATCTTTCTCTCTTGATAGGAATGGCTGGCTGGCTGGCTCTGCGCAGGGTAATAATGAATTTGAAATAAATGGGTGGGTGTATATATATATATATCTTGCTAAGCGGCTAGTAGTGAATACAAATTACTTTTTGCAATAATAGTTGTGTATACCTTGTCAGTGAATCTATCTACATATGGTAATAATAAGGACGATGGATAAAATGTACTCCGTAGCAGCTTTAGTCACACTGGAAGAACATAATAGTGGTCAATCATAACCACCGTCAGTTTCCAACTCAAGGGATAAGAAAGATTCTCCTAAGCCTAAAAAATGTCATAAAGCATGTAATAACCGGCCGGCTCTCATCAATATACACATTACACTCGCAGTCAAAGGTTGTGATAAACTAAGAGCTACATATGCTTACGGACATGAGCTACTTAACTAGGACCTTACGAGTATGAGCTAATTAGCACTTGTTTGGTAAGGCTTCTCTCTGGCTCCTTCAGACATTGTTTGCGTACATGGTCATGTAGCCCGTTTACACGACATGTATGAGTCCCAACAGGTCCAGGAGAAGAAGATTCCTCGGTGAAGGCTAGTACACAACGTACATAGGTCTCGATCGTGTGAAGGTCCCATGATGGAGGTTGGCTGGGGAAGGGCCCACGCTGAAGGCCGAGTGAACAAGGTCCTCTCGACAAGGTTTCTCGATGAGGCTAGCCGAAGAAGGTCTCCCGACGAAGACCGGTAAGAGAAGGTATCCGAACAAAGTCTAGCAGAAGGTCTCCTGACGAAGGCCGGTAAGAGAAGGTATCCTAACAAAGGCTAGCAGAAGGTCTCCTGACGAAGGCCGGTAAGAGAAGGTATCCTAACAAAGGCTAGCAGAAGGTCTCCCGACGAAGGTCTTGAATGATGGTTCCGATGAAGCCTCCACAGAGATGGCCCCAAATAGCAAGAGGGGAGAGAGCTTGGCGGAGAATAGGGGGACATGTTGGTTTGGGAGCACACATGTGAGTGAGGGGGGTTTGACACCTAAAGTAGTAAATGGGTAAACCACAAGAATATGATTGTCAATATAGCCTTCACCAGGAGTATTCTAGGTATCATGATTTCCGTAGGGAACAAGAAGTCGAGAAGTGAACTCAGACTCAAGACAGTCCTATGATGAGACAAAGGAGCCTATGATGTTTAGGTACAAAGGATTTTTGAAGCAATAATATATGCCCTTGTCCACAGAGACAATAGGTGAGACAATAAGAGATAAAACTCTTATCCGAAACAACTACCTTCACTACCAGAATCTGAAATTACTTTGATGGCCAAGGATTTTCTTGAGTGTCTGAAAGAATCAAGATGCCCAAGAGGGAGGTGAATTGGGCTTGTTTAAATTTCTAATGCGAAAATTAAAACCTAAGCAATTGTCAATTCCCCCTAGTGCCTACAAAGTGTGTCCTAGCTAGAAAGTGAGTAGCAATTCAAGGAATGGAAGAACACCCTATACAATTCTAGTCAAGCATGTATGAAACAAGTGCGGAAAGTAATGCTTGAAAGTAATTGCGGTAAGTAAAAAGAGAGGAAGGAAGAAGGATGTTGACATAACGACGTTTTGCCAAGGTATCGAGGAGTCAACACTCCCCCTAGTCATCGTTGGAGCACCCACGCAAGGGTATCGCTCCCCCTTGATCCACGCAAGGACCAAACGCTCTTTACAGGCTGATTCTTCGCCACTCCAGCTTGGTGAATCACCCACAACCGATCACAACAAGTGGAGGAGGGTCATCTACATGCTCCGGATGATCACCACGCCTCCGATCACCACCAAACATTCTAGGTGTTGTCGATCACCAAGAGTAACAAGCTAGAACTCTCACTTGACTCACACAAGCCTAATGAGTTGAATGGATGCACACTTGAACTCTTGTAACTCACTAATGAGGGCTCTAAGCAATGGATTAGCAAATCTCACTCCTCACTAGGGCTTTGTTCTCTCTCACACTCTCAAGGTGTCTCTCCGCTTATCAAATGAGAAAAGGCAAGAGATGAGAGCAAGGGATGGGGTATATATACCCCCCCCCCCACACACACACACACAAAACTACCCGTTGGCCTGCTGTCTATGTGAGTTCAAGAGGCACCGGATGCACCGATGCCCCAGCACTGGATGCGTCTGGTGCTTCACTATCCTCTCGGGTTCCTCTCTGTCCTCACACCGGACTCACCCCTGAGTCCAATGACATGCCACCGGACGCGTCCGATGGCACATGGAGCTCTCTGGAACCTCTCTGGACTGTCATCGGACGCACTCCACCGGACTCACCCTGCTAGAGGGCACTGAGTCTTGTGCCAGCGTCCGGTGAGTCTTTAAGGACTCTGTGAGCACCGAACGTGTCTGGTGCCTCACTAAGGTGAGTCTGGTGCCAAACCCTCGGCACCAAGACTACACTGGACGTGTCTGGTGCTAGGTGCACCAGTGTCCGGTGCTATTTAAACACCTCTATCAACTACAAATCAACTCGCAATGAATATAGAAGTTGCTCTAGGCTATCTTAGGGTCAACCTAGGTTCACTTAGGGCTATGTATGTCAAGTGTGCACCACACCTACACCATGAAACTCACCTAATTTAAGCTACTCATTCTAACCCACCTTAATAGTACGGTCAAAGGTAAAACAAAGACCTAATCTACTCTAAGTGTCATTCATCTCCTTTTTGACACTTAGACCTAAACTATCACCGTCTTCGTCTCTATCCTTTGAAATCTGAAACGATATCCATCTTGGGGGCATTAGAAAACCATTAGTTGCCCATTCATTCACCGTTATCATGGCCTAACACTCTAATTGCTTCTGCAAAACACACATTATCCATAATAACCTTGTATTGTCGTTAATCACTGAAACCATGGGCCTAGATGCTTTCAATGCCAAAATAAAACCACTAAGAAAAGTGTTGTTTCCTTGGCTGCGGATGTAAACGTCCAAGGAAATTGATATTCCTGAGTGCTAAACCAAACCACCAAGGTAATTGCCCATTTTCTTGAGTGCTAGTCCAAACCACCAATGAAACTCCATGTTTCCTTAGTGTTATTATAAATTGTCAAGGCAATGCTCATTTCTTTGGGTGCTATTCAAAACCGTCAAGGCAACTCATATTTTCTAGGATGTAACCGAGAACCCCAAAGAATTTCTTAGAGCTTCAATATATATATTTTTAATTATCCAAATGATCTCAGATGGTGACCTAAATTAAAGTTATAGTATTCGATGAGATCTAGAACTTTTCAGTTCAAACTTTTTAATATTTGAAGTCACATATATTGTTTCAAATATTCATTATAATATTTAATGAAGTGAATACAAACTAAAAGAATAATTCACATAATCATAAATTACTTTGAGATGTAGTAGTAAGTGTGCTTTAACTTAGAGCTTCAAGTTGCAGGTTTGATTCCTTTGTGGTGGCGCATATGTGCACAGCCATATGCCAGTTGAAGAACAATGAGAGGGAAGAAGGAAGTAGTAGGGATTTCTCCCTCACTAACATACGGGTCGTATATAAATTTAGGAAAATAAGAAAAGAGATCTCCTAGAGTTTCTTCAAGTGTACATACTTTTCATCTATGTCCCCAACCTCACTAATAGGCTAGCAGAGAGATTATTAATGGAGAGTTTAAGGAAGAAGAAGGATGCCATGGAAGTCCCAAGCATTGATGTTGCCATATCAATAAAATCGCTCTTACGCCAGATCATGTAATCAGAAGAGTAAAGTCCATCAGTGGTCCTTAAACTTGTATCGTTGTGTCATCCTGATTCCTAAACTCGTAAATCGACCGTTTAGATCCTCAAACTTGTTCATGCATGTTTTCTCAGTCCGTAAACTTATTCGGCTATGTCACCCTAGTCACTAAACTTGCAGATCACACGTTTAGGTCCTCAACTTATTTAATCATATGATATTGGTCTCTAAACTTAGTTTTGAGTCTCATCTAGATCCAAATAGGGTGATCTAAAAAAATTATATCAAAAAATAATTCATAACTTTTCATATGAACTTGAATGAAGACAAACTTTATATCAAAATTGTAGCTCTCGATGCGATCTACAACTTTTTAGTTGTAAAGTTTTTGAATGTAAACTATTTAGGGTCCCAAAAAATTATTGAATATTTATAGATTTTGAAATTTTAAATTAAAAATTATCAAACAGTCTTGGATATTTACATGGTCTATATGAAAGTTATAGTTCTCAATACAATCTACAACTTTATGGTTGAGAATTTTTTTATTTAAAATCATTGATTGTCCTAAAATTTAATTTAATTTTTAAAATTCTAAATTATAAACTTATAATAATATTTTATGACCCTAAGTAACTTTAATTCAAAAACATTTCAACTACAAAGTTGTAGATCACATCGAGAGCTACTACTTTAATATAAAATTTGTCCTTATTCGAATTCATGAAAAGTTATGAATTATCTGACATATATAGTTTTAAAATCACTCTGTTTTTAACATAAATGAGATTCAAAATCAAGTTTAGCGACCGGGATGACATAATTGAACAAGTTAGAGGACATAAACAGGTGATTTGCAAGTTTAGAGACCGGGATGACACAAATGAACAAGTTTGAGGACTTAAATGGTCGATTTGTAGGTTTAGGGACCTAGATGACACAAATGAACAAGTTTGAGGACCTAAATAGTCGATTTGCGAGTTTAGGCATTGATGATGAACTTTACTCCAATCAAAATATGTTTTGTTTTAGAGAAAAAGTGAAATCGAACTTTGAGAAATACAAGGATTAGAGTAATGTTCACAGGTGGTCCTTCAACTTGTGTTAAGATGTCATTTAGGTTCTTGAACTTTTAAAATGTATTTTTTTCACAAACTTTGTGTTAATATGTCATCTAGGCTCTAAACTTTTAAAATATGAGTTTTAGGTCTCTGAATTTGTCTTGACGTGTAATCTAGGTCCTGTACTTGTCATACTGTTTCACTTAGGTCCAAATAAAGCCGATCTACTCTGTCAGTCTTTTCCAAACCCAAGCAAGGAAACCGATCGAACACCGACAGAGCTCTGACCTCGCCACCGCCCGCCCTCGCTGTGTCAACGACGACGAAGATGACGGTATCCATCCCAAGCAACATCCGGACTGATAAAACATGACATGGTAGTGCTGTCTTGCAGCTCGTTGCCGCCCTGACGACAGCGGGAGGTGACCAGGCCGCCCTGAGCTCGCGCCGTCGTCGTTGTTGGCTTGCTGGGCGCTAGGTGCTGGACCGGAGTTTCGACGTTGCCTCTCTCACGCTTCAGCAAACCAAAAGCAAGCTCTGGAGCCCAGGGAACATAATTGAGCACCTAGCTCGGCAAATCGAACTTGAAGTCACCCAAATCAAGCCCCCACATGAATTTTCAAAAAAAAAAAAGCCCCCACATGAATAATCAAACCCACACACAGGCCAGCGCAGGAGCTGATGTGCTGCTGAGAACTCGGAGGTGCGTGGTGTGCCTTCCTTCTCCCGTGCAGCGTCGAAGACATTGCCCACGACCTCGCCGTGGGCAAGCAGTCTCCGCGAGCGTGCTGGGAGGGGGTGGATGTGGCGTGGTGGCACTATGAAAAGGAGGCAGATACATAGGGGGCGCGTCGTGGATGATTTAATTAATTAATAAAACTCATAATATGACTTTACCTATTTCGGTACTACCATTTCTATCTTTTGCATAAGCATTAGATTGAGTGAGCTAACTTAACACCCTTCAAAAATACTTATGTACGTAAATTCTAACACATATCCACAAAGGTGACACATATTGTGTTTAGCACTTGTGAGAAAGGGTGACAAGACTGGAGAAGAAACATGGTTCACTATGAGTGACCGGACGTGTCCAGTGCTTAAAACTAGGCACTGGTCAGAAGTTCACTAAGTGTGGACCGGACGCTAAGTGAGTCCAGTTAGTGTTGACCAGACGCATCTGGTCATCATTTCTTGACTCTGGAACCTTACTAGAAATGACCTAACTATGTACGATCGGACATTAATTTTTGTGGTATTGTTCATGGATCCGATCGTTATAACGAATTGAGCTCATTGAGTAGACCCAACAATATCAGGGTCTGGTCACCAGGGACTAGATGCATCGGATCAATAAAGAATTTTTCTGGAATCTCTTTGGAAACGATCAGATGTCACGATTAGCACGTTCGATCAGTTGCATTGGTGCGTCTAGTACAACATAAAAGAGTATTATGCATGTGCTAGATGTTGGGATCTAATGAACATAGTTAAATGGCATAGACACATGATGACCATCCGTGCACCGGACACGTCCGGTGGACTAGATAGTCATGTCGAAGGTGACAATGGCTCTTTGAGTGTTGGCTCCCTATTTAAGCTTGATGGCTGACCAGAGGGAGTAACTCTTGTCCATTTGCTTCACACTTGATATCCTCTTGAGCTAAGATACTCCACTCCCACCACTCCTACTTGATTTCTGATCATTCTAGTGAGTTTCGAGAGCAAGCTAGTGCATTTGCATTGTGTTGGCGCATCTAGTGACACTTGGGCTTTCATCGCTACGGTTGCTCTTATTACTCTT
The DNA here is from genome assembly GCA_022036555.1 of Microstegium vimineum. NCBI lineage: Eukaryota > Viridiplantae > Streptophyta > Magnoliopsida > Poales > Poaceae > Microstegium > Microstegium vimineum. The sequence continues at coordinate 46,290,841 of CM039119.1, read as the reverse complement.
GTAGTTTGTCGACTCCTAGACGACTTGGAGCAACGTGGATCATTGTTCAGAGGTTGGTGATTGTCGTCGGCTCCAATCGGTGGATTGTGAGGGGTTCTTTGAGCCTTCTTCATGAGAGTTCATGAAAGACATCTTTAGTGGATTGCTCATAGCTTATGGATCCCCATATTGTGTTGATTATGTAGCACCCGATTGTGGTTTAGGCATGTCAATCCTATTAGCACGTGAATCGCCAAGTGGGTGCATCGCTACAACAAGGAGTAACTTGCTAACAAGAAATTCAACCTCGGTAAAAATCTTGTGTCATCTCTATTGATGAGGATTTCATTTCTGTATTGATTGATTTGATATTCTCTCTTCACGTTGGTATAATCTTCTCAACTCTATATTTGCATTTACATTGATTATATTTTTGTGAAATAGAGTATTTATCTTTCTAGTGCTCTTTGTATTTATCTTGGAGAGATAGCTCTCTAGCTAGTTTACTTTTTGCCTTGTGTGAATTAGTTTTGCTAGAAATTAGAATTATGGATAGGTGGATTGCATCTTTTGGTAATGCTAGTGATAAACTTGCTAATAGCCTTTTGTTTTACTAATCACTTGTCTAAGTGTATTTATAGAATTTTTAATAGGCTATTTACTTCCCCCTTAGCCATATTAGGACCTTTCACTCACACCTAGCGTCTCCAAATAGGTCGATATGAGGCTGTGATGATAGTAGCCAATAGATGAGACACTATTATCTGATAGACCTCTTTGTAGCAAGACAAGCCTCTAAACACAACAGCTGGTAAAGTATAATATGAGACAGAACAATAATATGATAGATTAATATCATAGAGGCCGATGAATCTTAATCTTAACTGGGCAGATTGGTGATATTGCAATATTTAATAAATTAAGCATCGCAACATCGATAGCTAATTCACACTAGTCGTGGCGGTACTTATAAGCAAACCGAAGATTCAAACTGATGCAGCTCTACTCACCGAAGATTCAAACTGATGCAGCTTCAATAAAATTTTCCTCAAATAAATGTTTTCAAATAAAGTTATATACCTCTTCGAGATCTCATCTTTGGTTTTTATCATTTGAAATTTTTGAATTTCTAAGATGTGGGGACTTCAGTTAAATTTTGGGACCATAGATTGTTTCAAATAAAAAATCTCATTTGCAGTGTTTTTTATGTTTTGGAGACCTATAACTTTAATCTTGGACATTTCTCCATCTGAGATTATTTGAAAAATAAAAATAATATAATTTAAAAAAGTGAGACATCAAAATAGAGTTTGGGATTTAAATGATTTTAAATAAAAAAATGATCAAGTACAAAGTTGTCGATCTCCTCAAGATATACAATTTACTATGTTGCACCTATTTTGGGAGATAACTCTACGTCCAGCCGCCTCCAAAAATCAATTTCTAGAGGCATTTGTTAGAACCATCTCTAGAAATTAATTTAAAGTCGGTTCTAAATCTAGCGGCCTCTAAAAATCAATTTTTAGAGGTGAACTGGCTTGAAAACTATTTTTTAGATATGGACTTTCATAGCCACCTCTACTAAAAAATGTCTTTGTTTTTTTTTAAAAAAAAATATTTGTGTAGTAGAGAGTTTGTCTTACTTTGCTTAACACCATCTTAGAAAATACATTATCATATGCAAATTTTTAGAAATACTTTATCAAAACATATTTTATGGATAATTTAATAAAGCTAATTTGATATTCTAAATGTTGGTGTATTTTTCTACTTGGTTTAAGTTGAAAAAAATACCTAGACAAAGCGAAAGTAACAATAAATTTAGAGTAGTGGCGGAGTACATAGCTATAGATGTCTGATCCGTTGCAGTAGCTGAGTAGATGTTCTCATAGTGTGTCCATTAATAAGTCTCGGGGCAATAATTGACGAAGTGATGTTTTCATTAATTTTTGCCCTGCAAGAAAACGGTGCCGACATGAACCCTAATCAACATGATTGCCCCAATTGTTTCAGACATCAGCGTTTCATTAACCTAGCAGCGAATTACCGAACAACAACCCAGAACGATAAACACAATGGATCAATACTCCCTCCGTCCACGAAAGAATCAATTCGTAGAATCCGGGATCAATACTCCCTCCGTCCACGAAAGAATCAATTCGTAGAATCCGTGTCAGTCAAACTTTTTTTAATTTTGACTAACTTTATAGAAAAATACAACAACACTTATGACTTAAAATGAGCACCATACAAAAATATATTCTTAGATAAATCTAATGATACTAATTTGATACTATAACATCTAATATTTTATTCTAGAAATTTGGTTAAAGTTTAAAAAGTTTGACTTAGGACAAACTCAGAAATCTATTCTTTCGTGGACGGAGGGAGTAATAAATAAATACTCCATCCGAATCATATTTAGAAGTTGTTTAGAACAGTGACACGGTCTTTTAAACACAACTTTAAACTTTTTTATATAAAAATATTTACAAAATAATAATATATGTATATACTTTTATTAAAGTACTTTTAAAGACAAATCTATTCATATAATTTTTACATTTACAATCTCAACAACTTAAAAGTTATTGATGATTTATATTTTTAATATTTGACCTAAATTTTGCCTGAAACGACTTCTAAATAGATACGGAGAGAATATAGTCCAAGTGCAAGTATATATCGTCCTCTTTCTTCCTGTGCGATGACGAGGTTGTTAAACTTAAGAGCATGACTCTCGGTGAGACCGTTAATTGTGATTTTAACTATACGAAATACCTATACGAATTGGTCAACGATATATACCTATACATACGAAATCAATGCGCGCGGTACGTACCTTTGCGCTACTTAGACCCATTGGGGAACGAATTGTCCACATTACGCGTATTCATACCAACTAACAAGTTAATTCATACTTATTTATAAGTTTCCTTTAACTTGGGAGAAGACATGCTAGTATGTCGGCATGATAGTGCCAGTTGCCTCGGCAAAAACGAAATCGGATTATCTATGGAAACTTTGAGAAGGCATATTTATTTTGCTTTATTTTCGACAAGAATTAAGAGTAACAGATGACATTCTATCTATTTTGAAAATTGTTTAAACGAAGTAGTGCTTTTGACATTTATGTGATAAATAATATCCATATCACAAGTATATTATTATACTTTAAAAAACAAAGTATATACAAAAGATAACATGTGAGCACTCTCAACATTAGAGTCAGCTTGTCATATAAACTTAAACCAAAAGACAAAAAATAGTACGTGTTAATATGGGAAAATATATAAGCATAGACACACGTGAATCAGAAAAAAAAAGTGTTTGAGCTTAGCTTTTCATGAAGAGTTAACTTATCATTTTTTTTCTTATACAATAATAAGTTGCTAGCTGTTTTAACAATGTTAGAGATGCCCTAATACTAATAGCACGTCATCTCAACACATCAACGTACTTTCTACACAAACTCTCCATAATATATGTTATTTGGAGAACTCAAAGCTAGTACTGTCTACAGAAATCGCATATAGAGTATGGGTTTTGAAAAACTTTGGGTTATTAGGTTTCTAAATTGTTGCTGCTTTTATTTTCAGAATGTAACCGAAAAGCAAAGAGTGCACCTATTACGGAACTTTTCCTTAAAAAGATCCTCCCTCCATTATAAATTAAATTATAAGACATTCCAAAAAACCTTAGAGAGTCAAAATATAGTTTAACCAATAATATAGAGAAAATTATTAAAATTTATGATATCATATAGCTATACGATGAAAATATAATTGATGAAGAATAAATTTATTCAAACTTAAGATATTTTGAGTCTTCTAAATTCTTTGAATAACTTATGCTTTTGGATGAAGGGAGTACTTCCTAAGAGCATCTCTAGCAATACTCCTAAAACACACACCCTACTTATCTGTTTAGTTAACTACTCATTTTCAAACAACCATATTTTGTTGTCTACTCTAGCAGCACCTACCTAAAATAAACTCCAAACCTATCCTTGTTGAGGATGACATATGAGTTCCACTTATCATCCTCTCTCATCTTCTTCCCATCGTCGAATAGAGCACAGAGGCCAAGCGACACATGGAGATTGTTGGCATCAAGAATGATACACTTTTATATACCCAAGATGCTGCCAACAACCTCAGGATTAAGGATAAAACAATCACATCATGAGCATACTTTATTAAATAACAAGTTCTACATGTCCATGAAGTATGTGATTGCAGGATTGAAGAAATGGAGCAAAGGAGAGCCAGTGGGACCCACATAGGGGGTCGGCCAACCTCCTATAGGGCCCACCAGCTCTCCCCCGTGGCCATGATCCAGGATAAGCACTCCAGAGTGAATCTCAACCCTTGGATCACTCTGTGCTTTCTCCCAACGGTCCACATGCAACTCACATGGATCCATGGGCCCACATCAACAAGATCAATGTGATAAACAACTCAGAAGACCCAACCAAGAGACATGACAAGTGGGGCCAGCATCTAGAAGGCCGAGGTGGGCTAGAGACCCCAAGGAGGGGTCGGCCGACCTCCCACATGGCCCACCAGCCCCTCACTTGGTCCCTGACCAGTGGGGCTGGGTCTAGAAGATCAAGGCAGGACCCACGGGCCATAGGGGGGGTCGGCCGACCTCCCCCTAGGTCGGTGTTGCGCTTGGTGACTCCCCTGCACAATAAACACATGTTGAAGATCACAACCATCCACTCTAAGTCGGTTTAGAGTCGGTGGATCCAAGGGTGGAGGATTGAAGCCTCCTAGATCGATGATGTGGCGATGGAGTAGCCCCTACTCCACCTCCCGCTATAAATAGAGGCTCATACCCCTTGAAAGGTCTAGATATGGCTATTGGGGGTGAATAGCCTATTAAAAATTTCTACAACAACACTTAGGCAAACTTATTAGAATAAAACACGGCGTAAGCAAGTTTGCACTAGCATTACTAGGGTCAGCAAGCCACCTACCACAAATCTAGTTTCTAGCAAGATAAATCCTATGTCACACACAAGAGCTAGAAGACTAGTGCTACTAGACTAAGCTACACAAGCTAAGCTAGAGGCTCTACTTTGCAAGAATGTAGAGAAAGTAATGCAAAGCTAGAGATAGGAAGATTATACCTCCATGAAGAGAATACCAAAGAGATAACCAATCAAACACAAGATGAATCCTCGGTAGAGAGACAATGAGACACAATATTTTTTACCGAGGTTCACTTGTTTACCAACAAGCTAGTCCTCGTTGTAGCGATTCACCTGCTTGGAGGTTCACGAGCTAATTGGCATCACACGCCAAACCCATCACCGGGTGCCGCAAAACCAACACAAGATAGAGATCCACAAGCTACGAGCAATCCACTAGAGATACCTTTTGCGAACTTCCGCGGGGAAGGTTCAAGAACTCCTCACAATCCACCGATCGGAGCCGGAGACAATCACCTTCCTCCGCTCAACGATCCTCGTCGCTCCAAGCCATCTAGGAGGTGGCAACCTCCAAGAATAAAAAGAGCTTCCGCGAAGACGACAATCACCAAGTGCCACTAGTATGCAATCAATGAGCAATGCACTTGGATTCACTCAATCTCTCATGAATATGTCAATTATGTCAAGAGGATGAGTGAGTGGAGCAATCTCAAGCAAGAACAAGTGTATGAGTGAAGTGAGAGTGCAAGAGAATGCCCCAAGGGCCGGCCATATCACCTTATATAGCCTCCACTCAAACACTAGCCATTTTGCCCCACAAACTGAGTCTCTGCGTCCACTCCGGACGCTGTTTTCACAGGGGGTCCGGACCAAAGGTAGCGTCCGGACCCTTCACCAGCCGAGAGCCAACGGCTCTAAGAGGCACTCCGGACGCAGGCTTCGGACGCTCACCAGCCACTGTCAGGACCAACGCGAATGCGTCCGGTCATGCCCCCTTTCAAACGGCCTTCTTCCCGCACGCACCGCTGCAAGCCACGTGTCTCCGGACGGCACTGTAGACAAGGTCCGGATCCACTGTTCGTAGGGTCCGGAAATATTTTCCCGAGCACCCGAGAACACCCGAGAGCTCCCTCCGAGCAACTTCTCCTCTGGACGCACGTCCGAATTCACCGTCCGGACCAACACTTGTGTCTGGACTCCTTTTCCAGAGAGCAACAGAGAGCGCCAGCACTCCGGATGCTTGTCCAGAGCCCCTGTCCGGACCTTCTTCAGCGTCCGGACTCCTTCTCTCAGCAACAGCAGCCCTAGGGTTTGCTTCCGGACGCGCACGCCCTAGTCCGAACAGCAGAAACCCTAGCGTCCGGACAGCTTTCCTCTACCAAACTTCACCACCAACTTCTCCCAAGCTTCCAAGGGCTAACACTAAGTGATCCCAACACTTGTGCACGTGTGTTAGCTTTTAGTTCACAATTATCTTGAAATTAGTTGGTTGTTTCACTAGTTCAATTGATTTTATATGCAATGCAATGAACCTAGTGGCACATGATAACTGTAATCAAATACAAGATCTCCCTCCTTGATAGTACGGCTATCTATCCTAAATGTGATCACACCCTTTATGGTGTCTTGATCACCAAACCGAAAATGGATTCCTATTTCACCTTTGCCTTGAATCCTTTTCCACTTTCCTTTGCACCACCATGCTAGAGCCTTGTCATCATCACCTTTGATCCATTAGCTCCATCACATGGCATGTACTAACCTATCTCATGATTCACACTTAGAGATCAAGGTTAGTACTTAGGTATATTTCATCAATTACTCAAAAACAAACACATGGGGCTCTCACCCCCCCCTCTTCATACATGGTGAAGAAGCCTACAAGCTCTATTCCTTAGATTGTTCTAGTAGTTAGTCTAGAGTGGGAGTTAGAGTTGAGTCGAGCTGCGCTCGGGATTTCCGGAGTCATCATCTAGAAAGTCTGGTATAGCTCTTATATCTTTCCTTCTTTGTAAGACTTTACCTTATTCAATATATTACTTTTCCTCTACTTTACTTAGTATTTACTTTGAGCATTACTATACTTGTTATAGTCTTGTTATATGCTTTTGCTTATTACTAGCCTTTACATCAATAGTCTGTTATCCTTGTGGCCTTTCCCGTATGCGATCATTGCCTGTCATAGGGTGCTTTGGTTATAGATCATAGTCAAATTAGTAAGTTGTGTGTAAGCGTGGTGCTTATATATCATCTTACCCTTGGTTACCACTAGTTGCACGGATTGTTTGTGGTAGCTAGCAAGAGAGTGACAGCCTTGGCTAGTCTTTTCCTCCATGTGTTCTTAGGCAAGTTCTTAAAAGGTAAGGCCCCCGTAAAAAGAGGGCGTAGTCCGGTAGGAGTTTTGTCCTCCTACTGATCTATCCCCTCGCCTAGCATACTTGTATTGAGGAGACAAACTATAGTGTGTAGACTAATTAATTGGCTAAGTATATTGAAGTAGAGTGAATTACATAGGAGTCCCTATACTCTCTCGTTGTCCTCCCACCTAGCTATACTATATAGTTATCTCTAAGTTATCATTTACCTTGGCTTATTCATTCATCAACCCTTCCTATCACATATATCGTTTACCCCCCTATACTAGTTGGTACTAAGTTGAGGTGCTCTCTAGGATCTCTCTTTGATTATCATTTCTAGCCCAGCTTTTCCATGGGAAAATATAAATTACGATACCTTGGAATACTCCTAGGTGAAGTGCTATAATGGTATAATTTGTGCGCTTGCGGATTTATCCAATAGTCATAAGAAATACCAACAAGCATTTTTGACGCCGTTGTCGGGGAAAGCTTAGCCTAGAAATTTTAATTAGATTGAATCCAGAGATTCTCGTCATCCTAGTTATCAATTAGTCATAGGGGCTTACCCCTGTCTGTGTCTTCCTTTGTTGTGAAGCCAGACAGTGTATGAGGGGTTTCCAACTGCCATGAAACTATCTGTTGTCTCTTCTTCCCTTCCCTTTTGCTTTGTGTAAGGCATCTCCTAAAGCTAGTGCTCATGGCACCCAAGGGCATGCCCAAGGGGGGTCGGTCGACCACCCCTTGGTGCCTCCTTGGTGCCATCTCCTTCCCCTATAAAAGCCCATGCAAGGAGAGCTCAAATCTTCACACCTCAATCAGAACCCAGTTCTAGCTCAAACCTTTCCTTGCCTTGCTCTCTCCTCTCTACTCTCTAGTGAAGTTCTTAGCTCTCAAGAGAAGTAGTGATGCTTTCTCAAATCCATAAGAAGATATCTTGTCTTCATAAAGCTTCTCTTAGCTCAAACCTCTCCCCACAAGGCAAACTAGGAAATCCACTCTACACAAAACTTTGTCCTAGTCTTGTCCTTATGTCTCTCTTCCTCTCTAGAAGATGAAGAACCCTTTGAGATCCGCGTTCAAGAAAGCAAAGCAAATCCTGAGTGGGAGCTCATCTCGACACTCCCGCCAATCCGAGGATACTTCCCAAGGAATAAGAAGGGGAGGTTCTGCCCGATATACTTGGGAGAACATCCAAACCGAAAAACAACCTCAGGAGGAGGAAGAATCACCGATGGAGGTACCTCATATTGGGGCATTCATGGTGCCCCCGATGAGGACCTATGATCAACAAAGTGGTCTCTGGTTTGACCAACTAGAGTACCATAGATATCTCTCTCTTCGGGTTTGATCCTTCGAGCATATGAGGATATTGAATCCAACTCTTCTCTCCAATGCAGGTATGAACACCGAATTTGATACTATCTTTTCTACCATTGGTTGGTCTAGTTTCTGGCAAGTAGATGAACTTGGAATCAAATTGCTCACCATGGAGTTCTTGTGCTCTTTACAAGTCTCTAATGATGAAATATCTTTCCACATGTTTAATCAAAGCTTTAGTCTCACTTGGAGTCATCTAAATGTTGCTCTTGGTTTTGATGATTCATGCTTGCTTGATTTAGATCTTGCCATGCGTAGATTCAACAAAAGAAAATTTTGGTTGTCTATCTTTGCCTTGAATGATTGCTTAAACCCCAAACCTGAGGAAATTCATAATCCAACCCTTCATTTTATTTATCTTTGGATGAGCATGACTTTGTTTCCTAGAAATAATGCTAGCATGCTAAACAACATAGAACTAAAATTGCTTTATGCCATGGTCAATAAAATTCAAATCTCTCCGGTAAAATGCTTAGTAGAATTTTGGCAAAGATCGATTGAAAGCAATGAACCCATACAATTCACATCCTTAATCACTCGTCTTGCTGAATCCATGAACATACTAGATGGAAAATATGCTTTCGAATATCTCTCTTCACCTAGAGCAGTAATTTTAGAAAAATATCTTACACATGTCCAAATGCTAAAAAGAGGTCCCAAGGGTGGACTTAAAATGATCTATAGTGGTCATACAACTGAAGTTTCTATTCAAAATAGGCAACGTCAATTGTATAGGACCCATAAACTAACCCTTGATTTAGATTAAGGACATGGGCAAAGGGATGTTACAGGTACACACAGGAGAACACAAGAAGGGCTATACTTTGTTCACATGGAACAAGGTGGTCCTTCCCACGGAGTTGTTAGCGAGGAGGAAGATGATGCATCTTCCGATGCCATGGGCACTTCCAGTGGCATGCCTCCTCGGCCACCACGTCCGCAAGGACCAAGAGCATCCTTCTCGTCCACACGAGATAGGGAGCATCGTGAACGGCGACAACAAATGGATCATCTCACCAATGCTTTAGGCGAGCTTCGCGTTGAGCATGGTGTGACAACAAGCATAGTCCAGCAAACTGTCGAACAAATCCAAGCACTGCCAGAAGAACAAAACTGGCAGTGGACTTTGTGGTGGTAGCAACATCCATATCAGCCACCACACTACTGAGCAAGTATAAGCTTCCCTCCCCCACTAAGGTAAGTGTTTAATTTCAACATTTACATTCATGCACTTTCTTGCTTATCTTTGTTTGAATCTAAAAAAATCTGAATATGATAAAAAGAATAAAAAGACTTCTCTCTACTCTCACATGTTTCATGAATATTAATATCTCCTATGGAAATGATGAATAGTTGCTCTGTTAAATGTTTCTCTAGTACTTAGTTTACAACTTGATATTTCTCTAAGTATGGATTACTTGGCTTACAAGACACCATCATGAACCTAAAACTTTTGTGGGTTCCAAATGTTGTAACTAAGTCTAAGTTGTTGTGAGACATAATATGACAAGATAAGAGTTGCTATAATATTGTTCTAAGCAAGAATGACTATCGGAGTTTTATTTATTAAAATAATAAAAACACTTTTTGTTCCTCAATGGTGAAAATTCCTACCAAAGCCATATATGCTCTTTCATGATATAAGCTTTCTACATAAGCTGCTTGCTTTGTGTTGAGTTTGGTCAAGTTTGTGACCCTTTGAAAGCCCAAGTTTGGTTTTGGTTAATTGATGAAACCTATGGACTAACCCTATTGCTAAGTGTATGATCAAGATAGGGTGATCCAATGTGATAAGTGGAGCTCGATGAAGGATCATGATAGATCAAGTGCTCCATGACTAAGGAAAAGAAGAAAGAGAAAAACAAAAATGGGCTCAAGGCAAAGGTATATCATAGGGCCATTTTTGGTTTAGTGATCAAGACACTATAGAGAGTGTGATCACATTTAGGATAGATAGTCGTACTATCAAGAAGGGAAAACTCGTTTCGATTGTGGTTATCATGTGCCACTAGGTTAGCATTGCAAACATATAAAATGAACCTAAGTGACCCTAAACTGTGAAACAAATCCAAGAAAATAAAATGAGAAAGCTAACACAGGGCATAAGTGTTTGGAACACATGGTGTTGGCACTTGAAGACTTGGAGAAGAAGAGGCAACTCATTTGGACACGAGACAGAGCTCCAGACGCAGGTCCGGACGCTGGCCAGATGTTGTCTGGACCAATGGCGGCGCGTCCGGAGGCATACCCTAAGGCTCGGCCTTGGTGGACGAAGGATTCGGACGCTGTTCTTTGACCGGACACTAGCTCCGGATGATTGTCCAGAGTCCTGGAGCTCTCTAGAACCTCTCTGCTGAGGGTCCGGACGCATGTTGGGGTCCGGACGCTAGACTCCGGACCACCGTCCGGAGCGTGGATGCTCTCTGGACTGGCTCTGTGTTGAGTCCGGACACGGGCTTCGGTTGGTCCGGACCTGCACTATTCAGCGTGTCCGGAGACACGCGACAGCACCAAGTGAAGGCGCGAAAAAGCTGATTCAAACCGAAGAGGGTCCGAACGCGCGAACAATGGTCCGGACCCCCTGCTTGCGAGCGTCCGGAGGTTCCCAGAAAGCTGAGATCAAGGGGCAAAACGGCTAGTTCGGTTTGGAAGGCTATATAAACGTTTTGGCCGGCTCCTAGGGCTAACTTTTGCACCTCCCATTCATTCTCACTCGTTGTGCTTGCTTGAGAAGGCCCCCAACTCATCTCTCTTTGCTTTGCTTACTAATTCATGAGAGTTTGAGTGAACCAAGTGCTTGATCATTGCATTGCATCTTAGTGGCACCTGGTCATCGTCATCGCCGTGGGATTTCTTGTTATTCTTGGTGTTTGCCAACACCTAGACAGTTTAGCGATTGTGGAGAAGCTTCAGCACATGTTGGTGATTGTTCGTGGCCGGCTTCATCGATTGTGAGAGGGCTTGTACCCACCTCGGCAGAGCGCCAAAGGGTAACTCTAGTGGATTGCTCGTGTCATCGAGTTACTCTCATTTGGGTGGATTCTTGTGGCGCCCGGATAGTGGGCTAGGCTTGTGAAACGCCTATTAGCCACCGAATCACCATTTGAGTAGTCGACACAACGGGGACTAGCTTGGTGGCAACCAAGTGAACCTCGGGAGAAAAATCATTGAGTCATCTTGTCTCCCGGCTACTCTTTGTATTCATATTGTGATTGGCTCTTCATTGGTATATTCATTCTTCACAAGGCCTCGGTACAACAATCACCCTTATCTTTGCATTACTTTTGTTCATATCTTGCTTAGTTAGCTTGCTAGTTAGTTTCTCTTGTTAGTTGTTCTTGATAGCTTGAGCTAAGTGCCTTAGGTTTTTGCTATTGTGTGATAGGCACTTAGTTAACTAGAATTGCTTGGATAGGTGGCTTTGCAACCCTAGTAGAGCTAGAGCAAAAAGCTTCGCTTTAGTGTCATCTAACCTTTTGCTCTAGTGATTTGTAGAATTTTTATAGGCTATTCACCCCCCCCCCTCTAGCCATCTAGGACCTTTCACCCTTGTTGAGAGATTTATCATGCTCCTAAGATCAAGATCACGTACACGCCACATATACATGCTGCTTCTACACTAGAAGTACGTAGAAACATGCCTTACATTTTCCACATAGTTCGTGCTCCATGTTGTAATAGAAATTCTCTCTCTAGTATGTTGTTAGTAAATGAGACATAGACTATGCAAAATTATGAAAAATATAGGGGCACGTTAAAGTCCCAAGTTTTAGAAAATTGATGAGCACATCAAAGCTCACAAAAAAAATGATGAGCAAATCAAAGCTCATAGAAAAATAAATAAAGATAGCTATGTCTCAAATTTATAAGTTAGAAAGAGAGATCATATCAAATAGAGGTGTATTGATCTTTTGCCATGTTCCACACACTTGCACATCTTCATCTAAGAGTATGACACTTCTTTCCTTGGATCCAGAATTTGACTTTACAACATATGCAAAGTAAGTTTGCTACATCTCTCATCCCTACCTATAGCTCCACATAAGCCTTAGAGATAGGATGAAAAGAAGGCAAAGTTCAATTATGTGCCTTGGTGAGGAATCATACATCATATGAGCGACTCGAGAGTACCATTTGAGGAACACTAAGTTTTTCTTTTACAAAACTTTACAAAACCTCTGATATGAAACTTGTGAAAGAATGAAAAAAATAGTGCCCAAGTCAAGTTGTTCTATCTCTCAACCACCCAAGACAAAGGATAAATCCATAAGCCCCATGGAGGACTAAGGTAATATGGGTGAGTCTTTATTGCTAATTTTTCCATTCAAAAGAGAAGTATGATTGTTGTAGATTTAGTACTCTTGAAATATGAAGCATAGTAGCAACTCCTGATCCACCGAGGCTAAGTTTGATTGTTTGCTCGGGACGAGCAAAGGTTAAGCTTGGGGGATCTTGTTGGCATCAAGAATGATACACTTTTATATACCTAAGATGCTACCAACAACCTCAGGATCAAGGATAAAACAATCACATCATGAGCATACTTTATCAAATAACAAGTTCCACATGTCCATGAAGTATGTGATTGCAGGATTGAAGAAATGGAGCAAAGGAGAGCCAGTGGGACCCACATAGGGGTCGTCCGACCTCCTATAGGGCCCACCAGCTCTCCCCCCTAGCCATGATCCAGGAGGAACACTCCAGAGTGAATCTCAACCCTTGGATCACTTTGTGCTTTCTCCCAACGGTCCACATGCAACTCACATGGATCCATGGGCCCACATCAACAAGATCAACATGATAAACAACTCAGAAGACCCAACCAAGAGACATGACAAGTGGGGCCAGCATCTAAGTGTATATATAAATGTATATGGCTTTGGTAGGAATTCAAATTATTTCATACAAGACCTCATCACGTAAGATTTTAAATTTTCAAAAGATAAATCACCAGAACTTAGAATTGCTAGGAGTAAGATAAATAGTAGCTCAGACTTTCATGTCATATCTCCTAACTACCTAGACTTAGCTTAAGTATATGCCTCCACAAGTTTCAAGTTCAGAGTAAATTCTCAAATCAAAGCAGTTTTAACCAAAACTTAGGAGAATCCAAGATTAAAAACTAGGTACTTAAAAGGGATTACGGCAGAGCAACTATTCATCATCTCCAAGACAAAATTATAGTTCATAGTTTTTATTGACTCTAAGCAAAATTAAAGACACAGCCTAATTAAACATATCTTTATTTAAGACTCTTACAACTTAACAGACATGGACCTTCATGTGGCCATATATTTTTTGGCAATTTTAAGTTTTCTTATGATACTATGGTGAACCTTCATGTGCTCACATATTTTTGATAATTTTATGACCATAAGATAGACTCGATAATAGCATAAGTATACTTACCTGATATCTAGGGTGCCCTCCCCCAAGCTTGATTTTGTTATGGTTGAGTTGAATGATCTTTGGAAGTAGCCTTCGGGCTCACTCCTCCTTGGTGATTCCAATCCTGCATGGTTATACTCGAACAAGAATAAACAAAACTCGAGGCTCCATTATTACAATGGGTTAGCGGTCAGCCAAAAGAGTAATTGAATATTCTCATAAGCTAATTTAAACTTTAATAGATTATAGCAGGAATTGAATATCTCATCTTTTTTAGGATTTTTATTTTATAATGCAAGAGAAATAAAAATTATTTTTGTGCCACCACAGTAAATTCCCTTATGGTATTACCATAAGTTCTCTCACATGGGGCTTAGTGTTTTTATGATACAATGGTAAATAAATATTTATTTTGTTTTTGTTTAAGTATGCAGAAAGATAAAGTGATAAAATTACTAATGATTAGGTAAATAATTAGGTAACTACCATTTTTACCTTGTGGCAAAGGAACGGGATTTATAGTCTACCAATAAGACTAGATAGGAGAGAGGACTTACTTGTCTGATTTATCATCTGAGGTAGACTCAGATGATTCCTTGTTATCTTGTGGTGCATCTTTGTTTTTCTCCCACCATTCTTGTACTCGTTCTTGTGTTTCTTCTGCTCCTTCTTTTGTGATTTGGTCCAATGGGATTCCTTTACTGCTTCTTGTTCCTTTCCTTCGATTTCATCCTGGTCATTGGATTGGTCTGTATATCTTGAAACTTCACCAGGATAGTCCTCCCATCCATCCTTCAACGAAAGGTTGCTTGACAACGGGTGTGGCGTTTCCTTTGTTGCATCACTTCTTAGGTTGCACATGATTAGTATAACTATTGAATTTACATCATACCTTTCCAATGGGGAAGTTGAAGTGGATTTGTCAAGATCCAATGAAGATGATGGCTTTGTTAGTGTTGAGGAATGGTCTTCCCAGGATGATAGTCATGTCATCTTCATCCTTTGACATTATGAATTAGTTGCATCTCGCTTGTGAAAGTTATTGGGGCTGATGTTTCTCTCTTTATCTTCAGTATGAGTTTCTCTCAGGACTTTCCCAATTTGATATTGAAAGTTTTTCTACAGGGGTTAGTCCAACAAAATATCCAATATATACTATAGCATAATATTGGTTCAAAAATCAACCTAGACACCACGTCTAATTTGAATTAGTAAGACATTTTAACCTAAGCATCATGCTTAATTTAAAAGCCTTTAGCAGTAAAATCATAATACCTATGATTTAAACTAAGCACCATGCATAATTTAAAAGGTATATGAAAATACGTCAAAACCTAAACATCCACTATAAAAAATAAAGGTAGCATGACGGTACTATGAAGATTTTACTCAAGTGAAGATGAAAGAGCGTGATTTTTATTTATCAGTTTAAGCATGCCTTAAAGGTAGGGACAACCAAGATAATGTAGCAACATGGCAAAAGATGTTTTTATGGTGGTTTTCCCCCAAGCTTGAATTTTGTAAAAATCAAGATTGGATGAATATAATTCAATGTTGCATATTGGGTGGACATACCTTATGCTTGTCGTTCTGTTATTCTTTCTGCTCCAAACCTGGAAAGGTTAGTGACAAGAATACCCAAAGGAATATAATCATATATCTTAATGCTCATTTTCACAAGGGCAGCGTATCGAAAAGGTAAAGACTTATATTAGGATCTTGAGAGTGCTTGTTTTAGGACACTAAGCTTGTCCTTCGGAAACCTTTTAAGATATGATTTAGTGTAGTGGTTTCCCCTCCATCACTTATCTCAAGATTCAACATAACGAGATCTGCAATATTTATTATAAACATATGCATCCACAGCCAACCTTTTGAAGTTTTTATAAATGGAAAGTGTGAGGGTGTTGAAGATGTCATGCATGGTAATGATAGAGAGACCAATTGGTAGGGGAGATGTCTCATATGAGCATGGATTAGAAGAGATGGTTATGGAGTAGATTCCATGCTCGTTGATATCATTTTCATCTCCAATCTTTATGGTGGATTCATTATGGATGTTCAAAGTTCTAATTGGATTGGTGACTCTTGAATTGGTCTCATCTGGGGACTCCTCTATATTTGGATAAGTGATGTTCTCAAAGGGAGTTGAAACTAAGCCAAGGTTGGATTCTATTAAGTCTTTTGTATGGCTTAGCTCTCCTTCTATAGGATCACTTGACATGTCATCCTCAAATTCTTCCCAGGGGGAATAAGGATGTTTTTAAGAGAACCCTTGTTGCAAGGATTTGAATTATATTCACTTGAAGTTCCCTTATGAAACTGGAAGTCTAAACCATCAGCATTAGAAAGATTAGAGTTTTCCGGTGGAATTTCTTATTCCCTTGGAGGATTTTGAGCTATTGATGGTTTAGGATTGATAGTTAAATCTTGGGATTGGAGTGTATGTGATTTAGCTATCAATATTTCCTGTCTAGAAATTGATTCCTTCTCTTTCTCAGGGATTGGATTTCAAAGGCTAGGACAAGGGGTGTGTCCACTTATTATGTCAAGCTTACGCCATGCCTCACTAGTAGACAAAGAGAAGAAAACTCCTCCAGAGGCTATATCAATGGATTCCCTCCACTCCTTACTAAGACCCATGTAAAAATGTTGAAGAAGTAAGGAGTTTGGAATACCAAGATCCAGGCCAGTGAGGGTAAGGTCAATGAAACGATCCCATGCATCGCTAAGAGATTCTTCTTCTAGTTACCTAAAAGTTAAAACCTCTTTTTGAAGGTTAATCACCTTGTAGATTGGAAAGTATTTTTATGAGAAATTTAGTCCTTAACATCTCTCAATCTCCTTGTACACTACATACATTAAGTTTATACCATTGTTTAGCTTTTCCTGTCAAGGAGAAAGGAAAGAGCTTCCATTTTAAGGTCTCATCGAGCATGCCTCTTATGCATAAGAGGTCACATATCCAAGCAAACTCTTCTAGGTGTGTATAAGGGTTTTCATTATCTTCTCCCGAGAAAGGTTCTTTTTGAACCAATTTTATATAACCCGGGCATATCTCAAAACTAGATGTTGTGATAGGCTTTGAACAATTTGGTGGTCTAAAGTCTATGCCCAAAGGTTTAGCATATTGATAGATAGGAATGTTATTATCCATGCTAAGCAAGAGATGAAAGTATAGATAATAAAAAAGAATAGAAGAGGTGAGGTAAATGATAAAGACAAAAGATAAGGATAAAAGATAAGAGAAAAGGTTAAGAAAGGTTCGTAGTCAACTCAGCAACCATTTCCCAGACAACGACGCCAAAAATGCTTGTTGACATTCGTTAAGTGCAAAGAAAATATGAAAGATTAATGCAAGCGCACAGAATATCATTGTAGCATTTTACCCAGAGGTTTTAAATATCGTATCCACGGGGAAATGTGTGAGATCAACTACGTGGTAACTTAACCAAAAGGGGTAGATATAAACTAAGATATAAGGTAAAGATTAAACTAATGATAACTTGGTTGGAAACGGCAATCAAGGATAGGGTCGATAATAGGAGTATAGAGAGGATACTTAGGTCTTCTAGTTCTAACTTGGATAAGATATATTTCTTCTATGATTCATCTGGGGCCATTATCTAGATAGGTCGCAAACAGAGTACGCCACAACTTAGATAACTATATAGCCTGCGAGGCCCTATAACGGGAGGTGGACTACAGAGGAACAACGCACCTGTCACGTACGCAATCTATCACCGTCCGGAATATCAGGGGACATTCATGATTACCTTAAGTCTAAGTACCACACTTACACTTACGATAAAACTCTAACCCAACCATGTGTAAGGACTAAAGCACTCAAAAGAGCCATGAACCAGAAGAACAATATAAACAAAAAATTACTTACATCAGAAGTCGATTACTGAAGACATCCCAGGAACAAGCTCAGGAAGAGCTTGATCCCGCCGAAGTACAAGCCGAGGAAGAAGCACCGACAGGCCGGCACCTCCTCCACAACTCTTCCCTCGCTCCCCATCTCTCCATTATCTAGATCTAAGAACTAATATCTAGAGAGGTTGCCCATTCGGGGGACACCTCTGACCTATGATGGATCTCTAAATGAATTATGATTAGATGGATTGAATGAATGCTCCAGGGGGGTCTGCCCTCTTATTTATAGTCCGGTGGGGTGCACGACAGCCGTTGGATCAAACCGACTTAACGTAGGGTCTAGATGACTCCTCAGAGGCAGTGGAGGAAGCTTCCAGAAGGCGGCGGCAGGCGCGCCCAGGGGGTGCCACCCGGCATGGGCCTAGGCCGGCCAGCCCTCTAGGTGGGCCTCTTGGGCCTCGCTTCCTTCGGGTGCCTTCTGGGTCCTTCCTGAGTCCAATGGAAACTATTTCCCCACGGATTTATTCCGATATTTCTTATGATTTGTTTTTCTTGATATGCTTTTCTGGAATAGTCCCTGGAAAATAAGGAAACACCAAAACTCATGGAATTTGTGAGATAACCCCCTATATTTCTATTATTTATATTTGATTGATCCATTTATCATGTTTATAATTGCATTAAAAGTTGACGCTAACGACTGTCAACAATTGGTCATAACGGAAGTAAATGCAATAACAGTAATGTTTAAAAATAATTACAAGAGGAGGAAGAGAAGAGTTGACATGACAACGTTTTCCCGAGGTATCGAGGAGTCGACACTCTCCACTAGTCCTTGTTGGAGCACCCATGCAAGGGTATTGCTCCCTCTTGGTCCGCACAAGGACCAAGTGCTTTCTCTGGGCTGATTATTCGCTGCTCCGGCTCGGTGAATCGCCCACAACCGATCACATAACATGGCTTGAGTCATCTACAATTACCTTCGGATGATCTTCAAGCTCTCCAACGCCACCAAACCGTCTAGGTACTGTCGATCACCAAGAGTAATAAGCTAGAATTCTCACTTGACTCACAAGCCTAATAAGATGATTGGATGCGCACTTGCTACTCTCAAGTCACTAATGAAGGATCTAATCTATGGATTAGCAATTCTCAATTTCTCCCTAGGGCCCTTGCTCTCTCACACTCTCTAAGTGTATCTTAGATAATGGAATGAGCAAAGGTGAGGTAGAGAAGCAATGGGGGGAGTATAAATACTCCCTACCTCCAACATACCCATTGTATTTAAAAACTGCGCATTAAGTGGCGACCGGACGCTCCGGTCGGGTCGACCCGACGCGTCCGGTCACTAGCCCAACGGCTAGTTACTGTGTGTCAGCGCTTTGCACCGGACGCGTCCGGTCACTAGCCCAACGGCTAGTTACTGTGCGTCAGCGCTTTGCATCGGACGCTCCGGTCCATACTGACTGGGCATGTACGGTCACTCTATGACCTCTTTGGAACCTCACTGTATATTGACTTGACGTGACGAACATCCAATCAGTATTGATCGGACGCGTCCATTCACAATTTGACCTCTCTGGACCGTTACTGGAAACAACCGGACGCTACGCACAGGCGTGTCTGATGTAAAGTTCAGTGTTGTTATGAGAGTAAGTTGAGTTCACCGCCGTGTCCGGTGACTCGAGGGGGTGCGTCCGGTGGCTTAACCTAGCCACCTTGCACTGACTGGATGCATCCGGTGCTAGGTGCACCAACATCTGGTGCATGTAACCCCCCCCCCCTAAACAACTTCGAATGTAATTTCGTCAAAACATAAGTTGTTCCAACTAATCTTAGGGTCAACCTAGAGCTACTTAGGGCTATGATTGACAAGTGTGCACTACACCTAAAATATTATACTCTTCTAAGTCAAGCTACCATTCAAGCCCCCTTTTATAGTACAATCAAAGGTAAAAACAAAGTTGCTAATCTACTCTAAGTGTTTCTCAACTCCAATGATATTTAGACCTAGATCATTCTAAGTTTTGTCGATAATCTTTGAAAATCGAAACGATAGTCATCGTCAAAGGGGCATGAAAACCATTGATTGCCAAATCAATCACCATTATTATGATTTAACTTAAATTGCCTCTGCAAAATACACGTTAGTTATAATAATCTTACATTATCATTAGTCACCGAAACTTTTAGGACCTAGATGCTTTCACCTCCATTGGTGAAAAAAGAAGAAGACAGCCTTTTGCATAAAGAAAAAAAGAGCAGGGCTGACTTCCAATTGCATGAGAAGACGGGAAGTAATAGCGTGGGCCACATGTCATTCGTCCAGGCCTTGATGGTGGTGGCATTTGGTTCGAACAGCCTGATTGCGAAAGGAGTTTGTAGAGAGTATTGATCTCTCTACCTAAATAGAAAATCTGATAATTAACAGATTAAAACAATGCTGGGCCTAGTAAAGGCCCAATGGCCAACGGACATGACACGTGGTTGATGTACGCTTAAGCGACATGTATAGAGACTACCATAAGTTATTTGGTTTTCATTTTTTTTATTTCTTGTCTTTAAATTGTGCACGTCATGTACAATCAATTTGGCCATTTATAGCCTGACTTCACAACCCTACTCGACGGTGACGTATGTCAATTGTATATGTATTATAGGAGGGTGAACTCTGCCTGCCTGGAGTATCTAGAAGAGTTAAATCTCTCTGAGATATGTTACCCTTCTGTCCTTGCATCGATCTAAATTTTCAGTACGTGCGGCGAACTCTCTTTAAAAATCAATGGTAGAAGATAGTGAAGTCGTGCATGATTTGATAATTTGAAACCTGCCCATATGTCAAACGCTGCTTTTTAAATTTTTCTCTTTGCCAGGGGTGGATTTAGGTGGGGGGCTGCAGGGGTGAATTTTAGACATTGGTGCGTTCGCCACTGCTCTTTGACAATTCGTTATCAAATTTCTCTCATCTATCAAATGTGCTGTCAGGATTTTTTTTATGAAGTGATTTTTTTAAAGTGTTCTGTCGGGATTTGCTTTGAGATTAATTCATGGATCTCCCTCACGTTTGCATGTATAGGACAGACTGCGCAAATTATTACTAAAAGCTCAACCGCATCCTCTGACCTCGTAGATAAAGTTGGCACGTGTAAACCTACCCTAAAATGTAAGTTATTCCAAAAATCTTAGAAAATTAAAGTATATTAAGTTTAATCAAATTTATATGATAATATAATACTTTTTGTCCCTAAATAACTATTGTCATTAGTATATGTGCTCTAAGTTTGACTCGATTTATAGAAAAAGTATGCAATATTTGTATCTCCAAATAAATTTATTAAAAACTAGATACAAATATCTTTCCAAATTTCAATTATACTAATTATGTACTATAAATATTAATATTTTTTAATATATATTTAATTAAAAATATTTTTCAAGTTACGGAAACAACATATGTTTAGGGACGGAGGGAGTAACGTTTATGATGCTAACTAAATATTAATAGATTATTCATCAATTATATGTTCATAGTATACTTATTTGATGATATAAATTTTAATAATTTTTTTAATAATTTTAGTTAAATTTGAGATATTTTAACTGTAAGATTTTTAAAATAATTTATAATTTAGAATGGATGGAGTGGATGCCAAACATGGCAGAGGTTCGTTTAAAAAAACAATACTAAACATCACAAGGGAACAAAAGCAATATAGCCATCTACTAACATTTGGATGTAGTCATTTATAGTCATATGTACACACACAGCACAAATGACTACAAATGCGTATTCCGGCTAAAAAAGAAAAAGGGAGTGGTGCACTCGTCGATATATATAAATATATCGTCATCTGTCCCAAACCGTTCATGGAAAAACCCACATTTGACACAATCCTGAGAAAAATAAATGTTAGTAGCAATGCATCGTGTCATACATCTCAGGCGTCGTTATTTGAAAGTGGACTTTTCTACTACGTTGCTACAAAGGACAGCCGAGACGACGGCAGCAGCACTGTCAGCCAGTAGTAGCGCTGCCTGTGCATGATCCCTACCCTTGCATCATATTCGGCGGGAAAATCAGCAGGAAGCTTCGCACCATACCAAACACAAGGATTGACAGTATATATTTTGATTGATTTAATAGTATTTTGTGAGAGAAAATAAATTAAAGTACGGCTTTCGTCACAAGGCATGAATGAATTTCACACGAAACTGCTCGCTTTCGACATGTTTTAGAGAAGTACAGCCAGCGTACATACACATATCGAAGAGAGAAGGACAGATATGACTTTTCGTCAATAGACTAGAGTTTCAATAGCAGGGCTTTCCGATGGACATGCCGACGAGATGTGCAACGAAAAGGACCCCCTCCCTCCCTGAAGAATCCCGCCGCCGAGCACGAGCACACAAGGGTGTGAACTGGGGCCTCCACAGACGTGTCGGGTTGTCAAGGCTGCGGCGCAGATGTGACGCTAATAATTGCTGTAACGGGCACAGCCAAGCTGACTCGTGTGCGTCACCGAGTCAAAAGTGAGTGAGTGCAACGCCTCTTTTACTGCGGTCCACGACCTAGGATAGGAGGATTCGGTTAGCTGTCTGTCTTTACTATACCGTTATGGTTTCACAGCTCTCTCTGTCATCCATCGAATCTTTGTGGTTATCCTTCTCAAAAAAAGAATTTCGTGCTTATCTATCGGGAGTCTCCATGCGTACAGGGTTCGGAACAGGAGTGGTAGCATTTTTTCTGTTCTTGCACGTTCGACGAGTAACATTTGGCTAGTGTTTTGTCCACAACCATTTTGAAAGGTCTTTAAAAGGCTACGCGAGCCCAATTTGTCTTCTTGCTGAATTTACGGCGAAAGTTGGGTACAATTCAAGAGGGAGGAACCAAAACTTTGTTTGGACATGACAAGGAACCTGTACGTGTATGATCGATCATCATGATGAATCGGCCATCATTTTGTGGCAAGGTGATGATGGGAGCACCATCGAAAGGGGTTTATGGAGATAGCGAAGCAACTTGTATTTGTTGGAGTTGGTGGGACTTGGCAGCGAGCCCAGGTCGATGACGCAGCGACCTACTGTAGCAGCATGCCAGTTATCATATGGACCCAAACAGGCAGCTCGCGTTTTGTTTGTCTGGATGCCAAGGGGGAAGAAAGAAATGGCGAGGGAAAAAAGATTTATCAGAAACCTTTTTGCCATTTGCAATGTGGCGGAGCAGATTGCATATACGACTACTCATCTTGTCCTTGGTTCAGAATGGACTTGACACGGCGCTATCAAACTAACCCCACCTTTTCTTTGCCATGGCTATACGTGTCAATCAATATATGTATGAAGAAGGAAAAAGGGTTTGATCAGAGCCGACTGCCTTTTCCCCGTTCGGTTTGGGGAGATAAAACTGAATCAACTGATCGCGAAAGGAACGGGATGGAAGCTGACAAGATTGAAGGCCTACAATACAGCCCTACTGAAATGAATCACCACCCCTGGTAGCAGCAAGAAACAAAGGAAAAATCTCGCCGAGGCTGTATGGAGCACAGGAGTTTCATATCTCAAACTGATCTTATCTTACCTACTACCATATGTTCGAATAAAAGCGGTCGCTATCACCGACGGAGTTTTATTTAGTTTTGGTTTCAGTCCTTCTCAAGGATGTGTTTCATAACGGCTTTCGCAATGTTCTTTTCCGCATTTCAGCACCTGTGCCCCTGCCGAGAAACACTGCAAAGGCGATAGCTGAATGTTGATCCTCCACGAGCTTGATTCTTCTCTCCAAAACCAAGCGCTCACAGACCGCAGCGCTGCGTGCCATCTGGACCACGCAATCTTGAACATTCACCACACGTATACGGGCCTAAATGTATCGGTATCCTATCCTACCGATCCGTTCAGGCAAATCAAGGGCCCCTATCTCGCCGCATTTAATCGACGCGGCGGTGTCCCGCTCGCGCCATCGCCGTGGATCCTCTAGAGCAACCACCGGGCTCCTGCTAGCTGTATTTACATTACACCTCCGCAACGGTGAGGGGAAAAAAAGTCCACCTCTGAACTGGGACACTTGAATTGCCACTTGGACTTCGCTCTCCCTTCCCTTAAATGCGCTTCCCTCTCGCCCGTGCCAAGCTCGACGGCGGTGCACGTGGCAGAGCACGGGCCTGGGATGCCGACGGTCGACGGCGATTGCCGCGGTAGCCTCACTGCTTCAGCGGCCTGGCCAGACCACACCGTGCCACCACCATCAGCAGCCGAATGAGCCCGATGCACGGCGAGGTTGCGTGCCTGGGGCCGCCGCTGGCCTGGCCTGCGAGGCTTCAGACCTTCAGTAAATGCGGCATTGATAGCCGCGGCACGGCCAGCCACTGGAATCATGCGCCAATTATTGATCAGAATCTGTATGTTGCTCCGCAGTGTACTCTGATGTACTGTGCCTGCTTCTAGCGGCACAGAAGGGGAGCACTTCTCCCTTATCAAGGCATTGATGCCCCAGTGAAAGCTGAGTGCTCACAAGTCACTACTCACAGCAACAAGGCCTCACCTATAGCTGAAATGTACTATTTGGAGTGAAGGGAGAAACGTTTTACCTCAGGAGACCACTGACCAGCGTCGTCCGGGCCTTGTACTTCGGCCATCAATTACAAAGAGCCAGGACCAGGGGGGGGCAGAGAAGTGTAGGACGAACTGCTGCGACCATGTGCAATGAATGGACGCCACCGGACCAAAGGGTTAGGCTCTGATGCAGATCAGGCACGAACCACGACGTGCCTGATCGAAATCTGCAATCACTGATATCATGGCGGCATGCTTTGCGCACACCGGCGATGTTATGGGATGTCTGCTTTGTCAAAAGCAGGCTTTGGAATAGTGGTACCAGGGAAGTGAACGAGTGATGCTTCTTTATTGTTGCTAAAACCTCCAGTACAGTGTAGCAGGTTAACGAATTTTACTCACATAAGTGTGGGACTTGAATCTGGCTTCTGGCGCAATTGTGCGCACGCACATTCATCTTCCTGATGAGAATGATTCCTGAAGAAAGCTGTAGAGTTCCTCCGCGACTGCCAAGGGGTACTCTTCCTGCGGTAGAAGAGCGCCTGCAACCTCCACGAACTTTGTCACACCTTTAGAGCCCTTGAGAGCCTCCATCTCAGCCTTGGATCTCTTGGGAGCATTGAGCGTTGACACCACCAGAACTGGTACATCTCCGTCTAACTTGGCAAACAACTGCAGAAACTCCTCCCTTGATTGGACAGGATCGAGGAGGCCTGTCAGGAAGGCCGCAGGGACAAACCGTGCGCCTTTTCTTTTGGTTAACTCGTATCGGCTCTCGATGATATCAGGCGTCACGTTGTCAGGGTTGGCATAAACGTGGGACTTGTACTGGGATTGGATCGACTTTTCATTGCTCACCAGAACATTGTACATCATCCAGCCCAGAGCTGGAGCCCTGAGGGTTCCTCGTAAAAGCCCATATCTATCAATAAGAGTAGAGAAAAATTAGTTTCAGTAGAATCAATTAGAATCTTAAGCATTGATAGACCAATATATCTGTAGCCTGGTGGGAACAAGATCTCAATTTTTTAATCATTATTTTTCTATCATTTAACACATGATTCAGGATACTTGCTTAAACCCCAGTAGTAAATGACTGATGTAGCTTGATACTATCCACATGAAAAATGGAAGAAATATAACTGCTGGAAAGCAGAACTGATGAATGATGATCTCCCTAATCAGATAAAGGCCCCCTTTAGCCTACGAAGGATTTTCTGTCCTGAGTTTCTACTGTGAAAAATGAACTAATTCCTGTAAAATTCCTGCATTCCAAAGGGGGCCTCATCCATTAATGCAAGTGCCTGCAAAACTATGCTATTGCCACTTTCTCTACAAAAGAATACAGATAAATTTATTGCAATGAGAACTGCAGTTTGTTGCACGGCAATGTGTATATGGATGAGAACCATTTGTATGCAGAGCAGCACTGTACTACTAAACACAGGCAACAAATGCATTGTTCATCGAATGTGATAGCCCAATCAGAACCTGAACATGGCACAGCAAATGGCAATATGAGATTCGCAAAGCAAAGTTCACAAATCCATTGTGTGCCTATCAAGATGACTTCCAGCCTTCCAGGGGTCATATTAATGTCTTGATGACTTCACAACCTACAAGGTTCTGTATGCCCTTCATGCCTATCAGGATGCTACACCAGATATATCTGTGGCATACTATTGCATGCATGGACGTCTGTAAGAATGTATGCACTGTTGACAGTCATGCATCAAGCAAAAAGAATGTTCTGAAGGGAAGGAGTCGAGAACATATGGTACAGACATGCATGAGACATGTAACTGAAGCATGCACTTAATAGTAAAGTAGGTGCAAAAAAACCAAAATGTTGTTGAAAAAAATAGCAGCAATCAACGCTATTTCAGTTCTCTTAACAGGACAAGTGCTTCCACCCAAACGTTAAGAATATAAGAAATGTCATAGGCCACAGGTGTATCTTAGTGGGATTGCCTGACAAATATTATGTGATAAAGGTAGTTCATACACACATAGTAACGCATGATCCAGAATTGCTTCAACCCTAGCAAACCACTATTACAAGCTTTGTTAGCTAATTATACATATATATAATAAATGAATGGTAATAGTGCACATGCAATGAAAAATAGCACTGGAAAGTAAAACTGGTCTCGATCAAATTAAGCCATGGGATCAATTTGGAAAATGGTGTGCCTGGAACAAGTTAATGCCACTGTCTATACAACAACATAGATAATTTCATAAATGAAATTAAAGGTCAAATCTTCCTAATAGCCACTGCACCAATGCACACTAACTAATACAAACAAACATTCTCAATCGGCCCCCAGCCAACAGGACTCCTTAATGGTGTGACAGGTGGTATATGCACAAATATATCTGTACACAACAGCAATGCACTACTAAACAAGGGAAAAAATGCACCATTCTTTGAATACATTGTACACTTAAAAGCACTGCATTACAAAACAATGGAAACAAGCAGCATAACTTGTGTTAACTAGAATAGGAAGGGGTTGGCCGGCACACAGAGGGGTTAAGCCCGAACTGCTATGCGCTTGGTAGAATAGAGGTGGAGGAAATAGATTAAACTTGCTTACCTGTTTCAGATTACCCCAATACGCAAGATAACAACCAACAAGACCTTTGGTTCGCGCATCTGTAACGTTATCTGATTACCTGGGGATGGGAAAGCGATACTTTGTGTTTGGTTACGTTCAGGCCGAAATCAAATATCGCATAATCAGATACAGATCGGTTCATCGGTGATTCACTCCCCTTCCTGAGCGGTATCGCGTTACCGCCCACCGAGAATTGCTAACCATCCTTCACAATACCGTTACCATGCCGAAACAAATAAATAAAGTAATTGTTGGTCCCAGTGCTGCCCCCCCTTAATCTGTTTCCCATGCCGTTTACGTTATCAGTGAGTGAACCAAACACCATCCAAGTTCTAACCAACTCAATCTAAACAAACTTAATCTCTAAATGAACTCA
Organism: Microstegium vimineum; assembly: GCA_022036555.1. Classification (NCBI taxonomy): domain Eukaryota; kingdom Viridiplantae; phylum Streptophyta; class Magnoliopsida; order Poales; family Poaceae; genus Microstegium; species Microstegium vimineum. The sequence continues at coordinate 46,263,376 of CM039119.1, read as the reverse complement.
ATTGCTAAATGAACTTAGCTCCTAACAAACCAAATCTTCTTGAACTAACTCTGAATGTTTGTCCAACTAACCCTGCTGAACTACTTATAAATCTTGTGTCAGCACTGATACTTGCTGCCATAGGTATTTGGACTGGACCAGGGATTAGACCGGTGAAGCCCTCGCCTCATGGTTTGATTGTTGGTCTAACCAATTGGACCGACAGTCTGAAATGGTTTAACTAAACAAAGATTTCATACTAGACACAAGTGCATTTCATGGTACAGTGCTAGGGAATGAGCTCCCCATCCTATAAGTCTCATATTCAAACCCCATATTAGCCCTATTTTTTCTCAATTTCCCTCCCTCCCTCCCTAAAAAACAGGGCTTCAACCGCTTTTTCCCAGTTCAACTGCACACATGATCTTTTAAGTAGACTGAACTGGCCAAGGTCCTGGTTCCAGTTTTTCATGGTCGGACCGCCGGTCCGGTTCGGTCCAAATAATTATGCTTGCAGCCCCCACAAAGCAGTATCATCACAGGACAAACAGCAATATGCCACATGCAATTAATTTAAATAGGTAGATGGAAAGTCAAGATCATTATAATGATTTTGAAACTGAAATGGAAGCATCTCTCATCTGTTCCTACTGCATGACTGCCACATTAAATCTGTTACACTTGTGTGTAGCAGCATACTTATGTGCAGTCATGAGAGTCCGACTCCGACACATAATGAACCAAAGCAGATGCCAAATGTGGTAAGGAAAGGATCCGAGAATATGTTCTAGAGGTACGAAGTATTGACAACAAAGCATGTACCACAGTCACAAGTTAAAGAGTCAAGATGATCTTTGTAGGCATTTTCTGACATGAAATATCAGGTCATATAATCAGTTTGCTACCTTGTTTCCATATCAGAACCTCGGCCAAATACGATGGGAAGGGGTCCAGCCCAAGTAGGTGCAACAGAAGCAACAGCAGATGGTCTTATAAGGCCCTTACCAGCAGCACGAATTGCTATTGTTGCTGCATGACCACCTCCAACAATGACCAGTTCATCATCTGTTCATGGGATAGACAGTACAGTCCATCATTAATCAAATGATGAAGTTAAAGGGAAAGGATAAGTATAAAATTATTAACTCAATGGGAAACTGATTCAAACTTGCTTAGAGGTATTGAAAAATCAATAAAACTGTATTGACAGGAACAATCTGTGCAGCGATCGACAACCAAGTCAATTTGTTGCGTGACTTTTGGCATATGATCCACCATAAATATATCATAAAAGATCACTTTCTAGTTTGAAATGTTGTTCTGCTGAACACTTTTCCTCTAATTTAAGCTGCGGTGTTGCTGTGCTTATTTACACACGTTTATTGGTATTCAGGATCCCCATCAAATGTCAGTTTTCAATTGCCAATAAGTTTTAACATAGAAGAAAACTTTTCTCGAAAATATGACTTGTGTATTATTTTTAGTTGACTACATATGGAATTATGGATCCTTCACCAGAGGTAACCTTGTTCACAAACATAGTATTTCTGGTTGAACCATTGAACTGCCTGAACTTGGAACCACACATCCTTTTTTTTTATATTTTTTATTTTTTTGAGGAAGGGGAGGGGGGATAACAGTGTTAACCAAGTATCCTCACTAAAATGAAGTGTGTTTGACACGTAAAAAAAAGTCCACTGAAAAAAAAAACTATAATTAGGTTTACCTGCATTTGCCACTGGACTGTTTGGTGAATTTATTAGTTCAACCAGAAAGCTCTCCATCACATCAGCATTGTAGTTCAGTGATGGCCTATCTGAATAACCAAGACCAGGCCAATCGACAATAGTAGCACGGTAGCCAATTTCTCCTTTTCGCCCAACAATATCTTTGGCAACCACCCTCCACTCCTCCACTGTGCTTACATCAGAGATTGTAGGGATCATGAGAATGTTCTTCAAATTCTCAGCAACCTCCTGCTCATGTTCCTCATAGTATATGTTTACCGGCTTATTCTCGAATTTCCACTCCCACTTCCCAGTCTGGAAACACATTCACAATGTTATAGCACAGGTAGCAGCAGACAGAGGCAGGAAAAAATTGGTAATGTAACCTTTTGTCAAGACATATCATTCTTAAGTATAATGTAGGATACATGCCACTAGAGTAATTGTAATCACATTAACATTAACAGTTTAACAAACCGATAACAGTGGAGTTAGTTGAAACAATGCCACACAATTCAAAGGGGGAAAACAAAAAATGCTTTGTGTGGTTTTGCTAGAAGGTAATGATGCCATTCAAGTGCATGTTATACCACAGCTCTAACGTTAGCCTAAGATGTCCAGACTCCACTACATTCAGCTAAGCAGTCAATCATACTTTAACTCACACTAGGCTTTCTGCCAAATTTCTTAACCAAAGTTAAACTGATTATTTTTCAGTTATGGAAGGTTTCATGGTAACTGATAGTAACACAATATAGACCAATAGAAATGGAGACAACAAACTTGAAAGTTTTCAAGTCCTTAAGTCTAAATGATGTAAAACTTGGGGCAAGTTTACTAGGGCTCCTGCCTTAGCAGCCAGAAACGTGGAACAAGGCCACGTTTTGGAGCTTATGAAAGCTACAGCATAAAGCATATTCTAAAGTAGATGCTTAGTAGATAAGATGCTGACATATGCACCACCTACTACTGCATATAATAGATAATAATCCCAGCCACAAGGCCTATTGTCATCACGTTTCAGGAATGTCATTCCAAGAACATTCACGTTCCCATTCTAGGAACATTTATGTTCCCATAGTATAAAAAGAATAACTTGGGGCCTGTTTACTAGGCCTCCTGCCTGAGCAGCCGGCGGAAACGTGAAATATGGCCATGTTTCTCGTTTCAGGGACGTCATTCCGAGAACATTCATGTTCCCATTCTAGGAACATTTACATTCCCATAGTATAAGCCCATTATAAAGTAGCGGTCCACATTCCCGTTCCCTTCTGGGAATATAGTAAGTGATTCTCAGATTCTCTATGGTTCTCTAGGATAAACTCTTTATAGAAAGCGAATCAGGATTCAGGACAAGCTAGAGCATGTTTGGTATGGCATGTGAACCTTGCCTCGCTTGCCCTGCCAGAAACGGGATACAGAAACGTGTTTGGTTACCTTGCTGTGTTGCCTTGATGCTTGTACAAGCTAGTTTTTCTTGCTGGAGCAAGAGAGCTGAATTGGCTTGCCACAACAGGCAAGGTTAATCTCGACTGGCAGCAAGGCCAGGCAAGCAAAGCTTGCTGCGCATCCAAACATGCCCCTAGTTTTCACAGCTCCCGGCCCCTCAGACCATTACATAGAATCATACCCTAGAATAACTTCTTTGTAAAATATCATTTGGCTGAGCTCCCCTGGCCCTAAGTGTTTAGTTCTTCTAAGGAATCAAAGAGGTATCTGATTAACAATCATTTGTTCTCACTATTGAGTTACATGCAGTGACGAGTTCAAACCCGATAAACTGATGGGGAAAGTGAGCAGTTCACTTTATTTCAACACACACCCTTTTTCCAATGATTTCCCAAAATGCAAAGAAGAGAAGATATATTACAATCATAAACCCCCGACTAAGGTTAACCCTGTATGATGCACGTTGCCAGCCGGTAGTATTTCAAACCTAAAACTAACATTAAAGTGTATACTATATACAAGATAAGAGCTAAAGAGCTATTGCATTTTCATTTTGTGGACATGGCAATTTCTTCAGGATCTGCATCAGCCGCCCCATATTTCAGCGAATGAAAATAGTATACAGACTCGAAGAGACGAAGATAACGGAAACAGCCATTATGTTTCTAATAAATCAATTAACAATAAAAAGTTGGGAATCGCAAACCTGCAATATGGGATCTCAAAGCACATCGAAGCAGTTGCAGTTCGTTAAACCAAACAACGCGCAACGAATCCGGGCTTATTCAGCTGCCAGTTCAACCGCCCAACATCCCGCGATCTCAGTAAGGCACTGAGTTCAACCAGGCAGGCAACCGAACCAGCGAACAGTACATTACTAGCAAATGAGTAAGCGCTAGACGATCGCACCTTGGAGGGCGGCGGGGCGGGCTTGACCGTGGAGGCAGGAGGGGAGGCAACGGCGCGGACGGTGAGGCTCCTCGCCCGCCGTTGAGGAAGCACGCGGCAGGGGACCGCGACGGCCGGGAAGAGGAAGGCGGTGGCGGCGGACGGAGGCATGGCGATGGGAGGGGCCCCGCCCGGGGTTGGCGGCAGGCGGACGCGGAGGCAGGCGCGGGGTGGGAGTGGAGAGGAAGCGACGACGTGTGCAGCCGTGGACTCGGGAACTCTGAATGGAAGCGATGAACTGGCCTCCCCTGTGTACTCTGCATCCGTCTCCCTCAAGACCTCAATATTGTCCTACTGGAACGTTTTTTTCCTCCGTTTTAAATTTATTTCGTCCATTTTTATAGCATATACTCACTACATTTCAAATTATAAATTAATTTAAAAATGTTATTATTATCTTATCATATAAATTTAGTTAAACTTGAGATGTATTAACTCTCCAAGATTTTTACAATGACTTATAATTTAAAATGGAGGGAGTAGATTACATTAAAGGCTTATTTGGATGTCTATCTACTATGTATTCCCCCTCAATTCATGTGTGTTGGAGTGGTTTGATGTGTAATTCGGTTTAAAGTTCTTGCCAAAACACTTCAGCATGCATGGATTAAAGAGATACTCCCTCCATTCTTAAATAAATCAATTCCTATAATCTATGCCAGTAAAACATTTTTAAGTTTAACTAACTTTATAGAAAAAATTAATAACATATATGATACAAAATGAGCACCTTATGAATAATATATTTTATGATAAATCTAATGATACTAGTTTGATATCATAAATCATAATGTCTTTTACTAAAAATTTGGTCAGAGTTTTAAAAATTTAATTAAAGATAACTCTAGACATATATTTATTCGGGACAAAAAAAAGTACATTAACATCAAAACAAGGTCTAAAAATGTTAGATTCCTTATGGCTCGTTTTGTAGCAGTCTACTCACTCCCTCTCCACTCCACATGACAGGTCAAGGAGCTCTACCAAACATTGGCTCACGTCTTTTTTACGTGTGAATCGATATGAGTAAATTCTCCATTTTTAAAGTGAGGCGGGGACCGAGACTTTTTTTTTTTTTGGTAAAACCAAAAAGCTACATGTGTCAACCCAAATCATTGTACTGGTCTTTTAACCTTTTTCCAATACAATCCTGTCCTTATAAGGCCCCTTTAGAATAAAAATAAAATTCTCTCTTTTCTATTTTTTCTATAAAAATAAACTGCTTCCTATCAAAATCCTATACAAATCTCACCGGAAATCGTAATTCACGTGAACAAGCGACAGACCACCTTTTCACATGGAAAATTGTCTCGTCTAAGCACAAACCAGGAAGGTGACCATATCAATGGGCCTGATCCATACACAGTCACTTTCTTTTCACGTTGATGGGCCTCCAGAGGCCCAATCGTAGTAAACTCCGGTTGACAAAATGTTAATGGATCTCTCACATCTGGAGCTGCGAGCCTGCGATCGGCTTCACGAGTAACGAACCTAAATGTTAGCAGACCAAGGCCTGCAATCGGGCCATCTCCTTTTTTTTCCAGAGGAAAAGACGTCATGTTCAAAGTGGTTGGTTTCCGGCCCAGTACCGACCCTTGCAAAGTAGAGAGTACAGTGTAGAAGCAAGCAAGCGCCGGAAGCCCGGGACGAAAAGCATGACAATGCAAGGAAGCCCAGACAACAAAGCCGGCGATGCATCCCCCCACCGCGGCGTCAGCAGCCTTTCCGTCATGTCCCGCGCGCCGCGAGTCCGCGACACGCAGCATTCGTGCGTGCGCATCCTATCCAGCTCGACGACGGCCGTCTCGGCGCCTACTGTCCCATTCCCATAATCCCATCCCACGCGGGCACACCGATCAAAATCGCCCATGAGAACGCGGATCGTCCGTCCTTTTTGGCGTGCGGCCCCCCGGTCTCGACCGACGACGCCCACGCTGCTTTCGCCTCCGCTTTTCGTCGTCGCGGCTCGCGGGCTGGCGCGTATAATCTTATCGCCTGCAATATTCGTCTCTGCCTCTGCGTGAGGACTGAGGATTCCCCCTCGCTTCTCAATTTGTGATCACGTCATTGAGGACCGACGGCGGGGAACGGCCGGATCGGAGGCGAGAGCTCACTTCCCCTCCGCTTTCTGGTCACCGAACCTTACGTACGTACGTACGCTCAGATCAATAGATAACAGCGCCTCCTTGGACCTTGATTAGCATCAAAGAAAGGAGAAGGTGGGCGTCGCTCTCCGATGCCCGAGCCCGTCCCACGAAGAATATTTCAGGCGACCAACCGAACCACACACGGCAGGCAGAACCAGAACCGAACCTCATCAGCAGCAGCAGCAGCAGGAACGTGCCTGGAGGCCCCCGACCGCTACGCTCTGATGAATGAACCTCTGAAAGCTAGTCTGAATGATGCTCAATTGCACATCGTGGAATCCAAAAGACGAGTATATGCCGCCTGCACCGTTCACGCTCCCGGTGCATTCAGATCCGATCATCCACGCAAACCTTTGCTTAGCATCGTTGCTCTCCTCCAAAGGTACGAACCTTTTTTTTCACCTGTGCACATCGCAGCGCCATCTGTGTGCTGTAGCTGGAAAACGACACAAAGTAGCTAAGCTAGATGCCTAGATCGATCGTACTACGTATCTTACACCTCGCTGCTACGTGCCACCCGCGCCTCATGGCCCTTGAAAACCTAGCGCGCACCATCCATTTCCGGCGCTATCCGTCCGAGCCACCAGGCACCGGCAGCAACCAGGGCCACTGAAAATCCAGGCTCCCTCTTTTGTTTTGCCTGCCTACTTCACGGAGGGTGTGTTTAGATGATGGAAATGTGGTGAAAAAAAATCATGTAGCACTTGTCACGTCACACTGTAGCAATTTTGTTTCTATTTAATAATAATTGTCCAAACATTGATTAATTAGGCTTAAAATGTTCGTCTCATAAAGTACAACAAAACTGTGCAATTAGTTTTTTATTTTATCTATATTTAGTATTTCATATATGTACCGGTATTTTGATGTGACGGAGAATAGAAATTCGATGTGATGAGGATGTGATGGAAAGTTGGGGAACTAAACACACCCTGAGCTAGTACAGCTGCCATCTGCCAGGCAGACGCTGCTAATGTGCTCCGCTGAATTGCCATGCCATACAATCAAATCACACAAATAGCGCCAAAAAGATTTTGGGGAGTTGGAGTTGGACTGGCCGTGCGTGATCCTGAAACTCTTCTTTTTTCATATACTTATTTAACAGAAGAAAACAGCAAGATCGCATTGATCATACCCTGATTAAGTGGGCTCGGAACAATTATATTTCTGGGACCGGCGGCGTGAACCCGGACAGCTCCGAACAATTAAATTTGTTTGCGGAATGAATATGAATGGGACGACTCTGGAATGATTTAAGGGCTCAGGATGTTCCGGCTGTACTTATCTATGTTTAGCAGACGAGTTAGTAGGTACATTAACCGTATGTTGATGCGAGCAGTCGAGCTACTCCGATTATTGCCTTGTTGTTCGCTGCGGCTGCTGACCACAGAGAGCAAACTACACAGCTGCAGCTTGCAGTTGTGCTAGCTCTTCGATGGTTGGCCTTTTTGGACGCACGTGGTGGTGGTAGCTGATGCCTGATGGTGGTGTTGACTTGCCGTCAGCGTAATTCGGCACAAATCTTAGGTGAACTGCAATTTACGCACTACTGTATTATATGCCGACTGTTGGTGTTCCTGTAAAAGACAGTATAATGGTCAGATGTTCCTACTGTGTTTGATGTGAGAACCTTATTCGTGAACTTTTCTACTGGTTTTGCTTGGAAATTCACATCTGTCTGAAACTGGCATGAAATTCTCTTCATCGATCGAGGTGTCCTTTTCTTTTACACAAAAAAAGTGTTTATTTCCTTTTTCTTTTTATCAAATCCGCAAATCGATCATACATGTTCTTTTACCGCGTCTGGATATGCAATCGATGTTTCCTCGTCGTTTTCATTAGTCTCTCTCCCTTCCCAGATGGCAAATTTTGTCGTTTTTTACTCCAAGATAAGTAGGAATCCTCTTTTTTTCTCCCTATGACAGCAAGGTTTTACTGTTCTCATGCAAATGTCAATCTGAAGAAAAGATCAATCGACTGTCCTAAAGAAAGATGGTACTTCTCATCCATATATTCTTTCCCATAGAATGCAAACAAACTTCAATCCACATCAACAGCTGACGGGCTAAAATAGAGTGGAATGCACACAAAGGCTTTTCCATCTGGCCAAACGGACCCATTTCACTCTTTCAGGGATGACCCATCTAACCGGTAAAGTGCCAATGAAACTGCCAAACCAACCCCCTGCTGCTGTGTGTGTCATTGCATTCCATTCCAAACCACCAAGATTTCCAATCACCAGTTGCCTTCCACGGAGGAAAGATGAAAACTTGAAGGTGACTCGGAGGCCACTCCACTGATCGGTTTCTCCCGGCCGGTCACCATCTGGAACACCTCACCGTTGGCTGTGTTTAAGTTTAAACCAAGCAACCTCTCGTGGTGACTCGTGAGAGGTGAGATTTTACTTTCGCTGATGGAGGCATCAAGAACGTTGTTTTCCCATGATGGACAGACTTGTTACGGATTATTAAATTTGACTCGGACAAAGAACTAGTACTTCTACTACTATTCGAGCCCGGAACATTACGCCCAGAGAGAAACGGTCCGTCCTTGTCGTGACGAGGCTCTCGAAGTCTTCCAGGTGTTCTTGGATAGTTCGATGCCTAATTTTTTCTCTTGGATCTACTACGTGACTGACCGGTTCTAGTGGATTGTAAAAAGCGTCAGATTCTGCGAATATCTCGGGCTATTACCCAAAGCTTGGTATTTCAGAGGCGTGCTAGTCGATTTGACCAGTTAATCGACAAGGATGATAACTAGAACAAAACTGAACGAGACAACGGCGATGCGCCCAGATGTCAAAGCTCAGATTGATCAAAGGTAACTAGAGCAGAGCTGAACGAGGCAAACAACGATGCGCCCGGAATGCCAAAGCTCAGAGGTACTCCCACGCGGAACTTGCAAGGATTTGACGGAGATCAAGGTGATGCAGCCCGTCGAAGCTTGAAGAACTCGTTAAAAGCTATAACTAATGCAAAAAGGGTAAATTGCGATAAAAAGTAGAATAAGATAAAATTGGTTTGTTTTGATTGGATTGATTGTCTTCTCCGTGACCCTCGGGCACGTATTTATACTCCCGCATGGAGAGTTGTACAAGGACACGACTCATATCCTTCCTAAAACAAACTCCTAACTTTAAGGAAACTGACTCACGCAGGAGTCGGATCTAAAACAATAATATTCGCTTCCCTAAACAAACACACCTATTTTAAAGGAAAATAAACGACTCATGCAAGAGTCGGACTCAAACTACCTTAACAATAATACTGGTACAAAACACCAGTTTCCTTAAACTCCTTCTCGATGGAAACTTTCCATCAGCAGATCCCTTCAATCCGCAACTTTCTCCTTTGGCCTCCAGTACTCTTCTGCTGATATCACGCGCTAAGTCACCTTATCAGCACTTTATGCCTATCGGCATCGGTAATACTTCCCGATCGGCAACCTCATACCGATAACTGTCTTCACCATTCTATCAGCAATCGGTAACCACTCTCCACCGACACTTGGCATCAACTTCTCATTGGCAATCGACAACCATTCTTCATCGGCATCCGGCAATGACCCTTCATCGGCAATTGGCAATGTCTCCTTATCGTCAATCGGCAATGTCTCCTCATCGGCAATCAGTATCAGCAAGACTTCACCGATTCACCTTCGTCGGCAAGGATCATTTAGCCTCCATCGGCAGTGCACTTGGTCCTCCTGCAGTATTCTCATCGGCAATGTTGACTCATGATTTCCCGATGCCGACAGAAAACAACCGTTAGACCAGTCAAGCCTTAGCTCATTTGACACGTGCTGAAAAAGGTGTCAACACATGCCCCCCAGTTTCGGAGCGTATAATATTTTACGTGCCGAAATTCTCTCCACTGTAGCCGTTGCTGTAGCCGTTACCTCCGAGATGGATGCACGGTTTCCTCGATCCCCGCGTGTGGAACTGCAATTTAATAACAAAATCCCTCGATCGTAGCACAAACAGTTGCAGACCACCTCGATCACCGCGCGTATCTACCGTGGGCCTCTCCACATTCCTGCACAGTGTGAAACGGAACCCCAAAATGCCCCTGAGTAAGCTTATAAAAGTTACCGGGATCCACACTGCCTTTTTACCCGAGCTCATTTTCACTTTCACCTTCCTGCCTTCGTCTTCAACCTCCAACCGCTTTGAAGAACACGAGCTCAAGCAACAGTACTCTTCTGCAATCCAAGGACGAACTGCAAGCACTCTTCTGACCCTAATGGCGATCGAAGTCGACATTCCAAAGGTAAGGCTTATTCCCCGCCTAATCCAACCTTCTGCATGGTTCTTTTCCTCGCACAAATCTGAATTTATCCTCATTCTTTTCTGATCCGTCCCTTTTTCTTCGAACCCTAGGAACTGTACAATAAGGTAGTCATCCCACTCGCCAGTTCTAACCTCAGCTGCCTAGGCCCAATGGGCAATCCAGACCCCACCTTCATCATCAATGCAGAAACCAACCGGGTACCTTTCAGATCCGAGTGTTTTGGTCTAGGACTGTGGAAGGACACCTTTCGCTCATGGCCCAAGCCGATGGAAGAATTGGTACCTGAGGGTAGTCAGATCACAGCAGGTGTACTGGCAAGAACGCAGCCTGGATCAGTGTATCAGGCTTTCAATTGCCGATATGGAAAAGAACGAGAACTTGCTGATGGCAGCCTCATACTTTTGGTCCGATAGCATGAATGCCTTCCTCTTTAGGCATGGACCAGTCACTCCAACCCTTGCCGATGTCTACATGCTGACCGGCTTGGACATCACCTCTGCCGATACGCTCACCCTTTTCAATAGAAAAGCTGAACACAAGGTGAACACCCGGAACATCGACGGTTGGACGGGTTACATCAAAGAGAACCAGGAAACCGGATCGGTAACCCAGCGGGAGCACGCCATTTTTCTGAACATGTGGTTGGAGAAATTCGTCTTCTACGGCAAAACCATCGGTCCGACCACCATGCATCTTCCAGCGGCTGAACTACTTGCCGATGGAACAAGGCTTCCTTTAGGCAGGTACCTTCTTGGATCAGTATACCGATTGCTACATCAAGTATCCCAGAAGCTACTGCTAGGAGAACCCATCGGTAATCTTAGGGGCCCTTGGTGGTTTGTCAATCTGTGGTTGAACGCACACATGCACAGGGCTCTTCAATTTGATCTGTTTGCCCAACAATTCCTGAGAGACATATCGGAAGATTACCGATATGGAGATGATGAATCGGCAACTCGCCCTCCACTTAATTTTGGAGAGGCTATTATAGTGCTGCCAGGTACCGATGCCGATACAGAGTACTTCGGCTACTTTTTCCAGAAGCTTTACAACGGACTCCCCTCTACGGAACGGACCTGGTGGCCATATATCGATGAGCATAATCAGTTCCCGCTGCTGTTCAACCGGACCGATGGAAACTTGCCCGAGAACCGAGCAATCATGAAGGCCAGCATCACTCCCCGAGCGATTCCAGTAAATATCTTCGGATCTGGGAAGAATGCCCCTCCATCTTACGAGTTCTATTACCCATCGGCAGCGGCGAGACAACTGGCATTCGGCCAACTGCTAATCAAACTCTGCTACTCCAGAGTAGTGAAACCCAGGCAGACAATATCCAGTGCTCTAGACTGGAACAAAGTCATCAATCTCCCTCCTGATGCCGATGTAGCAGACATTGACTTGTCCTCCTGGTCGCCAACCTCCTTCATTACAAACGAGTACAAGTCTTGGTGGCAAGAGTGGAGATGCCAGCTATTTGCCAAGTCATCAGATTACTATCGGCACCTGATTGACGCCGACCACATCATTCCTGATGGCGCAGTAAGTCTTCTATCCGGTGCATTCTTTATCATTTTACTTTTGTCATCGGCACTTAACCCTTTTGCGCTTGACAGGCCGATGATCCAATCCCCACAACGAGCAACAGTGGCAGGCCCTTCAATCTTCGGATAATGGGCCCCATATCCATCATTGGCACCAAAGCTCCGACGTTGGCTGCCTTCACGCCTCAACAGGTACCTACGCCGACACCTACAAAAGTCGAGGCTACATTGGCCGTTGTTGTTGCCCTGACACGAGTTTATGCAGTAAACTCATCTTTACCTGTACCGATTACATACTGTTTTATCGGCAACATTTTATTTTGTATAACTTGCTTTATATATTTTTTAGGCACTGTGGTCATCGGCATCGGCTTCCAGTAGACAAACACCTTCCAGCCCAGCTGCCGATGCCCCCCGGTCTTCATCGAAGCGGGTTGTTTCTCCTGCTACTGCGCCGACGAAAAAGAGGTGTCTGAGGCTGGCTTCTTCGTCTTTGCCATCGATCCCAATCGCACCATCAACTGCCGATGCGCCACCAGCAGGATTGCCCTCGGCTTCAGTTGCACAACCAACTGCCGGTGCATCATCGGCGGATCCTTCATCGGCTCCGATCCCGGATCAGCCGAGGGATGATGTCCCCGATCAAGAGACAGCAACTGACGCAGCAACTGAGGCGGCATTGGCATCGGCACCGTCGGCCGGAGCCCCTAATGAAGAGGCAACACCTGTTGTGGCAGCGGAGGCGGTATCGGCATCGGTACCATCAGCCGAAGCTCCCGACGAAAGAGCAGCATCGTCGCCACACGAGCCAGCCAACACGCCAGAAGCGACGCCGGTAGTAACATCACCAGCACCGGCGGCATCGGTTGCTTCCCCGGTAGAGGCCCAATCATCGGCATTCGTTGCCGATGTTCAGGATGAAGCTGGACCATCCAGCATGCCAAGTCCTAGGCAGGAGATCCGCTTCAAAATGGTAAGTCAATCACCCTAAAAAATTCTAGTATAATCTTTGGATCGACACATTTTAACCCCTCTGCTTTCAGGCTCAAGATTCTCCTGACAGTCTTTTCTCCTACAGCTTAAACCCTCAAAATGAAGATGAACGCCAAGGCCTCATCCAAGCAGACAGCCTGTTCTCCTTTGCCGTCGACATCCCTGATGACAATGAGGAAGAGGAGAGCTCTGTCCCAGTTTTATCGGCAGAGATCAAGTCCAAACTTGAAGAACTGCTTTCTTTGCTGCTACAAGACACGTCCCAACTCATTCAGGATTCATCGGCAGCAAGGATCGCGTTCAAGGACATCCAAAGTCATCTCCCCGCCGATATGGCAGAAGTCCTTCTCCAGGCAACCTTCCTCGACATCAAGCAGATTCAGTATCAGAAGCTTACCCGTCGCATTGCCGATAGGGTTGCCCAAGCCAAGAGCAAGGAAGAGAAGCTCAAGTTCAAACACATTGCCGATGAGAAGCACAAAGGCATCGGTCAAGCAGAAGTCTCCGTCAGCAACCTTGATCAAGAAATCTCCCGACTATCGGCAAAAAGGAGGAGCTACTGGCGGAGTTACAGAAGGTTGAGGAAGCCCTGACCGCAGCCAACCAGCAGAAAACCCAACTGTCCGATTCCATCAGGGTCCTGCGGCAAGAGAGGGATGAGAATGCCCGACAAGCCATCCTGTGGAAGAAGAAAATCAAGCTAGGCGAGGGTTCTGCCGATGCCGACGCCAAGGAAATGGATGAAATAGAGCAAATTCGCCTGCGTGCGATATCAACCATCCACTCCTTGCTATAATTTGTTTGTTGTATCGGCAAGAATGCAACTCTGATACTTGATCTTGACTTGTAATATAATGCCAGTTTGTTTTTACCGATGCTTATATAACTTTTCGTCCATCGGCATTCAACTGAGCACTATGCATCCACCCATATACTGGGGTAGTACCTTTTTAAGTATTTGCCTTTGATCGCTCTAGAGAACGCTACTCCTTCGAGATTTTCCAAAATGTAAGCATTGCCAGGAGCAGACTGTTTTATCCGATAAGGACCCTCCCAATTAGGGGACCACTTTCCAAATTTAGAATTCTTAGTCCCGGTCGGTAAAATTAACTTCCAAACCAAATCACCATCGGCAAATTCTTTACCTTTACTTTCTTGTTATACCATCTGACAACCCTCTTCTTATTCTCTTCAATGCTAATCAATGCCCTCAACCGATGACCTGCCAAGTCTTCTAACTCATCTTTCATCAGAGTGGTGTAATCATCGGTTGTTAGTTGATCTTGAAAAGATAATCGCCTAGAACTAGTTTTAGTTTCCCAAGGTAGGACAGCATCGTGTCCATAAACTAACTGATACGGCGAGACCTTGGTTGCACCATGACAAGCCATCCGATATGACCATAAAGCTTCGTTTAGCACCACATGCCACCTTCTAGGGTTCTCTTCAATCTTGCGCTTAATAAGCTTGATAACCCCTTTATTAGTAGCTTCAGCCTGACCATTAGCCTGGGCATAATAAGGGGAAGAGTTTAACACTTTGAAACCCATGCTAGCAGCAAACTCATCAAACTCTCCCGATGTGAACATAGTCTCTTGATCGGTAGTAATGGTCTGGGGAATGCCAAATCGGTAAACAATGTGTTCCTTAACGAAATCCACCATATTTGCCGATGTCACCTTCTTTAAGGGAATTACCTCAACCCATTTAGTGAAGTAATCGGTAGCAACAAGAATAAACTTATGCCCCTTACTTGATGGCGGATAAATTTGGCCGATGAGATCAATGACCCATCCTCTAAACGGCCAAGGCTTGATTATTGGATTCATTGCCGATGCAGGTGCCCTCTGCACATTACCAAATTTCTGACCGCCCTGGCACCCCTTGAAATAGTTGAAGCAATCTTCAAGGATTGTCGGCCAATAATATCCGTTCCGCCTAATCATCCACTTCATCTTGAATGCCGATTGATGCGCTCCACACACACCTTCATGAATTTCACCCATCAACTCTTTCGATTCCTCTTTGTCGAGACATCTAAGCAAAACTCCATCAACCGTCCGATAGTACAACTCACCGTCGAGGAGCACATACTTAGTAGCTTGGAACCTTAGACGCATCTCAACTTTCCTAGATGGATCCCCCAAGTAATCGGCAATCTCCTTTTTCCAGTCATCGGCAACTGTTACCGATGTTGTGACTTGAATCGGTTGATACCCCGAGGCACTCTGTGCTAACCGATTGGCTTCTTCATTGTGCAACCTCGGAATGTGCTCAAGGCAATACTCTTTGAATTCCCTCAACAATTGCAAACGCCATTCATGAGCTGCAATCAACACTTCACTTCGGCATTCATATGTCCCGATCAATTGATTAATCACCAACATGGAATCACCGAAGACTTCAACAGCATCGGCACGCACCTCCCTGAGTAATTCCAGTCCTTTAAGTAAAGCTTGATACTCAGCCTGATTATTCGTTGAAGTCGCGACAATCGGAAATGAGATTTCATACTTCTGCCCTCGAGGTGAAATCAAGAGAATACTGATACCTGCTCCATCCTTGCATGTAGACCCATCAAAGAATAAAGTACAAGGAGAAATTTCAACAGAGCTTACCACATTACAATGCTGAGTAACAAAATCGGCCATCACCTGACCTTTAACAGCCTTAGTCGATTCATACCTTAGGTCAAACTCTGAAAGTGCCAGAATCCACTTATCGATTCGTCCACTCAAAATCGGCATTGACAACATATATTTAACCACATCATCTTTGCAGATGACAGTGCATTCAGCCGACAGTAAATAATGCCTCAATTTAATGCAAGAGAAATATAAACATAAGCACAATCTCTCTATGGTCGAATACCTGGTTTCAGCATCCACCAATCTCCTACTCAGGTAATATATTACACGTTCCTTCCCTTCAAATTCTTAAATTAAGGCTGATCCGATAACACCGTCATCGGTAGACAAATATAACCTGAAAGGCTTCCCGTGTTGAGGTGGAACCAAGACTGGAGGATTTACTAAGTATTTCTTAATCTCCTCTAAGGCTGACTGCTGCTCTGCTCTCCATGTAAATTCTTGATCGGCTTTCAACTTTAACAGAGGACTAAAAGATTTGATCTTACCAGACAGATTTGATATAAACCTTCTAATGAAATTAATCTTGCCGATCAAGGACTGCAACTCAGTCTTGTTTGTAGGAGCAACCACCTTGTTAATTGTATCAATAGACTTTCTACCAATTTCAATGCCTCTCTGATGCACCATAAAACCCAGAAATTGTCCTATCGATACGCCAAATGCACACTTGTTAGGATTCATCTTCAATCCATGCTCCCTTGTGCACTCCAATATTTTCCACAAATCGGCAAGATGCTTCTTGAAGTCTCCAGACTTAACCACCACGTCATCAATGTAAATTTCAACTATTGTGCCGATATACTTATGAAAGATAAAATTCATTGCTCTCTGATAAGTAGCACCAGCATTCTTCAAGCCAAAAGTCATGACCACCCACTCAAATAAGCCAACATGACCTGGACATCGGAAAGCAGTCTTGGATATGTCTTCTTCAGCCATGAATATTTGATTATACCCAGCATTACCGTCCATGAAGCTAATAATCTGATGTCCAGCAGCAGCATCAATCAGTAGATCGGCAACAGGCATCGGATAGCCATCCATCGGCGTAGCCTTGTTAAGGTTCCTGAAATCAATACAAACACGAAGTTTTCCATTCTTTTTATACACAGGAACCACACTAGAAATCCAATCGGCATATCGGCACTGCTGAATAAATCCAGCTTCGATTAACTTTGTAATCTCAGCCTTGATGTCGGGCAGAATAGTAGGATTGCATCGGCGTGCAGGTTGCCGATGTGGTTGGAAACCAGCCTTGATGAGTAACTGATGTTCAACTATCGATCGGTCTAAACCAGGCATCTCTGTATAATCCCAAGCAAAACAATCTTTATTCTCTTTTAATAAATCAGTTAACTGTTGTTTACATTGGAAATCTAACTTAGCACTAATAAAAGTAGGCCTAGGTTTGCTACCATCGCTGATGTCAACCTCGAGTAAGTCATCGGCAGACGTGAAGCCTTGCCCCATTTTTCCGTCATTGGTGAACCGATCCATCAAAACTCTTCTTCAGCACCGACTGCTTGGATCGGCTTGATGCGATAATCGGCAACTTTAAGGAACTCCTTGTCCCAGGCCTCACCAGATATGCACGTGGTCTGCTCGTACGTCTCTAATTCTGCCGATGCGACGGTAGATGGGGCTTCACTTCGGACAACTTCAATTCTGTCCTCGATCCACTATACCAGACTTTGATGCATGGTAGAAGGGATACAGCAATTGACATGGATCCAATCTCTCCCGAGGAGCAAGTTATAAGTGCCTTTGCCGCTGATCACAAAGAACGTCGTCGGCAAAGTTTTGCTGCCGATGGTTAAATCAACACATACGACCCCCATAGTTGTTGACACGTTACCTTCGAAGTCTTTGAGCTTCATGTCGGTCTTGACTAAGTCTTGGTCACCTTTACCAAGCTTTCTGAACACGACATATGGCATTATATTGATCGACGCGCCACCATCTACCAGCATCTTGGTCATCGGCTGACCATCCACTTTTCCCTTAACAAAAAGAGCCCTTAGATGCTGCCTGTCATCATCGGCAGACTTTTCAAAGACAGCCGTCATCGGATCTAGGACCAATTGTGCCATATCGGCAGCCTCTTCATCATCGCTGACGGGCGCCATGAATTCCATCGGCAACATGACGACCATGTTGATGTCCGCCGATGGATCCCTGTCCTTGCGCTTGGGCTTCCACTGCTTCTCCCTTGAGGGTTCTTCCTCCTCATACAGGTCGTCATGGCGCTGGCGCTGAATTCTTCTCTTATGGGTCTTGGTCAGACCCTTAGGGCACCATTGGGGAAGTTTAGTCTTCCAGACGGGCTGGTGCTGCTTTCCCCTGCTGGCATCAGCACTTCTTCCGATGTTGGGATCTCTGGAGAATATTTCTTCGTCAGGTACTCTAGCATTGGCCATCTCCTCCAACTCCCTTTGGTCAACACGTTTGCCGAGCCTGTCATGGGCACTGAGCTTGCCCCCCAGTCGGTCATGCGCTGATCTGCTTTCTTTGAGTGGCCTGGCGTACCTGGGTGTCTGATCATCAAAACAAGGTCTCTTACCTGACTGATCGACAGCATAATACCCATTGCACTCTGGACAGTTATCGGCAGTAGGCAGCTTGATGCCTTCTTCCCAGCAGTGAACGAATAAGGGGCACTTCCAGTGGTCTTTATGCCAAAGCCACTCCCGATGCTCCTCTTCTTCTTGCTGATAGCGCTCTTCACGTGATTGCCGGTGATCTCGCCTTGATCGGTGGTGTGTGATCACAACTCCAGAAGCCATGTTGGCGCTGCTGCCTTCATCGGCAACCTTCTTACCTCTTCTATCATCGGCAAACCTCCTTGCGTCGTGCTCAGGTACTTGGTGGTTGGACTCTGGTTTTTTCGCTGATTTCCACCATGTTGTTTCGAAACGGGTGCTGATCTATCTTCATCGGTTTCTGGACTTTAGAGTTTTCGAACTTAATACGCCCAGATTCAATCTCTGACTGCAACTGCTGCCTGAATACTTTGCAGTCATTGGTACTGTGTGAGGTCGCATTATGCCACTTGCAGTACCTAATTTTCTTGAGCTCTTCGGCCGATGGAATCACTTGGTTGGGCGCCAACTTGATTCGCCCTTCTTGCAGCAATAAGTCAAACATCCTATCGGCCTTAGTGATGTCGAAGGTGTACCTTTCTGTCTCTTTTTGGCTGAACGGACAAGACACAGGCTTCTTATCCTTCACCCATTCGGCCGCATCGATATTCAGCTCTTCATCCGATCCAGAGTCTTCTTCCTTCCCGATGAAGGTCACCTTCTTGTTCCAAGTCTTCCTGGGTTCAAAGGTTTTGATATCTTGATCGGCAATCCTTTGTACCAGGTGACTTAGCCTCTCAAACTCCTGAGACGCGTATTTGTCCTTGATGTGCGGCAGTAATCCTTGGAAGGCCAAATCTGCCAGCTGTCGATCATCAAGCACCAGACTGTAGCACTTGTTCTTCACGTCCCGTAGTCTTTGCACAAAGCTTTCTACCGATTCGTCATTGCGTTGCCTCACTTTGACCAAATCGGTAAGCTTCTTCTCATGTATGCCAGCGAAGAAGTACTTGTGAAATTGCCTCTCCAGATCGGCCCATGTGATTATAGAATTTGGAGGCAGTGATATGAACCATGTAAATGCCGATTCGGACAATGATGAAGAGAACAATCTCACCCTTAACTCCTCCCTGCTGGCAGCTTCCCCGCACTGGATAATGAAGCGGTTGATGTGCTCCATTGTTGATGTGTCGTCTTGGTCGGAGAACTTGGTAAAATCGGGCACTTTGTACCGATTTGGAAGAGGAATCAAGTCATATGCAGGAGGATATGGAGTCCGATAAGAGTATGTGTTGACCTTGGGTTTGATGCCGAATTGTTCTTTCATAACTTCGGCAATCTTACCGACCCAATATGCATCCTGCTCCTGCCAACTCATTGGCTGGTTGTTGACTGGCAGAGCCGGCTGATGCGCCTCTTGAAGATGATGTGTAGTAGTCACGGGCGCAGCACGAGTCATCTGAACATTATGCATCGGTTGACTTACCGATGGGTAGTTTTGCACACTTGGCGGATTAGGCAGATTCCCTGTATTCATCGGCTGTTGTACCGATGGTCCGCCCTGAGCGTTCACTGGGCCTCCATAATGATACATTGACATACCAGGCTGCTGAGCTGGCGGCTGGTTGACCCATCCAGGATTATAAAGCATCGGCATATGACTTACCGATGGATGATAGCTGACCGGAGCATGCGGCTCTTGTATTTTGGAGCAATCAATTACCAGATTACCTTGGGGAACCGACACTCCAGCTTGAGAATTTGCCACCAGAGATTGACTGCCGGTGGTTATAATGTGCTGCATCGGCACAGAGCTTGCCGATGGTGGCATCAGAGGTATCCTAGAAATTACTTGAGGATCCTCCGATGGCATTTGTACCATTGGAGCAGGCGCAGAGTTGTGCATCGTAGAGGCCATCGGCTGTGACTACGTTGCCGACGTCGTAGAGTTCATCCAGGCTGAGCTGTCTCCCTGCACCAGATTAGAACCAGCATATAGATTCGGGGGCATACCGTATCCCCACCAGTTAGCAGGGGCTGGTCCTGAAGTTGCCGACGCGTCTGGATCTGGGTTGAGCTTGGTGACGCCGCCAGCGTTCGGTCCTGGTGATGTAGCCACATCGGCAGACGGTTCCACAGGGGTGGAAAACGCCATCGGGGCTGCCGATGGACTTGCAGATGCCAATCTAGGTTGATGGTACGCTAGACCGACATAACGTGGTGCATGTAGGTTGATTGCGTGACAGCATTGTAGACGGTATTGGACAACATGCTGGAGTGGCTAATCAATGCTTGACTTACAGCAGCATTAACCATCTCTTGTAGCTTACCAGGATTGGCGTCGTATGTGATCTGCCGTGGCAACGGCGGATCTTGCTTTGGATTGCTTCGCCGCTCCTGCTGAGGCTGAAGGATTTCAGATATAACTGCTTATACTCCTCCATAGCCCGCTCCATGGCCTGCTTCTGATCATCTTTCAGATCGGCCTCAGAGACTTCAATGGCATTCCTCTGGTTAACATCAGCGTGATCACCCATGATAGATGTGTGGATTTGTATAATCGTGTCCCACTGGGCGTGCCAAAAGAGGTGTTGACACAAAAAGCGTCAGATTCTGCGAACACCTCGGGCTATTACCCAAAGCTCGGTATTCCGGAGGCGTGCCAGTCGATTTGACCAGTTAATCGACAAGGATGATAACTAGAACAAAACTGAACGAGACAACGGCGATGCGCCCAGATGTCAAAGCTCAGATTGATCAAAAGTAACTAGAGCAGAGCTGAACGAGGCAAACAACGATGCGCCCGGAATGCCAAAGCTCAGAGGTACTCCCACGCGGAACTTGCAAGGATTTGACGGAGATCAAGGTGATGCAGCCCGTCGAAGCTTGAAGAACTCGTTAAAAGCTATAACTAATGCAAAAAGGGTAAATTGCGATAAAAAGTAGAATAAGATAAAATTGGTTTGTTTTGATTGGATTGATTGTCTTCTCCGTAACCCTCGGGCACGTATTTATACTCCCGCATGGAGAGTTGTACAAGGACACGACTCATATCCTTCCTAAAACAAACTCCTAACTTTAAGGAAATTGACTCACGCAGGAGTCGGATCTAAAACAATAATATTCGCTTCCCTAAACAAACACACCTATTTTAAAGGAAAATAAACGACTCATGCAAGAGTCGGACTCAAACTACCTTAACAATAATACTGGTACAAAACACCAGTTTCCTTAAACTCCTTCTCGATGGAAACTTTCCATCAGCAGATCCCTTCAATCCGCAACTTCCTGCTTTGGCCTCCAGTACTCTTCTGCTGATATCACGCGCTAAGTCACCTTATCAGCACCTTATGCCTATCGGCATCGGTAATACTTCCCGATCGGCAACCTCATACCGATAACTGTCTTCACCATTCTATCAGCAATCGGTAACCACTCTCCACCGGCACTTGGCATCAACTTCTCATTGGCAATCGGCAACCATTCTTCATCGGCATCCGGCAATGACCCTTCATCGGCAATCGTCAATGTCTCCTTATCGTCAATCGGCAATGTCTCCTCATCGGCAATCAGTATCAGCAAGACTTCACCGATTCACCTTCGTCGGCAAGGATCATTTAGCCTCCATCGGCAGTGCACTTGGTCCTCCTGCAGTATTCTCATCGACAATATTGACTCATGATTTCCCGATGCCAACAGAAAACAACCGTTAGACTAGTCAGGCCTTAGCTCATTTGACACGTGCTGAAAAACGGTGTCAACACATCGTCACCGCGAGATGGAGTGGTGCTGGTGCATCTAACGCACTTGCATGCAGTGGCCTTTTTGCTGATGTTTATTCTTGGTTCAAATCTTCCAAATCTTCAGATTTTATATAGAAATTTATTTATTCATATTAAACGCGCCATGCAAGAGTCAAGTCTAGTTGTAGGTGCAGACAATTCGGCAAGCTAAAATGTCCCGCACTCCCGTGGAATTTGGCGGGCGAAGACTCTGCCGGTAGCTACCCCCTGCGGACCTGCCAATACAGGAAGCTGTGTGTGTCCCTGGAACTTTCCCGCCGATCCCGTGCGCGGACGCCGACGAGTGGGACGATGGACCAGCCCGCCGGCCGTACAGGGTCCTCTCTCCTCTCCCTCCCTCCCTCCCTCTCCCCGGTGATCTACTCTCCAACTCTGACAAGGGCGCGGATCCGGTGGCGGCAAGGACTCTCCTCTCCCTCCCTTCCTCCCCCCTCTCTCCCCCAACGACCTCCTCCCCAACTCCGGCGAGTAGATCCGGCGACGGTCGTGGTGGATCTGGCCAGGTAGTGAAGAATCATGGCCCTAGTTGGTTTCAGTGATTAACGACAATTAGAGATTATTATGGCTAACGTGTGTTTTGCAGAGGCTATGCGTATCTTAGCCATAGTGATCAAGGAGAATGGGCTCTAATGGTCATCACTTAGCCCCTAAGATGGATATCGTTTCGGTTTTCTAAAAGACATGATGAAGACCCTAGAATGATAGGCTAAGTGCCATAAGGAGATGAAGGGCACTTAGAATTAGATAGGGCTTCTCTTTTTACCTTTGACCGTACTATTAAGAGGGGTTGAGATTAGTAGCTTGACTTAGGAAAGCTTCATGACTTAGGTGTGGTGCACACTTGACTTCCTTAGCTCTAAGCAAGCCTATGGTGACCGTAAGATAGCCTAGAACAACTTCCATATTCATCGCGACGAAAAACGAAGTTGTCAAAATCGTTTTCTGGGCGTCAGACGCTCCTGGCAGGGGCGCTGAACGTTGTCCGTCGCGTCGGACAAAGGCGCCGGACGCTGGGTGGTTGAGTCCACAGCGTCCGTCGACCTTCCAGAGGGGATGCTTTCTGGCTAAGTTTTTCAGGGTCCATCGGACGCTGTCCGTCGGCCAGGCGTCGGACGCTGGGAAGAGCGTCCATCGACCTTCCAGAGAGGGTGTTTTTCAACCCTAGCCAGAGTGAAGCGCCGGACGCTGAGGATGAGCGTCCGTCGCCCAGTGATGTAGCGTCCGTCGCTGGGAACAGTGTGTCAGAACTAGCCGTTGGGCAGGGCGTCGGACCGTCCGTCGCCTAGGCGCCGGAGCGTCCGTCGCCCAAACTATGAATAGAAACTAGCCGTTGGGCATGCGACGGACCGTCCGTCGCCTAGTCGACAGAGCGTCCGTCGCCAACTTAAAATGCCAGCCCGAGGAAGTTTTCAGAGGGTCTATTTATAGCCCCTCCCACTTCTCTCCCACTAGGCCTTTGCTCATTTGAGTTGCTGAGTTTGTTGAGAAGGTTGGGAAGAGAGCAAGAGCCCTAGAGAGAGAGAGTGATTCGCGAATCCATCCATCCTCTCTCTAGTTCATCCAAGAGTTCAAGTGTGCATCCTCTAGTTGTGAAGCTTGACTGAGTCAAGCGAAGATCGAGGCTTGTTACTCTTGGTGATCGACATCACCTAGACGGTCCGGTGGTGCTCGGAGGAAGGTGATCGCCGGAGGATTGTCGGCGGCCCTTCTCCATCGACGTTGTGATTGGTTGTGGGCGATTCACCGAGCCGGAGTGGCGAAGAATCAGCCCGTAGAGAGCACTCATCCCTTGCGCGGGATTGAGGGGGAGCTATACCTTGCGAGGTGCTCCAACGAGGACTAGGGGGGAGTGTCGACTCCTCGATACCTCGGCAAAACATTGCCGTGTCAAGCATCTCTTTCCCTAGCTCTTTATTACCGCATTACTTTCCGCACTTGTCATTCTTTTCATACTAGAATTGTGTAGGAAGCTTTCGCTTTCCTTTGACTTGCTACCGCTTTCTAGCTAGGACACACAAGCGGTAGGCACTAGGGGGTTAATTGGCTCTTTATAGGTTTAATTCTTGTTTAGAAATTAAAAAGAGCCCAATTCACCCCCCCCCTCTTGGGCATCTTGATCCTTTCAGGTAGGTTCTCCTCCGATCTAGGGTTCCGACGAGCTCTCTCCTTGTCTTCCCCAACTCCGGTGGGATATAGTGGCCGGCCGGGGGAGGGAGGTAGGCCAGGCGGTGGGGAAGGTCGAAGGGCAGTCAGTTTAGGGGAGCTGGTGGCGGTAGCGGTAGTCGGGCCAGGTCAGGGCGAGGGAGCTCCGGCCATGGCGGCGGCGACGGTGGCGGGGAGGGGAAGAAAGTGGCGCCGTGGGCGAGCTAGGGTTTTGCCGGAGCTCCATGGCCCTAGCTCGCCACGGCGGGGCGGTGGACGGGGGCGGGCGAGGGCGAGGAGGAAGAAGGCGTGAGGCCTAACGCACGCACGGCCATAATTTAGCCGTGTCCTTCTTACAATCCATATCAGTCAAACTTTTTAAAATTTAACTACCTTTATAACTTTATAGAGAAGAGTAACAATATATATGAAATAAAATGAACACCTTATGAAAATATATTCTATGACACATCTAATGATACAAATTTGATACCATAAATCTTAATGTTTTTTCTAGAAATTAGGTCAAGGTTTAAAAAGTTTGACTTAGGATCCGTTTGGTAGGGATCCAGATTCTCACAAAAATGTTTCATACTGATTTCTCTGAAGTAACATTTCTCGCAGAATCCCTTGTTGAAATTGTTTGGCTAACTTAAATGATTCGGATTTCCTCTGTTATGTCTCCATCCATAGGGTCAGACACTCTTCCATCTTCTTCCTGTTTTTCTCATCCGTTCTAACTTGTTGAAACACTCCCTCGCCCGTGTCATCGGGGAGCACACCATCGGGAGAGTGCTCCCTCACCTGCCCTCGCTCGCCCACCTAGGAAGCGCTCCATCTCCCACCCAGGAGGCGCTCCCTCACTCGCGTCAGGAGGATCTCTATCGCTACTTTAGGAGGATCTTCGTTGCCGTGTTGGGAAGGAGCTCCCTCACCCACGCCGCCGCCGGGAAGAGCTCCCTCGCCGGCACTGGGGGACTCCTTCACTTGTGCCTCCGGGAGGACCTCCCTCTCCACACATCTATGCCAGAGAAGACCTTTCTCGCCCCTCACGTCTGCCATTCGTGGCCTCACCCCGTGCCACCGGGAGGAGTCCAGGGCCCCGCATGAGCACACCCACCTACAATGCAAAGGAAGATGGAGATGGAGTTGATGGAAGACGGAACGAATCGAGTGAAACTATGTAATCGCGGTTTCACATTTTTACGAAGGAAGTTCAAAGCAGTTCCAAACTTATTCTAAGCTCTAGTATCCCATTAAGAAGCGATTCTCCGGATTCTCCCAAGAAACCGAAACGTTTCTTGCAACCAAAGGGGCCTTTAAGGCAACTCTAATAATCTATTTATTCAAGGCAGAGGAAGTAGTTGTCTAGTACTAAATTAAAGTTATGATATATTTGCCCTTGAACATTTCTATACTTTACAATAAGAAAAAAAATAATCAATGTTGCATTTAATTTGATAGTGCATTATCATATTTATTGCCAGTGTTAACTTATATTATGGAAGTCATGATCATCATATATAAATTATAGCATTTAAATTTTAAATACAGGATAAAACATAAATAGATATGTACAACTCTCCTCATTTTTTGGTCAATTAATGTTTTTTTCCTCCGGTCGCAAAACACTGGTATATTTACTAGTGATGGCCCAAGGTGAACAATGACATAAACATGGCTTGGAATCATGAAACGGTTTGTTGTACGCTAAACAGATATGCTAATTCAGTTTCCTTATTATCAACTTGGAAATTTATAACACCAAGATTAGGGGGGGGGGGGGGGGGGGAGGCTATGTGGATTTGGAGTATTGATGACTAGAATAAGGATCGCTGACTTTATGGCGACCTAAAGGAGGCATGAGTGAACTCCATAGCATCCTTTTCCAAATCCGCACGGATGCATCATGAAAAGAAGCGAATCTCATATCCCACACGCATTTGATGGGGGGCGCAATTCATTATTGCGTGACAAGAATCTCTCTGCTATAAGAAAAGGCAAATCATCATAATAATAAGAAACTGATCCTAATTCCTAATGGAAGGTGCCAACGCTATCACTCGACAAGAAAGGCAACCAATGACGTGATGCTGAAATATCCAGCCTTATATTAGTGATACGCAGTTGTGATTGGAAGTTTTAAGGCGTAGAAAATTAAGTTCCTTCCACATCCTACCAAAAAAAAGGGGTTCCTTCCATATAGCTAACTTGGCACCTGAGGCGGATTCCATCATCAAGACCAATCAATCGTTCGATGGCCACAAACTATAGAAAGTCGATGGCTACTATCATATGCACCGTTCTTTTTTTGAACATGATATGTGCCGTTCTTTCCCTGTGTGGGCTGAGCACGGCGGAGAGTCCATTCCTTGTGCCGTGCAAAGCCACCAAAGTGTCATACACGGAAAGCATAAAAAACGCGGGGGGTTTTGAAAAAAGGGAAGGCGACGCCGACGCACGCAGCGACGGGTCGTTTGGGGTTAGGACGGCACCGGACCGCGCACCGGCCTGTTCTGTTCGGGTCAGAGGTTGTTATTTGGCCGAGTCAGCCTCCACCACATTAACCTAACCCCCGCGCGACACCTGGTCGCACGCGAAACAGACGCCCCACCCGCCCGAATCTCCCGCGCCTGGCGTCCCTTCCGCCGCCCCGGAGTCCGGAGGACGAACACCGCCAAGCGCCCTCTCCGGCGTCCTGATCTGCGATCGGCGACGGACGGCGGGGTTCGGTGTGCGCGCACGCCTTCCGTCGTCGTCATTTGTCTGTGTAGTGGTTCGCGGCCCGGCGCGTCACGTCAATGTGTAGGTGCGAAGCCTGTAGCGCGACGCGGTCTCTCTTTTGAAGCCAGCCACAGCCAGCCAGAGCATCCCCGCCCTCGCCGTCGGATCCCCATCCGAGCCAGCCGGTCGCTCTCCATTCCCCGGCCCTGCTACTGCGCCCTCTTTCTTCTTCCTCCCCCTCTCCTCGTCTCCACTGCCCCGCTCGATACGGCTGGTGACGCGTTGTTTTCTTCGCCCTCTTCTTCCGCGGTGCGGTGTGGAAAGCGAGCGCTGCGCCCGCGCCGCGCCGTAGTAGGGTCGCGATCGGTAGCTCGTCCCGTCCCGTTGCCCCGCCGCTACGTACCCAGCCTGCTGCCTGCCCCGCGGGTACCTGGCTCTGGCCTCCACTCATTTCTGATGCTGTGTTTGGCTCGGGCTCGGATGGTGGATTAGCCGCGGGGCGGGGGCGTGCCACTCGTGACGTACGGACTCGCGGGTGGGTCCAGCCATGGACGCGGGAGGCGGAGGCGGCGGCCGTGCGGGCGTGAGCGCCCCGGCCGCGGCGAACGGCTCGAATGGACTCCGCACCGTGGTGGGGTACTCGACGTCGCCCCTCTTCTTCTGGCTCCTCACCGTCGTGCTCGTCGCCGCCATCCACATCGCCTCCGGCTCCTCCAAGCCCTCTAGCTCCAGGTACGTATAAAACTACAAAACTTTTCATCAACCCTGGGTGGGTTCTCTTCTCATCCATCGTCTCGATTGGCGTGTTCGTTGGCAGGCACGACCGATTGATATGATGGGCTTTTAATCGTCTCTCTCTCTTGCAGGGCCGATGTCGAGAAGGAGCGGGAGAGGAAGGAGAGGGAGAAGGCGCGGCGCGATAGGTCCCAAGAGAGGGACGTGTCGGTGTCGGGCAGGGGAGATGACCGGGTTCTGGAGCTGATGCGCAGTTTCAGCTTCATGCAGGCGACCGAGGAGGATTTCATGGAGGGTATGACCGCGTACGACGACTACAACGGCGTTGACGACGCCGGCGGCACAGCGCACGGGCCTGTTGCGCCCGAGCCATTTGCGCAGTCGCCGGCGTTGACGGAAACGGCGGCGAGCCTCAGCTTCAGGTTTCAGCACCAGATGCCCGAAATTCCAACGGAGCCGGCGGCGGTGGTTTCGAGAGAATTTACAGCATCCAGAGAAGAAGAGACGCCGGTGGTTTCGAGAGAATTCACAGCAGCAAGAGAAGAAGAGGATCAACGAGAACGAGAGGAAGAGAAGGAATTATTGCAGGCTCCGTCTTTGCAATTGCCAGATAAGCAAGAACACCAACACGAAGCAGAGTTCCTGGTGGAGGAGCAGCTAGTAGAAGAGCAGAACAGAGAGGAGGCAGCGCCACCGAAGATCGTCGCGACCTCGCACAACTATCAGTTCTTGACGGAGCGCGACTTCCGGGGGTTCGTCAGGGAGCCGGAGGCCATGACGGTGCGCGTCCAGGAGTCCTTCGTGCCGCCGCCGTCGCCGCCTCACCAGCCCGAGGAGCGACGGGTGGTCGACGTCTCCTCCCGCAGCGGCCGGTTCCTCACGGAGAGGGACTTCCGGCCGGCGAACGAGCCCGACGTGTGCGAGAGCGTGGCGTCGTCTGGGAAGAGGGCGGCGCCGTCGCTGAAGCCCAAGCCAGCGAGCTCCCCGTCCGTCGCGTCCATGGGCGGCGGCGGCGGCGGCGGCGGCGCCAGGACGAGCTTCGCGTCGGAGTTCTCCGGTTTCGGCGACTCCGACTCTGAGTCCAGCGCCAGCGACGGCTACTCGGTGAAGGATCTCGTCGTCGACTCCGACAGCGACTGGTTCCTCTCGGAGAAGGACTTCCCGGCGTCTGCGCGCGACTCCGGCAACCTCAAAAGTTACAAGGCCAAGATGCTCAAGGCCATCGAAGCCCTGGAGGCGGCGGCGGCAAAGGTGGAGCCGTCTTACCAGGACTCAGCGACGACAGTCTCGCCGGGCTCCGTCCGGCAGGGCTCACCAGACACCATTCCCGATGGGTCTCCTAAGTTCCCTGAGGACATGTGGTCTCGCAGCCCTTCGCCGGACGTCGAGTACAAAGAGGACGAGAAGGAGAAGGTAACAAGAGAAGAAGCTGAAGCACGGTATGACGAGGACATCGAACAGAGAAGCACGGCGGAGGAAGAGGAGGTGGGCATCGACATGAGCGATGATGACGAGCACTCGTCGGGCGGCAAGAAGGAGGTAGAATCTGCACCAGCTTATGATCTGCTGGCTCTTGTTTCTGATAACTGTATGGATCATTCGGAGAAGGAAATCATCACTCTAAATGATCACTCAGGAGGTGAAGCTGCTTCTGATGCTCAAACAAGTCCAGAGGCAGTCTCTGCCAGAGAATTAGCTGTCGTACCATCAGATCAAGATGCTGAGCAGGAATTTATTGGTATGGCTGATCATTCACTTGAGCACAGTTCTGACGACCCCAAGGAAACTGCCAGCGAAAGCGATCAGTCATATGAAATAGTATTTGATGACAAAAGAAGGCCGGAGCCTACAGAGGCAGGATTCGTTGGCACGAAAGGTCACTCACATGAGCTCATTTCTGATGTTTGGAAAGAGATTGTCAGTAGAAACGATCAGCCACGCCTAGACGCTCATGCTGATGAAGGCCTGGATACAGCAGTAGAGGAAGAATATGCGGGCACAACTGATCGTTCAAACCATCTTATTTCTTATCAGAAGAAGAAAGTGACTTTCAGTACTACAAATGATCAGCCACATGCTGCAGTTTCTGATGAGAAGAGCGTCCCAGAGACTCCAGAGCAAGAATTCAGTTTAACCGACTATCGAAATGGAGTAGTTTCTGACGCCAAGAACATTTCAGAGAATAGACAAGATGCGGAACAAGAAAGTGCAAATGAAAATTTGGACAATGCAGCTCGACAGGCCTACAATTCAGTCACCGGGAAGGCAAAAGTATATGACGAAGATGAGGATGATCCGGAAGTGAAGTGGAAGGATTTGACAGATGAGGAGGAGGACGAGCTGGAGTCACTGTGGGAGCACCAAGACCTGATAGAGCAGCTGAAGCTTGAGCTGAAAAAGGTTCGGTCGATCGGGCTGCCCACAATCCTCGAGGAGTCGGAGACACCCAAGGCTCCGATGGAGGACCTCAAGCCATGGAGGATCGATGCTAAGTTCCTCCGTGAAGACCCGATGGACGAGCTGAACAAGTTCTACAAGAGTTACAGGGAGAGGATGAGGAAGTTTGACATTTTGTGCTACCAGAAGATGTATGCAATAGGTATGCTTGATTTCTCAGACGTAAACTTATTTACCTTTGTTTATCTCTGATTCCAGTAACGTTTAGCACTTATTTAGTTGGGTGCAATCGGAAAGCTTTCTAATTTACCCATTTAACTCAGAGTTAGGAATCAAGAACTGCATTTACAAAAAGGGACTGAATTTTAGCTTCCTTTCCTTTTAGACAACGGTTATTGCACATATTTTGTATTCAAAGTTGTAGCTTTAGTTTATTGCAATTTGTATAGGTATAATCTATAATTTTCAGTTTTGAGAATAAAAGCTCGTTAGAAAAAATCATAAACCCGATAAAATCTTATCTGTATTGACACTTAACAATTTACAATTATTTCTATAATCAGACAAGTACAACATTTTAACATGTTATGATATAAAGACAAATAACAAATTATATCAATGTTAGTTAGTTATATAAGAGTGTTGTCTGAAACTACCATAAAATTTAGGCTCCTGAAGTATAGGATAAGTGTTATAAAAAAATGACTAACATATGAGGCACTAGGTGGGTTTTCATCAATTAAGAAGAAAATAGTCACCCAAATTTAAACTGATAAAGGACTTGAATTTGAGCGATTGTGCGTATGACCACACTTTTCGTCCAACTAGTTAAGCTAGAGTTACTCTGAAGAACGTGCTTTTCTTTATGATAATTAAATTAGGCCGGAAGTCTAAAATACTAGTCAAGTTTTACTCTGCTACAACTTTTTCTGTTTGTAACAATCAAACTTTGTCTACATTTTTAAAGCTACTAGTTCAGTTTTGATGCAGCTTCTTCTTGATTTACCTAGCAATTAGTTTTTTCAATAATACATGCACGCATCAAGGGGAAAAAAAGCTTTTTAAGGCATCTAGTCATCTAATCCCTTGTTAAGTACTGCCTCTGTCATAAATTATAGATTGGTAATTGGTTTGGCTTTTCAGGCACATAATTTTTTTTTTGTATATAAAAAAACCAAAATGACATATAATTTTGGCTGCAGAATTCCTACAGCTGAGAGGGCCCCAGCAGTCCACCAACTCTCTAAAGTCCCTGTCACCTACGGTGGCATCCATCCTGTCACACAATTTCCGGTCATCGCGTCGGAGATCTCCCGAGGACCCATCGGAGCGGTTTCTCAAGGAGCTCCGCTATGATCTGGAGACGGTGTACGTCGGGCAGATGTGCCTGTCATGGGAGTTCCTCCGGTGGCAGTATGAGCAGTCGCGTGACCTCCCGGAGTCCGACCCTTACCACAGCCACCAGTACAACCAGGTGGCCGGAGAGTTCCAGCAGTTTCAGGTCGTGGTGCAGAGGTTCGTCGAGGACGAGTCGTTCAAAGGCCCTAGGCTGCCAAACTACATCAACAACCGATGCGTTCTTCGCAATCTCTTGCAAGTGCCCGTGATTAAAGGTTAGCTAGGACCATTAATTTCAGACTTGTTCAGAGCTGAGATCAGTTAGTAGTCCATGTCTGTCCTGAACTTTCAATGAAAACTTTGATCCTGATGCATGCATTTTGGTCACAGAGGACAGCCTGAAGGACAGGATGGAGGATCAGCGTAAGGGGAACTACGTGATAACCAGTGAGGAGCTGGAGGACATCATGGAAGAGGCGATGCACATCATGTGGGAGTTCATCAAGGCGGACAGAGTCGAGACGACGACGACATCGGTGCTCAAGGGCTTGTCGAGCACCCACGTCGAGCTCCAGGACCCCATGGATCATGATCTCATGGCACACATCCATTCCACGTTACAGAAGGTAAGGTTGCAAGCAACGCAGTGCAGGGCTGCAGGCAAAATACTCCTATACGATTTGCTACAGTGCTAGCAGTAAGTATAGGAGTGCTAGTTGCGTGACGATGTGTCTGAACCGTGTGTGCAGAAAGACAAGAGGCTCAAGGACCTCCTCAGGACCGGCAACTGCATCGTGAAGAAGTTTAAGAAGCCCAAGGAGGACAGATCGAACCAGAACCTCTTCTTCTCGCAGGTGGACATGAAACTGGTGGCGCGGGTGCTGAGGATGCCCAGGATCACCAGCGAGCAGCTGCAGTGGTGCAGGGCGAAGCTCGACAAGATCATACTGGTAGATAGGAAGATCCACAGGGAAGCTTCATTTTTTGTTGTTTCCCTGTTGAGAGAGTACATATATATGTTTTCTTGTTTTCTTTTGTTCCCTTTTGCTCGATACAAAAAAATATATATATCTTCACTATATAATCAATCCACGGGTATAGAAATTTTTTTAACCTTTTGGTAATTCAGTTTTTTATACGCAGGTTCATAATCATAATTGTAACTTCATAAACAGGCCACAGCTTACAGAGGCCATGGCGCTTCCATGGTACCTACATCACCTATAAATGACAGTCATGACAATGTACATGCTCCATTGCCTCTTCAGTACAATGAACCGTCTTGTTTTCTGTCGCCTTACCATCTGAACACCACAGCGTGCTTATGGACTTGAGTATCCAACAAGTAGCATCCGATTGCATGCCCATTTTCAGTCTTTTACCATTGGTGCATCCCAACTGTGCTGCAAAGCTGTAAGACAATTTTTAACTGCACTGCCATTCCTGGCCTGGATGAGCAGTTCTTATGCCCTTTTCTGTTCGCCACATGAGTCATATAATGACCACCTCACATTAGCTGCAAACACTGCAGAGTACTGTCCCATGAACAGGAACGCACATCTCATAACTGAAAGCTGACGAAACTGAGATGCAGCTGAGTAGAATCAACAGTGGACAGCAGCAGTACTAGCTAGCACAGTAGTAGATCTTAGGGCGGCAACCCTAACAGACGTGTATGCGGCGGCAGTGAGATACAGATTGGCAGCATTCAGGATGTGTTTGATAATGACCACAAGTAGCCACCTTTTTTTTTTTACAAACTTTGCTAAATGTGTGGCTAATAAAAATTTGTTAGTCGCACCTTAGTTATGATCTGGTAAAGAAATAGAACAATAACAAGTGTGCCGAAAGTACATTAAATTACGTTGTAGAGAACTATAAACAATACATAAGTAACAGTGATACATTGACCACGAACCAAACACACCGTTATGTAACGTTTGGTTATGAGACAAGATGAGGCGGGAGGTCCCGACTCTGAGATAGGACAGACCCATTTTTTGTTTGGCTGAGGACAGACTGGACAAATTTGTTTTATGCTTGGTGAGAGATAAAGGGGAATGAGATGGATGATTTCTTTGACACCGTTAAACATGGTTATATTAGGAGCCACATGCCAATCTCTAAACCAGGTAACCAACCTTATCTTTTATTCTGTTTTATATTATATATTAAAAATTGGAGAAAAAAACTTCTTTCTGTGCTTCGTTGGTCACTCCCCATCACCCCTAACGCCATTGCGGGCCAGTAGTGAGTGAGCTCGCCATCGCAAGCCATGCTCCCACGCTGGTCAGCGTGAGCTCACCCTGTGCTTGGATGCGGTTGCTAGAGATCTAGGCACCACACGTGAGATCTGCGTTGTGCTTCTGTCGCGTCTGGATCCGCCACAAGCTCGAGCTCGTTCGCTGAGATTTAGTCGCTGGAGCTCCGTCTGCAGCATGTCACGTCACCCTCAGTCGCTCGCTCCTAGCGTCTTGAGGCAGAAGCAACGATGTGGATGAGGACGAAGTTGTTCCCTCGATTTGGAGGGACAGGGCTGACCTCGAATCTACGTTAATATTCCCTTGGGGAACACTCCTATCATCCATCGCCCCTGAACCAAACACCACCAGAAGTGGAGTCACACGTCCCATCCCGATGGTCCCTCCAACTAAACAGATGGTTAGTGGCATGGTAAGGATGAAACTGGTAGAGGTGAATATGGGCCTAAGCAACGACCCTAGGCGTGAACCAAAATACCTCTTGTAGTACATGTATTTTTAGTCCAATTTAAAGTAGCCCTAGGATTAAGCCAAATTCTCTATTCTGATCCCAACTGACCCAAGCATAGAGAGGAGAAAGATGGAGCATCTTCGGTCTCCCCGATTGTGTGCGCGCTAGCACCGCCGTCGCATATTCGGTAGTTCCCAAGTTATGCATGTCTCATCCTTGTTCCTCTCTATGTCCGTTGCAAGGTTCAAAAAGGTGGCCCTAGGCGGCCGCCTAGGCACAACTAATCACTAGGCGAGGGATTCTGCTTGCCCTATGTGTTAGGCGGACCCTTAGGTGTGTAGAGGTCGCCAGTGGGGGAGGAGCAGCCTCGGGCGGAGTCGGACAACGAACGCGGACTAAGAGAGAGATGTGAGGGGACATGGAGGGGAACCGTTGGTAGTGGGTGTAGATTGAGATGAGGGAGTGGAAGAGGAACCGGTAGCGGCGAGCGTAGATAGAGATGCAGGAGGGAGAGGAACTGGCGGCGGTGGGCGCAGACAGATGTGGGTGACAGAGAGATGTGGGAGCGGTTGTAATGTGGAAGAGTTGGTCCGTTAAATGGGCATTCTTCTCTTTTTCCCTATTTCATGACCACTAATATCCTACTTTTTCCTTTTCTTTTAAGTATTATACATGTATTAACCATCGCCTAGAAAAACACCTTGAAACACAAGCTAGCTCAGGCTCAGCTAGGTTCTAGCTCATGGATTGCAGCCTTGAAACCGCTTAGCGTCTTCTTGAACATTGTTTCGTTGTCCCTAGCTGTAGTTGACTCTCGCCACCTATCACACCAAGCCAACAGTGTCGCCTGCAGGCTAGCAACTTAGCAAGAGGATTTGTAGTCACACATCGTCGCTAGGGGTTGTTTGCGCTCGGTGGTTAAAGGTGTGCCGGATAGTTTGTTCGCCTAGCCGCAACCACGTTATCTGGTGAGCATCAAATCACTACTTGCATCTCCCTCTTGAGCATGGGCAAGGCCGTAGGAGCATTGATGCCAGGTATCGCCTACTCGCCTATTGGTAGAGCCAATAATAAGACAACTAATCGGCTGACTTGAGCCTTGTCCAATTCTCTATTTTTAATCCATGTTTTATTTATGTTGAACTCTCCTGACCCAAAAAATTCATGAATGATTAAGTCTAGTTATGTACCATGAAGAGGACTAAGACATTAAAATCA
Organism: Microstegium vimineum; assembly: GCA_022036555.1. Taxonomy (NCBI): domain Eukaryota; kingdom Viridiplantae; phylum Streptophyta; class Magnoliopsida; order Poales; family Poaceae; genus Microstegium; species Microstegium vimineum. Next base: position 46,228,001 of record CM039119.1, on the reverse strand, counting down.
TCATTCTCACCCCATGATTGAGAGAGCCTTCTACGGGAAACTTGTCAAGACTGAGACAAGGAATAAGTTGGGGGCGATTGGTTGAAGCATAGGAGGATTGGTTATATTGAGCGTGAGTCTTTGCAAGCATCAAAGATGAAGATACTTTATTTATACAATTTCTAGGAATTGAAGTCTTAGGTGAAAATGTTCCTCCATTATCTCAAACTAGAGAGAGTGGTATGTTGCACTAAAACATTCCTACCATTTTTTTTGTTAATGATCAATTGTATTTTACTATTTTATATACTACAATGCTACATTTTAAATACCAAAATTGATGTGCAGGTTTGTATTCACAAACTATTCTTGATGAGGTGAGGGCGATCCAAACCATCATTAGTTAGTTATTTTTAGAGTGAAGTACATTTTTCAACCTTTAAATTACACATAAATCTGATTTTCTACCCTCAACTGAACACCCTCCAACTATTGAAAATGGACACCGACCGGTTTCAAACGTCGTTTTTATTTTTTAAAAACAATAAAAGTTCGGTTCAATCTAGAAGAAAACATAACTAATTAATTAATTTAAATAAGATAAATATCAAACTAGTTCCAGGTTTCTTCTAAAATGTTATATATCTAGTAATACTCTATTTTAAGTTATTTGGATCTTATTTGTTTTAAAAAAATAATGAGCACAACTACAAACAAGAAAGCAATATAAACGAAATAAACTAATTTGAAATAACTATTTATATATATCATAAGCAATTAAACAATATTTTTAGCTTAAAAATGACATTAGTTTCATATTTTTCTGATTTAATTATGAATTTTAAGAGATCAAACCAGTTTTTATATTTTTAGGAAAAATAGAAAGCCACCTATAAAATCAGTAAGAAGACCAAATTTATCTTGTTTCGACAACTAAAGTGTGTCCATTAACCAGTTTCGTAGTTCAATGTTGAAAGCTAAACTGACATGCAACTTGAAGATTGAAAAATATGCTTTACTCTTTTTAACCACTTTCATGTTTTCGTTAATTATGTTGTGGATGTATATAAACATGAAACTGAGATGTGGATCGTATTCGAGCCGCCACACCGCCACTAGTGAGGGGGACAAGAGAGGAAGGCAACCACGGTTGCGTCATGATGGACTTCTGAATGAGGTTAGGATTGGGCTCCAGTCTCTACACTATAGCTATAGGTAACAAATTACAACATGCAATGGTCGTATTTTTTTGAGGAGGGCAGCGACTCAACATGACCATTGGCTTGGTGTTTATAACTTCAATGACCCTGCAAACTGCCGACATCATCAGCAACAGCACGGCGCACCAGAGAATCGCAAGTAATTCCACGGTGCACTGTGCACACGAAACGAGCCATAGCATCAAATTATCTTACGTTGCGCTGTGTGTCGGCCTGGACATCTTGAAGCAAACGAAGCAGCTCTTTCTTGTCCTCACGACATTGTTTTTTTTTTGGGAAGGAACAGGACACTCGTTATTGGCCGGAGAGATACATTGTAGCTTTTACAATGGATCCGATTTTTATAAACAAGTGAGAGAAATTGGACCATCCACCGAAAGCCGAGGATAAAAAGAACGTTTTTATAAAAACCGTTTTTTTAGGAAAGAACCGTTATTATTATTTTTTGTTTGGTGATCCAGGAGTCTGGCAGTGGCTCAGAGTCTCGCGTCGCCACAACCAAACGGCAGCAGGCCCGCAAAAGTTTTTTTAGTGGTGAACGGCCCGCCATGGAAAATCAGCCTGCAGAAGGTGGCCCGTAGAGCCTAGTTACTTCGGTCCGGCCCATTATCTTATCAAACAGATCCTAGCCGTCCGATTTAGGTCAGCCCTCGCGTCACATCCATTTATACCCCTTGCCGCCGCCACGCCCTTGCTTCTCTTTCTCCTAGCCTCTGCTCCAGCCTCCCACTAGGGTTTATCCACCGGCGGCGCGCGCGACGCCGGCAAGATGGTGCAGCGTCTGACCTACCGCAAGCGGCATAGCTATGCCACAAAGTCCAACCAGACGCGAGTCGTCAAGACCCCAGGTCCGGATCTCCTCCTCTTCCCATCATTTTCTCTCTTGTTTTCACTCCATTTTTGGTGGTTCCTTTGGTATCTGCTTTGGGTTTGGTTTTGATGTGCTAGATCGGTTTGTGGTTTGTGGTCGCAGGTGGCAAGCTCGTGTACCAGTACACCAAGAAGAGAGCCAGCGGGCCCAAGTGCCCCGTGACCGGGAAGAAGATCCAGGGGGTGAGTGTCCACTTTCTCAGCATAACATACCACTTTCTCAGCATAACATACCTTATACTTGTGGGACGTAGCCAACGATTGTTCGATTAGTCTTGAGGCCTTGGTAGGGCGATTTATGTTGGGAGTAGGTACGGTGGTGGGGAAATTTGGGTGTTGAAGTTGGTGGGTAATCTGTTCATCTTGATCTGTATGTCACTTTAGAAGGTTTAGCATTTTTTAGTGTGGAAACGGTGAAATTTGTGGACAACCTGCAATCCTTGTTGCACGTGCATGAAGTTCATAGAATGGAGTTTGTTTCACGAACTCTGTTTTGTTTTGTAATGGAGCCTTTCAGTTGGAATGGATTGGTGGCTCACTGTGTCGGATCGAAATTTGTTGCAAGCCTCCTCAGTAGGCCACTGTAGCAGCAGCAGATTGCTGCTACAGCTGAACATGCACTAATTCTATTATTGTCAGGTGTCAGATGTCCAGCAACAATTTCACATTGCTTTGCTAATATTATTGGTACATCGAATTTGCTATATATCTAGACATATGTTATGTCTACATACATAGCAAGTTTGATGAATAAAAAAAGTCAAAGCGGCTTATAATTTGGAATGAAGAGAGTACTAGTTTGTTTGTACAGTGGTGATTCTTATACAGCTAACCTTCTAGGCAAGTATTTCATATGCGCACTTGATACGTACAGTGGTAATTTGAATGTTGATTTCTGTATTTATCTTGTTCGTTGAAATGTGAGTTCTTACAGCCAAAACTCTTGAGGATGCAATCTTGGCAGTTTTTCTTGAGTCCAGTTAATCAAATTATGCACTTCCAGTGAGGTTGGCATTGTCATTCTAGTTCCAAATGGGAAAATATGCACGGCAGCAGAAAACAGTCAGTGTTGAAATTGTTGTATTAGCATGAATTTCCTCCTACGAAAATGGTGACTGATTCATTGGAATTCTATATTGTGATTCCATTAATGTGTTTCATCATAGTATGAGTATGTTTTGATGCAATTTTTTATGTTCTACAATTTGCCTTATTATTATTTGTCCGCCCGTTGGCAGTCCATCTTTATTGCTCACACTGTGATGGTTTCCATTTTCAGATTCCCCATCTGAGGCCTGCTGAGTACAAAAGATCCAGGTTGCCCAGGAACCGCAGAACTGTGAACCGTCCCTATGGTGGAGTGCTCTCTGGAACTGCAGTTAGAGAAAGGTTAGCAAATAGTTTCAGTAATCTTTGGATTTGATAACCCTAAAGTTGCAAACTTCCGAACTTGTCTATGTAACCCCACATGCTTCACACCGACTTGCAGGATCATCCGTGCCTTCCTGGTTGAAGAGCAGAAGATTGTCAAGAAGGTGTTGAAACTACAGAAGACCAAAGACAAGACCTCAAAGTAACTCTGAAACAGAAGCGAGCCACCACTCTTCTGTAAACAAGGGAAGATATTTTTGTCGATGGTGATGATCAATGGCTTAGTCTCTTCTAGCTGTGTTCTAGTATGTCTTGAGCCGACAACTGTTTCTAGGGTACCTTGAAATCTGTCTACCATTATGATGTCAAAGATTATGAGATTACATATGATTCCCCCTGTTGCTTTTGTTCACTTTGCTAAAACTGCCAAGTCTGAGTTCACATGAGTTGGGCTTCAGTTGGTGTTTACTTCCTCGTTGCGAATAGCTCTTATTCCAATTTGTTTGATTGTGGTTTAAGTCTGCAATACGTTTTATCGTGCACCAGTCTCAGACGGTAATTGCTGGTCCTTGGTCCTTTTTCTCTTACCAGTCTCAGAATACGTTTGCATGGTAGGGAGTTTGCAGTCAACTCATCTAGGCACAATACAGTATCTTTTCGTCAATAATATGACAAGGGAAAGGGTACTTCGTAAGAATATGCACTATCTTCGTTAATAATATGACAATCATTTCCGTGGGGAAGGTTACTTTGCAAGAAAATGATTTGCACATTACAGAAACAAAATATCTTTGTTTTACTTGGCCATACCTATTTGTCTTCAAGAATGTCAAAATTGTCAAGAACCACAGGGAATGTTTGTACTTTGCAAAATTATGATTTGTACATAAACAAAATATCTTTTTCTTACATGGCCGTGTCCATTTTCTGCGAAATTTTTGCTTAAAATGAAAAAAATATCTGTGTTTTATATGAATAAAATTGTAAATGATGCTTGATAATATGCTTTTTTTAGCTAAAAACGAAAAGAAATATCAAATGGACTGGTGCATAGCCGGCTGATTCCAACTGATTGAATAGTGTTGTCGGGTACAAAGGGTACCCTAATCTCTGACGATTTAGTGTTTAATATTCAGGCAAAATCCAAAAGTCATCCAACCTATAAGGGAAGACCCATCAAGCAGGGGCCTACCTCCCCATCAAACATGACCAGTCATGTGCTGGCTCATTACCAAGGGGATAGTAGGCAGGATCCCCCTCGACCTCGATCCCTCGAACAACGGAAGGGGTATCGATTGAACGACCCTCTGCCTCGACCCCTCGGACAACGGAAGGAGGGTCGATCGATCGACCCTCGACCTCGACCCCTCGAATGACGGACAGGGGGTCGATCGAACGACCCGTGAGCAGGAGGCTCGATCGACTCACCCACTCCCAGTATGGGGTAAAAGGAATCCAATGCGCCTACCTGCTCCCGCCTAACGCCATGGACGGCCACTACCATGGTCAAATCTATCAACTCGTCGCCCATACTCGGGCTCTTCGACGATCGTGCGGCCACTGTAGCCACGTCACAAGTACAGAACCTGAAGGCACCCCCTCGAGCCATGAACGGAACAACCCTCGACCGTGTTTACAGGGGCGCGTTAGGGTCACGCAGGCCTCGACGCTCCTCGACCCGGGGGCTCGACCGTCACCTCCAACCACTCGGGCATGGGACCCGTCCTATCCGCTCCGCATCGGTTGCAGAGCTCGTACCCGTCCACTGGAGGCTGATCGTCTTAAACCATGACGATCCGCAGCGTCCAGTCCGCTATCACCATGCCCTGAAGCACCGGAACGACCGGAGGGCCATACCGCTACAGCGATCGACGTCCCACCGCAAGCATGGCGCTATGAACACGCCTCCCATGCCGCTACAGTCTAGGACCTCTGTACTCTCAGGTCTCCCCTTGGTCTATAAAAGGGGACGCTGGGATAGTAGGGAGGGCATCGGGACACAGAACAGGGGCATGACCTCACACATCAGAACACAACAACAAGACATCCGCTCACACTTGTTGCCGTCTAAACAACATCCGCTAGCACTCTCCACAAACCCCCTAGCATACGCAACAGAGGGCCACCTCCGAGCACAAGACAATCTAGGGATGGCTTGATCAACATCTCAAGCAATCAATCGACCCATCTAGGGTAGCCCAACTAGTCCTAGGCCTCAGCTCACTCCGAGCACCCCCGTGTAAACTAGCTTGTACTCCCCCCCCCTTACGAGCACTTCGGTGCGAGATAATACAATTCTTCCTTCCCCGCTGGACGTAGGACCTTTTTTGCCCGAACCAGGATAAATACTGCGTTCTTGCATCACATCTGGGAGTGGGAGCACGCAATATTCAAATTTACTAGTTGGTGATTGACCCCCTGGGTCGAAACACCGACAAGTATTTTGTGAGAGAGAATAAACTGAAACAAGCTGTTAATAGTACGACATTGAACTAGCATGATGGCATTGTATTAGTTACATTACATATATATATCTATGAGTTTATGGTTTAAATAGTGTATAATCATACTTATACTCATAAAACCAGTAGGTAAGATTTTTTTTATATTTTAACATATCTATAAATAAGTAAATTAGCTTATACACATATATACCTTAATAATAAGATAAAAATTCATCGGATTGTGTGTCATGAGTATTCGGTGTCATCTTTATCTGCATAAAGCCATGAATAAATGAGATTAACGAGGATGGTGTAGAGCGGGTGCAGAGGCATGAGAAAAAAAAAAGATAAGTGGCTCTTGTATTTGAGTAGCTCATTCTATATTTTTAGTGTTCTGTAACGTATGAAATATATTATCCTATACCACCTAAATCAAACAGGGAATATAATAAAAAAAAACCCACCCTATCTCACTATATCTTACTACCAGCCACCGCCCGGCCTAGGCTAGACAACCTCTGATTTTAGAAGGTGTTTATTTCTCTCACTAAAATTTAACCCTATCATATTTTTCTTAGATAATGGAAGAAAAAACATCCGGCTTCATCCTCAATGACGAGGAATCAGACCATTATTACAATACAGTAGCTTAAAACAAAATAGTCGCAGACACACAAAAAAAAAGAAAGAAATTTAGTTTGTAAGCCTAAAGACATAAGGCCATCCATGTGAGGCGAAGAAGATCATTGCCGCAGACTCCAATGTGCGACAAGTAGAGACGATGTGTTCTTTCTTGTCATCACACCGTTGCAATTGACTCCAAAGGCGAACCCAAGAAGTTCCTCGAAATAAGATCTGCACAAAGTTTTTAGGTTTACAATTATCAAAAACTATCTCGTTTCTTGTCAACCAAATAGACCTGCAGAAGGTTGTTGCCCTGTTAGTAACAACAATTTGTTTTCTTTTCCTCCCTGTTTACACCAACTTCCAAAAACATTCGCAACACTCAGAGGTGGAACAATACCAAAAACAAAAAATAAACCTCGCCAAAGAGCCTTTGCCAAGAAACAATAAAAAAAAAGATGTTGAATTATTTCATGACCGCTACAGAAACTACAAAGTTTACTCCCTTGTCAGTTTCTCTTACCAAGATTATCATATGATGCTTAACACTAATTCGTGCTATTGAATATAGATTAATTATAAAACTCATTACATAGATTGGGTCTAATTTGTGAGACGAATCTATTAAGTCAAATTAGTTTATGATTTAATAATATTGTGTTACATTAAACATATGTTAATCATAGATAAATTATTCTTAATAGATTTGTCTTGCTAATAAGTGTATTTGTATGCATTTAGTTTTATATAATTAACTCATGTTTAATCCTCCTTTTAGTATCCAAACGTCTTACTTAAGGGTGAAAACGACACGAATATTTTCAGACCGTAGAGACCAAATTTTTTTAGAAAGGTTTATATTATAGTCCGTATTACGTTCGAATATTAATATCCAATACCGTATTATATGAATACTTATATTTGCAATATAATATTATATGGAACACGACTGCTGCGGGCTGCAGCTGAAACTCCCCGCCTGGAATCCTCAACTTGGCCCCGCCTGGCCGCCTCTATGCGTCCTCCGCCCCCGCTTCGCGCGCCCACCACTCGCTCGACGTAATGCCGCGCCGCCCCGCCGCTGACAGCATCACGCACCTCCCCGCCGCGCTCGCAGGCTTCGTCCGTGCGCGCGCCGCGGGGTCTGCCTCCGCGTCGTGCCGGTTCTCTTACGGCAACGCGCTGGCCGCCTGTGCCGCCACCTCCGCACCGTTAGCCTTCGCGGAGCAGCTCTACTGCGCAGCCTGGAAGGATGGGCTCTCGCGGGACGCGTACATCTGCAGCACCGTGGTGGACCTGCTCGCCAAACACGGCCGCCTGGGAGACGCGCTTCGGGCGTTCGAAGACGGGGATCGCGGAAGCGCGGTCTGCTGGAACACGGTTATCTCCGGGGCGGCGCGCAACGGTGAACACGCGCTCGGAGTCGAGATGTTCCGCGACATGGTGAGGGGTTCCTCCTGCGAGCCCAACTCGTTCACGTATTCCGGGGCGCTCAGCGCGTGCGCGGCTGGTGCAGAGTTGGGGGTTGGCAGGGCGGTGCATGGGATGGTGCTCCGGCGTGATCCCGAGTACGATGTCTTCGTTGGGACATCCATCGTTAACATGTATGTGAAATGTGGCCAGATGGGTGCTGCCATGAATGAGTTCTGGAGGATGCCAATCCGGAATGTGGTTTCCTGGACAACTGCGATTGCTGGTTTCGTGCAAGAGGAGGACCCAGCAAGTGCAATGCTGCTGCTTACGGAAATGTTGCGGAGTGGTGTGGCAATTAACAAGTACACGGCTACGAGCATATTGCTCGCCTGCTCTCAGATGTCCATGATACGGGAGGCTAACCAGGTGCACGGCATGATTATGAAGACTGAGCTGTACTTGGACCATGTTGTCAAGGAGGCTTTGCTTTCCACATATGCAAATGTTGGGGCTGTTCAGCTGTGTGAGAAGGTGTTTCAAGAAGCTGGCACAGTTAGCAACAGAAGCATCTGGTCGGCTTTCATATCTGGGGTTAGCAGGCATAGTCTACAAAGATCGATTCAGCTGTTAAGGAGGATGTTATGTCAGGGCTTAAGACCGAATGACAAATGCTACACTTCTGTTTTCAGTTCTGTTGACTCATCTGAGCTTGGCAGACAGCTGCATTCATTGGTCATAAAAGATGGGTTTATTCATGCTGTTCTTGTGGCAAGTGCACTCTCCACCATGTATTCCAGATGTAATGATTTGAAGGATAGCTACAAGGTTTTTGAAGAGATGCAGGAACGGGATGAAGTGTCATGGACATCAATGGTTGCTGGTTTTGCAACACATGGCCATTCAGTTGAGGCATTCCAGGTGTTAAGGAATATGATTATTGAAGGTTTTACACCAGATGATGTGTCGTTAAGTGCCATTCTTTCAGCCTGCAATATACCGGAGTGTTTGCTCAAAGGGAAGGAAGTTCATGGACATGTCCTTCGTGCCTATGGAGGAACCGCACCCATTAACCATTGCCTTGTTTCCATGTATTCCAAATGTAAAGATGTACAAACAGCTCGAAGACTTTTTGATGCAACTCCATGCAAAGACCAGATCATGTTATCTTCAATGATATCTGGATATGCTACGAATGGTTATAGTGAGGAGGCAATCTCATTGTTTCAGCTTATGTTGGCAGCTGGTTTTCATATAGATAGGTTTTTATGCTCATCTATTATTAGCATCTGTGCTAACATGGCAAGAACATTCTATGGTAAACTGTTACATGGGTATGCAGCCAAAGTAGGCATACTGTCTGATCTATCTGTGAGCAGTTCACTTGTGAAGTTATATTCCAAAAGTGGCAACCTGGATGATTCTCGTAAAGTTTTTGATGAAATAGATGTTCCAGATTTAGTTACATGGACAGCGATAGTTGATGGATATGCTCAGCACGGAAGCAGTCAGGATGCTTTGGCGATGTTCGATTTGATGATTAGATGTGGGGTAAAACCAGACACTGTCATACTTGTGAGTATTTTGTCTGCTTGTGGCCGAAATGGTTTGGTTGAAGAAGGCTTCAAACATTTTAATTCAATGAGAACTGTGTATGGGGTTGAGCCAGTGTTGCACCACTACTGCTGTATGGTTGATTTACTTGGTAGATCTGGGAGGCTTGTAGAGGCAAAAAGTTTTATTGAGAGTATGCCTGTGAAACCTGATTCAATGGTGTGGAGCACACTGCTTGCTGCTTGCAGAGTTCATGATGATGTTGCACTTGGACGTTTTGTAGAAAATAAGATCCGTGAAGAAAATTGTGATTTGGGGTGTTTTGCTACTATGTCAAACATTCGAGCAAATTCTGGAGACTGGGAAGGTGTAATGGAAATAAGAAAATCAGTCAAGGACATGAAGAAAGAACCTGGATGGAGTTTGTTGGAATAATAAATATGCTTTAATAGATATGTAAAAAAAGGGTGAATACTACACAGAACTTTGAAACATGTGCGATCTGTTGGCATAAATTGGCTATAGAAACTCACCGAAACATATTGCAGCGTACGTAACTATGTACTGAAAAAGCTTCATATCTCTGAAAGATTTTTGAAAAACTTTTGTGATCTGCTTTCTAATTAGTGAATGTATTACTGATGTGTTTGGTTGAGGGACCAACTTGTTACTAACCTTTGGTAATTGAGAAGATAATGACTCCATTAGTGGAGATAACTATATATAGAGAGCCTCATGGGCCAATAACAGATGGGCCTTCGGCCTTCATATACTTAACACCCCCCCTTCAAACTCAAGGTGGAAGTGGAGGATCTGAAGCATTGAGTTTGATCAAATGAAGCCGATGTTGCTCTCGAGTCTGCGCTTTAGTGAAGAAATCAGCTAACTGCAGCTCGGAAGGCACATATTGAAGAGCAATGGTTTTCTGATGACAATGAGACCGAGTAAAGAAACATCGACTCCAATATGCTTAGTAAGTTCATGCTTCACAGGATCATTGGCAATTTGTATAGCTCCTGTATTGTCACAGAGAAGAGGTGTGGCTACATCGCAAGAAATCCCAAAATCAGCCAACAACCATCGAAGCCATACAATCTCTGAAGTAGTAGTGGCAAGTGCTCGAAGTTCTGCCGCTGTACTAGAGCGCGATACAACTGCTTGCTTCTTGGACTTCCATGCATTAGGAGAAGAGCCAAGAAGAATACAATATCCTGCTCTATTTATTCATCTCTCACCACGTGGTCATACTTTACTTCTTCTATATGTTGATGTAGGATTGTTTGGCTGATCTCTTTGTTATGGCCTTATGGGACCATTCCATGATTTTTAGGTATATTTCCTGACTTTATACATATTTTGTTGTAACAGGTGATGATTTGGTCACATGACACCGTATTTTTCAAATCCAGAGCAACTAGGTTTATACCATACAATTCCTCATACCTAACACCTAAACAATATCCTATCTGACTTAAAACCTTAACTATTATCTTAGAGAAACTAGAAGAGTGCATCAGCTGGTCCTGGTTATATATAAGAATGGATATTAGTGATACTAGATAAAACTTTTGAGCTTCTTCCACTGTTAACTGTACTTTGCACTGGTATTTACTGAATCTTAGTCATCTTAAATAATTCCCAAGTTGTTTCTCTATACATGAATAAGAATCGGCAATTATCAAAAGTTCCGACTGATAATAGATCAGCTTTTGCAGAATTCGTTCTGTACTAATTTATTCACTGTTTACTTAATATGGAATTTGCATATTTGATATGAGGTCACACTAATTCTCGGAGAAATTATTAGGTATTCACTGGTGATTTTACTGAATCTCAAGTCATTTCCCTCTCTACATGAATAAGAATTGGCAGTTATCAAAAGTTCCCACTGATGATAGATCAGCTTTTGCAGAATTCGTTCTGTACTAATTTATTTAGTGTTTACTTAATATGGAATTTGCATATTTGACATGAGGTCACACTTCTAATTCTCAGCAAAATTGTAAGGTATTCAGTAATACTGAGGAACTGAATATATATTTTTTACTGAGCTGTTCTCTCTGATAGATTTGCTGCTAACATGGCTACAGTTCATGTGATATAAAGCTAACTGTCAATGTTTAGTGGGTCTTTGTGTCATATATCTAACTATGCACAACATTTTTCAGTACAGCGGCTATTGGACATTTTATGGGAGGTGGGGGGCAATGGAGAGATTCACATGGCATATTAGTTGTCTAATCATCTGGTGATTCTATTCCTAAATCAGATGGAAAACATATTTTGTGGAATTCCACATGTTGCTGGAATTGTATCCATCACCAGGTTTTATTCCAATACCTCCATTCCTGTCTATAGTCTGATGGACCCATTTCATCGACGGTTCAAGCTGTCCAAACTGTGTTTGGCAAAGCTTCAGTCATAGTATTCCAGGGGCCATGCTCAGAAGTCAGAAGCACCAATGTGGCGTCTGATGGCAAATGACCTGACTGCTATGGATGTCTTTCTCTGACAGAGACAACGACAGACCGTGCTTGAAGTTTATTACTTTATTGCACGAAGTTCCATCTTGTATTCTTGTGAACTGTTGGGCTTTTGCTAATACGCCCCCTGCAGACACTGTTGATTATGAATCAATTTCCTGAGCAAGAGGCCGTTTCCAAAGCAAAATGGTAAGCTTGTATGGACTGCAAAGCAGATAACAGATTTGGCTCTGTTTTTTTCAACTAACATTTGATGACTTCGTGCTTCATTTTTGGTTCGTATTTCATTGTGCAAATCATTACTGTTTTGACTATCATACCATAATCCATAACAGAACTCATGTCATAGAATGATGCTCTGTACATTTTCGTTTTGTAGATTTTAGAAATATTTCTTTTTGTATACTTGAACAAACTATGATCAGATGTAGTAATGCGGAGTTGTATCTGCTTTTTTTTTTCATTTAATACCTTGCGATTTTCTAACATAATGCTGGTAAACATGAGAGCATTGTCCAATGGCTAGATGCATTAGCTTTTGATCTTCTGTGTCATGATATTATATATTCTCTCCATCCCAAATTGTAAGTCATTCTAAGAATTTTGGAGAGTCAAAGTTTATAAAGTTTGACCAAATTTATATAATATGATAATAACATATTTGATACCAACTAAGTATCATTAGATTCTTTATTAGTTGTATTTTCATACTACACTTATTTGATGTCACAAATCTTTATGTTTTTCTCTATAATCTTCGGTCAAACTTAAAATGCTTTGACTCTCCAAGATTCTTAGAACGATTTAGGGCCTGTTTGGTTGCCTGAACGTGCCTGAACCAGGCTGGCCGGATGCAGGGTGGCGCTGTTTGGTTGCCTGGTCTGGGCCTTCAGCCAGGCTCAACTCATGCAACTTGCACCCCCAAGCTAGGCTCCGGAGGAACGTGGAAATCGGGCGTTCCTTCTCAGCCAGGCTCGCTCGGTGCAGCCTTTAGTCGGTTAATGATGTTATTAGTATTTTATTAGTGAATATTAAGTAAAATTAATATATTTTAAATATGTTTAAGATATAATTAGATGAAATAAGAACTTTAAGAGTGTATTTATACAAAATAAAAATTATAATTATAATTTAGAATATTTTTATTTCATACAACATATCTTCGTGCAGGCAACCAAACAACATCTCTTCTTAGACAGGCCGAGCAGATACGAGGAACCAAACACGACACCATTGCATACACTCAGTCTGTCCCATGTAAGCCAGACTCTCACATACGAGCCAGACTCTACAAATACATGAATCAAACAGGCCCTTATAATTTGGAATGGAGGGAGATGTTGGATCATAATCACTGAACTGAATATATCAAATTATTTTCTTGAACGCACCGAACATCAGTGTGCCATTTCATTGAGGAACAGAGTAATCAACTCCAATCTGACGGAAACTCCTTTACAAGAAGTGCCACACATAAAGGGAAAAAGGACCAACATAGGAACTAGGAAGAGGATCCTAGGCTTACTCTGGGGGTCCTTGGCTCCACTCCGGTGTCACACCACAGAGCTGAAAGCACAACTTATGCACACGGACAAAACTGTGGGTTCAGTTTCATTATGTTCAGGACTCGGGTCATTTCTCTAGACGAATCGTGGATTGAAGATTCATTTAGCGTTCACGTCATGTATTTAATTTGTCTGGGAATCAAATTTCGTATTGTGTTTGGAAACATGCTGATATAACTTATATGGTTATATGAGGTTTAGAGATTTATTATTGACCATGTCATGTATATTTTAATTTATTTTAGAATCGGATACTGCATCATGCCTGGACATTTAACTCGTATGGCATTAGTGTTTGCCCTCGAGTCTAATAAGGTAGTGCATGCAATCGCAACTATCGGTTGTAAGAATCCTAGTGGAGCAATAAGGGCACTCATAATACAATACTCTATCATAGAGTTTAAGACTATTTATTATCACTTATTTATGATATTTTACTGATATGATGATATATTTATTAAAAAAAATAGTGAAAAAACAAGATTCAAAGTCTTATTTAGACTCTAAGTCCACAATATTCGAGATAATATATAGATTTAGACTCTATGATAGAGTCTACATTGTGAGCGCCCTAAATACTTGGATGATGTTCCTCCATCATGGTTTGGAGGGCTTGGTGTTTGGTGATTTGGCCACGACTAATGACTAATAATGGAAACTATCTCCATTTCAAAAAAAAAACCATATGGCTATGGAGAGAGTGGCGGACCATAGAAACATCTCACTCATGTTCCAATTTATTTTGAAATGGGACTCATTATACTTGGACATGCACGCTACTCTAAGAGCCTGTTTGGTTCGTGGATGAACTCAACCTGGCTCGTATGGAAAGAGCCTGGCTCATGGTAGCCAGGTCTAGTGCATGCAAGAACGTGGTGTTTGGTTGGCTGTTTGCACGAGCTAGGCTGTCCCGAGATCCTGTTTGGTTGCTCGCATGAAGATATGTTGCATGAGATAAAAATATATAAATAATTCATCATAATATCATTTATTATGAATAACTATTATCTTATAGCTCTTATATTATCTTACTACTCCTTAATATTTATTGAAATATATTAATATCATTTAATATATTTAATATATGATAATCATGCATTAATAACATAATTAGATGACTAGTTAATCGTGCCACGCGAGCCTGACCTAGCAGAAACGGCCGATTTCGGCGTTCCTCCAAAGCCTGGCTGCGAGGGGAATCTTGCATGAGCGGAGTCTACCTGAGCAAATACGCGAACCAAACAAACGCCTGCTCTCGCACCAGCTGAGTCTGACTTAGCCTGATGCGTGCAACCAAATGCACCTTAAGTTATACATGCACGTGAGAGATTGAGATCGCTATCCAACGGTTGCGAGTGATGAAGGATGGCGAAATCTGTCGCTCCCTAATATTAATGATAAAATATAGATACAGTAAAATTTTGGTACACGATCAAGTAGGATTCTTGAGTCCACTAGGAGTACCATACAAGTTGTAGTAAATATCTAGATCTAAACTTATTGTATCCTTAGATAAATTGCACGACCATGGGTATATTAATACCAAGATATTCTTTATATATAGCCTGTTCGTTTCGTTGTTTTTGTTGACTGATAAGCCGGTTGTTGCGTTTTTAGTTGTTTTTCTAAGACAAAAACACTGTTTCGGTGGTTGATAAGCCAAGCGAACAAGACGTTTGCTGTTAACATGGGTATACTCTCTGAGATATAAAGCTAACTGAAAATGTTCGATAGATGATCTTCTGCTAAGGTAGCTCTTACTGTACATCTAACTATGCATAATATTTTTCAGTAGAGTTGCTACTGGACATTTCTGCGGGATGTGGGGAACAAGGGAGAGAATCACATGGCATGTTGCTTGCCCAATCATCTGGTGAACCTACCCCTAAATTAAATGGGAATTTTATTTGTCTTGGGATTACACACTCATTGCCTGGACTGCATCCATTACCAGATTTTCTTGTATATGTGTCACAATCACTATTTCCAATACCTCCACTCGAGCCTGTAGCCCATTCAACCATATATCCATTGGATGTTCCAAGCAGTCCAGACCCTGAGTTTGGTATAGCTTCATTCATACTGTTTAGTATTCCAGGGGCCATGCTTAGAAGCACTGATGTGGCGTCTGATGATTTCTGCTGAGGTTGTATTTCTAATGGCAAGATGTCTTTCTCTGATGATAGAGATGGCGGGCTACGGTTGAAAGTTATGACTTTACATGAAGAGCCGTCCTGTGAACTGTTAAGATTCTGCTGCTGCTGTCCCTGCAGACACTGTTGGCTGCTGGATCGATTTGCTGAGCAAGTGGAGCTTTCCAATGCAAAATGGGAAGCTTGTATGGACTGCAAAGCAGATAGCAGCTCTGGCTCTGTTGTTGTAATTGATTGAGGACGCCAGGAGTGAGATAGCAGTCTTTGTGCCACAGAATTAGGCTTTTTAAATATCCTACAAATAGCCCATGCATCCTGTTTGATAAAAAGGAAAGTATGAGAAAAATGCAGCACATATATTTATTTTCTTAACTTCTGTGCTAGAACCGAATGCTCTGAGTAAAATGCTTACGTTGGCTGGAATATTTTTATCTCTTGGTGTTTTAGGATGTGAGGGGTCACTGAGTGAAGGAAGCCTGTACTCATGCATCATCCAGTCAGTCTTGATTCCTCTCGCTGCTCTCCCTTTGTAAAAGACAAGGGACTTCTTCAGGCCTATGCACTTTGTCCCTTCAGAAGAGTAAACTGGCCTATCTGTTCCTGTTGCTTTCCAGAATCCAGCTCCCGTGACTCTATTTGGTCTAGCACTATTCCGATACTTCCAGTCCCTTGGGCAGTAAAAGTACCATTCCTTCTCCCCGGTGCTCGCAAGCTCTACGCAAGAACAAGATGGTAAATGATCGCAGCAAGTAAAGGTGAATATAGCAAGGCATGAACCATGAAGTAAAATGCTCAGAAAACCAAGTAAACTATATATATCTTAGTCTGATGGGAAGGTACTAATGTACTAGGTGTTCATTAGTTTGAAAACAAGCAGCTTGTGCTCTAGCTAGAAAACAACTGTAGAACGAACTTATTAAAAACCGCTACTATGTTCATAGACATTGAACTCTAGGCATTGAAGCTCATAGGCATTTAGTGACAGGAAGAACGATATGTACAGTACAGAGATGGAGTCGCTTACTTGGGAGATCCCATGGATCATACTTGTAGATGTCCAGCTGCCTAATGAGCTCAATTGACACAGGTTTTGCCTGAATCTTTCTCTTGAGATAAAAGCTTATGAGCTCTTCATCTGTAGGATGGAACCGGAAACCTGGAAGAAGAAGCTCATCAGACTTGTCCATATCAACTTCATCCATGGTTGAGGCTGGTGAAGCCAGATCCTGATTGCCTGTTCTTGTGCTACTTATGTGGAGGTAGAATGGTTTTTAGAACTGAAGATGCTCAGGTAAGATAAACGACCAATAAAGCTGTTGTCTCGCTCTCTGAAGTGAAACCAATATTACAGTAAATTACTATGTACTCACTACTGAACTGAAGCTTTGTTTCTTGAACAAAGATGTCTCGGCTCTTATATATACAACACATCTTTACGACGAACTGCTTCTCATTAGATGAACGGTTCCCAAAGACCGCAACTTACACGTCTTGTATTTCCGGGTCATAAACGTTAAAGGCGTGTGGTTAACGTAGTAATGCCTAAAGTGTGAATAAAAAAGTAATCGCAGCTGCTAAAACATGACTTACAAATGGGAGTGCCTCCATGCATTAAAGAACTCCTGTATTCCTTGTCTCATTGAACCTATTTGACTTTTTTTTAATCAGGGATTATATATATATATATTGTATCAATGAAGACAATCTTAGCAGCATATAGGGACTATTAGTCCCTTCGATTCACACAGAGGATTATGATCTAGGTAAGTATCTAGGACACCCTGAGCAGCTAGCCATAAAAAAATTGTCCTACAGTAGTAGTTGATCGAGTTGAGAAATTATATACAAACTGAACAATTTTTAGGAAACCGCCGGATGTCTTTTAGCGTTGACCCAATTACACAAATCAAAACTTGCATCCCTACTAATGCCACTGTCTCCAGCAATATTTAAAAATTCTTATTAGATTCACTTTTTCCTGTAAAATAATATTGCCAAGACATATTTCTCCATTCTGTGGATTAGAAAATATCGTTGTTATTCGCCAGTCGCCACAGCTTGAGAAAATGATGATTTCTGTCATTATGAAAAGTGGGCTTCACAATTTTGCCATCTTGCAAATAGAATTTGCAATTTTGCCATTATCAAATGATACACACTCTTAAATATGGTCTGAAGAAGATTTATTGTCAAATTAGTTCTCATCTACCCATTTTAAATTTCCTTAATCCCTGCCTTTTTCATTTTTTTTATTTTTCACGGCCACACACCCGACCGCCGGTGGACGCCGCCACTTCCTGACGAGAGTCCGCGCGGGCAAGTGCCCGCCGCATCCAGAGCGAGTGCCAGACGCGACGAGAGCGAGCGCCGGGGACGAGAGCGAGCGGGCGTCCAGCTGCCACCACGGCCCGACAACCGCGACGGCGGCGGCCTCTTCGCTCGGGCAGAGGTAGAGGACCGCGCGCGTGGGGAGCCCGGCGAAGCGTGCCGGCGCAGGCGCACTCGTCGGCCAGCGCGGCTGCGTCCCCGTGGCGGCGCGGCTAGAGGAGCGCGCGGCGGGCGGGGCCAGGACCGGTTCCGCGGCCGGGGCGAGCGCCGGGGACGAGGGCGAGCGCCGGGACGAGATCGAGCGGGGGCGCGTGGCCACGACGAGGCTCAGGCGCGACCCCGGCTGAGCTGGGCGGCGTGAGGTTGAGGACGACGGCGCGTTGGCGGTGGCGGAGGGTTGGTGGTGGCCGCACCTCGCCGCGGGCTGCCCTTTCCGCGCGGCCTCGGAGTCCGGCGAGTCTGCTCCGTCTCACGGCAGCCCTCTTGACCGTGAAGAATGGAAAGATAGGGATGAAGGATGGGTAAAATGGCTAGGGGACAATTAATTTGGCAACAAATCTTGCTCAGGACATATTTGAGAGTGTGTATCATTTAAGAATGATAAAATTGTGAACCTCATTTGTAAGATGACAAAATTGTAAAAGTCACTTTTTATAATGACAGAATCACCATTTTCTCCCTGGGTTATATATACTCGCATCATGATCCATTTCCATCTTGTCTAATTTGGTTCTCACTGTGTGGACGCTTCATCTGGTGGACGGACGACATTTTTTTGCTGTTAATTGATTTGAGCATTGTCGATGTGACAGCATGTACAGTTGTACACTTGTGAATTTCTATCTCGAATATATATATTTGTTTTCAACCGGCAATATAGCTTAGCTCAAAACCTGGGGGCACTCCTAAAAAATTGCACCAGGTTATATTACAAAACTTTAGCCCCAGTGGATGCATATGCGTCAGAAACAATACTTTGTATATATATCTCACTTTGTTGATGGCTCAGCGGTGTGGTTATCGTACATATTTTATCAACTGCCGTATTACTTATACAAACTGTTCTCACCAATCTCAGGGACGGTACCTTCTTATTGTAAACCAATTTTCTTAGGGCTCAATGGAAAACAAAGATACACATGAGAATTCTTTTTGTTGCAAACTTGTAATTCTGTCAAACTTCTTTCACCGTACACATAAGAATTCTTTTTGTTGCAAACTTGTAATTCTGTCAAATTTCTTTCACCGCTGATTGGCACGATGCTTATTTGTCTGGATGTTCTAGTTTATCGCAAATTATGGACTCTTCTTTTATAGTTCATAATAAGAGCACATTGTTAATAAATCTTGTTTAATGGTTAGATTTTATGAGGCAGTCCTACTCCTACATGAACCTTGTAGAACCGTCCTGTATCATTTTTCTTTCAACAGTAGTCCTTCAAGTTAGAATGCCTTTATTTTGTCCATATAAGTTATTTGGCATCATATCTCTGACGAAATGAGTTTTTGTGCACCACTTTTTATTTCTGTGGACACAACTTTTGCACGCCGTCAGCAAATAAAACCTACTGTACAAAGGAAATAAGATCCTGGCAAGTAGAGTGACCCCAAGGTTTCATCTGAACACGGTTACTATCTAGTCCATCTGACAAGGGAGAAGGCTTCATACTTCTCTATCATTTCTTTGCCCATTTACACATACTGACTTTGCATCGCACAATTCACGTTAATAGCAGATCAGATCCTTACATGCATCTTGCCATGACTGTTACAGGATGGAAATGGACTGGCCAGAAAGCGACGCCGCCTAATTTCATTTGTTCCTTGAATGAAATTACTAGATAGGACAACCAAAAACAGACTGCAGATCAATCATGCATAAAGAAGAGAACAATTAATCAACGGATCTTGATGTCGTTTTTGCGGTTCCTTCCATTCACACAGATGACCCAAGGAAAAAAGAGCAAAAAAAAAAATCCTCAGTTCCACCATGTCCATAGCCATGCCCAGCCTGGGAAAATCATGTTCATAGCCATGCTAGTGACCTTTGTAAGAAACTAATCAGACCTATATTGAGATCGGAGTTAGTAGACGCTAGAGGCTAGTGGCCTGTTCGTTTGGCAGGATTATGCACTGTTCCGACAGGATTATACACTGTTCCGGCAGGATTATTCACTGCTGGCTGATTTCTTGTGAGAGAAAAACACTGTTCTGGCTGGATTTAAGCCGGCTGAAAAGCCAAGTGAACAAGCTGTAGAGCCCTGTCCCCTTGCTCGACAGCACTTCGCATTGGCTCTCTTATATAGGAATAAAATAAAAACACTACTCTTAGCAGAACTGATACGCTCTTGGGGGTTAGTGGAGAATACTATACTATTACTATCTACTACAATTTCTGGACGTTTCCGTCCGTCGATCAAATTGTGGTAAAAAAAATGACTGTAGATTTCCTTTGTGAAAGTGCTCTACTCACATTTAACTTGCGAAGTCAAAATTCTTTACACATCAAGAATGGCAAAATTATGAAAAGTTTAATAACGATGATAAAACTTTAGATTAATTCTGGGATCTTGTCCTTCAAATCTTTTCTATTGATTCGATTCGATGCACAAACTAGTAGCTTGTGCATACGTCCATCTAACACACACTGGCTGGGCATTGGTAATTTGAATTCTGCTACTGAGGCATTTTCTCAACCATAGTTAGGACCTAGGAGTGCAGCAAAGCAGAGAAGTATATTTATCGATTTTTATTTTATTTTATTGTTTTCTAATGGTATCTTGTCTACACTATAGAGAGACAGATATGCGAGGATCAATGGTTCCGTCACACATACTTGTACACATAAAACATGATGTCAGTTATCATTACACCTTTCTTTAATAAACAATCCCAGTACAATTTAATTGAGTACTCCAGTTGTAAGAAACACTCAAAAAGGGCAGCTGTTCTTACATTAAGGTCAATCTGCCATCTTAAATTGTATAAACAGCTTTACAGACTAGTGATGCCTCGTAACACTTCCGAAAACGCAACCATCAGCTAACTTGAAGATTCATATTTCTTTTCTCGTGGTTTTGCTAGCATCAGGTGTGCAAGAGCACATACCCAACAGATCTCCTTGATATATCATATTATGCACGAAATGCTGCCTGGTTTGTTCAAACCTTCACGATGCTCCCAAGAGCTCCTTGAGATCATATCCTTGCAGCTAAAACAGTCAAAAAATCACAATGAATTGCTTACCTCTTACTACTCAAAACAGAAACTAGCTGTTCCTACTCTTGTGCAATTCTATGCATGTTAGCCAACATATAATTAATAATTTCGTGAATTTTCACCAGGAAAGTTACTGGTAGCCACATAGAGACTGACAAGACCTACCTGAAGAAAGGTTAGCAGAAGTATTACTCCTGAGTTCCAAAATGCATGTATTGTGATTGGAGTTAGAAGATTGCGAGTCTGAGCATATGAAAACCCCAATGCAACACCTGCATAATACTCAACCAGGTTACTGAATGACGATGGTATGCCAAACATTGATATAAATAGAATAGCAATTCCAGTAATTACAACCGGTTGTATATGCAAATGTTGTATTGTCACTGTTTGGTTGTAACCCCCTTGGTTACAATTTGCAGCCATGGTTGTCATATCTCAGTATCTGTGCAGCAAATTTTAACCCATTTCTTCAAAAAACAGACCATGCATATGACATGTTGGTGGTTGGCAATGGAAGTCTTGCCCTCTTCTGGGAAGATAATTGGATCCATGGACAGTCAGTTCCTGAAATAGCGCCCACGCTTTCGCAGCTGGTTCCCTCTGGAACACGTCGGTGGCAAACAGTCAGGGAAGGATTGACAGACCACCAATGGGTTCGTGCAATCACCGGAGGCCTCTCAATTCCGGCAATCAGCAACTACCTCACTCTCTGGGACATCGTGGAACCCATCGTCTTGAATGAGCAGCCTGATGCAACTATATGGCGATGGACGCCGAGTGGAACCTACACGGCCAAATCTGCTTACAACATGCTGCATAAGGGCGCCATACCGTTCCATGGCCATAGACTGATTTGGAAGACATGGGCACCGTTAAGGGTCAAGATCTTCCTATGGTTAGCATTTCGACGCAGGCACTGGACCGGTGATCGGCAAGCACGCCATGGCCCGGAAACAAGGGAATTGTGCTATCTCTGCGACCATGCACAGGAGCCGATTGACCACATCGTTGCTTCCTGTCCATACACCAGGGAAGTATGGAGTCTCACCTACCAAGCCTTTGGCCGTCCACTTCCTTCGGCAGCCCAAACCATATTCGGATGGTGACGGCGAGTTCGTGCGGACTAGATCGGCACCCAACATTCCGGGATCGACTCACTTTTCGCGCTAGTCTCCTGGGAAGTTTGGAAGCTTTCAGGAATACTGCTGTCCCACCAGCTGATCTCCTTCTAATTATCAAAGCAGAGGCGGAGCACTGGTCTCAAGTAGGAGCGGCAGGACTGACAAGCTTGGCGGTGGCGAACGCGGGGTAGCACCAAGCGTTCATTAGCGTAGAAAGTTTGCTCCTAAACCGTTTGCAATACAGCCTCATGTTTCCTGCCGGGCCGGCGTTGGCCTCTTGTAACTTAAATTGTTTCTTCCTTCTTAATACAAATGATACGCAATGCTCTTGCGTATTCGAGAAAAAAAAACTTATATGACCAAATTAGCAATTCCTGTAATTGACAATGTATTGGATATGCAATGGTTGTGATTATGTATGGTTTTGTGGATTTCAGGTTTAATTGCATTTAGGCATTGTGCCTGCCTATGGTATTTTGACCACAATTTGCAGCTGTGACTGTCATATATTTGAGGAAGTTTTTAACTTCTTTCTTCCAGTGAAAAGGTCACAATTATGACACATCGAAAAAAGACAAAAAATGATGTAACAAGACAAATGCTGCATTGTGCATTTGGATATGGCCAAATTGGCTACCGACTATCCCAATGCTAGAAACCACAGATAGTTTCTCTGTCTATTAATTTACGTAGACACTATGGACGTGTTTGGTTCGCGTTTAATTCCTAGCCTGGCTAGCTTTCTAAGCCAGGCCAGACTTAGCCAGCCTAGCACAAGCCATGGTAACTTGTTTGGTTGGAATGATGGCTCAAGCCTGGCTAAGTTTAGGTGTGTTTGGTTGTCTTCTTTGACTTGAATAGAATCACCATATCCTAAGACTGGTAAGGTTACCCCGTTGAAGCATTTTGTCGAGCATCTGGTGAGCACCTTCCACCATCGCCATGGGAGTGCTGTTGCAGTGGGGAAGAAGATAACAGCGATGGAGGAGATGCTCTTATGGCGGGTGGTGGCAGTGGCGGGGAGGAGGTGCTCTTCCAGCGGGCTCCGGCGAGGAGGCGCTTGTCCTCCGACGCCGACGAAGGACGACGACGGCGGGAATGGCATGCGTGTAGGCTGTGCAGTAGGAGCAGAGGCTGCTGCGCCCGCCGGGACCTCCCCGGTTGTGCGCATGCGGGCCTAGCCGGCCTCCCCAGTTGCGCCGCCGAAGGAGTCCTCGTGAGAACTCCGCGCGACACCGCCTTTGCCGCCCGCTATTCGACCTCCTCCGTCGGCGAACAAGCATGGAGACACCACCTCCACTGTGATTCGTCCTCCAGACCTCCACCTACGCCACACAGGACCTTCGCCGCCGCATTTCGTCCTCCTTCGCGCCGCACGGGATCTCCGCCGCCGCGAGAGGAAAGGGGAGCTGATACGGGCGGTGGCAGTGAGGCGGCGAGGGGCGGGATGGGGGGCGAGCAACGGTTCTCCGGTGGCCAAGCTCATCTGCACGGGGCGGTGGGGCAAGCCGGAGGAGTAGAGGCGAGCGGTGAGGAGAACGAGCGGGGCTGGCTCGGGCCTGGCTCCAGAAGAACGACCAACTCCTGCGTTTTCCTGGAGCCAGGCTAAGACCCCCAAGGTGGCTTGTTGGGGCCTGGCTAGGAGGTCTGTCCAGCCAACCAAACAGACTCAGGTTGGCTCCAACAAGCCTGGTTAGGAGGTAGCCAGGGAACCAAACACACCCTATACATAGAAACTATGTTCCAAATGGATAGTTACTACAGAATAATCTTTTGTCCAGTCACGTCTTCTTTCTCCCTCATCTACCTATCACATCTCTTCATGTTTTGGTTCCCGTGTAGACATAGTTTCTTATTAAGACCATTTCCTCCTCTCTCTCTCTCTCTCTCTCTCTCTCTCTCTCTCATTAAATCGCATGCCACATCATCAAAATGCATAGGTGGCAGAGTAATTAATGCACATAGAAGCTATGATGGTTTCTGCATTGTGGGTGCCCTAATGCAACCTTAACAAATATTGAATTCATATAGTTTTCTATTTAGTTATATCTGAATAGACTGTAGAGAATTACCAAGTATAAACAGCTGTGGAAATTGTCCAGGAGTCAGATGAGCAAGGGCAAATACAGCAGCACTGACAAGTACACAAGCTGGAGTAGGAAACCTGTACCCAGAGGTAACTGGTGAATACAGAAACATGCGAAGTAGTAACGCACCAAGTTTGTACATGCAAGGAAGAGAATAGAAAGTGCTAGGGCAATAGACTTGGATTTTTACCACTTAGTCAAGGACACCATTAGAAATCCTCGAAACAGAGTCTCCTCGAGAAGTGGTGCTAGAACTCCAGTGATTCCCACCAAAAAGGCAGTGCTAGAAACAGAAAATAAACAAGATCAAGTTTGGGTTGCCTGGTAATAGGCATTAATACACTAAAACACAAAGGCAGGACACATGGTACCTGGTAGTGGATGAGCCAATCAGGGGCAACAAAAGGACTAGTGAATCAGTCTGAGCCAGTGAAAGGAACATTTTCGTGAGTATATAATAGTGAATCACAATGCCTCAAAAAAAAAAAAAACAAGAAGAACTGAATGTTCCACATACACTAGTTAGTCAAACAAAATATGAAAAAATGTGCATGAATCAACACATAACTTATTTTTGTTCTAAATAAATCGAATGACAAAGATTTTGGAATGGAATTGAGGTGGCAAATAAAGAGTGAGAAATAATAGCCAACAAATGGCAGTGCACCAGAAAGGTCTAGTTGCTAAAGCAAAGATTTGTCTGACCTCTCTCTCTGGAGTTTCACCATTCAGATAGGTCATAGCAGCTCCGGCTAAAGCAATAGAAGTTATTGCTCCGAAGAGGCCAACTCCAGCCCACAAAAGCCATCCATTCTGCAGCTTGAATGGTTCTTTAATATCTGAGAGTTCAACAACATTCTTGTATAAATATACTTGTTCTTTGGTAAAGATGTTATAAAAGCAACTCTTCATCAGGTATTGAACTTTGAGAAGCATCACCCATGAAAAAGAGAATAAATGTAGACTGTTAATTACAATTTAGAAAGTAATTCATGTTCCATAAAAATATCACACTATACTTTCGACCTGACAAAATAGCTTCCATGATAAAAAAAAAATAGTCTAGTTTAAAGTACATGTTACTAGGAGTCTAACAAAATTGGATTTATAAATATATATTGAATTTACATGTTTAAAGCATTTAGGGACCAGGACGACACAATTGAACAAGTTTGATGGCCTAAATGGGTGATTTGCACTTTAGGGACCGGGATGACACAGCCGAACAAGTTTGAGGACCTAAATGAGCTATTTACGAGTTTAGAGACCGAAATGACATAGATGAATAAGCTTGAGGACCTAAACAGTCGATTTGCGAGTTTAAGGACCGAGAACAGCCAAACAAGTACGAGGACCACTAGTAGACTTTACTCTAAAATAATGGTTCTTTACTTGCATGAAAACAACTTTATTCAGTGACCAAGGCAACAAGACTGAGTCCTGACCATAACGAAACACATCATCTGGGAATGGTCGAAAAGTGTTGGTGATGCCAAATATAACGCCAAGCACTACTACTGTCACGCTCCTGCATAGAACAGTACAAAAGCAAAATGTAAATCTTTTGGCAATTTGTGATGTCATTTATTGGAGGAACTGTGGAAGATAATCAGCTTGTCATGAAGGGAATTCAAAGGTCTTGTGGACATAAGCATAGAAACATGTATCATACAGTTGCCCAAAAAAGAGTATTTCTGCCTTCTCGTCTATAGTTGCCTCCACAGCTTTAAATCCCAAGTATTGCAAAGCCGATTGCTCAACCAATCCTGTCAGAACAAAGCTGTCTAAAGAACACTCAGAATGCTTTATTCAATACACCTGCACAGTAAAATCCTTGCGAACCTCACTGTATACAGCATAAAATCCAAATAACTGGTGCGTAAAGGTTATGGCTTACCTTACTCCACAGCCTACCATGCTGAGCACAACGGTTTGCCACTCCCATGGCACATCCCATCGGCGAACGATCGCCCACTCATCCGAACTCTGCTTAGGCCCAGATAATGTCCCAAGATCCACGCCAGTCACCACAAAAAAAGGATGAACATTGGATAGCCGAAATGCATCTAAACTCCAGAAATGTGCAAGATTCAACTACACACATTGCTCTTATAGTCTTATATGGATCCCTGAACACTTACTCTGGTGCATCCACATAAACAATATATTTTCCCAGCTAGTTCCGGAAGTTAAATTCTGCACTTAACATTCTGCATCCCTAAACCCTAATTCCCTACTTTGTTATTTACTACCGGAGTACCGAGCATTTAACTGTTGTGTTCAATTCAGGAGGTACAAAGAAATGGAGCCTTTGAGCATCACCTTATCTGAAGGCGGGGGTGTCTTGTTCTTGGCATTGTAGGAGAAACACGCGAAGCCTCCACCCCTCCTCCAGCTCCTCCTCCACCGGCCGGTCACCGGACGCCGCTGCAACCGCTGCTCAGCCCTTGCTTCTACGCGGACAGTTGGGAGTGGCTTCCTTTGCCTCGAGAGGAGGACGGGTCGGCACTGGAGCGGCCGGAGGAGGATAAGTGAGAGCGGCGGCGACAACGGTGAGGAAGACGACATCGGAAACACGCCTTGTGCTCTCTCTGCTCTGCTCAGTGCTCACCGAGGTGAAGACGGGAGAGAAGCCGCATATCACGGTGAAGTCTGTCTCGCGGGTTCGCGGGGATAAGATGAGGAGTCTTTCGAAAATGGCGCACACTACAAGGTGAAAAATAGAAGATAAAAAGGTATAGAAGGACTATTCGTGAAATGTCCTATAGATCGAGGGTCCGAATAGAAAAAAAAGTTAACCCTTCTTGTCCGGCCCTTTTGTTGGCGGCGGCGATGGCGACGTCGGCGAGCACGTCCGGCGAGTGGCTGAAGGGAGCCCTGCAGGAACTTCGGGAGCGTAAGGGCAGTTCGCTGGAGTTCGACTCGGATCTCATCTCGGGCCTCGTCTCCTTCTGCGAGCTCGCGCCTCCCTCCGACGCCACCAGCTATCTTGAGGTTCGTTCGCCAGTGTCCATCCATTAGGACGGCGTGTGTATTGTGCGCTTACTACTCTGGCGTGGTCATTCTGATTGGAGTTTGTCTAGAGTGCTCGTACCTGGCGAAACGGCCTGATCGGATCGCCGGCTAGTATGTCGTTCTCGGATTAGGGTTTGCTTGATTTGAGCTCTCTGAAGAAAAAAGTAGTTTTAAATAGCATGATCGCCAGTTTATTGTGATTGTCTATGCAATGAGTCGCTCCCAGATTTCTGTGCTGTTAGGGTCTGGGTTTGTAGGGGTTTCGTTGTTTGGAGAAGATGTTTGAATGATCTTAAGTGCCTCAGCTTCATGTTACTGGGATCTTAGGAATTTTCACTATTGGGTATAAAAAGTGCTTCAATGAATTGGTCCGTCGTGAGTGAAATTCATATCCTGATGCACTATTGTAAGCTCCATTGAGTGTCATGAAGTGTTCATGGCATAATGAGATGTTGATCATGGTTCTGCTACTCAGTGTGAATTTTGGTCTATCTGTTTTTTTAAGGCTTTAGATGAAGGTAGATTACTATTTCAACTGCCATTTTTGCATTGCCTTCTCTTGCCGATACAAAATCATGTGCTGTTTGCCACTTGTCTGATTAACATGTGTGTGTGTTATTCTCTCAAAATCAAGGGACATGTTTCTCAGTGAATATATTATATCTCTCTCTTTATGTTTATCTCTGCTCAGTCCAAATACCCATGAGGCCATGTTAATGGAACTAGTGTGCCCTGAGCATTTTTTTCCCCTTTCTTTCTCATTTATATTTTTCTCGAAACTACGTTCCTCAGTTGGCCAGTTTGCATTACTTCATTAATACCGATGTAGAGCCTCTCCTTCCATTAATTTTTTGGTTTTGTTGTACTGTGTTTAGTACCTTGTTTTCGAGCCACGTCATTAGTACATCATATTTACATCATGCAGAAATGTTGAGATTATTGTGGCTTAGTTGACACACTTTATAATGGTGCAGAATTTTATTGGAAAAGAAGCTGCTCAGGACATCATTCAAGAGTACTTGCGGAGGAGGGGTCACATTGGTTCCTCAAATGGAACTGAAAGCTTTCAATCGTCTAACCTTCAGCCTTATGTTAAGCCATCTGCTGATGCAGCAACTACACAAACAAAGAAACAAACACGCACACAAATAGATTCAGCGTCTTCTTCTAGTCAGAGTTCCAAGAGTCAATCAGAAACCGCTGAATCACAACTTCCTTCCAAGAAGGGTTCAAAAAAGAAAGGAGCAAAGGCCATTTCCCTCGCTGAGGCAGCAAAAGGTTCTATTGTCTTCAAGCAGGGGAAACCTTGTTCATGCCAAGCACGACAACATAACCTTGTTAGCAACTGCTTATCATGTGGCAAGATTGTGTGTGAACAAGAGGGCGAGGGACCCTGTAGTTTCTGTGGATCACTTGTCTTGAAGGAAGGTAGCACTTATGCTGGTTTAAGTGATGTAGGGCTACCTCTTTCGGAAGCAGAAGCTGCAGCTGAAGCTTATGCAAAGAGGCTTGTTGACTATGATAGAAATGCTGCAGCAAGGACTAAAGTTTATGATGACCAAAGTGACTATTATGAAATGGAAGGAAACAGTTGGCTGTCTTCAAAGGTACGCGCCACATTTGATTCTTTGTACTTGATAGTTCTATTCTATCCCTTGTGGATCATACGTGCTCATATTCTGCTCCATGCCTCCACCCATTGATCTTTGATTCTTTGTAATGTCTGTGCTAAGCCTTAATGCCTACGGACATTTCATACCAAGAGCTTGATATATTATGCACAAAGTACATCTAATCCTGATATGAGAATTACCCTTCTATTATAAGATTTGTCATGGCAGAGTATTCCTTCTAGTTAGATTTAATGATTTGCACAGAGCTAGCTTTGTTTCCATAGCGAACTTGTTCTCCCTAAAAAAAATGTAAGAACGTGTAACTTCAAGGACAAGACAAGAAGTTATTGTGCGTTTTTTTTTTTAGATTTAGACATGTCTCATTTGAGATACATTCAAAATGCTAACTGTAGCTACCTATTTTTCACACTCCAGGAGAGGTCAGTCCTAAAGCAGCAGCAAGAGGAAGCTGAGGAAGCAGCTAAAAACCAAAAGGGGAAAGTGATTGTTACATTTGATTTGGTGGGCCGTAAGGTAACTAGTTGTTCCTGTTGGACAGCAGTACTTTGCAACCTCTGTGTTCTCCAAACCTTCTTCAAACCTCACCTCAAAAACATCTGTGCTTAGTTGAATTTTTGTCTAGAAGCTCTGGCAGAACATTTGGGGTGTAGATGTAATTTTGCAAATGTTTTTTTTTTTCAGGTGATTTTGAACAAGGATGGATCTACTGAGCTGGAAACGGAGCACCCGATCATGCGACCACCCGAAGAGAAGGATCAGAACCACCGCATACAGCCCAACCCCACAATCAGAGAGCAACCGGTGTTCGTTGAAACAGGTCCAGTTAAGGCAAAAACCGATCGAGCAAAACAGAGCAAGAGACTTGCCAAGAATGGTCTGTGCCTGGAGGTAACCGGACGGCTGCAGCATGATGACAAGGACATGGAGAGCATTCTGAGTGGCAAAGTGAAGAAGGGTGATCATCTGGCTTACAGTTCCTTCGGTCAGGCGCGTGAAGGGGATGATGTTGAATGCTCCCCGGATTTTGACTGAGCGTTTACTTAAGAAAAATCATGGTGAGGTAAAAAAAACATGAAACAACCTGTAGAGTTGCTATGTTCCCCATCCAACTACATATGCAATGGTACCTTTCGGACTTAATTCCCTGCAAAATGCAAATGTGTCCATGCTTTCAGTTCGACTTAAACACTATTGGCTACAGATCGAATGCAAGTTTTCCGCCTCTTTCTATACGAATACGATGCGGCCTACGTCAGTCTCGTTTCTCACATCAATCACCTTCAAGCTCTGCTAGTTTCTCCCATGACGTTCCAAGCCCTGTTCGTTTGGCTTATCAGCCACCGAAATAGTGTTTTTATCTCACAGAAAAACAGTCAAAAACGATATCAGCCGGTTTATCAGCCACCAAAACGCTCAAGCGTCACCAATAGCCAACGTCCTGCTGCCTTGTTGCTATCACCATCGGAGGTTCCTTGCCGCCTCAAGGCCTTCCCTTCTACTACTAAATTCTAATCTCGCTAGCAACCAATTATTTGACCTTGGTGAAACTATGGCGAAAAAGACGACAGAAGCTGAAGACGACCCCTCATGGGCAGTATGGGGCCGAGGAGGCGAGGTTCAAGCAGAGGGAACGATGTGTGGACAAAGAAACAAATTTGTACTACTCTGTTCCAAATTATAGAACATTTTGGCTTTTCTACAGTCCCATTTGAGATGGAGGAAGTATTTTATAGCGCGCAGCATTTTGTTTTCCCTTGCTACATTCTTATCCCGATTCACCGTGTTCTATTCTCCTAGATGGGCAGCTCTGGCTGACTTTCAGACACCACCTCAAATAGACTATCAAAATTTGACAATTCGGGCGATCAGAGTTCATTTTTTGACAATTGTGTAGATCATACAACCCAGATGTCTGTTAAGATGTATATATACACATACCTCGTTACTCTCGGGCGACATGCAACATGCACTGGCCAACTCGCACGAACACACCTTCACACTCAAGTACATTGATGACAGGAAACTTGGGCAGAAATTTTCTGGTTCTGCACTAGACAGCAGCCATAAAGAAATCCTTGGGGAACCTATCGAAATAAGCGATCTGCCGCAGCCAACCACTCCATAGATAGATCATAGTTATAATTATGGCTGCGGTGGTTCATGCTGTGGTGTGGCCGGGGAGTCCGGTGTGATGGTGAAGTGCACTCCCCTTCCTTGGCCTGACTGCAGGATGAATGCCACCTCTGTTGCAGCAAGAGCAGCTGCCTCCTGGACAGACACAATATGCAATTAGGGATTTACAGAAGGCCCTAGAGCTGCACTGGTTGCAGCAAATAGCTAAATAGCAGTAACAAGGAAGCACGGAAGACGATGCAAATTTTCATTTTAAAACTAAATTTTCATCAAATCAGTTTCCCAATTATTCGGTCACAAAGGTCACAACCAACCATCAGTTTCAATTTCAACCATATTTAGGCAATTATAATCAGTAGTAAAGACTGATTAGGTTGCATAGCTTAGTTCCCGATCTTGATTTTCATGATGTGCATGACAAGTCAAATTCAAACAACTAGTAGTACTACTATATTCCAAATTATAAGATGTTTTTTGCTATTCTAGATACATATTTTTTGCTATGTATTGAGATATACACTATGTCTAGATGCATAATAAAAGCAATGTATATCTAGAAAATCCAAAACGTCTTATAATTTGGAATGGAGGGAGTATTAAATGTCAACTCAATTTCAATGCATTTGAAGTATGGCAAGGAATATGTTAGGTGTTCCCAAAACCTTCTAAAAGATAAGAAAAGGAAGATGCAGATATGTGACACTTTAGATATTATAACTGACCTGTCTCTGCCTGCGGCGCTGTAAGATACTAATTGCCCAAGCCATAATGTAAAATGGTAGCAGGAAACCAGCAGCACGCAATAGAAAAAGCTGTCAATTGCAAACCATCAAAATACCAAATGTTAATATACGATGTGAACAGTATATATTTTCAAGATGGTTATTTCACTTACTGAAAACATTGCTGAAGTGTCGTCATCATCTTCATCAGTTAGAGTCAGTGCGTGTCTCAATAATAAGAGAGCCATTAACTGAACATAAAAAACGGGTAAATTGGATGTCACATATAAATAAGAAAACCCTGTTGTTTTATGCGGCAACAATATAAATACATCTGTTTTGCAGTTACTCACAACAAGAGCAGCAGAGCGGCAAAAGGCAGCAGTGCTGGCATTTGTGGCAGAATAATCATCATATTCAGCTTCCATGATGTGGTTTTGTGCCACTGCAAGTATCCTAGGATCACGCAAGTCAAATGCTGTACCAGTAATAGTCCACCCACCACTAGGAACCACAGAGAAATGAGAGGTGATGACAAACAGTTAGAAGAAAATTTATTGCATAAGTAGAACTTAAGAATAAAAAGGGCATTATACCCTACCTTATATCTATGGTAGTTTCATCAGGATCTCTGGGAGGTGCAGTATACCCATGTTCATAAGGCTACAGATTGTATTTTTCAACACAATTGAGTATTAAATAACATCCATGAAAATGGCATAACAATTAGTTGTTCATAACTTAAATCACCTCATGACATATTTCACATGTTACATCTCCTTTCTCATTGCACCATCGTTGTACACACGCCCGATGAGCATACTACATAGCAAAAACTAAAAGCAAGTTAGAGGATACAGAAAATGCTCTTAAAAGTAATCGCATAAAAAAAATTATGGTACATCTATTTAACATATTTGTCTGACAAATTAGGGAAGCATGACAAAAACAAGCAACTCAAAATTTAAACCTACTCAGCTAGATGTAAGAGAAGGTATGGCCAAATTTATTGGGAGGTGGTTCACAAGATTGAATTATCATGGTAACTTCAAATCCAGCCTATCCAACATACTTGTTACAAAATCACAGTTAGTCACATCATAAAATTAACTCTATCCAACCAAGTACTACCCACAACTCAAGATAAGGTACTATGATAATTGGGAAATTATATTTAAGTTTTATACCAAATGTTTGGATATTTTTAGGCTCAGTCTTAAAGTGCTAATAACATAGTATCAAATTGGCCTTGTCTTCCATAACAAGCAGTTTTTTATTCCATGGCTTGGCTTCATGCAAAGTGCAATATTGGCAAATTGCTGGATGAAAGATTGTAATATCTTGATGTGTTGAAATGGCACACTCCCCGCCCAGCTGAATCGGATGCTTCTGGTGCTCGAGAGATCACTACTGGTCGCCTCCCTCTCCATCACTATGGGGACAAGCTCCCGCTCCCCCTTGTCAGTAACCACCAAGACATATACGGATATACCTCTCCACCGCTGTAGGTATTGGCAGCGGACCTCCACCATCAGTCGATGCCCACACCATCCATGCAGATGAGGATGTGTGCAGGGAGGTGAGGTGGTCACTGGACTCCACGCTGCTGGTCACCACCTCTCCACCACCACAGGGACAACTCCCCAATCGGTTTTCAGCTTGCTGGTCACCTCCCACTCCACCGCTGTGGTAACCAATATCAAACCTCCCCAATTGGTTGTCTCCCTCAGCACCTATTCCTGTGAGAGTGTGCAGGGAGGTGAGGTGGCCTCCTCGAGGAATAAGCTATCACATTCTAGTCCAGCACCATCACAATCTCTTCCTCACTGATCATCGCATCACCAAGTGTATCCTCTGGTATCGCACTTCTCCATTGCCACCAAAATCTCATCAAGGTGCATGCTTGGTGCCTACTGACCTGATTGGTCGATGCTTCATGCTGCAAACTGCAAGAATGCATCTCGCTGCTTGCACTGTAAGCAGAAAGGTCACAAAGCTAGGCATTGCAAGCAGCCTCGGTCACCTAATAGTCCCCAAATAGATCCTCAGTTGACGGCTGTCAAAAGTTGCTCCTCCCTGAGCCACCCCCCATCACTTGATTCTCCATCTTCAGTTCCTTTAGATGCTGCGGCTACACCTTCAATTCTGCCTGTCCATGAGGCAGCTGGTATTTTACATGAGCTGGAATTGCCGTTCCAAGCTACAAGAAACGAATGGTAAATACTAGCTCGACCAACTCTCTCATTTATCACATGTCTATGTATCTCCTTCACAAAACTGTGATTAATGATATGGACAAAGAAGAAGCTTCTTTTGGCAAGGTAGGAGTGTGAAGAAAAATACTCGCTCCGTTCCAAATTATAAGACGTTTTGGCTTTTCTAGATACAATTGTTTTTACCATGTATCTAGACGTAGTGTATATCTAAATGCAATAATGCATAGCGGAAGTTATGTACCTAGAAAAGTATGTTCTAGTACAAAGAAAGGAGTATTGGGCATTAAAGATCTCAGAAAGTTAAATCTAAGTCTTCTTGCTAAATCATGGTGGAAATTAGAACAGGAAACTGGGATCGGGCAAGACATTATCAATGTCAAATATATAAAAGGGGAGCATATTCCTCTGACCACACACAACCAAAATGATTGTCCTGTTTGGGCTAACCTACTCAAGGTCAGATCACTGTATCTCCAGGGTAGGAAAGTAAAACATAGAAATGGAAAAAACAACCAGTTTTGGAAACCCTTGCTTTTTAATGAACCAATGATTCAGAGTATCCTGTTCTTTTCTGTTTATGGGAAGAGCAAGATTTATCGGTGGCGCAAGCTAGTGAGAAGAATTTTCAGTTGAATTTTAGATGTTAGTTGCCTTGGGAAGTTATCTCTGTTTGATTCCAGATCCAATCACAGGCTAGGTATTTTGTTTTACAGGAGGAAGACTATCTCCTGTAGACTTGAAAAAAAAGTGGCAAGTTCTCAGTAAAATCTTTATACAATGCTTTAGGATCCAATCACAGGCTAGGTATTTTTTGTGGTGGTGGCTGATGTGCCTGGAGTTGGCCTTATGTCTTTTCAATCATGGTCTGTAATAGCGAGTTTATTAGCCTTAAACTGTTTGTCGCTAGGCTTTCCTTTCTATGTCGGGGTCGAAAGCTGAAGCAGACTTTTCAATCCCGCTTCATAGAAATAGAATTGGAACTTATGTCTATCTAAACTATCTTAACTCGCATCTGTATCCAAACTGTTGTGTTTCTGTTGATAAAATGGAAATGGTTATCCTTGGTTAAAAAAAAAGAAATGGAGTGCAAGGATGTTCTATCACAGGCTTTAGTCGCCATCACTGCTGGTTCTTGCCCATAGTTGTCGGCTTGTCGCCAGCACAGGTGCGCTGAATTGTCATCCAATCTGATGAGGCTCCAACATGTGTGACCACCTCGGTGCTGGATTCATGGTCTCACCTTGAATCCATTGATGATTGGGGCTTGAATTCAATGGTTGAGTTTTGCATCACAAATGGGTGGGATTCAATGATCCTGGAAGCATCTATGATCTATATGTAGCACCTTCGTTGGTAACCCAGGGTCATGGCTGTGACACCACATCTGTTGGGATCTCAATCCCATCATGGTTTGAGTCTTGTCGTTTTCGTGTGTTGCCTTGCGGGCATCTTTTAGTGGTTCCTTTGGTCATGTAAGGTTGTTGTTTTGATCCTAAGATCATGTAAGGTTGTTGTTTTTGTCGTTGTGGTCGTGTGAGGTGGTTGTACTTGCCTATTTTGGCCTTTCTTCTCTCAATGCAATGACATGCAGGTCTTCTGCATGTTCAGAACAAAACAAAACAAAAAAAAAACACCGCTGAAAAATATCTTGATCTAATCTCATGTCCATTAGTCCCTAGATATTGCCTGTGATATGTTTTGATTCTTGATTGATACAGCGTCTACTATATAAGATTAGTATTCGATCAAATTTGATGAATCTGGGACCTAATCAATAGACAATAATTGTCAATGTTTAGCAGCACTGCCATGTCTTAAATGCTCAATGCGCAAACTGAATTAAGGAGGGAAAGAGAATGCACCAAGCAAGGTATATAAGAATATAATACCACAAGATTCCCATCCACAGCTTACTAATGGCAAAACAGAAGTGTACCATGGAGGACATAATGTACAGTCTAGCTGAGCGACTAATCGGGTATAGCTCTGAGTTAGGGGGAGACTAATGCAGTAATTCTGTAAGCAATAGAGTGTTGTATGGCAGATAGGGTAGAATAAGAAACAGTTGACACTTTAGATAATAATTAGATATGGAATATAATGATCTATCCACAATATCTGAATAAGACAAATGGAGTAGCACGAACCTTTAAACTGCCAGTGCAAGCACATGGACTCTCTAGATTTTTAATACTATCTTCCTCCTGACAAATGCGGCACTCCACCACCTGCAGAAGAGGTTCCTCTTCAGAAACCATGCTTTCTCCCACTGCTAAAATGGCATGAGCCATAGAGGGTGGATGTGCAATGGTTTCCCCAGATGATTTATTCTTGATGACTGCCCCAGTGACCTCGTTTGGCTCAGGAATGCTTAGGTCATCAATATTGAGCATTAGATGTTCCTTCATTGTTGCAAATAACTAAAAAACCTTCCAGCAAAAGAATTTCTTGTACAGATGCTATTAGATCAGCAGAGAGTTCATAATCTAGTAGCTAGACCAGGCTTAGCATCCTGCTGAAAAAAAGAACAGGTCAGCAGATGCCACTATTAATTAAAACATATACACCCTGCTTGGCACAGTCCAGCTCCGAGGCCCACCTTAAATCTGGAGTTTATACTAGAATCAAGAACCTTGAGACTATTTTTTTTTGGTCTAGAATAGAGAGAAAACCATTCAGGTGTGCGTGTACCCATAGCTCCAAATTCACAAATTTCTGGAGCTAGGAATACCCAACTCCATGAAATCTTGGAGCTGGAACACTGCCAAACAGGGTCATAGAATAACTGAAGCAGCAGAAGAAACTTGCCTAACCTTGTGAAACGAGGCAACAGAATCCTTGGTGAAAGAGGAAAGAGGCACCAATACTCTGAGATCCACGTTTCTGCCCAATAAATTATTTATTACAAAACAACTTCACAATTTTTTTCCTATGTTGAAGGCATTTGACACTAATATCATAGATGAGACAAGTCCAATGGATACGAATAAATAATTTGTTCCCCAAACAGTAATGTTCCTCTCAATTCCCATGAAACAACTATTTCAATCTAGACATTTCAAGCAATAAGTTTGTTTCCTCAGAGAATTTAAATCTAGCATTCTGAGATGCCTCTCAAAATTGCATCCACAATGATAATCAACAGAAGAAACACATACCTTCAATACTAATTTTTATCCAAAATGCACATTCGTAAATTTGATCATCTGCCTGTCCTAATTTTGGCACGATTAAAATCCCCCCACAAGCTACCAACAGGAAAAACTAATAAATGAATAATACTAAAAAGTGCAAAGAAGGCAACATGTCTGCCTCTAAATCGAAGTTAGCAGGCACAATACACGTACTTGGGTCAGATCCGAAACCAAATAGCTTAGGTTAGGGTTGCGGGTGCTCCGTTTCGCACAGCAGAATGGAATCGAAGGGGCGGCCATACCTGGTGGGTGCACGTCGCCGGCGAAAGGCCCGACGAAGACCTGGTGAAGGGCGGCGCCGCTCGCCCAGTTGTGGCCGCCAGGAAAGAAAGGCCACGACAGAGAGAGGGGCGTGAATGGGAAAAAGTAAATAAAAAGGAGGGGCGAACGCAACAGGCGGCGACGCGCTCGGGAAGTCAGGAGGCTATGGGCGTTTTTTCCTTTTTTTTTTATAAATCGTCGGTTTTTATTAAATCCGCATGGAGCTCAAAAAAATTTCAGTGGCATGCCGTGCGGCTCATTGTCCATGTTAGACGATGGGTAGCGCACTCCTGAATAAGCAAGCATCTGCAGGAGAAAAATACTCCCACCGCTGTCAGGGAAAGCCTACTCTACACCGTTCCGTCCGCATGCGTGCCGGTTCCGCTAAGGCCTGTGCGGGCCCGCTCCCGCTGCAGAGGCACTGCATGCATGCGTCGCGCAGGAGAGCAAGAGAGAGAGCAATGCGTGGGTCCCGTTGGTGCTACTTTTGTTTTCTTTGAACAAAAAAGGCTATAAGTCACAAAAAAAAACTAAATTAAATTTTATTTGCACCATTAAATTTGTTTCAATAAATCCTTCAAAATAAAATATCAGATGAATATATTTCGATAAAGTTATAAATAATCTTTAATGTTAGTAGTTGATAGAGTACGAAATATAGAGGATGATGGGTGCGGAAGAAAGACGTATAGAGGAGAGAATCTTGATGGCTAGGACAGATGGAGGATGAATTTAGAGGAATAGCAGTGCGGACAGTCTTTAGGCTGCAATTGGTGAAGTGGGGCCCATAGAAGCTCAAAACAAAGATGAAGATTTTGAAGTGTATTCCTTTCATGATTCAACCATTTATTATGGCCATGTTCGGCGGCTATAAAGGCTGACGGATTTCGACCGATTGAATATTGTTCTGTGAGAAAGAATAAGATAAAGCAAACTGAAATAAGCTAGAAGTAGTTCAAGCGAACAGAGCTCGCTTAAACTATATCCAACTTATGGTGAAGCTTCCATGCTTCGCGAGTCATTCAATGCTCATGGTAAAGCTTCCACATCAAGATGCAATCTTGAAGGGAACACAAATGTGATTCAAGATCAACTTCATGTGGATGATAGCACCCAAGTCAATGGACAAGTTCAAGCTCAACATGTTGATTAAGATGGAAATGAAGACAACTCCTAACAAGATCGTGACCTTGATCCTCCAATTAATCAAGGTTGTGATGATAATGATGGACCTATCCAACAAAGGGTCTAAGAGGCACATCCTAGAGTGCATCATAACATTCAATGGGACCATCCTGTTGATAACGTATTGGGGAGCATTCGACGAGGGATAACTACATATTCCCGTTTAGCAACTTTTTGTGAACATTACTCGTTTGTCTCTCCTTTGGAACCTCTTAGGGTAGAAGAAGCACTTGATGATCTCGATTGGGCGATGAGTATGTAAGAGGAGTTGAACAACTTCACCCGGAATGAAGTCTAGTCCATGGTGAAAAGGTCCAAGCAAAATATGATCGGAACCAAATGGGTTTTCGCACCAAGTAAGATGAGCATGGCGTGGTCACAAGAAACAAGACACGACTGATAGCTCAAGGGTTTAGGGATATTCCTATGTTATTCCTAATTATAGGTCAAAGCATACATTGATTAGTGTAATTATACTTAGTAATCATAGTTAGGATTCTATTTCATGTCTACTCATGAGGGATATTACTAAAGAAGATTAATAATAGAGTTTGTCTTCCTTCGCAATCAGATCCTACTTGTCTTATATTTGAGGAGTGTACTACATAGAACTCAACAGGAGTCACCCACGATCTACCATATGGCCCGAAATATACGGTGCATCCGCAGGTAAACAGCGTACAAGCACCATGCTTAAACAATGTTGACCACTCATCCCTGACACCTCAGAGTGAGCTTTATACGATCCTATGGATAAACATGACGATAATCTAACTATGTTAGGCATATAATCAAAGTAGACAATAATCACAATAACTACGAATAAGAATATGAAGAACAATGCCATATCAATTGTAGCAAAATAATGAAAGATACAAAGACGAGAGGAGGTACACAAACTACACCACAAGCCACACTGAAAGCCCGGTGTTTAGTTTTGAGTAATTGATGAAACCTACCAAGTGTACTAACCTTTGTTCTCTAGGTGAGAATGATGAGATAAGTTGGTACATGCCGTGTGATGGAGCCAAATGGATCAATGTGTGGATCGCAAGGCTCTAGCATGGTGGAAGAAATGGAAAAATGATTCAAGGCAAATGTGATATAAGCTTGTTTCTTGCTATTTCTATCTAGCTAGCTACGCCCTAGGAGCTCTAGAAATCAGGGTTTCTAGATGATGATCTCACTTCTTAAATGGATTCGATTCTAGTCTCTGGGAGAGGTATAGGCCTGGTTATAGTCGCACACAATGAATAGGAGCCCTCAGATCAAACTGACCTTGAGCAACGGTGTAGATGTGAACCCTAAGGTAGTGGGAGCACCGATGTTGAAGCAGGCTAACAAGCGAGGCTAGGTGGGGTTGACCGGCCCCACCCTACAGCGCCTTGCGCTCTACTTCGGTGGGTTGCCTTCTCGAGTCCTCTAGAGTATTTTGGAGTTGGTGTCCACGCGCAATTTGCAATTAATGCTGACGAGTGGGTCCTTCTTTGCCTCTTTTCTGATAAAACCCTATAGAAACACAAATTCACCAACACTTATGAAATTCTATCATTTTAGACCCTAATTCTATGTTGGCGATTGCATTTGTGCCATTGTTTATTTCTTATTGATGGTTGAAATGGGTAGTTATCATCAACATGCACCCACTATCAAGCACCCAATGCCTTCCTCCGGCTTTGTAATTGGCCTATAAGAAAATATCAATTCCTTTTAGGTACCCAAACTTGCTTGGGTCCTTCAATGTTAGTGACTAAGCTCTTTGGTACCCAAATGGCTTTCTTCTTTGAGCCCACAATAGCTGTAACAATGAACTTAGCTTAGACATCATTAACACCCTTGGTAAGCACATAGCAAGAATCAAATTTGATTGAGAATACTTAAACATTAGATTTCTTATTCTTGCATTGTTGCTCTATATGCCCGGATTTCTTGCAACTTTTGCAAAACATATCATTGCTCCACACAAAACTACTCTTGTGAGTTACAAAGGCCGCCTTGCCATTCTTAGGGGTATAGCCTAACCCCTCTTTGTTAAGAGAGGAACTTTGGCTACCCAAGGGCTTAAGTAAGTGGGCATATCCATCATAGGCATTGCCTAAAGCACGAGTGAGCTTATTTACCTCTATTTTTAAGATCTCATTTTCAACCATTAGTGAGGCATCACAAGTGAAACCATCACTAGTAGATGAAGTAGAAGTGAAGGTGCTACAAGAAGGGTTAGTAGTAGCAATAATGGTAGACTTATAAAAAGCTTGATCAATAATATCACAAGTTGAGCCTATGCCACATGTTGTAACATGTTCTTTCTCCTTTTGCTCAATAATAGAGGAGTGAGCTTTTTCAAGATTGGAGTGAGCATTGCCAAGCTTCTCATGGGCTTCCATTATCCTATTATGAGAAACATTTAGCTCATAAAATGATTACTTAAGATCTCCCTTCTCTTGATGTCTGTTGGCACAAATTATGATCAACTTTTACATAGCTAAAATGTGGCCATCAACCTCAGGATCAAAGATAAACAAACACATCATGAACATATTTTATCAAATAACTAGTTCCACATGTCCATGAATGTCTGAATGCAGGAATGAAGAAATGGAGCAAAGGAGAGCCAGTTGGGCCCACATAGGGGGTTGGCCGACCACCCTATGGGCCCACTAGCTCTCCCCTCTCAGCCATGATCCAAGAAAAGCATCCCAGAGTGATTTTCAACCCTTAGATCACTTTGTGCTTTCTCTCAATGGCTCACATGCATAACACATAGATTCATGGGCCCACACCAAGGAGATAAACGTAGCAACCATCTCAGAATTAACACCCAACATCCATGACAGGTGGGGCCAGCAGCTGGGAAGACCGAGGTGGGCCAGACACCCCAAGGGGGGGTCGGCTGCCCCCCCCCCATCTGGGCCCACCGGGGTCCACTTGGTCCCTGACCAGTGGGACCACCACCAGGAGGCCAGAGGAGGCCCACTGCCCATAGGGACGGTCGGCCGACTGCCTCTAAGAGTCGGTTGGACCCCTCCAACCGCCATACACCTTGGCACATGGTGGAAATCCATACCATCCACCCCTTGGTCGGTTCTAAGGTGGTTTGATCCAAGGGTGGAGGATGAAAGACCCTGGATCGCTGACATGGCGATGGAGTAGCCCCTACTCCACCCCCTACTATAAATAGAGGGCCATACCCCCCTCTCTACACATGGTGAAGAAGCCTACAAGCTCTATTCCTTAGATTGTTCTAGGAGTTAGTCTAGAGTGGGAGTTAGAGTTGAGTCGAGTTGTGCTCGGGATTTCCGGAGTTGTCTTCTGGAGAGTCTGATATAGCTCTTGTATCTTTACTTCTTTGTAAGACTTTACCTTTATCAATATATTTATCCTTTCTCTCTACTTTACTTAGTAGTTACTTTGAGCATTACTATACTAGATATAGTATTGTTATATGTTTTTGCTCTTTAATAGCCTTTATATTCATAGTCTATGATCCTTGTGACCTTTCCTGTATGCGATCATTGCCTGTCATAGGGTGTTTTGACTATAGATCATAGTCAAAGTAGTAAGTTGTGTGTAAGCATGGTGCTTATACATTATCTTATCCTTGATTATCGCTTGTTGCACGGATTGTTTGTGGTAGCTAGCAAGAGGTGACAGCCTTGTCTAGTCGTTGTATTCCACCACGTGTTTAGTTCTTAAAAGGTAAGACCGGTCTGGTAGGAGTTTTGTCCTCCTACTGATCTATCCCCTCGCCTAGCATACTTGTTCTAAGTATCATTTACCGTAGCTTCTTCATTCATAAACCCCTTACTATCACATATACCATTTACCCCCTATTTGGACAGAAAAAATCCAATAAGAAAAACATGTGGACGTGCTAGTGTACTAAGTACACAAAAATAAAGAGAGGAACAGGTAATTTATTAATCATCGAGTTAACAATACAAGTTCCTAAATAATATGCACTCCATAGCCTGCTGACGGCGATCTGACTTGGGCGATTATGGTCTTCATGGTTCCTGGGGCCTCGGAAAGCTCCCAGTTAATTACCCCTGTGAAGTAGCTCACAGAGTACCTCCGATTAAGCTGCTGTGGTCGTCGTCTTCAATCTTCGCTTCACATCTCCATGCTTGTGTGTTGGTGTAGATGTGGGTGGCGTCGGCGTGATGGCCTCGTCGGTCCATGTGCCGGTCAGCGGAGCTGGGGAAATCATCTACGCCCGCCTGTGTCGTTCGCCTCGTCAGTGTCGAACGACACGTGGTGTTGTTGTAGTGGTTGCAATTGCATGGTTAGTGTAGATCGGATTGCTTCGGATTTCCCGGCAGCATCGTCGTCGAGGTACACTGATCGGCTTGATCGGCGGAGTTGTAGTCGTAGTAGTGGATGAAGACTTGCATCTTGCGCGGTAGATGGTGCAGACGGTACGGTGTAGACGTCGTAGTAGAAGGCTTCCCTTGCATGGAGCCTTGCATCGTAGATGCATGTGTACGTGCTTGCATGTAGATGCAAACGCATCCCATACATGCATGCATGCACACGTCTGCGCTCTTGTGTGTGGATGCGGCTGTGCAAACTAGATGAGAAAAAAATAGATTAGATTAATTAGTTGCTCACCCATGGACGTAGCGAGCGTGAACGCCATCTCCTTGGCGCTCTTTGGCACTGGAATGCGCCTGGCTGCCGGCGTAGCCAGCGTGAACGCCGTCTCCTTGGCGCTGGACTGCGCGCCTGGTGGCGGCGCTGCTGCTTGCTTGTCAGATGGGAAATCCATCCGTTCCTTGCTCCTGTACTCAACCCGTGATGAAGGGGATGAACGTCATCTGCTAGCTTCTGGTCTCCTCGGATAGAGGAGGCACCTGGTTAACTCGGCGGCCGGCCGGCAAAGAGAAAGCTAGCTGCGTGGACGTGTGGGCAAGCAGATTTGGCAGAGGTGCGTCGTGGAAGTGCGAGCGTTGGCGTCCTGTTTGGAGCGGCAGGGGCGGCGTGCAGCCATCTCCCGTGCTCGCTCGGCGGCACAGATCAACTGCGT
The DNA here is from genome assembly GCA_022036555.1 of Microstegium vimineum. Taxonomy (NCBI): domain Eukaryota; kingdom Viridiplantae; phylum Streptophyta; class Magnoliopsida; order Poales; family Poaceae; genus Microstegium; species Microstegium vimineum. The sequence continues at coordinate 46,184,187 of CM039119.1, read as the reverse complement.
GTGGCAGCCGACGTCGTGTGGAGCAGGCTGCCTCCATCGTCATGTGAAGCTGCCTCCGTCTAGATGGGGCGCTTGCTAGATGCCATCGTTCATCAGCCGAAGAGCAGCCTGGCGGCGCTCCCTCTCTTCCTTCTCTGATGCAAGTTGTGATTAGCCCTCTACGTGGTGTCCTTGTTGCTTTATATAAGCCGGGGGCGTATACGTGCGCCGCGAGAAAAGTCTGTTAGTAGCCGCAGCGAGAAAGCCGGAACCGCCTCAATACATATCTGCCGTGTCTATCTAATCTCCAGCTGTGTTAACAGCCAGAAGAGATATCCTCCGTCCGTGTACACAGGGTAAAGCTCGTACTTATCCAGGTGCCGCAACAATTATCCTTCGTGGCCACGCACGCTAGCTTCTAGAAGATTGCTAATTGCGTTGGCTGAGATATTTTGCTGGCCGTACGTACGTGATAACCGTTATATAATATCGTGAAACAAACTTGGCTGGTAGACATATCCACGTATTTGCTAGTCGTACGTCTTCGAGAGTATGTTGTAGAATATTCTGGACCATGCGTACCGCGCCAGCTGCCTCGCAGGCTCGGTCAGTGTACAATTCTACACACATGCGTGACAAAGAACGGTGCATATACAAACGGTACACAGGTGCACGTATGTATTATGACTGCACCTGCTAGCTTTCTCCTATTTGCCTGTTGACACACGTACATATATATGCACGTATATGACGCTGTAGTGTGTTAGCTTCTTTTCAGCCTACGTGAAGAAACTTGCTTGCTTCTTCTTGTCTTGTTTCTCAATCCTTGAATGGAAGCAGAATTTATACACGTATAGGACGCCATGTATGAAGGCTGTCACGTCTATTTATTTTCCTTTTGATATAGGACATATAAAAATGATCATGCACATGTTCAAAATAAATTGTACAAAATCTCGTCGAACACCCCCCTATACTAGTTAGTACTAAGTTAAGGTGCTCTCTAGGATCTCTCTCGGATTATCATTTCTAGCTCAGCTTTCCCTTGGGAAAATATAAATTACGATACTTTGGAATACTCCTAGGTGAAGTACTACAACGGTATAATCTGTGCGCTTGCGGATTTATCCAATAGTCATAAGAAATATCAACAAGCATTTCTGGCGCCGTTGCCGGAGAAAGCTTAGCCTAGAAATTTTAATTAGATTGAATCCAGAGATTCTCGTTAACTTAGTTATCAATTAGTCATAGGGGTTTACCCTGTCTGTGTCTTCCTTTCTTATGAAGCCAGACAGTTTATGAGCGGTTTCCAACTACCGGGAAACTACCTAGAAGATCCCAAGCAGTTGTTGAGGAGAACCAGACGTCGTCAAGTTCCCCTCAGAGGTTCCTCTCAAACCAGAATTCGTTCAAGGAAGGAGGCTCTACACCACCACTCAAGGAAGTTATGGCCCAGAAGGCGATCTCTGACTTCTCGGCTCCGTCAGCTACCCACGTAGCTCAGGGTCCCGAGGTCAACTTCGGGGATGCCACCTTCGAGCTAAAGCCCACCTTAATCCACATGTTGCAGGCCAATCCGTTCTGCGGAAAACCCCATGAGGATGCCAATGCTCATCTCCAGCACTTCATGGAGTTATGTGGCACATTCACGATCAAGGGAGTGACGTCTGACGCCATTCACCTTCTTCTTTTCCCATTCTTGTTATTGGGAAAAGCGAAGCAATGGTTCTACGTCCACAAAAAAGAAGTCACTACATGGGAGAGGTGTGCGAACGCATTTCTTAAGAAGTTCTTCCCGACGGGCAAAACCAATGCTCTTCGTGAAAAGATCTTGAGCTTCCAGCAACAATCTGACGAGACGATTCCCGAAGCATGGGAGCGTCTCCAGGAGTACAATTGTGCCTGTCCTCATCATGGGATAGACGACTGCCTCCTAATCCAAGGATTCTACCACGGGCTGACTAGCATGGCCCGTAGTCACCTTGATGCTGCCGTTGGAGGGGCATTTCTCCAACACACAGTGAGAAATGCCAAGGACCTCATCGAAAAGATGGTGATCAACCAAGGATGGGGTAAGGAACGTCTCCAGCCAAAGAGGAGAGGTATGCACACCGTCAATGAGGTGGACATGCTCTCTGCCAAGATGGACCTCCTGATGAAGAAAATAGAAGAAGGTTCCAAGAAGGAACGAGAGGCCATCTACCCAGTCGCCGCCGCACAAGCTATTGAAGCCGATCCATGGTGCGAGATGTGCGGAGGAAATGATCACTCGGGCAATAACTGCCCCGAGACATCGAAGGAGGACGTGAACTTCATCAGCAGCAACAACAACAACAACAACAACAACGAGTATCGACCCCAACAACAAGGAAACTGGAATTCACGCCCCTTCTACCAAGGTAATGGAGGTAATAGTAATTACAATAATTACAATTCTTACAATAACCAGCCTTCATTAAAAGATCTTGTTCTTGGTCAATCAAAGATTAATGATGGTATAAATAAAAAGATGATTGCCACTGATAAAGTTCTTGAAAGCTTTGGTGAGAAAATGGATAGCTTCACAACTGCCATGAAAAATCAATTGAGTTTTAATAAAATGCTAGAAACCCAATTAGCTCAATTAGCAGCAGCTATGCCATCCATGGAACAAGGTAAAATTCCTGGGAAACCAGAGGATTCAATTGATCATGTGAATATGGTCAACACGAAGTTCAGTAAGCCTCCACTTCGCTCCTATTGGGGCTATCTTCTCGAACCTCCCTTCATCATGAAGAAGGAAGATTCAGGCCACCCGACGATCAAATGCTCAATCGGACAACAGATATTCCACACTGCCTTCTGCGATCTCGGATCGGGCGTCAACATCATGTCTAAGGTAACTTATGACAACTTGTTAGGAGGACCGTTGGTCCCCACATGTGTTCGCCTGCAGATGGCAAATCAAACGATAAGGTTTCCCGAGAGACTTGCAAGGGATATCTTGGTAAACATTCAAGACAAGTACATCCCCACCGACTTCATCATCCTGGACATGGGAGCTAACGTGGAAGTCCCCGTTATTTTGGGAAGACCCTTCCTCAACACCACCAACGTAGTCATCTACGTTGGATCGGGCCAGATCCACTTCCAGTTCTCGAGTCGCAAGGTAAAATGTGCTTTCAATGGTTATAAACTTAACAAACAGGCTAAAGCACAACCACCAAGAAGAAGAGTTCGAGCCCCGCGTCAAAAGAAGCAGTACCCAGAGGCCAAGATCACTGAGTTCAAGGAGGACGAACCCACCAATCCAAGGCAGGTTTGGAAAGCAAAAGAGGTGCACACATCACAGTCTCCGCCTCCGGAGTCATCAAGTGCACCCGAAGAATGAACAAGAAGAAGAGTCCTACTCCAAGGACTTAAAAATCAAGGAGCCTTCGCTGAAAGGTAAGTCGGTAGTTATCTTTTATTTTTCTTCTTACAAACCTTTAATTTCTTTCATACTTAAAATTCAGAAAACTAAAGTTAGTTTAAATAAAACTTGAGAATTAGTTTAATATTAAAATCTGATAAAAGGTAGGGCCATAGAGTGGTCGGCCGACCACCCTATGTACCCTATCTTGGCTTATTTAATTAAGGATCATATAGGGACCTTTATAAAAAAATGGAGAACTAGGGTGGTCGGCCGACCACCCTATGACCCCCTTGTTCTTCCATCTTTTCCTCTCCACCATCCTTTGTCCAAGCATCTCATGATTTGAGTAGTGGGACTCCCAAAAATCATATTTATCTTTAGGAGACATCTCTTTTGCCTTGTCATGCTTTAAAGTACATCAATCACTTTTTGTTAAAGCATGACACATCCTTGTCTCCTACTACTCCTTGTCCAAAGTGGGGAATCATGACACCCATCACTTTCAAAGCATGACATGCCTTTATCCCCCACTACTCTTTGTTTAAAGAGGAGAATCTTGACCACTTTAGCTCAGCTTTTGGATCACATCACACCACATCTTTTACCTCTCACCAAGCACTAGAAAAGCATGAGTGGAATCCCCACTATAGGGGGTCGGCCGACCATACTTTGGTCACCTCCTCTCCCTCTTTTGCTTTGTGTAAGGCATCAACCAAAGTGAGCGATCATGGAACCCAAGGGGCATGCCCAAGGGTGGTCGGCCGACCACTCCATGGCACCCCCTTGGTGCCATTACCTTCCCCTATAAAACCCCATGTAAGGAGAGCTCATTCTCTCACACCTCAACCAGAATCTAGTTCTAGCTCAAGCCTCTCCTTGCCTTGCTCTCCTCTTTTCATTTAAGAGAAGTTCTTAACTCTCAAGAAAAGTAGTGTTTCTCTCACTAGTCCACAAGAAGATCTTTTCTCTTAGCTCAAGCTTCTCCCCTCAAGGCAAACTAGGAAACTCTTTCCATATGCAACCTTATCCTAGTTTCGCCTCTTCCTCTCTAAGATGAAGAACCTGATAACATCCGCATTCAAGAAGATGAAGCAAGCTATGAGTGGGAGCTCATTCCGATGCTCCCACCAATCTGAGGACACTTCCCAAGGAAGAAGAAGGGGAGGTTCTGCCCGATACACTTGGGAGAACCTCCAAACCGAAGAACTCCCTCAGGAGGAAGAAGAAGTACCGGAGGAGGTACCTCATACCGAGGCATTCATGGTGCCCCCGATGAGAACCTATGACCAACAAAGTGGTCTTGGGTTCAACCAAGTAGAGTACTGAAGATATCTTTCTCTTTGGGATCGATCTTTTGAGCACACAAGAATATTGGATCCAAACCTTCTCTCCAACGCAGGTATGGCCACCGAATTCAAAACTATCTTTACCTCTATTGGTTGGTTTGGCTTTTGACAAATAGAAGAGTTTGGAATTGAGTTGCTCACCATAGAATTCCTATGCTCTCTCCAAGTCTCTAATATTGGAATTTCCTTTCACATGTTTAATCAAAGTCATAGTCTAACTTGGAGTCATCTAAGTGATGCTCTTGGTTTTGAAAATTTATGTTTGATAGATTTAAACCTTGCCATGCATAGTTTTAACAAGAGGAAATTTTGGTTCTCTATCTCTGCTCTAAAAGATTGCTCAAATCCTAAACCTGAGGAGATTCATAATCCTACTCTTCGTTTCATGCATCTTTGGATCAAAATGACTTTGTTTCCTAGAAGTAATGCTAGCTTGATAAGAGACATGGAATTAAATTGCTTTATGCCATGATAAACAAAATGCAAATCTCTCCTGTAAAATGCTTAGTGGAGTTTTGGCAAAGTTCAATTGAGAGTAATGAACCTATTCAATTCACATCTTTAATTACTCATCTTGCTGAATCCATGAACCTGCTAAATGACATGTACCCCTTTGTTTACATCTCTGCTCCTTTAGCTATGATCTCAGAAGAATATCTTGCATTTATCAACATGCTAAAAAAAGATGCTAATGGTGAACTAAAAATGATTTACGGTGGTCATACAATTGAGGTGCCTCTTCCAAATAGGGAACTTCAATTGTATAGGATCCGTAAGCTAACCTTTGATTTAGATCAAGGCATTGGACAAAAAGGTTTTGCAGGATCAGACAGGAGAGCCCAGGAGGGGCTTTACTTTGTTCATCTTGAGCAAGGTGGTCCTTCCCAGAGAGCTATTGGCGAGGAGGAAGACGATGCATCTTCCGATCCCATGTACACTTTTAGTGGCATGCCTCCTCGACCATCACATCCGCAAAGAGCACGTGCATCCTTCTCATCCACACGAGAAAGGGAGCATCGTGAATTACGACAACAATTTAATCATCTCACCAACACCTTTGGTGAGCTACGTGTTGAGCATGATGAGACAGCACACATCGTCCAGCAAAATGCCGAAGACATTCAAGCAATGCAAGAAGAACAACATCAGCATTGGAACTTATGGCGGCAACAACATCCACATCCGTTGCACTATTGAGCAAAAGATAAGCTTGGGGAGGTTCCCTCCCCCACTAAGATAAGTTTTTAATTTCAGCATTTATATGTATGCATTTCCTTGCTTGTCTTTGCTTTGTATTTAAAAAAATCTCTCTGCATATGATAAAATAAAATAAAAAGACTTTCTCTACTCCACTCTCACATATTCCATGAAAATGTATATCTTCTATGGAAATGATGAATAGTTGCTTTGTTAAATGTTTCTCTAGTACTCAGTTTACAACTTGGTATTTCTCTAAGTATGGATCACTTGGCTTAAAAGAAACCATCATGAACCTCAAACTTCTGTGGGTTGCAAATGCCTAACTAAGTCTAAGTTGTTGTGAGACATGATATGACAAGATAAGAGCTGCTATAATTTTGTTCTAAGCAAGAATGACTATCGGAGTTTTATTTATTAAAATGATAAAAATACTTTTTGTTCTTCAATGGTGAAAAATTCCTACCAAAGCCATACATGTTTTCTTATGATATAAGCTTTCTACATAAGCTGCTTGCTTTGTGTTGAGTTTGGTCAAGTTTTGTGACCCTTATTGATAGATTTATCATGCTCCCAAGATCAAGATCACGTACACGCCATATATACATGCTGCTTCTACACTGGAAGTACGCAAAAACATACCTTACATTTCCACATAGTTCATACTCCATGCTCTAATTAGAAAAACTCTCTCTAGTTGTTGCTAGTAAATAAGACATAGACTATGCAAAATTCAGGGGCATTCTAAAGTCCCAAATTCTATGAGCACTCCAAAGCTCTCTTAAAAAATGAATGAATGAGCATCTTCAAAGCTCATAGAAAAATTAAAAGATAGCTATGTCTCAAAATAATTTTAGGAAAGAGAGATCATCCCAATATAGGAGTATCGATCATTTGCCATGTTTTCCACACACTTGCACATCTTGGTCTAAGAGTATGACACTTCTCTCCTTGGATCCGGAATTTGACTTTACAATATATGCAAGGTAAGTTTGCTACAGCTTTGATCCCTACCTATAGCTCCACATAAGCTTTAGAGATAGGAAGAAAGAAGGCAAACTTTGATATAAGCTTTGGTGAGGAATCATACACCTTATGAGCGACTCGAGAGTACCATTTGAGGAACACTAAGTTTTCTTTTACAAAATCTTGCAAAACCTCCGATATGAAACTTGTGAAAGAATGAGAAAATTAGTGCTCAAGTCAAGTTGTTCTATCTCTCAACCTCTCAAGTCAAAGGATAAAGCTATAAGCCACATGAAGGACTAAGGTAATATGGGTGAGTCTTTATTGCTATTTTTTCCATTCAAAAGAGAAGTAAGATTGTTGTAGATTTAGTACTCCTGAAATATGAAGCATAGTAGCAACTCCTGATTCATCGAGTTAAGTTTGATTGTTTGCTCGAGACGAGCAAAGGTTAAGCTTGGGGGATCTTGTTGGCACAAATTATGATCAACTTTTACATAGCTAAAATGTGGCCACCAACCTCAGGATTAAAGATAAACAAACACATCATGAGCATATTTTATCAAATAACTAGTTCCATATGTCCATGAGTTTTGAATGCAGGAATAAAGAAATGGAGCAAAGGAGAGCCAGTTGGGCCCACATAGGGGGTCGGCCGACCACCCTATGGGCCCACTAGCTCTCCCCTCTCGGCCATGATCCAAGAAAAGCATCCCAGAGTGATTTTCAACCCTTGGATCACTCTGTGCTTTCTCTCAATGGCTCACATGCATAACACATGGATTCATGGGCCCACACCAAGGAGATAAACGTAACAACCATCTCAGAATCAACACCCAACATCCATGACAGGTGGGGCCAGCAGTTGGGAAGACCGAGGTGGGCCAGACACCCCAATGGGGGGTCGACCGACCCCCCATCTGGGCCCACCAGGGTCCACTTGGTCCCTGACCAGTGGGACCACCACCAGGAGGCTAGAGGAGGGCCCACTGCCCATAGGGACGGTCGATCGACCGCCTCTAAGGGTCGGTTGGACCCCTCCAACCGCCATACACCTTGGCACATGGTGGAAATCCACACCATCCACCCCTTGGTCGGTTCTAAGGCGGTTTGATCCAAGGGTGGAGAATGGAAGGCCCTGGATCACTGATGTGGCGATGAAGTAGCCCCTACTCCACCCCCTACTATAAATAAGGGTCATACCCCCCTCTCTCTACACATGGTGAAGAAGCCTACAAGCTCTATTCCTTAGATTGTTATAGGAGTTAGTCTAGAGTGGGAGTTAGAGTTGAGTCGAGCTGTGCTCGGGATTTCCGGAGTTGTCTTATGGAGAGTCTGGTATAGCTCTTGTATCTTTCCTTTTTTGTAATACTTTACCTTTATCAATATATTTATCCTTTCTCTCTACTTTACTTAGTAGTTACTTTGAGCATTACTATACTAGATATAGTATTGTTATATGCTTTTGCTCTTTAATAGCCTTTACATTCATAGTTTGTGATCCTTGTGACCTTTCCTGTATGCGATCATTGCCTGTCATAGGGTGCTTTGATTATAGATCGTAGTCAAAGTAGTAAGTTGTGTGTAAGTGTGGTGCTTATACATTATCTTATCCTTGGTTATCGCTTGCTGTACGGATTGTTTGTGGTAGCTAGCAAGAGGTGACAACCTTGTCTAGTCGTTGTATTCCACCACGTGTTTATAGGCAAGTTCTTAAAAGGTAAGGCCGGTCCGGTAGGAGTTTTGTCCTCCTACTGATCTATCCCCTCGCCTAGCATACTTGTATTGAGGAGGCAAACTATAGTGTTTAGACTAGTTATTTGGCTAAGTATATTGAAGTAGAGTGAATTGCTTAGGAGTCCCTATACTCTTCTCGTTGTCCTCCCACCTAGCTAATCTATCTAGTTCGTTCTAAGTATCATTTACCGTAGCTTCTTCATTCATCAACCCCTTCCTATCACATATATCGTTTACCCCCTATACTAGTTGGTACTAAGTTAAGGTGCTCTCTAGGATCTCTCTCGGATTATCATTTCTAGCCCAACTTTCCCTTGGGAAAATATAAATTACGATACCTTGGAATACTCCTAGGTAAAGTGCTACAACTGTATAATCTATGTGCTTGCGGATTTATCCAATAGTCATAAGAAATATCAACAATGTCAAAGTGAGAACAAGCATCTTCTAACATGTCCATGTGTTCATCCTTGGACGCCTCATCCTCATCATCATTACTATCACTCTCATCATCAGATTGCATCTTAGTGGACCATGAAGCATGTCGATGAAGTGTCAAAGAGAGAGATCTTGTCCTTAATAGGAATGCTTACAAATGCTTTATTCTTACTTGATGTCTTCTCATCATCACTTGTGGATGCATCACTATCCTAAGTGACCACATATGAGCCTCCATTCTTCTTCTTCTTCTTCTTCTTCTTCTTCTTCTTGAAGGTCGTCTTGCTCTCTTTCTTGTCTTTCTTGTTGATTTTCTTGTCATCATCATTGTCACTATTGTAAGGTGAAAGGTACTAAATGGATAGAGGAGGGGTGAATAGCTTAATAAAAACTTCTACATAATGCTAGAGCAAAGAGTTAGTGAATAACAAAATGAAGATTTTTGATCTAGCTCTAATAAGGAGTGCAACACGCCTATCCAAGCAATTCTAATGGTGTATGATCACTATGGCAAATAATTTCTATGTCACTACTCCATTCTACTTAGCTAGCAAGATAAACTACGCAAACAAGTTAGAGCTATCACTACACAATATATGAACTGAGTGACAGGACAGGTTGTAGCAGCATACCAGCTGCACTAGAGCCGATGCTAGTTGACATAGCGGTTGTCGATGTAATCGTCCTGCTTGGTACCATGCAGATGAGTTGTAGTGTTGATCAACACACAAGCCATCACCGCAAAGTAGAGAAAGTTATGGATTGATTGAGCAGTCGCGTGGAAGACACTCCCCAAAAACTTGTTTGTCGATCTTCACCCAAGCAGATGAACTCACGAACGGTGCCAATTTTGGAGGACTACTCTCCTTATTCCTATACGAGTAGGAAGCGGGCCAAGAATGATAGAGAGTAGTACAACAATAGCGTGGTGGTGTTCTTGGATCTGTCTTCTCCCTCGAACAAGAGAATAGATTTCCTTTTTATGCAGTAACCAACAACCAACGAAGATGAAGAGCCAGGCGCATGAAAAGACAATGTCGATCATGCCAGAATTCGTTACTAGTAACCCATAAAACTGACAAATCAATTGTGTGTTACAAGTAGCAGAAATCACTAAGACATCATAAACCACTATTATATAATGGTCATCATGGACAGAAAACTCATCAAAACGTCAGTTACACCAAGGACATAAAGGGACATGCTTATTACACCCAGCATTAACCATAGTATTGGAATTATTCTTTGATTTAATTGGTGAATAAAATAGAATAGGTCCAATTAAATTTAACAATAGACATGCTAGATAAGTAAAACAAGAAACTCACTTTCTTACTAGTGGAATTTTATGCTGACATTAACTTTAGTCTATTTATACCTTTTTAAAATGTGACATAAGGCCTACGACAAGTTCTGCAATAAAACACCAAGAATACGGTGTAGACCATTTTAGAAATTTGGGTTCGCTGCTGTAAATGAAGCCAAGTGTATTACAAGGCAGCCTATCAACAATGATCAATGGGGTTCATGTATTATAGGCACACCTACATCATAGACGACTTCTCCGCATACATCAACAAGTATGCATGTTTTGTCAAGTGACGACTGCAAGTATATTATATATCAATCTAGGTAACTAATTATACATGTCTTAGCTGCTAATGGATTCACATAGGCAGGCAAACCCGAACCCGATCACATATATCTAGAAATGACCAATTTAGAGCATCTCTAAAAGATTAGTCAAATCGTTTTCTAAAGCTAAATTTATAGCTATTATAAAACAAAAAACGTCTTCAACAAACTCTGCAAATTTAGTAGCTCTCCATCTCACGTCATTCGCTCTTTACTTTTGGATAATCCATGTCTAGCCATTTAGTTTTTTAATTTAAAGAGTCTGTTAGAGTGTTCTAGTATTTTTTTTTGTCAAATATATTTGACAGAGTAGCTAAATCAGTAAATTTGACTAGTCCTTTTGCTAATCTCTAGGAAATGCTGAGGTGACCGAGATGCCCATATCTGGAGAAGGAATTGGACTAGCTCTATTGATCCTTTCTTAGTAGCGTAAGCTCAATCTTTTTTTTTTTGAAAAAACTTATACACCACAGTGTAAGCACACGGCCATTTATATTAATTAATTGTAACAATTAACCACAAGAAAACATCACGTTTCTTTGAACTTCGTGACATGATGCATAGGTAGATTCTAGTATAGCTAGGACAAGCAACATTGCAACGCTGGCGCTCCGAGATTCGTGAGCATCACGCCTTCAGCCAAGAGCAAGACATCCATCAAAGTGATCCCCGTTCATCTCCAGCCCGGGGGCTTGTGGTGGTTGTTGGGCCCCGGGGGGCTGTAGTCCTGTGTCTCGAAGGCCATCCTCGCGGTGACCATGGATTCATCGTTCTCTGGCACAAACCTCTCCATTTTCATCTGAAAGAGACGATCCATGAAAATTGATCAAAGACGTGTTCTTTTCCTTTTTTTTTTGCGATTGCAAAAATCGTCCTAATTAAAAGGATTCGATCTACGAAGCAGATAAATTTTGTATGGCTTTATTTTCACAATGGGAATCCTATATAAACTCTAGAAGAATTTTACATGAACTTCTACTAAATATTCCATTCTCGAGACTTCTGCTTTAATCTCTTCTAAAACGTGAAGATGCTGTAACCGGCGAACATGGGTCAAGATGGTAGTATTTGCTATGAAAAAGGCAAGTAGTGGTACCTTTGGCTCTAGAGTGCTTCTTTCAACCGATGGTATCTGACCATCCTCTTGCATGGTTAATATTTGCACTCCTACAAGCCAAAGAAACAAATGGTCAGATCACTGATCACATGCCGAAAGGAAAGAATCAAGCAGAAGCAAACTGAGATATGAACTCACTTGAGAGAGGTACAGCACTGGAGGGAACCAAGAAATAGAATGCCAACAAGGTGGTCAGAAGGCACAGAGCCGGTACCCTCTCCATTGCACGGGTCTAGTCGACAGTGCAGTATTATCTCAAGCTCTCAATAGAAATTTCTTCGGTTTCCTTCATGTGCCTTGCACTCTACTTGGCAAATGGCAATGCCCTGGACCCCTTTTTATATATATTGCGCATGTCATGCAATCTAGATCATTCGTTTAGGGAACAAAGTCAAAAAGGCAATGGAATTCACAAAGTCTAATCGATGTTCAGTGGAATTGGACAGTGGCCAACTTTTTTTTTTTGCTGACTTTCTCACCTTCCACTAGTAGGCGTTGAAGTGCTCCTATTAGCCCATATCTCTTTCTAGGCAGTTATCATGATCCTTTTGTTGAGTTAGGAGAACCAGTACCCTACACTTCTATCTATTAATTAAAAGAAGACTAGCGAGACTAATTAAGACGGCACCCCATCCATTCCAAAATATAAAGAGGTGGAGACTTGCCATGGCTTTAAGACATACTTCGATCTATAGTCTAAGTTATGCTACAGTGTTTCTAGCAATAAAATCGTAACTACAAGATAATTCTTTCAAATAAGATTTATTCCTAGAATTAGTGTGTAGTATATTTTTTGATGAGGACATCACCAGCTCAGGTATAAGCATATTAACCATTTCCAAATCAAAGGTACCACATACAATTCTATATCAGGTTTGTCTTTTAATGAATTGATGCTACACCATAAATGTGTACATTTTCAATTTCAGAAAGTACATACATAGATCAAGAGAAGGTTGATTCTATACGGGGAGAGCTTGGATGGTTAATGAAGTTCATTGAGGATTTTGTTAATTTTGATTTAGCTATTGATGCTTCGCCTTGTAGTATGCGTGTCAGTTAGACTGCCTATCTTGTCTTGGGAACTCCATCATATTATGCTTTCAGATTAGAACCTTCATATTTAACTAGAAATTCAATACTTCTTCTACTTGTTATTCTTGGCTACTCTAAGTTGCTTGCAGGATGAGTACCCTCGTGGTGTTGATCGTGTTCCACAAGATAGCGATCTACCATTGGAGTTGGTATATTGGCTGCTAATGCACAACGTCCTTGCACGATTGGAGTAGGATCGTGAATGTCGTCTCTATCTACCAATGAAGATATCCATCCCCACTGAAAGATTAAGCCACCACTACTCCCATTAATATCATTTGTTTGTCTAACAAAACTTACACAGTGCACTAATATCTTTTTAAAAATGATCTTTAGAGTTGATTAGCAAAACCGATACTAGCTAGGCTAACATTGTAAAAGTAAGTTATTTTCATATATGGGTTTTTAAGACAACCATCCAGTCGGTTTATTTAAGTCAACCGTCCTTAAAACAATTTTTGTTAAATCATTTAATTGTGGGTTTTAAAAAACATTTGGAAGTAGTAAAAAAAATAATGTGGATGGAAGCCTGAAGGAGCGACCACCACTTGTTAATTTATTTTTCACTATTTCTTGTAGAGTCGAGCCACCACCTCTCTCACCGCGTGCGTTCAACCCCCCACCATCAATTTTCAGAGTCGGTTTACTTAAGTCAATTGTCCTTAAAAATAATTTTTGTTTTTAAAATAATTTAATTTTGGATTTTAAGAAAATATTTAGAAGTAGTAAAATATGGTGAAAAAAACTTAATGTGACTGTAAGCCCAAAGGAGCGACCACCACTTGCTGTCAATTTAATTTTCACTATTTCTAACAGAGTCCAACCACCGCTGCAATTAGAACACTAACGACCTCTCACCTCACACGTTTAACCCCTACCACAACAATACACAATCACTTGTGATTGTTTACATAATGTTATCTATTTGTACTAATGCATACTAATCTTATAATCAATATTTTGACATCTAAATAATCTTAAATGAAAAATTTTCAACTACAAAGTTTTAAACCCCGTCAAGCTCTACAAGTTTGATATAGAATATGTCTCCATCAAAGGTTATTTGAAAATTTCAATTTTTTGAATTTTAAAATCTGAGAACTTAATTTATATACATGGAATCCTAAATGATCTCAAACAAAAAAAGGGTTTTGCTGCGGTACCTCCAAATAACTGTGAGCCGTCCATTTATTTTGATCGGACGGTCACGATCACCTATTACTTCCTAGAAGGTAATAGATGAAATATATATCTATTTAATTTCTTATTTTATAAAATAGGATAAATAAGAAAAAATTTAGATATAATTTTTTTTATAGATATGATTGTTGCATGTGTTAACTGATATAGTAAGTTATTTTTATTTCCTAACTTTATAATTGATATATTTTGATTACCATATAATTTTATATGTAACTTTATATTCTAGATTTTGCTTGTGGTAGGATTTGTGTGCATACGTGATTAATATATGTATGTGATTAACCTGTGTAACACATGCGTACGTGTGCATGCGTGTGTACATGGCTAGTGTGTGCAAGTGTTAGTGCAGGTAACATTTTATTGTTTGTAATTTTTAGATCCGATAAGCCTTTTGATACATATATAACATGTCATGTCATGTACCTATATATAATTCACTAATAAAAATAGATTATATTAGCCAACATGTATAACAAAATTCAAAGTTATTATAAGTGCTTATTACAACAGCCCACAATTTGAGAAAACATGATTACGGAAATTATGATGGACATTTTTCCTCCCGTCAGTAGGGGCATGCAAGATTCCCATCCGAACATCCGGTTATTAGGGGCATGCGGAGGATTTGTTTTTTGTTTTCCTATTTTTAAGTTTATTAATTAATTCATAAAATCTGAAAAATCAACGGCTTAGATTCATTTGAGATATTACCTCCTATGAGGTAAAGTATGTACCTTAGCATTGCCCACAAAAAAATTATCAACTACAAAGTTTTGGATCTCCTCGAGATCTACAATTTTGATATAAATTTTTCTTCATTCAATTTTATTTGAAAAAACATATGAATTTATTTGTGTTGCATCTGTTTTAAGAACGATTGACTAAACAAAATAGCCCCTATAAATCACCAACTTTTAGAGATGGTTGACATAAACAATCATCTTGAAAATCTTATTTTCAGAAGAGGTTCTTTTAAGCCAACCATTTATGAAAATAAGTATATTTTTAGTGGCAGTTTACTTAATAGAACCATCCCTAAAAATTGATTTCTAGTGACCGCTTAATGAAGGCTATGAGTGGTTTTCTAAGTCGTCCGTCTCTACTAAAAATAGGAGCCGTGTATAAACTTCTGTATTAGTGGTGTAAGATAATAATCGTTGGTTGAAAAATATGAAGTTTGAATCTTAACAAATGTACAATAAGGAAATAGAGGGAACAAAGAATCCAAGTTGCATGGCAAAGAAAAGGACCTCATGTACTTTGAAACTTAGATTTATTTGTCTCTGATGATGTCTATTTCTATCTCTATCTCTAATCCAAAGCCTAAACAATAACTATAGCTCGTATGAGTTCATACAAGAAAAGAAAAGGCACACTATTTATTTATTTATTTATTTAGTTATTTAGTTATTTAGTTATTTATTATTTATTATTTATATATCTTTTAGATAATGGAGGCGATTTCCTGCATGGGACACGTATACACACACCCATCAGAATCTGAAGCACTACAGATGAATCTTGCATGCACGACTCCACCACTGCACCAAAAAGCAGGTATATGTACATGCAAATTCTTTTCTTATTCAGTTGTAAGTCACCACCATCGCACTTACAGATTGTCTAGGGGCAAAAATTCAAGGCAATTAACTCACCCACACGAAGAGAGTTGTGATGCTTGCCATGAAACAGATGATGGTTGTCGCTGTCACAGAAAATTGGACGGCACTTTGATGAACTATATACTAGTATAAGCAAATAAAATGCTCGGCAATGCATGCATTTATAGAAAGATATTTTCACTGGCAACGTGCCAACGTGTGGATCATTCATAGTGGGGCATGCACGAAGATGGGAACCAGTGGCTGGAATTTCTTGTTTTAGCGCCAGTGGGAGACGTCTCCAGGCAACCTCTGCGAAGTGGAGGATCCTCTTGGTTCATCTCAAGTCTACACATAGAATAAAAGGCATATAGTTTGTGCGTTGATTGAGTACGGTACATCCGTAGGTGTGTAGGAGCTGAACACAAATGCATGTGGTATGGAAGCGATGGCCTCTTTTCAGTGCTCGCAACACGAGGATAAACATGAATGTATCATTTGGTGAAAAACACACATTTCCAAGCACATAAGGTCGGTTTCAATGGAGATTTCATGTCACAGTTTCCAATGCGTCTATGTTTTGGAAACAGACAAATAGTGGAGAAGAGTTTCATCCCCATAAAACTATCTCTCTTTCATCATGAAACTTTCACTGTCTCTGTCTTCATCAAAACGTTGTCACATCAGCTCATGAAACTCTGGTGAAACATCATTGAGACTGACCTAATAGCCACTAGAGCAAATAATGTGACACCCCTCACTGGTGACTCTTTAGGTCGTGTTTTTTCTCGATTACACAAAAGGTTTACGCGTCTTTGTATTAAGATAGAAAATGTTTGATATAACACGTCATGACGGTGTCCTAGGGGTCAATAAAGATTTACAAGGAAGCCCGGACCTTTTAGTGTACTGTAATCTAGAATGTTACATTGGAGAGTGAGATCAACCCAAGTTCGTGGCGCTGACAAAGAGGCGTATGCACTAGCTGCCAAGTGACTAAGACGCTTGCATGCACCTACGTCGCCAACTGGTGAGAACAACTCACACAACACATGCATATATGAGTGGGGTCACCGTTAAATATTTTATTATACGCCTCCTTGGACGACGTCGATGGAGATAGGGCACTCCACTAGAGTCACGGATGCTTCATGACAACACCTCGCTTTGAAGCTATGCTCTGCGCCGCAATCTGTCTTCTTCATATAGGGAGCGATGATGGTGCACGTCCACCAACGGACCTTTCGACTCCAAGCAACTCTAGAAGTGGTTGTTGCCTCGTCCTTGTGTGACTCGCTCTTTGAAGCGTTTGAGGCATCTATCGGTCGTGGTCGTCTGAGGTGAATTAAGGGGTGTGGTTGACTCCTTCGTATGTGTTACTTTTATAAAAACTAATTTCCCACTCTATAATAGCAAATGTGACAGCCCCTTCACTAGTGACTCTTTCGTATGTGTTACTTTTATAAGAACAAATTTCCCACTCTATAATCCATCTGACTTGAACCCATGTGGAATGTGATGGATTGGAGTGCAACTATAGATGTGCGACCAACATTAGCATGGCATGAGCATGACATGATCAAGTGAGAAAGGGGATCAGGCTGACCTGACCTAATACATAGGGTCGTGCTTAGACCGCTCCCTAGCATGGCGTCACCGCACGACCTGCTTCTTTCTCTAGGTCCGACATAGGCATAACTTGCTATTCGTTGCAAGTCAGGGTAGCGGGGAGGAGTTGATGTTCGTTGGCATTCATCAAGGTCGCCATGATCTGGACCGATGCCAGGGAAGAAAGGGGAGCCCATGTTCATCGGCATTGGCTGTCCGGGCCTTAGGCCGGAGGAAGTGAGAGGAGTCCGCCTTGGGCGGAGTGACAGAGAGAGGACCAGAGGAATCTTGCGCGGTTGTGCTAAGGTCTAACCCTATCTCATCATAGCCACCGCTTGCTCTCCTCAGCGCACGTCACAACCTACAACAGATCTCCATCTCTTAAAAAAAATAGTTCCAAAAAATTGGTTTTGAAAGTTCGCTAAAATTTATTGGGAGGGAAAAAAACCCCACGTCCTCCAATAAGGATGGCAGGATCGGGTTTGGGGCGGATATTCGTGGGTTTCGGGTCCAGCGGGTTCGGGTTCGGTTTTGGCTTTTCACCCACGGTTTTCGGGTTTGGTTTCGGCTTTCAGCTTTTACCTGCGGATACCCAATGGATATCCGAATTATAATATTTTGAATAAAAATTTATGTATTTTTATTAATAAATTGTCTATGCATAAGCTATTAAATTTGTTCCAAGTTGAGTAATGAAATTGTACATTGTTTGTTGCCTAATGTTTATACATTTCAATATATAATATATATCATACATATGTTATAGTGGTGGGTTTCTGGTTTCGGTTAACCGCTCGGGTTTCGGGTATCCATCGGGTTTGGTTTCGGGTTTGGATTTTCACTCGAAATGGTTTATGGTGCGGTTTTGGGTTTTGAGTTCGGGTCCGTGAAGCCTCCCGATCCAAACCCGCCCCGTTGCCATCCTTATACTCCAACGATTTCCAACGATTCCCAGGACTACTATTAAAAAAATTAAATTGCTGCCACTTTATTATTTCTATATATGTGGGGCATGTCTTGGTGGTCTGATTTGGGTGTAGGTTAATTAAGGCCTATAATAAGTATATGCAGAAAGCAAATAATCAAGCAGTCTATAGAGATTAGAGAAAACAAATAATCAAGTAGAGTCACTGATGCTCGTAGACCTTATCCATTCACCTGCATGACGAGCATCTCTCGGCGTCGCTGTTTATGCTCGTGCTCGATGAGGCCTTGTAGCTGTATCGTGCGGTTGCTTAGCAGGCTGCAGCCTTTCTCCTTTTCTCGGCCCATGGCCCTACCCGAACGTGATGACGTCTTGGCCTGGCCTGTTGGGCGCACAACGGGATCATAGGAATTGGTATGAACCCACCCACAGCAGAGACCTGTGTCCTATCCTCAGAGAAGAACAGGTAGAAGGGGGTTTCTATCTCAATGACCGCGATCGTGCATGGAGATATGGATCTAAATTTTTTGCACACGCTTCATCTATCCTTTAGCACCATTGCACCAACATCCCAGCACAACAAGGCCTTGTTTGGCAACTTCCACCATTATATTATTCGTTCCAGGGTAGAATTAAGGGTCTGTTTGGATGCACCAACTAAATTTTAGCTAGCTAATTCTAGTTATCATGTATCCAAACAACCTAGCTAAAACACCAGCTAAAGTTTAGCTAAGTTTAGCTACTTCAACCTAGCTAAAGTCAGATAAAATTTAGTTGAGTCTATTAGCTGGTGCATCCAAACACCCAGCTAAAGTTTAGTTGGAAGAACTTTTAACTAGCTAAAATTTAACTCTAAAATTTTAGTTAGCTAAATTTTAGTTGGGTGCTTCCAAACACCACCTAAGTGGTTCCATCGTGTCACACTCAAACCAGATGGAAGATTGAATTCGTGACATTCCATACCTACAATGGTGTGGCTCTGTTTCTGGCGGAAAGGGAGGGGAAAAGACCAGGATCGAGCAGATTTCGTTACGGACTAGGCCTAACCGAATAGTCATTCCACTTCTCACTCGATTTAAAACCGGGCCAAATCATTCCAGGCAGAGCGGGCAACGTGACAGGCTGTTCCTGTGAAACGAACGAGGCCTAAAGCTTGTCCCCCCTGAGAGTGGTTTTCACGTAATTTTGGTTAGGAGAATTCGAAATAGAAGATATTCCAACGCCTTCAAGTTACTAAAACTAGATTGCAAATATTTTGAAGAACCACTCTTCGCGATGGTGGAAATATGAACCCTGCAGAGACTATTTATGAGGCTACTTTCTGCTCCTTAGGACAGTTCACTGTTTGGCCTTCTTTAGTCAGAGCATTATATAGATAGATGGGATGCCAATACAAACACCTTCCTATTTTTTCCATAGAGAGCTTGCAATCACTCTATTATGATGACTTTATCCCTCTCTTGATCACTTGGATCTCGCAATGTTGTTATATCCGAAAGCTTTGTTACCAAAGGGCTCATCCAAACAGGTGTGAAGACACAAGGCTGCCTCCTAGGTTGCACGGTTGCGTTAGTATTTGTTGTTTTTCATCTAATTATGTAATATCGAAATGTGAGTTCTTTTGATAGGATGATCTAGCTACGACTATCTTAAGTTTATCTTCTTTGACGCTCGACAGAAGTGTGTTGTTTGTATGTTCACACTCTTTTTTTTAATACCAAATAATACACAATTTTTTTTACGTATTCGAGAAAAAAAACATTTTTTCTACCTAAATCCAAATAGTCCTCGGCATCCTGATATAGTCGAATTTTCCAGTATTTACATATTGCTACATTTTTAGCTCTTTGGATCTCTGTTGCTTTGCTATCGTCGAAGGAGGGCCATATATCCAACGTGGTGTACTAGTCATAGCCTCCCGAATGGCTTTGGGTCGTCGGTTTGCATTGGCTCAACCTGCTTTATGTTCCTTGTATTGCTCTTGACGATTGATCAGCACCAAGCTGCCTATCGACTCTGCTAGTCCGAAGAGGCTTTGGTCCATTCACTATTTATTAGGCTGGATGGAGATTTATGTGCCAACAATACTGGGTACCAAGGTGGCAAAAATAAGCATCCCTGCTTGTCCGTATCCTTAAGTAAGGCCTACTATATATGTTGTGCAGCATGTTCAGAGAGCCAGATCTTTTCTGCCCACAGAGTGCTAAGAAAGAGATTGTTTTTATTCTGGGCCACGTTTTGCTATGCCTTAGTATGGCAGGAAATGAGTGTGCTACTCCTATGGCTAGTTAAGCCTTTCTGTAAACCAAACACTAGTCTGATGAATGGTGACGTGGCGGTCATAACTTTGGCATGACGAAAATTCATACACACCCTAGATATATATGGTAATAATGCTTGGATGTTGACAAACTTCTGTGGGCAAAACGGCCGCCCATAAATCGGGCACGCGTGGGCACAAAAATGAAGCACGTATGGATATTGTGATCTAGACAAGCCAAATCATGGCTGGAATCCAAACGCAGAGGTGGCGGTGCGGGCGGCACGTTAAATTAGGCGGGTGAAGGTGACCCGGCTGGCGTACGCAACACAAACGACCGAGCAGTTTCGAAACCTCCGAAAGCCTCATTTAAAGCCCACGGCAGCACTCTCCGTCCTCCTCGGTCCTCCCACCCCACCCCACCCCACTTCTCCCGTCTCTCTTCTATCTCTGGCCCCAGCCGGGATGCCCAAGCAGAGGCTCCTCGCTCTCCTCCTGGTCACGGCCCTCCTCGCGCTCTCCTTTTCGCAAGGTAATCTCGACGCAGCCTTAGGCACTGCCGTGCTCTTCCAATTCCTCTCATGTCGTCGTAGACTCGTAGTATTCATGTCTGAGTGGGCTTGTGATGGAGCGCAGGGCTGGTGGAAGCGCGGAAGGTGCGGGCGTTGCGGCACAACGAGCGGCGCGCGGCGCCCCTCGGCGGCCGCCTGCTGCCGGAGGAGATGGCGTTCACGACCATGGACTACGGGCCACCCACGGCCAACACCAACACCCACGGCGGCATGATCCCGTCGCCGGACCCCTCCTCCTCCACGCCGACGCACAGCTGATTGGATCGGCCATACTATCCTGCTGCGTCTATACTACTGGCCCGTAAGGGTACGTACGTACGGTCGTTATTTGGGATTGGGAGAGAGAAAAAGAAGCCAGAAGCAGGGGAGGGGATCTGAACTTCAAGAAGCTGTTCTTGGTTCCTTCTTTTGTGGTGTGTGCTGTAGCTGTTCTTGGTTGATTGGAATTGGAACTGTTAGTGGGTCCAGAGTGTTGTGTTTGTTTGGTGAGATGTCAGCGCTGATCAGTGAACTGAACTCCTCGTTGAATCTTGTTTGTTTTGTACGGTGAATGAATTGTACGTAGTACGTCCGTTGAATTTTGTCGGAATCTAGTCCCCTCTGTACAAGCAATAGATGAATGAATGTGCAGTGATCTCAACTACAGTAGTACTGCAAGGCACCACTGCTGTGTTTCTCTGTCTCTGTCTTTGTGTGTGCATACCTGCATACTCCTATGCATGCATGTGAGTTTGGTGCCTGAACGTACTGAATGATCAGTTCAGTTGCCATCAAGATCAGGCGGTAGCTAGTGTCAATGCTGACTTGGGAACGAATATATATACTATAATCATGTCAGTGGAGGTACTATAGTGGTTTTCTATGGGTGTCCGTCCGTGAGTGCATGGAGACCGAAGAAACACACCAGCTAACACGGGAAGAGCAATCACTGGTAATTAGGCGATCGAGTGTGTATTAGCATCCTTTTAGCTTCGCTAAGGAGGGTGGAGGGAGGACTAATCATTCGTCTTCCTTGGAGCAAGCAGCGAATAAGCGATCGATGATTGATGCCACCCTTGCAACATGCACAGCGCCTAACTCTTACATTATACAGTACTACAATATTCTCACCGGGCCGAAATGACAATTGTGTTTGGGAAATAGATTTTAAACACTACTCTTACATTATGCTGTTATTTGCTAAAGAAGGGGACAATTCAAATACAACTCTATTGCTACAGGTTTTATGTCCTAAGTAATTTCAACGGTTATTTATTGATCAAAAACTGTAAAAAAAGAAAACCCTATACGAAATAGGATTGTTGTTCTGCCATGGAGATGGAGGGAGTACGTGTCCTGTATACAGATAGGCCTTTTTGTAACTGAGGTCGACAAACAAGCATCCTTTGGATCGAGCTTTGCTTTAATTTGTGCATCTTTTCCTTGCACGTACCACATGTTTGCTTCCACAGTACACCTACCAGAGAGTGTAGCACTTGCTACCACCCGGCCGGGTCAACTCCTCGGGTGGTTAGTAGGGAGATGCATGATGGAAGTCATCATCAGTGGCGATGATGTCCTTTCTGCAACGTACGGTAAAAGGCCGGGCTGCATGCTCAGCCTCATCCTTTTCCACGTCGCGGGTGTCTGAACTGGTCACATTGCATGCATGACACATGTTGACTCCCGCTGAAAACCGTCAGCACGACATCGGAAGGGAGTCAGCGACCCGTGCTGCCACCCGTGCTGCCACCCGTGCTGGCTACAGCTACAGCTAGCTACTAGCTAGCTTAGCTGATACTCCTACTCCAGGAACACGGTACAGAGCACGTATTCTTTTGTTCGATCGATCGACCATCGATAGGTTGGAACATGCATGCCAACTAGAGGTGCAAAGGGTTAACCTTTAGGTGTATCTCTGAACCTCTTTAATTCAAATGTTTATACTACTTTTTAAAAAATTAAAAAAAGTAATATAAATAATTAAACTAAAGAGGTTTAAAGGTGCACCTAAAGGGTACTTGTTTGCACCCCTGATGCCAACCTCATGATCGGACGGTTCACCTTTTTGCTAATTTGCTTCGCGTTTCGGTTCAGACGGTTCACCTTTTTGCTAATTTGCTTCGCGTTTCGGTCCATCATATCATATTCGTTCGCACATGCGTTCATCATGCATCCGGCGATGATGATGCTGATGCGGCATGGGGAGGGAGGAGAAAATGTATATATAAAGGTCAGATCAAGGTCAATATGGTAAACTAATGTGTTTGGTTCGGTAATATGGGATGGGTTAGACCCAACCCAGTTTCGTGGGTTGGGTTAAACCCATCTCTTGTTTGGTTTAAAGGATGAGTTCGTTCCGGTTTTTTGTTTGGTTGAGAGGATATATGAAAGTGGGTTGGGTCATTGACATGAGGGGGTCGTTAGTCAGCGGCTATTTCTTTTCTTCCTCCTCCTACCCGAGGCCGCGCCTTGCCTCGGCTCGGCGAGTGCACCCGGCCATCGCGATGCCTCCATCCATTCCACTTCGGCCCACACCGTCCGCTCAATTTGGTGGTATCTACAGAGCTCGCATCTGGTGAGCATATTCCCTATTGGGTTGAACCCGGGTTCATCATCCTCCAAACCGAACATTAGCTCATCTGGGTTAAACCCGGGATATCCCGATCCAACGACCCGCAATCCAAACACACGCTGCACCCAACCTTATCTTTCTCGCCAAGCTCTGGCTTCCTTCCCTTCTCACACACGATGCTCTGCTCACTCCATTTCCCTTCATTCCAAATTGCAGTCATGTATGCTGTACATGTCGAGCATCAGCTTGCCTCAGTACAGTACAAGAGTTGACGCAACAGGTTGGGTTAACTGTCTTCCGATCTCCGATGGTGGATGGACCCGCCCCCCACCCTGCATGAGGCGAGGTTTATGATCAGGGATGAGCGAAGTCACATGCATCCGAACAAAAGGTTGGCCGCAAGCCTTGGACTTTGCGGCGACGGCTGACCTGTAGTGTACGTGATCATTGGATTTGGATGCGTCGCCAAACCAAGATAACGTTCGTCGTCGCTTCCGTTTGCATGCATATATATGTTTGGTACATGTGCACAAACACATGATGGTCGATTGGCGCAGATTATAGATACTAGATAGATAGATGCTCCACAGCCCAAAGTAGAGGCCAGAGCTCGTGGGGGGTCAAAACTTGGATGCATGTGTGCACGGGCGGCAGATTTTGACTCTTTCACCTGCTGCTATACACTATGGCCTACTTAACTAGTATACGTACGTACTAGTCAAATTTCTAGTGCAGCTGTCTGAATGAGATATAGAAAGAGACTTGATGGAAGAGGAAGACGTACAGATAACCAACTGATTAACAACTAGTGGTGCACGTCGATCTTGTCGTCACCACTGCACGTCGTTAATTAATTGAACTACGGCAAGCACAATTACGTACTTACGCGAGGTTGAGGCCGTGGAGTTGGTAACTTCGGTATGGTATAAGTATATCCTGATCCTGCTTAGTACACGCCGGAGTTGTTGCTAACTTTGTATACTTATTATATTGTGCTACTACAAGATAATCAACAGATGCACCTACGATCAAGCTTTGGTGGTCCTATTTATTTTGCTGAAATTTAACTTGTACTAATTTGTTGTTCGTTCGGGAAAAAAAACACTCTTGAAAGTGTTGATTCGAGCTTGGGGGACTGGTGACCGCTGGCCGCATGCTCATGCCCGATGCATCCACGTGCGTGTGTAGCGCGGATCCAGAAACCAGAAAAAAAAAACCGCACGTCCCCTTTAATTTCGCTGCTGCGTGCATCATCAGCGTTTGACATCTCGCATGAGTCCACGGGTTCGGCGCATTTTTGCGTCGTCGTCGCAAACGACGTAGAGGTCTCGCGACGGGACGCTGGCTAGCGATCGAATGGCGACAGGGCGAGGGGATGGGGTCTGGCCGGGGCCGGCCGACGATGGATAGGGATAGGAATAGGTCGAACCAGTGCGGGTGGACCGAACCAGCAGTTGGTTGGCCGGCTAGAAACTGCGTGCGCAGCTCTGCCGCGTCGGCCGAGGAGGGGATCAGCACCAGCTCGCGTCTTGTTTTTCTTTCTTTCTAGTACAACGTCCTTGCTTGGAATGAAATCCTTTCGCAGGTATACAAGTCCAACAGGCAAGCACGGTACATCGGGCATCTCGGGCCGTGCCCAATAGGCCTTCGTGCCTGGCCAT
Organism: Microstegium vimineum; assembly: GCA_022036555.1. NCBI lineage: Eukaryota > Viridiplantae > Streptophyta > Magnoliopsida > Poales > Poaceae > Microstegium > Microstegium vimineum. Next base: position 46,158,899 of record CM039119.1, on the reverse strand, counting down.
CAACCCAGACATGGCCTGCTAGGGAAGCCGGGCCAGGCTGAGGCCAAGGCCCAATGAGACAGGGAAGGAGAGACCGAGATGGAAGAAGACAGGACAGAGTCACAGAGGAGCACGCTCACGTCTCGCATCCACGAGCCAGACGTACATGTGGAGGCACGTCCATGGCAGTGCTCGAGGCTGAATCCCCACACCCAGTGGGATCCAATCGAGCCAACAAGGCCAAGGGCGGAGGGAACCATGGCCATCACAGGTGAAGGAGAAAGGGAGGACGAGGCTGTGTGAGGGATAGCCGCCAGCCGGCCAAACGCTAGCGGGAAAGGTTGTGCGAGGAGCGGTGAGGAAACGGAGCGCGAGCGAGGGCGGCCAGCCAAGCGTTAGCGGGAAAAAGTTGTGCGAGGAGCGGCGAGGAAAGGGAGCGCGAGGGGTGACCGCTCAACAAGGAAGTGGCGTCGGGCAGGTGAAATGTTCTAAATAGATAGAAGGGTGTGAGTAGCCTATAAAAATTCTATAACAACACTAAAATAAAGTTGTTAGTAAATTAAATAGCAATAAAGTAATTTTGGACTAGCTCTAATAAAATGTTACAAGCCATCTATCCACCTAGCCTATATGTATGTAATATAACTTGATCGTGTCTCAACTTCGACGACTGGGGTTGCTCTCACTCATGTGCTCTATTTTCCTTACGCTCATCAGTCGGTGGCAGTTATCTCCAGCACGGCTTGCTCGTCAGCTCGAGAATGATTTGTAGGCAAAGCACAACTTAGTAGGCTAGGCAAAGCCCATTGTTTCAAGGCCCATAACTACAAGCCGTCTCACAGTGGGCAATATTGGCGATTGTATGTGCTCCAACTACTCAAGTTAAGAATAGGAAATAGTCCTCTTTTTCTTCGTGTATTCCAAAATCAGACAAAACTGTTGGCAAACAATAACCCTAAAGATAATTATGGGCTCATACCGAGAATATACCCATAAAGGGTTAAGACTATATAAAGAAACTTGTACCTATCTATAACGAAGAAGAGAATACGAGTTTCACAATATTAGTTGTCTTGTGTTCATCTATTATGTCATTAGGAAGGGAGAGGGAGATCATCTATAACTTTTCACGGCTCATATGCTACGGGTAGAGAAGGGAACCAGATCAGGGATCCGCAACAGCACCGTTATTTAACAAAAACATCTCCCTCAACTTATGGAACCGTGCATTTTACCTCTCTAGTCTGGTTATAGACGGTTTTGAAGACGATTTTATCCTTTTTATTTAAGTTCAGCTGAATCTTTGAAAAATCATAGTAAATCATAGAAAAATTATAAAATGAAAAATTTAATTTTGTCAGACTCCACATGACTACAGTGAACATATAATATGATACACTTTAGTATAAAATTTATGTTGTAGATTTAGATAGTCTTTTTTATAGTTAAGTAGAATAATTTATACTGTAATTTCTATGGTCTAATTATGGTGAATTTTTTATGATAACTGATGAGGACATCTTCCATTATTACCCATTGGTAAAGACGCAACAAATAATGGGCCAAGTGGCCCAGTTGTAGTCGGGCGGCGAACGTGTGAGCCTGTGAATAATCCCATCTTGCTTAGCTTGGGAGGAGGAAGTCACCTTAAAAGGGAGAACCACCTTTCCCCTGTGAGACTAGTCTTTTAGGGAGATTAGACCTTTCTCCGAGTGGGTGTGCCTAAGAACTGTTGAGGTCCAGGCAGTCTCAATTTATCGGACCTCGGCCAACCCTACCTGAGCCAGATGTATCATTTGGTATCAGAGTTGGGCTCTTGTTTAAGGGGGTGGGAATGATGAGGACATGCTCCATTATTACTCGTTGGCAAAGACGCAACAAATAATGGGCCAAGTGACCCAGTTGTAGTCGGGCGGCGAACGTGTGAGCCTCTGAATAATCCCATCCCACCTTGCTTAGCTTGGGAGGAGGAAGCCACCTTAAAAGGGAGAACCACCTTTCCCCTGTGAGACTAGTCTTTTAGGGAGATTAGGCCTTTCTCCGAGTGGGTGTGCCTAAGAACTGTTAGGGTCCGGGCAGTCTCAATTTATCGGAACTCGGCCAACCTTACCTGGGCCAGATGTAGCAATAACCCAATTATTGTATGTTTGAACTACAGTAAAAAATTTGTACTCCTTGGATCAAGTATAAATTAGTTATAGATTTATAACTAATTTATACATGATCCATTGATTATTATAAATTTCATATTATTTGTTCACTTCATGAATCTACTCATGTAGAGTCTAACAAAATTAGATTTTTCTATGATTTTTTAAAAATTTAGCCAAAATAATTAAAAAATATTAAAAAAAACTACTTCAAAACCACTTACAACCGGACCAGAAAGGTAAAACATAAGGTTTCAAAAGTCAAGGGAGATGTTTTACTTGATTTTATAGTTTAGGAAGGAAAAATAAATTTTTGTAAAAGTTAAGAAACTTTTTCTTAAGGAATATACAAATATGCTCGTTGAATACGAACCCACTGCGCTGCTCTGCCTTAATTATGTTGGCCGAGTTGGCTCAGTAAGGCCTCGAGGTAGGTCGTTTTTCTTTCTTTTTTTCTTTCTATTTTTTTCTTTCTACTATTTCTTGATTTTTTTTCCTCCTTTTATTTTTTGTTTGTGTATCATCTTTTATTATTATTTTATTTATTTTCATATTTTTTTCCTTTTTATTTTTCTTTTTTCCTTCTATTTCTTTCTTCCTTTCCTTTCTTTTTTCATTTTCCTTTTGGTGGTCTTTTGTTATCTATTTGCTTCTCTTTTTTCTATTTTCTGTAATTTTTTGTATTTTTATTTTATTTATTTTACTAGTAAATATGTCTGTGTGTTGCTATGGAACTCAATACATGTAGAAATCGGATTCAGTACTTCGTCAATACATATAGGAATCGGATTTTGTACATTATTTGGTAGTTAGGGGGCTAGAGCAAAGAATGATGAAGAGAATTTTTGACTCTTTTCATTATTATATAGATATAGATAGATAGATAATTTTATGTTCCACGACGACATAGTCGACCAGAGCGCTTCATGCTCCATAAGGCCTCGCCAAAAAGTCGATTTGAGAAGATGATTTGATTGCTGACTAGGCTTGGGAATCGACGTGAAGGAGAGAGGATGATATAAAACCATATCGCTAGCTATTCCTTCGGCGCTAGTGTGTGAACGGAGAAATTTGGTGGGCCTATGCCGATATTTTGTCCATCAACCAATGAGAAGATAGTATGAATAAAAGCAACTAGCATTAAATTTTAGGTTGTATCAGTTCTCCTTCACATCACTGTCCACTGCGGATGTCGTAAACGCTCGAAGCTTCCTCGTGACCAGCGTGCCAAGCTGCCTACTCGTAGGCTGGTAGCTCTCTATTAGACCAGAGAAAAAGCAACATTCAGCCTAAGGCTCTGTTCGTTTCGCTATAATTTACTAATTTATTGTGAAAAAAATACTATTAATTTACTAAAAAGATGTACTGAAGCAGTACTGATGAACAAAACATCAGTGCATGCATGGAAGGTAGTCGACACGGTACTTAGTGCCACCTGATCGGCAACGAAATAATTTTTTGAAAGATTTAGGCTCACGCACTGTTTCGGCTTAGGAGCATAAGTAAATTAGAGCTCTTATATCTTTTATTAAAAATTTAGAATAAACCTTGAGATAAAAATAATTATATAAAGACTAAAATGTTCTAACTAATCAGCTAATCCCTACCTTAGATATACTCCTACAACAACAAAAAAATGGTATATTGTACTTGATTCAATTATTGATAAACTGATGATTCCATTATTAAATTTTATGAGTTGCTACATCTCATTAGTTGATTGTGCTGATTTTACGATTGCATTAATTAGAACATTGCAATTTTATACAGTACAGTAGTATGGTTCTACGATTCTACTGTTACAGTTCAGATCGAGCGTGATTTTAAACTTGCTTGATTGGTGATATCCATGAATCCATCTATATACCATCAGTTTTTCACTAACCATAAGTCCATAACCACACTGCCATAATTAAAGAAATGTGATGATTGGGCTCCATGCAACGCAAATACGTGGGCCCTTCTGCTCAAACTCAAGTATGCTTCACTATTCAGGTCAGATTGAGTAGAAAACATTTTGGTCAGGTTGATAGTCAACATCTTAACTACACAAATACACTACTAGTATGAATTATTTCTTCTTGGTTTTGGTAGGTTTCTTTGTCTTAAACATGCATTAAATAAAATATATATTAAATACATTCCACTGACCAAGCATGGCAACGACCATGGACCGGCCACCAGCGGAGTGGGGCTGCTCTGTGTGTTGATCAAATCTTCGGCAGCTGATACAATCTTCTCCTGGTGACATATAAAACCACAGAGTCCTAAAAAGAACCTACTGTTTAATCTTCGCGACGACTGCTAGTCCGTATTCAGTAGCTATGACTATTGGCATGTTTTGCTTATCGTTTCTGCGGTTAATAAATCGATTATCAGAGCAATCACAGTCAGTCAGAGCGGCTAACCTGTCATGAAGACCTCTGAATGCTGATCCGGTCTTGCATTGCATTCTTGCCCAATAAAAAGTGAGGATGATGCTGTGAGCAATGAAAACTACTGTGTGTAGTTATAAACCCGGTTGCATTATTTCAGAGCAATGTGTTTTCTTTTCATCATATACTATGACCCTTTTTGGCACAGCTCTTAGGGACTCCAGCTCTTGCTACTCCAACTCTTGCTACTGTTCATCACTGTAGCAAGGAGCCGGAGGAGCTTCAAAACGTGGCTTCTCTGACTCCTCTTCTCAGTTCATTTGTTGCTTCGATTTCCGAACCAGCTCCTTGCTACAGTGTTGAATAGTGTCGTTATAGTGTTCATAGAGGAGGAGCCGGAGCCCCCAAGAGCTGTGTCAAAGAGGGCCTATATAGAAAGAGTGACAAGTCACAACTTTTTCAGGTTATACTCTTCCTTCTAGTAGTTGGAGGAATGCATGTTGGTCTTCAGCCAAATTAAAGTACGCGTTTGTACGACGATGGAAATGGAATTTTCATCCCAGGCAAAGTGAGAATTTATATACTTGTGCAACAAGAAGCTGCAACCTGCAAGTTATTATGTACTAGACACTTCTTGCGTCAGAGTTCCCAAACGCAAAAAACGCAAAAATTGCAAGCGAATACATCGTCGACACCTTCTTTCCTGCTTCTCTCTTTACAACTACTCTTGGGTGGCAACTTGCAAGCAATGGTTTTCGTCAAAAAAAAAACAAAAAAACTTGCAAGCCATGGCCAAAGAAGACAATAACCAATCTTTTTTCTCCTCGTCTTCAAAAAGAAAGAACGATTCCTTTTCTTTGTGCCTTTTGAGAAACTATAAATTAATAATGCTTCTCTCAAGCAAAAGATAAAGTATGCAGCCACAGATAACATGAATATGTGGAGTCATACAAGGTACAACACTTTGGTTAACAATACATGTAATGTAACAAATATGTTAACTTATATATAAAGAATCGCATATTATGAATTATGAAAGTATTTTCTTCACAAGGTAATACCAATTGAATTTCAAGTTGGAACTTAATCACGTTATTAACATATTTAAGAAAGAATAAAAGGTAAATTTGCCCATGAAATTTGACGATTTGTTATTTTATTTATAAAGACGAAACACTTGAATATAGTTGTAACTTTTTTTGAAAAAATTAGAACCTGTTTCCAGCAGATATTAATATAAAGGGGAGAATTAACCAAGTTTATTAGGAAAAAACAGGCCACAAAACCGTACATCCACTATCTACAAACTACAATCCAACACCATACACAACAGTATCCACAACGATCAACAGGTGACGGAGCTCATCAAGTGTCATCGAGATTCAACAGGTTTTAGCATATATATTGTTAATTTTCATGCTGCGATTAAAGTTTGTAGCATCGAGATTCTAGTAGAATCTTTTTTTCTTGACAACACTGGATCATTGGATTAGGTTCTTACTAGACTGTAGAAATATATATTTATACACGATTTGCAATATGTTGTAAAATGTAAAGCTTGGAGCCTAGAATGTACTACCTTCGTCCCAAAAGAATACAATTCTCGTTTTTCGATAAGTCAAATGGTTTAAATTTTGATTAAATTTATAAAAAAAATACTAATATTCATGGTATAAAACTAATATCATTATATTAGTTATAGAATATATTTTCATAATAAAATTATTTTTACTATTTAATATCAAGTTGATCAAACATGAGTTACTTTGATCGACACGGTTCTTACGGTTGTATTCTTTTAGAGATAGAGATAGTAGTTTATAAATGATTGTGCTAAATTATTGATGAAATGTCATGATACGTAGGATGCCCTTTTAGAAAATTATAGATGAGAGTTAAATAAATTTAATTTAGGGTAGACTTTAAATCTTGTACAGTTTAGGAAAAAGGGAGTAGCACATAAATCCAGAAGCTGCAAAGTCCTTTGTTCGACTACTACTAGCTAGGAGACGCAAACTAAAGGCCTGGGCGTTTAGTGACAAGATTTTGCCACGAAATTTACCTGTCCATTCCGTCCACCCGACCGCAAAAGGGACGGTCAATCCATTCGACCACCAACCGTCCTTCACTCCACCCATGTCCGTACCAAATGCAGTAAACTCCAACGAAGTGCCAAAACGCAACGTAGAGGGACGGCGAAACCACGGGAAAGCGAGCGCACCAGAGGAAAAGTCGAAAGCGCCAAGGGGGCGGAGAATCGCTGCACATCTGCGTGGAATTTCTCCGTTCCGTTCCAACTCCAAGACTGGTGGAGGAGAGAGCCCGGGTCAAGTCTCCGCCCGCGACGTCGACGTCCCATCTCATCCCATTTTCCACGCCGCGAACCCGCGCGGAAGGCGCCGCCACCCCACCCCAGTACACACACACGACCGTTCCATTCCACCCGCTCCGCGACCGACGCTCCGGCCCCGCGCACAGCACTTCTACTCCACCACCAAGGCCCCGCCTTCCGCGAAGCTGCCCGCGACGTCGCGAACCGTCTCGCTCTCTCCAGGATGCTCTCGCGTTTCCGTGCCGGTTCCTCCGTCCGCCCGGCTCCCGCGCACGACAAGGGCCGCCTGTTCCTCTCGCCTCCTCGTCCAAGTCGTCCTCCTGCAGCGCTATATATGCATGCGCAGCGCCCACGGATCACCGAACCATCAAACACCAAACCCAGAAGAGGCAAAAGCAAAGGAAGGAGCTTCGCCAAAGGCACCGTGCTACACGACACGACTCGACCACAACTACAACGTTCGCAGAGACACGACACCGCTGCAACTGCAATGGAGATGGCATCTTCCTCCGCGCCGACCACGTCCGACTACAACGTGTCCGTGGCGCAGGCGGTGCTGACGCTCTCCATCAACGCAATCCTCGTCTGGCTCACCACCGTCATCAAGTCCTCCTCCTCGTCCTCCTCCGGCCGCCGCCACGAGGCCGCCCCGGCCCCTAGCGCCACAGCAGCAGCACCGCTGTCGCCGTCGCCGTCCCCGGCTAAGCCCGCCGCCGCAGTCGACATGGACGTGGTGCTCGGGCTGATGGGCGCGGGCGGCGACGGCGCGGTGTCCGTCGGGTTCGAGGAGGCGGCCGCGCTGTTCGAGGAGGAAGAGGCCACCGTGGAGGAGGCCCGGGAGGCGTTCGCGGTCTTCGACCGCAACGGCGACGGCTTCATCGACGCCGCCGAGCTCCGGAGCGTGCTCACGTCGCTCGGGTTCGAGGCCGGCGTCGCTGAAGCGGAGTGCCAGCGCATGATCGATGCGTATGACGGGGACAGGGATGGCAGGATCGACTTCCACGAGTTCGTCAAGCTCATGGAGACGAGCCACTGAGAGGATGTGCCATCCTAGCTAGGACCTCCGGATCAGATGATTCGGTCGGGTTTGTTCAGAAATTCTTTGTTCGTTCGTTCTTTACCTATGTTTTTTCTTGGCCGAAATTAATGGAGCCGAATGATGCATACATATAACACATATGTATATACTCAGAATCTAGCATTCTAAGCTATATGAATACATATTTTATCGAAACATAGATCAGCGCCCCATATATGGTGTTGTTCCTTTTACGAAAATTTAATTTATGTTGGATGTTTATGCTTACGCTGATCTATTATAAGAGGAAAACACTATTTATTTGATGAAAAGTAGTATTGATGTATAGGGCCATATCATCAAAACAACTCATATGTCTTGTTTCCTTATGCAAAGTACAAACCTAAACAACTCAACTCTACCAATTGAGATGAAACTATATCCAAACTAACTTGTTTGAAAACATTTAACACAATCGAAGTTGACGGTGCCATACACCTGGGTATCCTGACTACATAAGTCGGCTGATTGAATAGTATTCTATGAAAGAGAATAAGTTGAAATAAGCTGAAACAAGATGGAAGTAGTTCAAGCGAATAGAGGATCCTTGTAAAACACCGACAAAAGTACTTGTACTGAACTACAAAATTCAATTTGGAACACATTAAATTGGAATTGGAAGTTCCGTCAATTTCTTTGGGAAATCTTTTCACTGATTTGGTTAATAATTTAACTTCAAAATTGTAAACTGCTTTTTGAAAATATTTGCTATTCACAACTTCTTCAACTTTTAATTCTGACAATTTCACATAAATTCGGCAAAAGTTTCACCTCTAGATAATGACTTTTCAACTGCCTATTGACACACAATCTCCTTCTTATATATTAATACAAGCTGGAAAAACAAGTTCTTTCAAGTAAGAAAAAAAAATAGACAACTCAATATGTTACCATAGCCAACTCAAACAAGTTGTCATAGCACATTGATCATTTATGTTGGGTATATCCCAAGGCGGCTCTAATATATATTTTCTTAGTATAAGACATTGTTTGGATGCGCATGTATCTCTCTCAAACCATATATGTTTGAGTGTATTTGAACTAATATACACTCTAATCCACTCCAATCCATATGGTTTGAGGTAGATATATGCGCATCAAACAAGACCTAAGGTGTGAGGTTTAACACATGACAAGGTGCTCTTCTATTAAAGAAAGATCCAATGCATAAACTTGATAGCACATGACTTTACACCGGTAACTCAAACAAACAGTCGGTTCCTATCAATGCTAATTTAGCATTCTTGGTCCCGTATTGCATCTCTTCTACTCTTTTCTCTCTCTTCTTTACACCTCCTTACTCCTTAGCAGGTATGTACACTAGAGCTGCCCTTAGTCGGCGCCAATGCACAACGGCATGGGAACTTCAATGTTTTGTGACATTGCATGGACACATCCATAGTGTAAGATTTTCCCTTAGGCATGTTCGGTTGTTGGAAGACACAGAGGATACACGAACAATATTATGAAAGGTTGCCTACAAGTCTCAAAGGTGTAGGCTTGTAGCATTGGAGATAAAGGATAGCAAAGGCAATGTTGTATAGAAAATCTAGGACATGTTTGGATATATGACTAAAAATAGGTCAAGATTTTTTCTAATGAACTATAACCACTAATTAACTCTTAGAAGTACTTCTTCTGTTATGAATTATAAGCCATTTTGATATTTCTAAATACATTATTTTTGCTATGTATCTAGACATACACTATGTCTAGATATATAGCAAAAACAATGTATTTAGAAAAGTCAAAACGTTTTATAATTTGAAATGGAGGAGTACATGTTTAACTCTCTTATTTGACACAAAAAACTTAATACTATTTTTAGTCATGTGATCCATTAGGTATATTTTCTTCTAACTTTTATGACGTGGTTGTTCTTGGGAAAATCCATTTCCTACCCCATTCATATGATGACGTCGAACGGTGGCTGCAGCCAAGGCATGAGCGAAAGCATAATATATTTTAAAAATCAATGAGTATTTTGAAATAATAATTATCATACATAAACAAATGTTATGGTTTTCTTAAAGTTTTACTTCACCGTTTAAAATGGTGACATGAGTATATTTAAAAAAAACGCAATAAAAATAAGAATTGTATTCCATAAAGGGAAGCTGGGCTCACACTCAAAATGGGCCGAACTTGCCCCCTGAAACCGAAATCCTTCTCGTAGAAAACTCAGCTCAGTCCACGCTTTTGGGCTTTCCCTTTTCTTCTGCTTGTCTTCCCCAACGAAGCAGGGAGATGCGGAGGGCGTCGCCTTCGCCGTCTCCGGCGAGGGCCCCCGCGATCTTCGCCGCCGCAGTCGTGGTGTTTCTGCCGGTCCTATTCCCCGGGATGTTCTCCCCGCTTGGCCACGCCTTCCCTTCTCTCTTCTCGGTGAGCCCCCTTTCCCCTTCCCCGCTGTTGCGTCATTGGATTTGAGCAGGCGTAGTGTGACATCGTCAGCTTGTTTAGTTGCTTCGTGCGGTTTCTGTTGCTAATTTGTGGCGCCTTGGTGAACCTTGCCTTTGTTTGTTGTCCGCAATTGCTGGATCATTTTAGGGGGATTGATGTGGTTGTACTTGTGGAGAAATGGCGTGGTAAAAAGCCAAAACTCACCAAAATTTTAGTTGTCTTTAATCGTTTAGACGTCATTTCAGCGAAAGTGCAACACTAAGACCTCATGGAAGTTATGAACTGCAAAGCTACTATCTAAAGAGCTGACTCTTTTGAAGGATATACCATTCTGCCTGTATATGTCCTCAAGGATCTTTGTTTTCTTTTCGTGGTATATGGGATGAAGTGTGTACTGGAGTACTTGGCTTGATCCCCAGTTGATACTATTGTGCACAATGTGTGAGCTCAACTTATGAGATTACAGTAGAAGTATGTTTCTGGTGAATTATTCTGTAAAATCTTATATTCAGTTTTGAAATTTTGCACGTGTCAATGTTTTGTTTCTGATATTTTGCAGGAGTGGAATGCCCCTAAGCCAATGCATCCTTCTCTTTTAAATGAGGCTTTGCGATGGGCAGTTGTGAGTACATCTATGTCAGATGAAAACAACAGTTGTTATGGTTGATGATATTTTATCATATGTTTTGTTGCAGACAGACGAACAAAAGAAAGAGCTATGGTCACCCTTGTCATATCAGGGGTGGAAACCATGCTTAAAGCCATCAGTTTCTCGCAGTAATTTACTTTTTTTTCATGATGATGAAACATAGTTCCTCTTCCTGTTGAAAAAATTAGTTAATCAAGCACCCTTTATTTTAATGTTAGCATTACCTCTGGAACCAAGTGGATACATCCAAGTATTCCTTGATGGTGGACTGAACCAGCAAAGAATGGGGGTATGCTCTTCTAATTACCAATATTATGATTTTAGGACATGAGATAGCTTGCTTAATCCAGGCTTTAGATTAGCCAACTCTTTATTCCTATTCTGTAGATATGTGATGCCGTTGCAGTTGCAAAGATACTTAATGCTACTCTTGTGATCCCATATCTTGAAGTAAACCCTGTTTGGAAGGATTCAAGGTGCCTCTGAAGTTTGAAACTATATATTCCATGTTTTCCTGTTGAGCTGGCACAATTTTTTATACTGGTACATTTTTTTCTGGCTGCAGCTCATTTGAAGAAATATTTGATGTGGATCACTTTATCAACTCCCTAAAAGATGAAGTTTCCATTATCAAAGCGCTTCCAAAAGAATTTTCTTGGAGCACAAGAGAGTACTATGGCACAGGCATTCGTGCTACAAGAATAAAAACTGCGCCTCTTCACGCCTCAGCAAATTGGTATTTGGAGAATGTCAGTCCTATCCTGCAAAGGTTAGTGAAAAATTGATTTTGCAATGTCTTTATTTGTTATGCATGTAGCTTTACTTTCTGAAGGCACTTGTATCACAAGACATCTTTCTAGCCCTCTCTTTAATGACTGCCTTAGCTGAGATTTAGCACTGATTTTCATATTGATAGACACTTGACATATTAAATACAATTACTAAGAAGGTCGTCCATGTTTTGCCCAGTTCAACTGCTACCGAGTTAGCTGTATTTCTATTAATATTATCTCTAACTATTGTTTGATTTACTGAGTTGGTTACTCTCTGAAGATAAATTTTCACCAGCAATCTTATCTACCTGCTGTGTCACTGCCAGCTATGGGATTGCTGCAATCGCTCCCTTTTCGCACCACCTTGCATTTGATGATTTGCCTGCGGATCTTCAACGCTTGCGTTGTAAAGTTAACTTCCAAGCTCTGGTCTTTCGGCCTCACATTATCTCACTCGGAGAGACACTTGTGAAGCGCTTGAGGTCTCCAGTCTGGGTCCATTCCAGTAAATCTATCCATGAAGTTGTAGAAGGAGACACAAATCAAGATGAAAAATATGCAGTTTTGCATCTCCGTTTTGATAAGGTGGATTTCTGCAGTATTGGATGGTGCTTGTGTATCTTTGTCTTCTTAAAAGAATTTCTGCTCCAGAACATTGCAAATTTACTTATACTCTCAGGATATGGCTGCACATTCTGCCTGTGACTTTGGAGGTGGCAGAGCTGAACAGCTAGCTCTTGCTAAGTACAGGCAAGTTATATGGCAAGGGAGGGTATTGAACTCACAGCTAACTGATGGGGAGCTTCGGAACACAGGACGCTGCCCATTGACCCCAGAAGAGATTGGGCTGTTATTGGTAGCCCTTGGCTTTGACAGCAGAACTCGACTCTATCTTGCTTCTCACAAGGTTAGACTCTTCTGTGCTCTAACTTATTCTTGCAGGGGCAATCAGGAAGTTTTAACATGCTTCACATATTCAGGTATATGGTGGAGAAGCTAGGATCTCTAGCTTGCGCAAACTATTTCCATTGATGGAGGACAAGAGGAGCCTTGCATCTGAAGAGGAACTTGCTAATGTTGAAGGGAAGGCTTCTGTTCTAGCAGCTCTTGACTACTATATCAGCATGCATAGCGATATATTCATCTCCGCATCTCCTGGAAATATGCACAATGCTTTGGTAAGTTCTCATGGCCTTAGATTATTCCTTTAATGTGTAGTTTTCACTAGAACAATTTTTCGTCTCAGTTGTCTCACCGAACCTATGAGAATTTGAAGACCATAAGGCCAAACATGGCATTGCTTGGCCGCATCTTTGTGAACAAGAGCATGGAGTGGCCGGAGTTTCAGAAGGTTGTACGGGCAGGACACAAAGGAAGATACGGGCAAATCCGGCTGAGAAAGGCAACGCAATCCATCTATACTTATCCTGCACCCGATTGTATGTGCCAAGGATAGATTGCTAGTTTCAAAATTACAGACTCGGTTCTGCACCAAATGAAGGTCAACGATCACCGTCTGATATGTTGCAGTGCGGTTAGTGCATTCCAGCTGCCACTAGATATGGAAGTTTGACTCCCAACAGTTTTGGTGGTTGAGTCATTTAGCTTGTTCAATTGAATCTCAACATAAACGAATTGATCTGTAGCCTCAAGTAGCAAAAAGCAAACCCTTCTCTGGTTCTCTCTGAATTTTTTTGGACAGCTGCTATGTACTGTATCTCTTTTTTCTCTGCTCATAATACGGTTGGTGCAGATTTAATTTATAGAAATCCGTGGTTGTGAGTCTTGTGACGGGTGTTAAGATATACCACACTTACTTTGTGCTCTTCAGCTTCTACATCTATTTTACTGCATCATGAGCTCGAAGTGAGCCAAACTTTGTTTTTAGCTCATTAGCCTTAACGAGTCAAGCTCCGTTAGTTTTTTTTCCCTGATTTCTGAAGTAGGCTCATTAGAATTTCTTTTCGGGAGTTGCTTATGCTTTGAGATATCAGCTCCTGTACTTGAATCATTCTATTGATATCTTGTTCACAATTGAGCCTTGTCCTACTGTTCTTGCAAGAAGCAATTTAAATTTTGTAGCCGAATTGATGACAGACACGGCTAGCTTTGACCTTGTGTTCTTCAAAACTTGAACTTTAGGGGTCTTGCGAAACAAGAATCTTTTTATAGGAATTGTACAAGAGTTTCACAAAAAAATCGGTTTTATTTAATTACAAATGCATGAAAAACATGTGTTCTTCAAAACTTAAACTTTTGGGTTTTTGGAAACACAATAAATTTATAAGAATTCTATTATACAATAGTTTCACAGAAATCGGTTTATAAAAAAACAAAGAAAAAGATAAATAGAGAAGATAGTAGATATGACGACACTCGACACGAATGCTATTGTTTCTTTCATATATAAAAAAAAAAGTCCAACGGACTCAATAAATGAGCGCCTAGGGCCTGTTCCAACTGGTGGACAATAGGCCCAACCCACAAACTATAACATACAGTACTTAGCGTATACCCGAAAACGGACAATAGGCCCAGCCCACAAACCATAACATAGCGCATACCCGAAAACCCTAGGAAGTTCGGTGACACCTATATATACGGCCGCCGGAGCGAGGCGCCTTGTCTCACCGTCCTCGCCGACAGCAGCCGCCGCCGATTCTCCTTCGATTCGAAGCTCTTCTTCTGTTTGCCCCGTCCGATTCGGGCTGCGCGTAGCGGCTACGTTCCGTGCTGTGCTTTGTTGTTTGAGCGTCTTCTTTCTTTGTTTTTGGTTGCTCCTAAACTTTGGTTATTGGTTTTCTCGTTTTTGTTGGCGATTTGGTTTGGGATTAGATGGGAGCAGGTGATGAGAACAAGACAGGGACATCAGAACCCTTTTCTGGGCATGATAGACTAAGTCTTTAATGGGAATCTCTCTGATGCTTTAGCTTCCCCAGAACCAAATCTTGTATCTCTGCATTTTTCTTTCGGGATCTTGTTTCCTGTTCCCAGTGTATATTTGCTGCCGATGATGCATAACAAATGCAAGTATTATCGGATTGTTCCATGACGATCTACAAATTGTCACTACCACTGAGGCAGACATTCAGATCTGCAGTCTGTTTTCTTTTGAATTTGATTATTTTTGTATATTTTCTTTTTGGCTCTGTTTTCCGTTGGTCTATTATCCTATCTCTTGCAAATTGCCGATGATGGTGTTAAATATACTTTGTAGCGTTTTCGCTGTGAAAAAAACTTAAATCTGAGGCATTTGCAATTTCACAATCGTGGTTATATCTGTTTTATGTCTTTCATCGACTGCTACGGTTTCTTGAAATAAGGGAAGTCAACTACCAAATAACTTATCCTGCAGTATATGAATTTGAGACGAAATGGGATTGTAGTTGATAAAACCTGCAATATGTAATCATCTGTACAGAAGGAAATTGTAGTTGAAAGTTGTCATGTTCGGATCATCTAAACGAATGCACATAATAAACCCTATATTTTGATTCTGGCGAAGGTGTCGAATCATGTCCATAACCAGTATTTTCCCGAATTTCATAGTGAAACGAAACAGATTCAGTAATATGGCCGGTTTTGAATCATGTGGATCAGTAATTTCCCAGAACATACGCAAATTATGGATTATGGTTGTGTTTGGCTGCAATCGTGAAAAACGAAACGCAAATTATGGATTATGGTTGTTTGGCTGCAATCGTGAAAAACGAAACAAATTCGGTATTATGGTCTGCCTGCTTCCGCGGCTTTAGTTTGTTATATACTCAGGACTGCCCTATTAGCCAGAACAGTGTTTTTTTCTCATAAAAAATCAATTTGAATATTAATGTAGTCTATTAAATATAGACTTCATAAAACTAATTGTATAAACTGGGACTAATTTATGAGATAATTTATTAAAACTAATTAGTCTATGATTTGATAATATAATGCTATAGTAAACAAATGTTATTGATGAATTAATTGAGTTTAAAAAATTTATCTCATGAATTAGCCATGACTTCAACTAGCATATGTTTAGTCCTAACTAATATATGAAGATATGATGTAATATGGATTAAAACAACCTTGACGTGTGTCTTCCACGACCCCTCCAGCCCTCGCCCCTCCCGCTAGCACCAGGTGAAGATTCGCACACTATATTTATTTCTGGGTTTATCTATATTAATTTGTTAATGTTAATGTTTTCAAATTTTTTATCTCACATGAACATAGTAACTTTTTATGAAAATAATGAAACAATCTAACCTATAAATGTCCTATTTTCTTGATTTAGCTACTGGAGTGTTTTTTTTGTACAAAAAGCAATGCGCAAGAAATTTGTTGAACATGTATTAATCTAACAATTACAATTACAGCTAAAAAACATTTAATGCAATTGCAAATGTAGAACCAAGTAGAACCATACCCCTTTGACAAAACTCTTTCTCTCTCCTTTGAGCGCAATCTCCTCTTGAGCCCTGTATATTTCAACTTAGCTAATGCAAATCACATCATAACTTGTAGTGATGAAAACGAAAATGATAATCTCCGATTTTCGACAATCGTTTTTGAGTTGTTTTCGATTTTCAGGCCTAAACGGAAATGGTAGTGGTAATCGAAAAAATGAAAACGATAATGGTAAAAATAAACGGAAACGAAAGTGAAAATGATTTTGCCCTCTTCCGACCGATTTCGAAGATTACCGTATTTAACCAGTAATTTATCGTTGGTAATTACCGATTCTAATTTATTTATCAACTACGGTGCATACTTTTGGTGCACTGGAGAAGATATTCTAATAATTCATGTTTTTATCACTATGCTTTGTCAAATCAATTTAGAACTTTAATTTATTTGTGCTATTGTCAGGAATTATCGTGCTCTTGCGCGGGTTATCACTGTTCGACACTAAGATTAGTATGAAATGTGTGATTTAGTTTATAGTCTTGTTAATTGTGGTTTTATTTATTATCGTCATGTGTTATATGGTTCTTCTTAGAAGATTTGACACGTTTATCGTTTTTAGGATATCGTTCTAATCGATTTCGACCGTTATCGCTGTGTTTTCCGATCGACTATATCGCTTTCGAAATTACCAAAATATCGGTGCCGTATTCGTTTCCGACAATATCGTATCGATTTCATTTTCGAGAAAAATATATGAAAGTAAAAATGATTTAGCCTCCTACTGATCATAACGACCGTTTTCATCCCTAATAACTTGCGTGCTTTCATCCATCGTTGAGCTAAATCAAAGGCAACACTTGCAGCTAAAGTAGTAGGGGCGGTGGCCAGGTTGCAATGCCAAACTCGGGTCACTCCGTGCCTTGGTACACGCACCTCGATAGACCTCGCAGGTGCCATGCCAAACTCGGTTCACTCCGTGCCTTGGTACACGCGCCCCGATAGACCTTGCGTGCATCGCTGCGTCGTACATGCCTCTCCACATTACATCTGGTGGTGTTTGGTCGTGCTGGCGAGGGAGATGAAGCCCTTGTTGACCACTAAATCTCAAATAGTGAGTTAAGCATTGCATTACTTGTCTTTGGCGGTCACACATGCAAAATAGAATGAAGTCATATACATGAATGCTTCCAAATATGAGATTTAGTGAACCAAAATAGGTTATAATTTCCTTAATGTCATGATTCATGATAGGACTCAACACTTGATGGCATAAAAAAATAGAAAATTTTAGAATTACAAGCTTTTAAAATTGATATGGTTGATGATGCAGGAATTAGGCCAAAAGTTGCACATTAGTTGCTATTCGTCAAGTTGGCGACCCCTTAACCCAAGCTACTCTTGTTGTGTCCATAAAAATTATTTGCATAGCAAGTGACAAAGTGGATTGACTTTTGAACAAGCTAGTAGTATGTTGAAATGTTTCTGTTAACACTGGATTTTTGTATACTTAGGAAGATAACAAGTGAACCAATGCGCAGTAAATTTGTAGAGAAAGGTGTTCAGAGCATTCGGCAAGTGTCCTTGCGGTCGGCTAATTTCCAAGGCATTCGGCAAATATCAGTATAGTCGGTTAATTTCCAAGGGGTTCGGCAAATGATCGTGCGGTCGGCTATTCTGAGAAAAGGTGGTTTTCCGTTGAGGAAGCGACAAAAACGGCAAGTAGGAACCGATCAAGCAACAAAGATCGCGACAATTAAAGCAATAAAGACTCTGAAGGAAATTAAAGTCAAAGATGTTATGTTTTTCCTTTAATATTTTGTAACCGTGTCCTTGTAGGACTCATATCATGACTAGGGTATAAATATAAACCCTTGGCCATTGTAAAAACTGTTCACAACCAATTCAATACAACCGGCCCCGTGCCAACTTCGAGTCCTTAGTCGTGTCGTCGAGTTCTTCGAGAGGAGCCATCGATCTGTCGACTTCTGTAAGTCTGGACAACCTTGTTATCATGTCTAGTATCATGCGGTGGATTTAGATGTTGATGTAAGTAGTCTTGTTTGTTTTCAATGATCGTGCGACGGATCCTTGCTTGACAATCAAGAAGTCTTTGCTTATGTTTCGTTTATGAGTAGATACCGTGCGGCAGGCATTTGCTCAATATGCTTAGCAAATACAAGATAGTTATCGGCTCTATTAGATTTGGCAAAATCTAGTAGATTCACTAAGTTATCACGTGTTGCATGTTTTTTTGATATTTTATATATTTGTAACACTCTTTTTACCCAATCTAGATTGATACAGTTCGACTTTATTCTTTATCATAAATCTATTTATGCTCTAATAGTTATTCATGTTATCTATACAAATAGATCTCACGTTTATAATAGCTGAATTAGTTTAACCTAGATTGCTACGTGTTGCGGGTTCATGCATGTTAATTACGCTTAAGCTTTGATAAGGCTAGGTGTCGTGCGGCAGATACAAGCTTTAGATTAGTTTGATCGTGTTAGCTTACCTGTTCCTTCATCATGGACCCCAACTCGGTTGGATTGCCGAGTTTGGTTATGCTTTGACTCACAGTTAATTATGATTCTTTCACACGTACTTTTCTCATGCATGCATATTCGGCTATTAATGCTTTACGTACTTTATGTTCGTTTTAGCCGAATGATCTATAAGACTTGTTCGCAGACAGCTTCTATAGCTGTATGTCGTTGTAAGTGGCTTCAGGGACGTATATATGGAACTGTCTGGTCTCACCCAGCATGTTCCAGTTTTGTATCTAATAATTTTATCCCTTGTTAGTTTCAGGTCAAACTGACTGGCACGTCTCCGGAGTTCGAAACATCCGGGCACCCGATTGAAGCCACGCTTTTCCGGCTTGCTGTGTGTTAGACACAGTATGTCACATTTTGTGTCAACACACCTTTTGGCACGCTCGGTGGGACCACACATTTCAAGATGCCTGAATTCGAGAATAACCAGGTTCTGGACGTGACTATGGATGAGTTGCCAGAAGACCTGAGGAATACGGTCCAGCAAGCATGTGATGAGTTTCAACACAAGTGCTTGATGTCTTTTTCAAAGAATAAAAGCAACAAAGTTTTTCAAAAGCAGTCGCTCTCAAGGACTCTCCTTCCACATCAGACTGATTACACCGAAGAGGAGGATGCTCGGAAGCTGACTGAAGTGGTTTACAAAGCCATGAGTGACACTATGAGAAATCATCACACGACTTTCTTGAATACCTTTCGCACGATCATGGTCAGTACTTTCGGTCCTTCTGCTGATAAGTACTTTGAGGAAGCTGCTGGTCCAATGCAAGGATCGATATTGTTCCATGTGCCAAAACACCAGGAGAAGACTGTTGAGGGTAGTGGAGTGCCTGGCATGAACCAAGATGGGATGGCTCTTCACCAGAGACAACAACCTCCCATGACTCATGGTCAGCTCGCATTCGGTGCGTCAGGAAACGTCCCACAATCGGCTTTCAAAGTGTCTCCAGCAGCGAACAGATGGTAGAAGAATATGTATGGAGACGGATATCAAGAGTTTGCCGATTACAATGCTATTGATGCTCTCCCAAATCCAGGGTATAAAAACTCAGTAGGGTTGCCTTTTGAAGGGCAAGCACATGGAGCTCCAAATTCAAATATTGATGTTATCATGCACAGGATGACTGACATGATGCAGAATCAATTTAGCTTAAAGCCAAAGAACCAGTCCTATGCATACAAGTCCCCTTATCTAGAGTGGTATAACCGAGTGTCACTTCCTCCGAGGGTGAAGCCTCCCACAGATTTGACCAAGTTTTCTGGTCAGGATGATACTAGCACTATAGAACACATCAGTCGATACTTGATGTAGCTTGGAGAGGCGTCTGCAGATGAAACTTGGAGGATTCGGTATTTTCCGTTGTCTCTGACAGGGCCAACTTTCACGTGGTTCACATCTCTGCTGGCAAATTCCATTGGTACGTGGGCAGAATTAGAGCAGAGATTCCATGCATATTTCTTTATAAGCACTAATGAGAAAAGCTAGTTGGCCTTATGAGCTTGAGGCAGAAGGTTAATGAAACACCCCAGGAATATCTCCGTAGGTTTAGAGAAACTAAAAACCTCTGCTATTCCTTAAATCTGCCAGATGACCAACTGCCAGGGATGGCAATAGCAGGCATGCAGCTGAATGTCAGGGATAAGCTGTTCGTCATAGATTTTGACAACCTTGGTCAGTTGTCGTAGCGGTTGGCGATGATGAACAATCAGGCTCAAGGGTTCAGAAGAGACAACCGCTTCCAGAAGGGTGATGTGGCTAACGAGATGTATCAAAGTTTCCTAGAAGAAGCAACAGAGTACGATGATGAAGATGAGATAGCCGCAGCCGAATTGGTCTGGGCGAAAGAGCCGACTTAGGTTAGTCAACGATGGTTAAGGCAGCAGAAGGGTACTTATGACTTTGATGTCTCTAAGTCAGACAAGATGTTTGAGTTGTTGTTAAAAGAGGGACGCATCAAATTGCTAGAGGGGCACCTCATGTTGCGCCCTGAAGGGGTAAAAGACAAGAAATTTTGCGGCTATCACAATACTAATTCTCATTCCATCAATGGTTGCCGAGTGTTCAGAGTGCGAATTCAGAAGGCTATTCAGGAGGGGCATTTGAAGTTTGACTTTAAGATGAAAATTGATGCTAATCCTTTTGCGCAGAACACGGTGTCTTTCTCCATAAACATGGTTGTCATAGAAGACCCCAAAGACAAGAGCAAGGTGAAGATACTGACTTCAGACAGAGCAAGAAAAGCTGGTGCTGTTGACCCTGATCGGCAAATTACAAATGAAGAGTTTTGGCAACGGGCTCGGTTCCATGATAGCCGAACCGAGAGAGGGGAAGCTTCCAAGCCCAGGGTTACGACACGGATTCTGTTGAACAAATGGCGACGAGAGCGAGAGCAATATCAGAGGCGGAGGCATTATGAGGAACAAGAGTTCATGGAGGAGCATCGGAGGTACGAAGAAGAGATGTACCAGAGAGAACAAGAATATATGAGAGAGCAAGAGCAATCTCATTGGGGATGCCCGTTTTTCAAGCATTGCTGGAATGAAGGCCTAAAGCTGCCTGCTAAGAACAATTGTCCTGAATGCAGTGACCAGTATTCAGGGTACAGGCAGTCCCGGGTCAACCGCCGTCCGGTCCATGAAATACTTGGAGCACAATTTCCTGAGGACGATCGACATTTAAAAATAGGCAGCTCTGAAGATCGGCGAGGCAAGAGATTTGCCGATCCAGAGTGGATCCATTATGAAAAAGGCGTTGAGGAGGAAGAGCACCGTGAATATGTGTGGCAGAAAGGAGAGTGGTGCCCACCAGGGTTGAGGAAGAGCCAGAAGAGTAGAGTACAATGCTTGAGAAACAGGGAGCTGGCGCAAACAGTCACCGAGAAGAAACAAATATGGCATCCTAAGAGAAAACCCGACGAGCACGACCATTCGGCTGATACATGCATGACTTTCTTTCTTCCATCAGAGTTCATGGCTCCCGAAAGCTAAGACATACAAGAGGAGGTGTATTTAGATTTCGATGAAAGCGAATATCAAGATCTGATGGCCCAGCTTGTCCTGACTCAGCGGGCCGTTTTTGATAAGTCGACCAAGCATCGACATTTGAAACCGCATTATTTAAAGGGATACGTCTACGGCAAGCCTCTAACCAAGATGTTTGTTGATGGAGGGGCTGCCATCAATATTATGCCTTATACCACCTTTAGGAAGCTTGGGATGACTAATGAGGAACTGTTGAAGACTGACATGGTGCTCAGGGACTTTGCTGGCAATCCTTCTGACACCCGAGGAGCTGTACATGTCGAATTGATGATTGGGTCAAAAACTTTAATTACTACCTTCTTTGTCATTGATGGCAAGGGGGCATACAACTTACTCTTAGGAAGAGATTGGATCCATGCTAACTGCTGCATACCTTCAACCATGCATCAGATTCTCGTTCAGTGGATTGGAGATGATGTTGAGGTTGTTCATGCTGATGATTCGGTAAGTGTTGCTGCTACAGAGCCTACCTACTGGGAGTATGATGGCGTCGATTGCTTCTCTAGAAGAGTATGGGAAGAAGGTCCTGTGAACGTATTCAACAAGGATCAACAACCGATCCAAGCAGACGGCTCTCAAAGCAATTTTTAATGGGGAACCCAATCGATGGCAACAAAGGAAAGTTGGGACGTGGCTTTATGTCGGCCGATATGCTAGAAGAAATAAATGTTGGTGATGATGTTAAGCCAAAGCCGATGTATATCAGTGCAAATTTAGACCCGAAGTATAGATTAAAATTGATAGATCTTCTAAAAGAATTCAAGGATTGTTTTGCTTGGGATTAAACAAAAATGCCTGGACTGGATCGTTCTATTGTCGAGCATCGATTGCCGATTAAACCTGGGTATCGTCCTTACAAACAACCTCCTCGGAGAATTTTCAAGGAGGAGGTATTGGCCGATGTGAAAAAGGAAGTTGAAAGATTGTTAGAAGCGAATTTTATTCGGCCATGCTCTATGTAGAGTGGATTTCAAGCATAGTTCCGGTGTACAAGAAGAATGGAAAGATGAGGGTTTGCATTGACTTTAGAAATCTCAATAAAGCTACTCCAATGGATGGTTACCCAATGCCAGTTGCCGATTTGCTTGTCGATGCAGCAACTGGTTATGAAGTCATCAGCTTTATAGATGGTAATGCTGGCTATAACCAAATCTTTATGACAATAGAGGATATTTTGAAGACAGCCTTCAGATGCCCTGGTCATATTGATTTGTTTGAATGGATCGTCATGACTTTTGGTTTAAAGAATGCCGGTGCAACTTATTAGAGGGCCATGAACTATATTTTCCACGAGTTGACCGGCAAGATCGTGGAGATCTATATTGATGACGTGGTGGTCAAGTCTAGAAATCACAAGGGACATTTGGCTAATTTAAGGAAGACCTTGGAGTGCACTAAGAAGCATGGTTTAAGGATGAACTCGAACAAGTGTGCCTTTGGGGTCTTGGCTGATGAGTTTTTAGGATTTTTAGTCCATAAATGAGGAATCGAAGTTGGTAAGAAGAGCATGGAAGCAATAGACAAAGTTATCCCTCCAACTAATCTCACGGAGTTGCAATCATTGCTTGGCAAGATTAATTTTGTAAGAAGATTCATATCTAATTTGTCAGAGAGAGTTTTGCCTTTCTCTCCGCTCTTAAAGCTTAAAAAGGATCAAGAGTTTGTATGGGGTGACGTACAACAGAAGGCTTTTGATGAGATCAAAGAGTACATGAAGATGCCACCTGTGTTGGTACCTCCACAGCTTGATAAGCCTTTTAAGTTGTACGTAGCGGCCGATAACTTGACGATAGGATCGGCCCTCATGCAGGAGTTTGAGGGAAAAGAGAGAGTAATAGCCTATCTTAGCCGAAAGCTGCTAGATCCCGAGACAAGGTATTCGGCTATGGAAAAGCTTTGCTTGTGCGTGTATTACTCATGTACCAAGTTTCGACACTACTTGTTAAATGCCGAATGCATGGTAGTTTCTGAGTTTGATGTAAAAAAACATATGTTATTAATGCCAATTTTAAATAGAAGGATTGGCAAGTGGATTTTGGCTTTGTCAGAATTTGATTTAAGGTACGAATCGGCAAAAGCAGTAAAAGGTCAAATTATTGCCGATTTTATTACCCAACATCGTGATCCTTCTGCTAACATGATAAATATTGCACCTTGGACTTTGTTTTTCGATGGTTCGTCTTGTAGCAAAGGAGGTGGTGCTAGTATTCTCTTGATTTCTCCACGAGGGGTGATTTTTAAATATGCCATCCCTATTGAATTATATGTTACTAACAATCAAGCGGAGTATGATGCTTAGAGGGCTTCGGCTTCTTATTGAGGTAAAGGCTGTTGCTGTTGAGATCTTCGGAGACTCTGAGTTGGTGATTAACCAACTGATCGGCCAATATGAATGCAAGAGTGATGTATTAAGGGAATATTATGAAGAATGCCGAGAGCTTTTGAAGAATTTCCGGGTAGCGACCTTGTATCATATCCCTAGGGGGCATAATGAAGAAGCAAATAAACTAGCTCAAGCTGCCTCGGGATACCGAGAGGATCAAGAGATTAATGTTTTGGATGAGGATCGGGTAATTGATGACTGGAGAAATGAAATTGCCGATTACTTAAGAAATCCATCACAAAAGGTTTCCCGAAAACTCAGATACAAAGCTCTCAAGTTTGTGCTCCTTGATGACTAGTTGTATTATAAATCCATAGATGGGGTACTCCTCAAATGTTTGAGTCAAGAAGAGGCAAGAAAGCTGATGTATGAAGTGCATGAAGGGGTATGTGGTGCGCATCAATCAACTTACCGAATGAAATGGATAATTAGGAGAACTGGTTATTTTTGGACGACCATGCTCGAAGATTGTTTTGAGTATTACAAGGGGTGTCAAGATTGTCAGAGATTCGACAACATTCAAAGAGCTCCAGCATCGGCTTTGAACCCAATTATCAAGCCTTGGCCATTTAGAGGATGGGGTATAGTTTTGATTGGTCAAATTAATCCTCCTTCTAGAAAAGGGCATAAGTTTGTGCTGTTAGCTACAGATTATTTTACAAAATGGGTTGAAGCTATCCCTTTGAAGAAGGTTACATCAGAAAACATAGTCAATTTTGTTAAGGAGCATATAATTCACAGGTTCGGGATTCCTCAAACTATAACAACGGATCAAGGAACTCAGTTCACTTCATCTGAATTCTGTGATTTTGCTGAAGAAATAGGAATCAAATTATATAATTCTTCTCCTTATTATGCACAAGCTAATGGCCAGGCCGAAGCATCAAATAAGATCATGATTAAAATTATTCAGAAGAAGATTGATGAGAAGCCGAAGAAGTGGCATTCGGTTCTTAATGAGGCTTTATGGGCTTACCGAATGGTTTGTCATGGGTCTACACAAGCATCTCCCTACGAGTTGGTTTATGGACATCATGTTGTACTACCATGGGAGTTGCAGTCTGGTTCGAGGCGAGTTACATTGCAAAATGATCTGAATAAAGAAGATTATAAGGATCTGGTGATGGATGAATTGGAGGATTTGCATTTGGTTCGTCTCAGAGCATTGGAGAATATTGAGAAGAACAAATTGCGTGTTGCCAAATATTATAACAGAAAGGTCAGAGAGAAGCAATTCGCAGAAGGAGATTTGGTTTGGAATGTTATATTGCCGATTGGGACAAAGGATAAGGCATTCGACAAGTGGTCTCCAAATTGGGAAGGACCTTTTCGGATAGTGAAGTGTGCGCCTGGTAATGCGTATATTTTAAAGACTCTACTGGGATAATAGTTTACTAGAGCTATTAATGGAAGATTCCTTAAGATATTTCATCCCAGTGTTGAGGTTGGTGCATAGACAGGCTTAAAGAATTCTGTGCACAAATGGCCGATGTAAAAGCATCGCCTTTAGCCGAAAAAAATACACTCTGAAAAAACTTGGAGAATAGCCGACGCGGTATGTGTCGCCTTTAGAGCAAAAAATACAAACACAATCGACTAGGGGCAATGTCATACAGTTCAAAGAGCATTCTTCAGACTTGTTATTCTCAGAAAGATTCAAAGGAGAAAGATAAGTGAAAATCACAGATAATATTTCACATGACTAGTTTTTACATAAATTTCCTAAGTACAAACTACTCCTCGAATAGCTTGTTGAGGACGGACTGGGCATCTGTGGCTTGGGCGAGGACGGTTGCATGATCCTCATAGCTCTCCAGGAGTTCGTTGATGTTCTCAACATCTTCCGGAGGTCCGCCACCGAGGAAACCGACTGGCATGAAGGAGAGATCTTCGCGAGTCTGGGTAGACATTGCCGCCAGCCCCAGAGCTACACCGTGGTGTACGCCTGGGATGACGGCCTGATCTATATGACCGTCCGCATCATCAAGGCGTGTCTCGACGGTTTCTCCCTGGGCGTTCACCTTGTCAGCAATCTTGTTCGCCGCAATCTTCAGGCGCTCAACCTCTGCAAAGAGCGCTGAGCAGAGGAACACCAATCGGGTGAAACAGAATGAATCGAGAAAGAAGTAGGAAAATCAATCATGAATTGCCGAATGCGTAGAGGTGAATGAAACTTACCTCTGGGATTTCGTCCTGAGTCGCCATTGAGGAATTGAGGTGGATTCAAGAATGTGCTGGGGATTGGATTTTCTGAGCGACGGCTGCGGTATTGAACAGTGTTGACCTAGAAGAAAGGGGAAGCTTGTAGTCAATTTCAGAATAAAATGACTTTTATCCTAAAATTGAGGGGGCATGTGTTAACACTGGATTTTGATATGCTTAGGAAGATGATAAGTGGACCAATGCGCAGTAAATTTGTAGAGAAAGGTGTTCAGAGCATTCAGCAAGTGTCCGTGCGGTCGACTAATTTCCAAGGCATTCGGCAAATATCCGTACGGTCGGCTAATTTCCAAGGGGTTCGGCAAATGATCGTGCGGTTGGCTATTCTGAGAAAAGGTGGTTTTCCGTTGAGGAAGCGACAAAAATGGCAAGCAGGAACCGATCGAGCAACATAGATCGCGACAATTAAAGCAGTAAAGACTCCGAAGGAAATTAAAGTCAAAGATGTTATGTTTTTCCTTTAATATTTTGTAACCGTGTCCTTGTAGGACTCATGTCATGACTAGGGTATAAATATAAACCCTTGGTCATTGTAAAAACTATTCACAACCAATTCAATACAACCGGCCCCGTGCCAACTTCGAGTCCTTAATCGTGTCGCCGAGTTCTTCGAGAGGAGCCATCGATCCGTCGACCTCCGTAAGTCCCGACAAATATGTTTCGTTTATGAGTAGATACCGTGCGGCAGGCATTTGCTCAATATGCTTAGCAAAAGCAAGATAGTTATCAGCTCTATTAGATTTGGCAAAATCTAGTAGATTCACTAAGTTATCACGTGTTACATGTTTTTAGATATTTTATATATTTGTAACACTCTTTTTGCCCAATCTAGATTGATACGGTTCGGCTTTATTCTTTATCATAGGTCTATTTATGCTCTAATAGTTATTCTTGTTATCTATACAAATAGATCTCACGTTTATAATAGCTGAATTAGTTTAACCTAGATTGCTACGTGTTGCGGGTTCATGCATGTTAATTACACTTAAGCTTTGATAAGGCTAGGTGTCGTGCGGCAGATACAAGCTTTAGATTAGTTTGATCGTGTTAGCTTACCTGTTCCTTCATCATGGACCCCAACTCGGTTGGATTGCCGAGTTTGGTTATGCTTTGACTCACAGTTAATTATGATTCGTTCACACGTATTTTTCTCATGCATGCATATTCGGCTATTAATGTTTTACGTACTTTATGTTCGTTTTAGCCGAATGATCTATAAGACTTGTTCGCAGACAGCTTCTATAGCTGTATGTCGTTGTAAGTGGCTTCAGGGCCGTATATATAGAACTGTCTGGTCTCACCCAACATGTTCCAGTTTTGTATCTAATAATTTTATCCCTTGTTAGTTTCAGGTCAAACTGACTGACACGTCTCCGGAGTTCGAAACATCCGGGCACCCGATTGAAGCCACGCTTGCCGGCTTGCTGTGTGTTAGGCACAATGCGTCACATTTTATGTCAACAGTTTCATGACAAGTTCTTTTAGAGCCCATCATTCTAATATGGTTTGCAATTATATTGTGATGAGCATATAACCAACAACATATTGTTAGCTGATACAAGGATCCTTGATTATGCATATTTTAGTGATGTGACATTTGACAACTTTTGGCACAAATAAAGAATATCTTTCATTAGGTATTTTTCTTGGGCTTAATTAGTTAGAAACCTCTATTTGGTGTTTCTCTTAGGCTTGATTAGTTAGAAACCACTATATTTTTGGCTTTAACTCTCTAATGAATCTAAAGACTCATTTACATTGCTCTTTGAGACCTTTCTAGTAGCTCATAATGGCAAGAAGCCTCAGTTCAAGATGCAGCTACGGGGAAAGCTATATCGAATGTATTCATCGAGTCATATTGTTGACTGCAATTTCGGCTTAGTTTTGCATAGTCAAAATCGTCTAAAAAGTAAATTAGTTCCATATGCGCATGTCGTTATTTGAATAAATGGACAAGAATGGAAGAAAGTGGTGGGTATAGGCGCACATAGGGGTCAGCCAACTTTAAGGGTCTATTTGGTACACATAACTTGGTTCCACTGCCTTCCACCTACCAACATGCAAACACAACATTAGGATATCTCCACCAATTTTAAGGGCCTAAATTTGGTAGAGTTCCATCTGATTCTAATTCTAATTCTCTATGGAAGCTGGTTATCTAAGAGAAGTGGTTCTCTTTGATTCCTTAACATAAACTCTCAGAATCACATAGGACAATCACTTTATAGAATCATAAGAAGTTATTTTTCAACTCCTAGCCTCTTTGTTCATTTTGTACAATCTCTATGGACAAATTCCTAGCTTAGTATTAGTATAGAAAATAGTAAAGGAGTGAGGGAAGTGTGAAGAAAGGCCTAGATCTATTGATGTCTTCTTGAAGGTGTACATGGACGAGTGTGATCTTCTGTGTAAGTAAATATCAATGATTCATTCTTTATGGAAATCAATCTCTGATTCTAATAAGTTGACATATAACTTATCTCATTGTTACATCGTTTTACTTTGGTAAAGTGTTCTAGCTTTCCTAAGGGAACATAGTGGGCCAAAGTTAGAGTAGTGGCTTATTGCATGACCCGTTCGTGAACATCATGGGCATTGAAAGGTCCGAATATGGCTAAAGGGGGGTGAATAGCCTAATAAAAATTCTACACTTAGACAAGTAATTAGTAAAACAAACGACTATAAACAAGTTTATCACTAGCACTACCAAAAGATGCAAGCCGCCTATCCACCAATTCCATTTTCTAGAAAAACTAAAACACATAAGGCTAAAACAAGTACTCTAGCTAGAAAATAAGAAGCTCACAATTCTATAAAGATACAAGGCACACTAGCTAAGCAATTTCTCTATTCTGCAAGAATGTAACAATTTAAGTGCAAGGGTAGAGTTGAAGGGTTTATACCAACGTGATGAAAGAATATCCAATCAACCAAACACAAATAAAACCCTTAGCAATATGAATGCAATAAGATTTTTTACTGAGGTTCACTTGCTTGTCGGCAAGCTACTCTTCGTTGTAGCGATACACCCATTTGGTGATTCACACGCTAATAGGCTTGACATGTCTAACCCGCTACCGGGTGCCATACAATCAACACAAGATGGGGATCCACAAGCTACGAGCAATCCACTAGAGATGTCTTTCGTGAAACTCCCATGGAGAAGGCTCAAGAACTCCTCACAATCCACAAACTAGAACTAGAGATAATCACCAACATCTGCCCAATGATCCCTTCCGCTCTAAGTTGTCTAGGAGTCAACAAACTCCAAGAGTAATAAGAGAAACCACAATGATGCAAGTCTAAGTGCCACTAGATACACCAGTGCAATGCAAATGCACTAGCTTGTTCTCCCAACTCACTAGAATGATCAACAATCAAGCAAGAGTGGTGGGAGTGGTATGTCTTAGCTCTAGGGGATGCCAAGTGAAGCAAATGAACAAAAGTTGTGCCCCTTAGCCAGCCACCATGCCTAAATAGGGACCCAAAGCTCAAAGAATCGTTGGCCCTTTCACCCTGCACAACTTGGGTGATCGTGCATGATTGTCCATGTCTACACCATTCAATTGTGCTCCTTTGATCCCAACGGTTAGCACGTCAAAACACCTCATTATGTTGCACCAGACGCACCGACACAACTGACCGGACGCGCTGGCCCTAGCATTTGGTCGTTTCTAGAGTGGTTCTAGAAACGTATTTCAACGATCGGATGCATCTGATCTCTTGTGTCCAGACTCAGGCCAGCGTCCAATCTTCTCTTCCTTGTTCTCTGCTCACTGCATCATATTGACTGGACGTTGAATAGTGCGACCGTCATATTCGGTTAGTTTTTATTCAAAGTTCGGTCGTTTTCGTAAGGTTCCCAAGATAACATTTGGTGACCGAATTCACTAAGCGTCCAGTCCACACTCAGTGAACTGCCCAAGCCTAGGGTCAAACTCATAGTGAACCCTTTCTCATCTCCAATCTCTTCACCCTTTCTCACAAGTGCTAAACACAAAGTATATCATCTTTGTACATGTGTGTTAGCATTTTCACAAGTCTTTTTCAAGGGTGTTTAGTTAGCACACTAGGTCTAATGCTCATGCAACTAGTTAGATCACCTAGTGGCACTTGATAATCGAATCACTAAAATTTCTCCCCTCTTAATAATATGACTATCAAATTAAATCTAAACACACTCACACCCTCTATGGTGTCTTGATTGTCAAAACAAAAAGATCCGATCAAGTTATACTTTTACCTTGATCTCTTATGTTTTCTCTTTCTTCTATTCAAGTTGTAGCACTTGATCCTTCATATATGATCTTCACCATCCATCACCATGATCACTTGGCTCCATCACTTGGTGTGTACTAACCTATCTTAATTCAACATTTAGAGACAATAGGTTAATACTCAAGGTTTCATCAATTACTCAAAACCAAACTAGGGCTTTTAATCTCCTCCTTTTTGGTTATTGGCAATAACCTCTACAAAGATATGAATTATAATCAATTGTGAGTCCTATTTTATTGTCCAAGCATTTGTATCATATAAAGGATTTGGATAAGTTACATGCATGAACTCAATTTGGTAGCATTTGTCTCGCTGTTATGACCCGGGGATCAAGACCACCAACTAGTAAATTTGTATATCGCGTGCTCCCTCTCTCAGATGTGATGCAAGATGGACACAAGGTTTATCCTGGTTCGGGCAAAGAAGGCCCTACGTCCAGCGGGGAGGATGACTTGTATTATCTCGCACCCAAACGTGCTCGTACAGGGGGGTACAAGCTGAGTTACACGGGATCGCTCAGAGCGATCTGGAGCCTAAGGCTAGCGGTGTTGCCCTAGGAGGCGGGTTGGCTGCTCGAGGGGTCGATCGAGCAGCGGTGTGTGTGCGCGGTATGAGTGTCAGAGCTGATGTCTGAGTGTGGAGTCTCAAAAAGGTCCAGAGAGCCCCTTCCTTCTACCTCAGCGTCCCCTTTTATAGACAAAAGGGAGGTCCGAGGGTACAGGATCCTAACTGTCGTAGTATGGGCGGCGTGTACGTGGCATAGTGTCGGTGAAGGGACGTTGAGCGCTATGCCGACATGGCCTTCCCGTCCTTTTGGTGCCCCGGGTCGTGGTGGCAGTGGAAGTCGCCGCGGCACAGCTTCCGCAGACGGTCGCGAATCCCACGGCTGAAGCGAGACGGGGCGGATGGGACGGGCCCCATACTGGAGTTGTTGGAGGGAGGGGTTGAGCCCCTCGGTCGAGGGGGGTCGAGCCCTGCGTGGCTCTGCCGTATCCCCGAAGTCGTCGTCGAGGGCTGCACTCTTCACGTTCCGAGGGGTGCTGCTGGAGTCCGTACTCGCGTCATGGCGACAGTAGCAACACAGTTGATAGGAATCAGGGACTTGACGGAGAGTTGTTGGATTTGACTGCGGACGCGGGCGCCCATGGCGTTAGGCGGATTTACTTTAACCCATGCCGGGAGCAGTTGGGCTGATCGAGCCTCCCGTTCGGGGGTCGTTCGTTCGACCCCTGGTCCGTCGCTCGTCGAGGTAGGGTCGGAGCAGAGACGGAGTCGGAGGGATCGAGGTAGAGGCCGAGGGGTCGTTCATTCGACCCTTCATCCGTCACCCGGTGTCGAGGTAGGAGCCGGGAGGTCGTTCGTTCGACCCTCGATCCGTCATTTGGTGTCGAGGTAGGAGCCGGAGGGTCGTTCGTTCGACCCTCGGTCCGTCATTCGGCGTCGAGGCGGAGACCGAGGGGTCGTTCGTATCGGCCCCTCGTCCGTCGGTTTCCGTCGAGGTGGGCCGGCCCGCGACTGGTCGCCATAGCCGGTGTAGGGGGCCTTCGAGTGATGGGCCTTACTTTACTGACTTGAGCAGTGGGCTGGTCCCTGCCTTAAAAATGGTTGTTATGTTTAGCGTTAATTTATCGAAGGGTTTAGGGTACCCCTTACCTTCGTACCCGACAATTTGATCCCCCATACATATGTGCTAAGAGTTTGGATTGAAAAACTTGCACATATGTATATATAGAGATTTTAGAGAGTAATAAAGGTTTCATCAATTACTCAAAACCAAACTAGTGCTTTCAGACATCATTTGCATCTTAAATCCATGTTTGAAAACTAGATGTGCAAAAAATTGTATATTTCTAGGCACTGGATGTTCTAGCGGATCATCCGACACACACCACCAGAATGTTTAGACGTAGGTGAATGTTTAGACGTACGTATGGACCATTAAATATAGGTAAAAAATAATTAATTGCACAATTTATTTGTAATTTGCGAGATAAATTTTTGAGTTTAGTTACTCTATAGTTGGACAATAATTGTCAAATACAAATGAAGGTGGTACAAATATTGTTTTTCCAAAAGGTTTTGCACAGACACATTCAGAACATCACTAAGTTTATGCACACAGCATTCTTTGAAGTTGCGTCGCTGCATTCCTACGGGCAGCACTTGCATTGCGATTGCACAAAATCTGCAGCCATACCCATATCTTTTTCTCGTAATTTTCACAATTTAGCCCTTTTTTGAATTATTTTCACATTTGAACCCTGGAGAAACTATTCCCAGAAAGGGACCCTGGGGGTCGGCGCCGAGGTAAGACAGCTCGGCGCCATGTCCCACGGCGCCGAGCTTTGCGATCAGAACCAACGTGGCAGCCGACGTGGCAGGGAGGTCGGCGCCGTGGAGCACGGCGCCGAGCTATGTAATACACAAACACATGTGCAGTTCAGTTGGTTGAGGCTTGAGGTGTTGAGCCTTTGGTTGTGGGTTTGAACCCAGATCTATACGTTTTGTTATGTTTTGAAGCAATACTTTTTATAGAATACATTTTGTTTATAATTATGAATTAATTTTAATTATAAGTAAGTATAATATTTTTATATGATGTATTTATTTAATTATAATTATGGAGTAACTATTTATTTATTTATTTATTTATTCAATCAATTGGTCGCGTGCGTGCCCGTTGCTAGCTGTAAGCTGTAGCCAACGCCCCGGCCGGACCCCCTCCTGCGTGCTACGGCTGCTCGCGTCGCGTTGAGAAGGAGCGATCGGAACAGTGGTACGAGTTGACGGGAGGGCGATCTGCCGAAGACACCGCTGTCGGGTCGATTCACCAACATCCATGCCTAGCCCTACTGCTTCGGTTTCGGTGTAGTACTGTACATACGGAGTACAGTACTGTATTATACTCCTACTACTAGAGTAGGGTGGGTATTTTCAACCGCGCAATCATCATGCTCTGTGCCACCTTGCTGATGCTGTTGCAGCGTGTGCGACGTGATTGACCTGTGTTGTGTGTGTGACTTGTGATCGACGAGACAGTGTCAGCGGCTGAAATCGATTCAAGATTTTTGAAAAAAAGGACAGATCAGAAGCGAAGTACATCGGATTGTTTTGTTTGGAAGCTAGTTAAATTATAATTATAATTAAATAAATACATCATATAAAAATATTATACTTATTTATAATTAAAATTAATTCATAATTATAAACAAAATGTATTCTATAAAAAATATTGCTTAAAAACATAACAAAACATATAGATCTGGGTTTGAACCCACAACCAAAGGCTCAACATCTCAAGCCTTGACCAACTGAACTGCACATGTATTTGTGTATTACATAGCTCGGCGCCGTGCTATATGGCGTCGAGCTCGGCGCCATGCTCCACGGCGCCGACCTCCCTCCCACGTCGGCTGCCACGTTGGTTCTGGTCGCAAAGCTCGGCTGTCTTACCTCGGCGCCGTGGGGCATGACGCCGACCCCAGGGTCCATTTCTGGGAATAGTTTCTCTAGGGGTGCAAACGTGAAAATAATTTAAAAAAAGGGTCAAATTGTAAAAATTTGGGTATCTTTTTCTCTTCTGAGTTCTGAGTCCTGACGAAGGCCCGAAGCGCAAATAATGAGAAGATGCTACTACAGTTGGCTCAACTAGCAGCAGTGTACTACCGCCCTGCGGAAGCGCCGAGACGGACGCCGGCGGATGACTTGTGATCTCCTGTGCGTGTCCTGCGGGTTTTTGACTGGGCAATGAGCCGGAGGCAAGGACCCCGCTTCCGCGGCCTTTTCCGTTCGAAACACCTGGTGCCACGCACAGTCACCGCACGCAACGCAAACAGCCAACAGGCCGGTACCCGCGCCAACGCATGTACACCGCCGGGTCGCAAGCAGCAGCGGCGTTCTACTGTTGTCAATGTACGCCACAAGCTGAAACTTCAGTCGACCTTTGCAAAGCTGAAGTGACCTTTGCAGTGCTGATGCATCGTGCCACCACTCCTGCGTTTTAATTTCTTAGCAGCTTCCCCGGCTGGCCCGAGGAATTTCATTTTCTCACGAAAAGCGCAGGGAAACAGGAATTTTCACCGCAATCCAGGTGAGCAAAGTCCAAATGAAAATGGTGGCACAAACCCGATCCCCCCAAGCAGAGCAGTCATAAGGACAGGGGAACCACCAGAACAATTTATAGCTCCTAACTGAATGAGCAAACAGGAGAGCCGCAGAGCATACAGGAACCTACATGCACCTTAGGTGATGGCGTTGCATGCTCCTACTGGACTGGCCCCGTAGCCCCGTCTAGATGCCTGCCCCCCACGTCCATGTGAGACCAGGGGTTGTATTCACGTCACATGCGTTGCCAGAATGCCGGCCGGTGCCGGTCCGAGTTCCTTACTATAAGAAGCAGCGGCGGCCTGCACTGAAGAAACCTGAACCTGATCAATGCTCTCCTGAAAGATGCAGAGCAAAGATGCAGAGCAAAGAGAGAGCTCAATAGCTCATGCTGGGTAGTCTGATCTTGTGTCATGAGACCTGAGCCGCAGCCATATGTTCGCCATCTTTTGATTAGCTCTTGCATGTGGGAAGGAGGCTAGCTAAGTAGTATATGCAACTACGGCATCGCGTAGCCAAGGATGACTTGCCGGCGAGACTGGGGATGAACAGACCCGGCCGGAAAGTCATCCGTGGCTACGCGTTTGCCTCCTTCTCTTATGCTAGAGCGGTTAAAGATGTCATCTGGATGGGAGGTGTGTGAGTCTCATGCGGAGTGCTTTGGCTGGGAGAAGTACTTTACACGTCGTCCACAGAGTTAGAAACAACAAAGGTATGAGAATATTCACGACCATTCCCATTTGTATAAAAGGTGTTTTCGTGCTTTCTAGTGAACAAAATTGGGTTATTTAGCCATGTCATCCTCCACAGTATGTTTTACACCTGTATTTTGCATGAATATTAAAAAAAGTATTCTATATTCCAGATGATTGACGTTTTAGAATCTCCTATATAACACGTTCTATACTAAACTAATAAGAACGTTACGACACTCAAACACAAAGGCCTATTAGTTCAGTTGGTTGGATCGTCGTGTTAATAACGCGAAGGTTGCAGGTTCCGAGACCTGCATGGGCTAGTTGGTTTTTTTTTGTATATGGGGTATATTTTGCTCTTTTCTTGGTCTAATTTAACCTAGATGGGCCAGGTTTACATTTTGCTCTCTTTCTTGGTCTGTTTTTACCTAGATGGGCCAGATTATTATTTTTTTCTTGTTGAACCCCATAATTCATGTGCCAGATTTATGGTTATTTTTTGCTTTTTTTATGCACTCGTTGAAGCCCATAATTTGAGAAGGGCCCAAACAGTAAGAAGCTTCATAGAATCTAAACGCCTTCTATTCTACGCCAGATGTTTTTTTGCTTCTTTGTGTGCGCATTCGTTCCTTCCTAGGTCGATTTGAAGCCCGTAACTTAAAAATAGCCCAAACAGTAAGAGCAACTCCAACAAGAGAGATTAGCTTAAAATATTTTCCAAATTTGCTAATTTAGCTATTATCTTAAATAAATTCTGAATAAAAAATTAGACTTCTCCAAGTAAATATTGCAATCTTCTCTCTATTTAAACCTACCATGTCATATATGTAGACTACATAGTTTTACCTAAGTACAAAACCAAGTAGAACATACCCCATTGCTCACCACTACGTCCGTATGTGATAATTTGTATATAGTGTCGATGGTGTATGCTAGAACATCGTTGATATAAATTAACGTATTCATTAGTGCACTCTCCATCACTCATAAGTCTGAGCACAAGGTCTAATGATGGATAACAATGGCCAAGATGAAACTGGTCCTAGTTCCAAAGAAACATGCACACAATCATATATAGAACAGAATCCATGTGTAATATACGCTGAACATCATATTAGAGCAACTCCAAGACAAAAACTATCCATGTTATGTATCCTATATTTGGCTATTCTGTGAGAGAAAAAAGAGTCTAACAGCTATTGTATTTGGTTTGCTAAAATAACAAGTCATCTATCCCGGAGTTCTCGTATGCTAAATATAACTTGCATGTTTCGCTAGCCATATGATTTGCCATACTAGAAAGACTGTTGGAGTTTTTTGTTTTTTTCATGGTTTTCTATTTTAGAGGTTGGTTAAATCTTGAGTTTAGCCATTGATTTTTACCAACTCTTTTTAAGTTGCTCTTACTAGTGGTAACCCAATTGATACATGACTTATTTACAATGGCTATGTCACATCTGATCTAATTTGGATTTGACCCATAATAGGTCACTTTTATGGTTAATGAATTGTTGTTGAGAATTTAGTCTCACTTTAGTTGTTAAATGTGAGTTAGACCAACACATAAGGCGTCTACAGTCCATCTCACACCATCTCCAGTTTAAACACTTTTACACGAAAGTAAGAATGAAAGCGTAAGTGAGTTGTTGGTAGGGTGTGGTTTACTCAAAGTTTACAATAGATCTGAGCCGTTTGGACTCTAGGGCGTTACAAGTGGTATCAAAGCTAACCTTCACATGCGGGTTAGGAGTACTGTACGCACAGTCACAAGAGCTAAGTGGAAACGTTTCCAATCATCATTTGCCTGATTGTGGGTGTGTTATGCTGATGAGAATGTCGAGCCCTTTGAGAGAAGGGTTTACGTCATATCCGACCCAATTCGGACTTTGGCCCATATATAGTGGTCTATGTGCATGTTAATTAATTGTTATTGAGGGTTTAATTTAACCTTGATTGTTAAAGGTGAGTTAGATATACATATAAGCCTTCTAAAGTCAAATATTGATGCTATTTAGACTAAGTCAAATTTTCTGAATAAGTTTGACTGTGTTTATAAAAATAGTATCAATATTTGTCTCTCGAAGGAAGTCTAGCTAGTATGAAAATATGTTCCATTATCTAATTAATGATATTCATTACGAATTACAATTACTAATATTACTTTTATATATAATCAATTAAGTTGAGATGAATTGACACTTGTTAAAACGAGAATGCAGAAATACACATACATGCATATGTGTTTGTAATTAAGGAGCGCTCGTAATTAAGCGTCGGTGTGAACTAAAAAAAGGAACAAAGAATGCGTAATATTTGTTACTTTATGTAGGAGTAACGTATATACACATGCACCGAATCCAAAAAGAAAAAAAAAAGAAGGCCTAGTATGTTACTTGTAGAAGTAGCATATATATATACATCCACCGACGTGGATCGACTACGTAATTGTACAGACAAATACGTACATCTCTACACGTGTGCCTATATGCGTACGTACGTATAACTGTATATACAGAGTAACGTTTGTCACAGCCGCAATTTGCCAAATACGCGCCTAGGACCTGTGTGAGGTCGTCGTTGCTGCCCTACACGCGACCTACCACTATAAATTACTCGCTCCATCGGTAGCATCGATCGCACCATCACTCTGCAATTCCGCACCTATATCTCTTCCGCCCACCGCGCCACAAAGCGGCACATCCACCGGCACCGGCAGACGAGTAGCCTGCCCTCTGGCCGCCCGCCCGCCCAGCAGAAAGCAATAGCTGGTTCTCCGTGTCGACTCCGATCCTCACGGACGATTCATCAGGATGGAAGGTGATGGTGACGGCCGACGCGCCGCGGTCGGGCCGCCGCTGCCGCCGGGCTTCCGGTTCCGCCCGACTGACGAGGAGCTGCTCACACATTACCTCGCTCCGAAGGTGGCCGACGACGGCTTCGCCCCCGCCGGCGCCGCGCTTCGCGAGGTCGACCTGTACAAGGCCGAGCCCTGGGACGTGCTGCCGGGCGGGGGCGGAGAGCACGACGACGGCGGCGTCAGCTACTTCTTCTGCAGGAGGAGCGTCAAGTTACCGTCGGGCCTGAGGACCAACCGGGCCACGCAGGCCGGGTACTGGAAGTCCACCGGGAAGGACAGGGTGGTGGTGGCGAGCAGCTGCCGCGCGCGCGGTGACGGCGACGACTGTCCCCTCGGGGTAAGGAAGACGCTCGTCTTCTACCGTGGCCGCGCGCCTACAGGCCGCAAGACCTGCTGGGTCATGCATGAGTACCGCCTGCTCCATCGCCATGGATACACATTCCCAGTGCATGCATCATCGGCTGGAGCCCAAGTACACACACAGCTCGATCTCTCTCATGCATCTCATGCATATCTAGTTAATTAGAATTGTCCCCCTTCTAAATCATATGTTGACTGTGATGTGTTATGTTCTGCCTGTGTACATGCTTTCTTTCTTTTGTTGGCAGAGTGAGTGGGTGATTTGCAGGATGTTCATGAAAAAGACACCAGGTGAAACGAACCAGTCGGAGCAGGCGGAGGCAGTTCTTCATCACCGTCCTCTCGATCTCGATGATCATATTCATATGCAGCCGCCAGTAGACAACGTCGTCTGAGGTGGCAAGACGCCGGCGCCGGCGCCGGCAGATCATCATCAGCACGCGAACTGCTTCTCCAATATTGGTCTGGGTATGGTCCAGGGTGACACTGATGTCAATGGGATAGAGAGCATGCTGCAGCTGAACCGCCATGGCCATGAAGAGTTGCGGGGCAACTATTCAGAGTCAACCTGTCCACCCGTCGTGGCGGCATCGACCTCATCAGGCTCAGCAGAAGCAGCTCTGCGACTCCGTGACGAGCTGGCCGCAGATTCCTTTGATCATCTGCTACCGCAGCTGCTCGACTACGAGGCCTTGCCGTTTCTTCAGGACTTCTGAATTCTGATGCCGTGCTCCAAAACTATGTATACTCGACAAAAGAAAAATGCAAGTCGGTCGTCAGGCCCGTATATTCTGCATGCCTCTGCATATGTGGTTCTTTGGCAGTGTACAGTGTAGCAAGACACATGGGCCCAGGTCCCACATGTCAACCACATAATCAAACGAGTGGCATGTTGTGAACCATCATGTGGTTAGATCAGCAGCATGTTGGAATTGTTGCTCAAATATAATCATTGTTTTTATGCATGCATATACGTGATATACTGACACTGTACTATGTACTTATATGTATGTTTTTATGCATGCATATACGTGATATATTGTACTATGTACTTATATGTATGTTTCTTGTGTATATATGAGTTCCACATCATGCTATATGATGTATTATGTTGTCAACAACGACCATGTGGTTATGCCATCCATATGTTATAGGTTTCGTTAAGAGTTTGGATGCTCATGTATTTATCTCAACCCGCATGTATTGGAGTGAATTTAAATTAAGTTTCACCTCAATCTACTCTGATACATGTGGTTTGAGAGAAATTTATGCGCATCCAAACAAGGGCACAAGGCCTAGTGAGAATGTTTCAACTCGATCTGGCATTAGAATGCGAAATCTCACAACCTTGAGGTGGCATCTGGGCACGACTTTGCTGGTGCATGTGCCTTGCCTATAAAGGCCCTTCTAATTGCCTGCTTATTAGTGCCCATCTCTCAATTGCCATTCATGGCGGTGCCCTCACTAATGTTCTCTATTTTAACGCCACTGTCGGTTACGGTTGCCATAGTCGGAGCCTCATTTGTGGGTGATGGATTTGCTAGTGTGGGTGAGAAAATGCCTTGTACCTCTAATGGAAAAGAAGGACATGTCTTCTTTTGAGTGGTCATGAAGCTCCATGACTGGTGACCACGAACAGTGACTACTGATGTGGCCCTTATGCTCGCTTCAATTCGGGAACTACATAGAGGTTTTTGTTTCCTTAGAGAGGTGTCACCTTTAGCTGCTAGTTGTGTCACTGCATTTGTTGATTCTCTTATTGATGTTTGTTTTATTTACAAATCATTTATTATGTAACTATTTAGCTTTCGTTGATGTTTCTTGTGAGATTAATTAGTCTTGCAAAATCATGCTGATCTTGGTAAGCCTAAGCTTACTAAGACCATATGTTGTAACTTTCTCTTCCTGGTAATGAAAAAACATCTTAGACATGGAGGTGAAAAAATGGCCATTATCTGTCATGCATGTAATTCTAGTTTGCTACTTTAGAGGTAAAACATATGCCTGCTCAGAAACACATACATGTATTTAACTCCATGAAATAAGGAAAATAATTAACTTTGCCTCCCAACTATTGATTCTATCTAATTCTCTGGTCCTTCAAGTTCAAAACCAGTAGAATTTACCACTCGCATCCTAATATATATGAGTGCAAATTTTATTCATGGCTGGTTTTCCATGTGGTATGTGTTACCTTTCAAAGGCAGGCTTGTAATAAGAGCTAGTCACGTCTCTGAAAACAGTAGGGCCATGTCTCAAGTACATGAATATTTGATTCCTAGAATATTAGAGATTCATCTTGTTGTTATGTGGCCCACCAAACTAGATAGAGACACATGGGACACATGGTAGATAGATGCATCTCAATTCTACAATTATGAATTCACATTTTAATAATGTCACCGATGTGTGTCTTCTTTGTACTACCATATATAGCCAGGATTGCCTATTGCATTACCGCTTGTGTGGGTGCCATAGTGCCACCATATAATTTCTAGGTTTCCGCCCATGGCTATCTCTCTAAAGTAACATGATATATTAAAATTCAGCAGCAAGTAGCCATAACAAATTTTGTTTGTCAATTTTTGACTAATCGATGCTAAGATCTTACCATAAAGTATAGATTAATATATATATATATATATATATATATATATATATATATATATATACTATTTAGTAGTCTGGCCGTTAAATACTATTTAGCACCCCACTGCAACATTTTATTTCGGTGAGTCCAGCAGTAATAATTTATTACTCATGTATGGATTTTTATTACTACTGGCCTCACCGGAATAAAATATTGCAGTGAAGTGTTAATAAATTATTACTGCTGAGTTCACTAGGAATAAAATACCGTAGTGCAGTACTAAATAATATTCAACAATCAGGTTGCTAAATAGTGAAGTTATATATATATATATATATATATATATATATATATATATATATATATATATATATATATATATATCAAGGTTGGACTCTGGAAGTGTATCTCAGGGGG
The DNA here is from genome assembly GCA_022036555.1 of Microstegium vimineum. Classification (NCBI taxonomy): domain Eukaryota; kingdom Viridiplantae; phylum Streptophyta; class Magnoliopsida; order Poales; family Poaceae; genus Microstegium; species Microstegium vimineum. The sequence goes on along the minus strand of CM039119.1, from coordinate 46,117,267 downwards.
CATCGAGAAGCATCAGCTTTCAATGGGATTTATATATTATATCTATAGTAAACTTCACAATAGGCGGAGAGAGGTTGGCCTGGTGTTGTTTTTTCTTTTAAAAAGATGAACCAAGCTGGTGAGACTTATTTGGCCACCAAACAAAGCATCTGTTTTCAATAAGAATTAAATATCTATGTTATGAAATGAGATTTATATATTTGTAACAAACATATATATTATATACGTACGTCGAGAGTGGTTGTCCTGGCGTGACCTTTTTTTCCTTAAGAGGCCATTTAGAACCTTTTATTTAGAGGAATTGAAATCTACATATAATAAATTAGACTATTTGGTTTGGAATTTGACATTTCACCACTTTTCAAAGTTAATTAATAAGTCTATATCAAATTCTTAGAGTAAAAGATGAAAATGGATTTATAGATGGTTATGTTTCTATTTTAAAACTTATAACGCGTTCTTCAACTTACCCCTACGGTAAAAATACAAATATATCTCTCGTATAACGAACAACAATATACAGATACAATCCATATACAGTCATATTAGTTTAATTATAATATATTGAAATTATAATTATCAAAATGAATTCAATTCAAAGATCTAAATGGACCCTAAAAAATCTTGAAACAAGCAGCTGGAGAATTATTTGGATCCTGAAGGCCGCTTCAGTATGCAGTCATCGTCATCAGATTTTTTTTTGTTCCCGCCTGCTTCTTTCTTTTGAGCTGAGGATTAAGATAGCACTGCAGCTAATTCTGCTGACATCACCTTTGCAACTTTCTTAATCCTTTTTTTTTTTTGCGAGTGAAGAGAGAGCTTTATTAGCTAGTAATAGGCTGATGACAATTGGCATTGAGTGAGTTCAAGGCACACGTAGGAGCTTGACCCAACCATGCTGCAGTATATTTACATCTTCTAGCATATAAAGCTAAATTATTCGCCACACTGTTACTGTCTCTCTTCACTTGGGAGATGATGCACTCCCGCATCAAACGCATCCAGCCTCTCGCCTCCTTAATGACTGGTTCCACCTCTGATCTATCGGGGACACTGCAGGTTAGTGTCCGCTTGATTCTAGCACAGTCCGACTCAAGAATTATCTGAGAGAAACCCCAATGGTGTGCCCATCGCAGGCCCTCGATACATGCTAGAGCTTCCACTTCCGGCACGCTAGCACACTTCTCGTAGAACCTCCAAGCCGTGAAGAGAACGACACCGTTGTCATCCCTAGCAATAACCCCAACTCCAGCTGCACCCGATTGCTCTTGGTACGAACCATCAACATTGATCTTCGCCCATCCTGTCTGTGGAGGAACCCATCGACACGCTATTTGCGTCGGCGTTCGTGAATATGTGACACCCCTGCTAGCCTGTTGCACCTCTTGCTTCCCTTTGATGTCCGCTGGTGGTGCTGGATACGGTGATTCCAAACTCTCCTGATAGCTCAGAAGGAATCTGACTGAAGATGATATTGTTGTGACCCCTGAGCAGTGGGTGATGTTGTTATGGACTGTCCAAGCTCGCCACATTACTAGCAAGATTAAGCAGCGCAGTTCTTTGGAGACCCTGTCCAGTAGCAGGAGTTACCAGTCTTTCCCTGTATATTTGAACAGGTCCTCATCAGGCAAAGGACAGTACTGAGCCATGGCAAGCCTTAGTGCCCTCGCTTGTGGAGAGGCAACCACAGCATGATAGCTTGTTTCACAGTCATTGCCACAAAGATTGCATATGGGCGCCGATTCCAGGTCGTTCTTAATCCTTAACATGAGTCACTTAACGACGCACCGTCTAGTTAGAGACTTAATTAGAGCGTGAGACTCGTTCAAAGATGGCTAAAATAAAAGAGAGATCCGCTACAAGTCACGGACAAATGTTGTGATAGATTCTCGCTACACAGTATATTAGAATCCATAGGTACGTTTCGGATCCTTTCATTTGGAGGAATTAAAATACTATATTTATTTAAACTTATCAGCCTAACTTATGAGCTACGGTATACTGTTTTTCTTTCATAATAAAACAATATCAGTCGACTTATCATCCGCTTGAACTAAGCTATTTGATTTAAAATTCTTTTCAAAGTTCACATATAAACCTATCTTAAATTCATAGAGTAGGAGATAGAAATTGATTTTTATAAATTATCATACTAATTATGTTTCTACTTTGTAACTTATAACACGCTCTTTAACTCGTCCTCCTATAGTAGATACAACACAGAAATATCTCTCTCGTATAGCTAATAATAATATAAAAATACAATTAATACACAATTATATTAGCTTAATTGATATGTTTAAAATATAATATTAAAATAAATTCAATTCTAAAGATCCAAATAGAGCCTAATGGTTTGTCTTTTTTTTCGCGAACATGTTTGTCTATCAGTTAAAAGTTTACGTAAAACCAATTGACACATACAACTTATTAATATGGTATATATCAGGACAAGAGGTCTTAAATTTAAATTCTGGTTGGCACAAATATAACAATTACCCCTCGCTCGTGTACTCGGCATCGGAGACCGAAGAAAAGTAAATTGTCCACCCTCCCACTCACTATATAAGTGAGTTATATGGACAGGATATGACATCGGAGACGAAAGAACAAGTAAACTGTCCACCCTCCTAGTCACTACTCTCTTCGTTCCTGAAAGAATCAATTCCTAAATATCTGTATCGGTCAAACTTTCTTAACTTTGACTAACTTTATAGAAAAATGTAACAACATCTATAACTTAAAATGAGCACCATGTAAAAATATATTTTTAGATAAATCTAATGATACTAGTTTGATACCATTACTTTTAATACTTTATTCTAGAAATTTGATCAAAGTTCAAAAAATTTGACTTAGGGCAAATCCAGAAATCTATTCTTTCAGAGACGGAGGGAGTATATAAGTGAGTTATGGACAGGGTATGTGTTCCAAGATTTACTGAGTTGAACCTTTGTTTTAGAGCTATATACTCCCTCTGTTTCAAATTATAATCCGTTTGACTTTTTTTTACTCCAAGTTTGATCACTCGTCTTATTCAAAAATTTTGCTCAAACATAGTCAAATTTAGGTCGTTCTTGTAGACCATTTATTAAATAAGCAAGCCACAACAAAAGAAATGATATTTTGCACAAAATTTGAATAAGACGTGTGATCAAATTTAGGATAGAAAAATCAAATGAACTATAATTTAGAACGGAGGGAGTATAATATATATATATATATAAGAAATAGAACGGCCCATTAGCAACGATTAATAACAGTGGCGGAGCTAGAATGACAATGGTTCTATTGAAGCAGGATTCGGAGAGACATGCTAATTTAATCACGGGTTTGATTAATACTCTTTCCATTCTAAATTGTATGACATCTTGATTTTTTCTAGATACATTGGTTTTACTATGTATTTAGGTATAATGTATTTTTAAGTGTATATCAAAATCTGTGTGTCTAGTAAAAAAATAAAGCGTCTTATAATTTGAAATGAATGGAATACCACACAAAAATTAACGTGCGTAGTTAATTTTGTTACTAAGTTTCTTCTGTGCCAAATTCAGAACGCATGGTTATTATGATGATCAGTATCAACATATATAGTTGCATAAGCTCGACCTATCAAATTTGCATTATAGTGGGAGTGAAATCAGAAGTCTCATCTGGACTCTGAGTTTCATTCCAAGCATTCCTGAGAAATAATGCACAGATGCGCCTAAAGAAAATGTACAGAATAGTGCCCACAAGAAAACGTTGTGAATATTACCTGACTGCAATGTAGCAAAAAGAAGTTTTGTGCTCATATATATATGCAGCAGGAGGATTTCTATCCATTATGACATTATCTAAAAAAATGCAGCAGGAGGATTGCAGTGAGGGAAAAAGTAACGGAGAGTTTTAGCTAGCTACCGACTCTTTTGTTTTTGGCAGTGTGAACGCATGATCAAACTCTGGCAAATTTCTGCATGCTGATTAACATATTTAGCATTCCGTACCCAAAAATACATATTGAGTTGTTGACACTCTGCACATTTGCAATTCTGTATCTATGACACTTTTTTTTTGACAATACTAACCGACCATACTGGATGCCTGGAGACCTGGATAGGAATAGGACATACCACATGCATCAGAACCTCTTATTAGTTGGCATCATTAGTCTTCCAATGATGGGCGCATCGCCAAAATTCTGCCTGTGAGTTTTGTCGCCAGTCACTACGTACAGGGCGTTCAGTCGACCAGGCCGGAAACACGTGTTCGACCGTCGCCATCGAATGAAACAAATGAAGCATCAAGCATGCAGCAACACCCTGCTTCTTCCCTGGCATGCACCTGAGGCTTGCACGGCACAACCACCAGTCCATTAGTTAGCTGGCTAATTACACTTCTTCCTTAAACTAGATACTCTCTGCAGGCCATTTGATGATTCTTTACTCTTGACAAGCAGCAGGTTGCTTGGTTTGCATAGAAGCTCTGAGCTCGAGTTAAGCGTAGTTAATCGGGGCTAATCATTCTCATTCTCTATAGAAAAACGATCTGCCCCGGTCAGAAATCCCTGACAGTCCAAGCCTCCAAGGACACGGCGGCGTTCAATTGGGCCAACGGAATCTGGCCTGACCGCTGCACAGTGGTTCAGGGAACACGGCGGCGGCTGCCGGCTTTGATAAATCCCGGAGCCGTCCAGCGTAAGCTTTGCAGCAGGCGAGATTCATCGTCCCCGGCAGTCTTGCTGCGGCGGTCAGATTACGAGATGTGAGATCTCGTTAGATTGCGGCTGGCGTCAGAATATTTCCTCAGCCTCCAGGCTCCAGCTTCGAGTACGTAGCGCACCCCACAAGGCCACAAGAATGTTGGTTAAAGATTGTTTGAAGGAGACGGCATTTTCTTGGATGGAGACAGCTCTACCAAACTACAAGCTACCAAGCTGAGTCAGATTAAGTGATGCTGCTCGGGTCGTGCAAGTTGATGCAGGATTTTCGTAGTCTGCATGCGTGTTTGCAGCAGCCACATTCTCAGTAGAGCCTAGAAGTTGGTACTAGTACATAGTTAAGCTGATGATGATTCCTTTTTAGTGCCAGTTGATATTTGTTTTTTTTATGCAAGTTGATACTTGTTTGTAGGCCTGAGGAATCTTAAGCAGGGAAGATCCAGAAAAATATATTAGGACTATTTTTAAGTGATTAGTTAAATCGTTTTAAGGTAAATTTGGTTACCACCTCATTCTGTATGTTTGATAGCATACCTAGCCATTCAGATTCTTTGTTTTACAAAATTTATTAGAGTACTTTGGTATTATCTATTTTATTACAACTAAATAAGTAAATGCATCTAATCTTTTTAGCTAATCTCTTAAAGATGCTCTAGTCTCTTCTTTCAAAACTAATATACTAGTGTTGACACAAAAAGCGTCAGGATCTGCGAACACCTCGGGCTTATACCCGAAATTCGATATCCGGAGGCGTGCCAGTCGATTTGACCAGTTAATCAACAAGGACGATAACTAGAACAAGATTCAATCGAGACAACGGCGATGCGCCCGGATACCAAGATTGGAAATTGATCAGGATAACTAGAGCAGAGCTGAACGAGACAACAGCGATACGCCCGGATGTCAAAGCTCAGAGATACTCACACGCGGAACTTGCAAGGATTTGACGGAGATCAGGGTGATGCAGCCCGTCGAAACTTGAAGAACTCGTAGATAAACTATAACTAATGCAATAAAGGGTAAATTGCGATAAAAGTAGAATAAGAATAAATTGGTTTGATTTTGATTGGATTGATATTTTTACACGCAGCCCTTGGACACATATTTATACTCCCACATGGAGAGTTGTACAAAGACACGACTCGTATCTTTCCTAAAACAAACTCCTAACTTTAAGGAAACTGACTCACGCAGGAGTCGGATCTAAAATAACAATATTTATTTTCCTAAACAAATACATCTATTTTAAAGGAAAACAAATGACCCATGCAAGAGTCTGACTCAAACTGCTATAATAATACTGGTATAAAATCACCAGTTTCCTTATGTCTTCCCCTCGATGAAAACTTTCCATCGGTAGATTCCTTCAATCCGCGACTTCCTTCTTTGGCCACCGGTAATCCTCTACTGACATCAAACGCTAAGTCACTCTGTGCTCATCGGCACCCCATGCCCATCGGCATCGGCAATACTTCCCGATCGGCAACCTTGTACTGGTAACTTGTCTTCCAATCAATCCCTATCAGCAATCGGCATCGACAACATCTCCTCATCGGTAATCGGTATCAGCAACTTTGCATTCGGCCTCTGGTGAGCCATTCAACTTCTATCGGTAACATCCGAAACTTCCAGCTTCCATCAGCAACACACTTAGTCTTTCCACAGCATACTTCCATCGACAATACTGACTCATGGCTTCCCGATGCCGATGGAAAATGGCCGCTGATCAACACAAGTCTTAGCTCATTTGACACGTGCCGAAAAACGATGTCAACACATGGCCCTCAATTTCGGAGTGTATAATATTTTACTCGTCGAAATTCCCTCTACTGTAGCCGTTACCTTCGAGATAACTGCACAACCTCCTCGATCTTCACGCGCAGAACTGTAATTTATTAATAAAATCCCTCGATTATAGCACAAACAGTCGCAAATCTAACAATATCTCCTTGATTATCGCGCATATCCGCCGCAAGCCTCTCCACGTTCCTGCACAGTGCAAACCGAAATCCCAAAATACCTCTGAGTAAGCTTATAAAAGTTATCATGATCCAATCTGCCTTTTTACCCTGAGTCCACTTTCACTTTCACATCTGCCTTCATCTTCAACCTTCGGCGATGTCTTCGAAGAACACTTGTTCGAGCTCGAGCGACAGTTCCTCCTTCAAGCCAAGCACAATCCGCAAGAACCCCTAAGCTCCAATGGCGATCCAAGTTGACATCCCTAAGGTAAATCCACTTTCCTCCTCATCCAATCTTCCGCTAATTCCTTTCCTGTATGAATCCATAATCTTCCCCTTTCCTTCTCTGATTCTTTCCTTTCTTTTCTTTTCGAACCCTAGGAACTGTACAATAAGGTAGTGATCCCTCTCGAGCAGTCCAGCTTCACCTGTTTGGGTCCAATGGGGAATCCTGATCCTAGTTACATGATCAATGCGGAGGCCAACCGGATTCCATTCAGATATGAATGTTTCGGTTTAGGATTATGGAAGGACGCCTTCAGGTCATGGCCCAAGCCCACCAAAGGGTGGAAGAACTGGTACCTTAGGGTCGCTAGAACACAACAAGTGTATTGGTCAGAGCGCAACTTGGATCAGTGCATCAGGCTCTCCATTGCCGATATGGAGAAGAACGAGAACATGCTGATGGCGGCCTCCTACTTCTGGTCCGACACCATGAACGCCTTCCTATTCCGACACGGACCAGCCACCCCTACCCTTGCCGATATCCATATGTTGACCGGCCTGGATGTCTCTTCTTCCGATACCTTCACTCTGTTCAATAGGAAAGCCGAGTACAAAGTGAACACTCGGAATATCGGCGGCTGGACTGGTTATATCCAGGAGTACCAGAAGACTGGATCGGTAAACTAAAGGGAACATGCCATATTTCTGAATATGTGGCTGGAAAAGTTCATCTTCTGCGGCAAAACCGTCGGACCGACCACAATGTACCTCCCAGCAGCAGAGCTCTTAGCTGATGGGACAAGACTCCCTCTCGGCCGATACCTTCTTGGAGCAGTGTACTGTCTTCTACATCAAGTGTCCAAGAAGCTGTTGTTAGGTGAGCCCATCGGTAACCTTGGAGGCCCCTGGTGGTTCGTAAACATGTGGTTAAATGCACACATGTACAAAGCCCTCCAGTTCGACTTATTTGCTCAGCAATTCCCAAGAGACATATCGGAAAATCATAAATACAGGGATGATGAATCGGCAACTCATGCTCCACTCAACTTTGGAGAGGCCATCATAGTGTTGCCAGGGACCGATGCCGATGCAGAACAGTTTGGCCTGTTCTTCCAGAAATTCTACAACGGAGTTCCTGCTTCGGAACGGCTCTGGTGGCGATACATTGACGAGGATAACCGATTCCCGCTGTTGTTCAACCTTACCGATGGGAATGTGCCTCAGAACCAAACAATCATGAAGGCCAGCATTCTTCCCCAAGCTATTCCAGTTAACATCTTCGGAACCAGGAAGAATGCCCCTCCATCCTTCGAGTTCTACTACCCATCGGCAGCGGCAAGACAACTGGCATTTGGTCAACTGTCGATCAAGCTTTGCTACTCCAAGGTGGTAAAGCCCAGGCATACTATCTCCAGCGCTATAGACTGGAACAAAGTCGTCAATCTTCCTCCTAATGCCGACATGTCAGACATTGATCTGTCTTCCTAGTAACCAACCTCCTTCATCACGAATGAGTATAAGTTCTGGTGGCAAGAATGGAGATATCAATTGTTCGCCAAGTCATCACACTACTATCGGAACATAATTGACGTCAATCACGTCATTCCCGATGATGCAGTAAGTTTTTCATCCCGATGCATTCCTCATTACTTTACTTTTATCATCGGCATCTAACCCCTTATGCTTGACAGGTTGATGATCCGATTCCTAAGATGAGCAGGAGTGGCAAGCCCTTTAATCTCCGAATGATGAACCCCATATCACTCATCGGCAACAACGCCCCCACAACTGGCTATTTTCACCCCCCAGAAGGTACCGAAACCGACACCTGCAAAAACCAAGGCTACATCGGCCAGTGCTGCTGCCTTGACGTGGGTTTTTGCAGTAAACTCATCTTCACTTATACCGATTACATATGTTTCATCGGTAACAGTTTACTTTGTATAACTTGCACTAAATATTTTCAGGCTATGAGGTCATCGGCAGCTGCTTCAAACACTCAAGCACCTCCAAGTCCTGCTGCCGATGCCCCCCCAAGCTTCATCGAAATGGGCCGGATCTCCCGCTGCCGCGCCAAGGAAGAAAAGGCGCTTGAGATTGGCCACTCCATCCTCGTCATCGACTCCAGTCGCATCACCAACTACCAATGCGCCAACGGCAGAACCATCATCGGCTCCTACTCCTGATCACCCACTGGACGATATCCCCAGTCAGGAGGTAACACCACCCACTGCAACAGCGGAGGTGACATCGGCATCGGCACCTTCACCAGCCGAAATTCCCGATGAGAGAACAGTGTCGCCACCATGGGAGCCAGCTACTGCATCGAAAGCGACGCCAGCAACAACGCCACCAACACCAACGGCGTCAACCGCTTCCCCAGCAGAGGCTCACTCATTGGCAACTGCTGCCGATTTCCAGGATGAGGCTGGACCATCCAACATGCCAAGTCCTAGGCAAGAAATTCGCTTCAAGATGGTAAGTTGGTTACCTAAAAATTCATAGTATAATCTTATGATCGGTGCATTTTAACTTCCCCTTTTTTCAGGCCCAAAACTCCCCAGACAGCTTATTCTCCTTCGGGGTCAACCCCCAGGACGAGGATGAGCATCAAAAAGGCCCTGCTCGAGCAGACAACTTGTTCTCCTTTGCCATTAACATTCCCGATGAAGACGAGGATGAAGAAAGCTCTGCTCCAACCTTATCGGCAGAGGTTAAATCCAAACTCAAAGCATTGCTCTCTTTGCTGCAACAAGATACATCTCAGCTCGTCCAGGATTCAACCGCAGCAAGGGTAGCTTTCAAAGATATTCAAGGCCAACTACCTGCCGATGCAGAAGAGGTCCTTCTCCAAGCAGCCTTCCTTGAGAGTCGCCGACTTCAATATCAACGGATCTCAAGCCGTATTGCCAACAGGAATGCTCAATCCAAACTCACGGAAGAAATGCTTAAGTTTAAGCAAATTGCCGATGAGAAGCATAAGAACATCGGCCAAGTGGAAGCTTCCGGCACTGATCTTGAACAGGCATTTATCCAATTATCGGCAAGAAAGGAAGAGCTGCAGGCCAAGCTGAGAAAAGTTGAAGAAGCCTTGAACGCAGTCAGCTAGAAGAGAGTCCAACTTCCCGATACCATCGAAGCCCTGCGACAAGAGAGGGACAGCAATGCCCGATAGACCATCGCTCTGAAGAGAAAGATCAAGTCGGTTGATGGATCTGCCGATGAGGATGCTAGGGAGATGGAAGAGATAGAACAAATTCGTCTGCGTGCGATATCAGTTATCCAATCCCTGTTGTAACTTGTTAATTTTCATTACATCAGCAAATGTAATCAGTAACACTTGATTTTGGCTTTGTAATATAACGTAGCACATTTTTACCGATGTTTATATAACCTTTTCCTTCATCAGCATTCAACTGAACTCTATGCATCTACCCAAATACTAGGGTAATATTTCTTTAAGTATTTACCGTTGATTGCTCTAGAGAATGCAACTCCTTCGAGAGTCTCCAAAATATAAGCATTGCCAGGAGCAGATTGTTTTATCCGATAAGGACCTTCCCAATTAAGAGACCATTTTCCAAACTTAGAACTCTTAGTCCCAATCGGTAAAATCAACTTCCACACCAAATCGCCATCGGCAAATCCCTTTACCTTAACTTTCTTATCATACCATCTGGCAACTCTCTTCTTATTCTCCTCAATGCTGATCAATGCCTTCAACCGATGACCTGCTAAGTCCTCTAACTCATCTTTCATTAGAGTAGCATAATCATCGGTCGTCAATTGATCTTGAAAAGATAGTCGCCTAGAGCCAGTTTTAATTTCCCAAGGCAGGACAGCATCGTGTCCATAGACCAACTGATACGACGAGACTTTGGTTGCACCATGACAAGCCATCCGATACGATCATAAGGCTTCGTTTAACACCACATGCCACCTTCTAGGGTTTTTTTCAATCTTGCGCTTTATAAGCTTAATAACTCCATTATTAGTCGCTTCAGCCTGACCGTTGGCTTGAGCATAATAAGGAGAAGAGTTTAACACCTTTAACCCCATACTAGCAGCAAATTCATCAAACTCTCCCGATGTGAACATGGTTCCTTGATCGGTAGTAATAGTTTGAGGAATACCGAATCGGTAAACAATGTGTTCTTTAACAAAATTCACCATGTTTGCCGATGTCACCTCCTTCAAAGGAATTGCCTCAACCCATTTAATGAAGTAATCGGTAGCAACAAGTATAAACTTATGCCCCTTACTTGATGGCGGATAAATTTGGCCGATGAGATCAATAGCCCATCCTCTAAACGGTCAAGGCTTGATTATAGGATTCATTGCCTATGCAGGTGCCCTCTATACGTTTCCAAACTTCTGACAATCCTGGCACCCTTTGAAATAATTGAAGCAATCTTCAAGGATTGTCGGCCAATAATATCCATTCCGCCTAATCATCCACTTCATTTTGAATGCCGACTGATGTGCCCCACACACACCTTCGTGGATTTCACCCATCAACTCTTTTGACTCCTCTTTTCCAAGGCACTTGAGTAAAACTCCATCAATCGTTCGATAATACAATTCACCGTCAAGGAGCACATACTTGGTAGCTTGGAACCTTAGACGCCTTTCAACTTTCTTAGATGGATTCCTTAAATAATCGGCAATATCTTTTTTCCAGTCATCGGCAACCATTACCGATGTCATGACTTCTTAAATCAGTTGATATCCTGAAGCGTTCTGCGCCAACCAATTGGCCCTCTTCATTATGCAATCTAGAAATATGCTCAAGGCGGTACTCTTTGAACTTTTTCAATAATTGCAAACATTTTCCATGGGCTGCAATTAAAGCTTCACTTCGGCATTCATACGTCCCAATCAACTGGTTGATCACCAACATAGAATCACCGAAGATTTCAACAACATCGGCATGTACCTCTCTGAGTAATTCCAACCCCTTAAGTAAAGCCTGGTACTCAGCCTGATTGTTTGTTGAAGTAGCAACAATCGGCAACGAAATTTCATACTTCCGTCCTCGGGGTGAAATTAAGAGAATACCGATACCTGCTCCATCTTTGGACGTAGACCCATCAAAGAACAAAGTCCAAGGAGCAATCTCCACAGAGCTTACCACATTGCAATGCTGAGTAACAAAATCGGCCATTACCTGACTCTTAACATCCTTAGCCGATTCATACCTCAGGTCAAATTCTGAAAGTGCCAAAATCCACTTACCGATTCATCCACTTAATATCGGCATTGACAACATGTACTTAACCACATCATCTTTGCAGATAACAGCGCATTCAGCCGACAATATATAATGCCTCAATTTTATACAAGAGAAATATAAACATAAGCATAATCTCTCTATGGCCGAATACCTGGTTTCAGCATCCACCAACCTTCTGCTCAGATAATATATTACACGTTCCTTCCTTTCAAATTCTTGAATCAAGGCTGACCCGATAACACCGTCATCGGCAGACAAATATAACCTGAAAGGCTTCCCGTGTTGAGATGGAACCAAGACTGGAGGGTTTACCAAATATTTCTTGATCTCCTCCAAGGCTAATTGTTGTTCTTCTTTCCATGTAAACTCTTGATCGGCTTTCAACTTTAACAATGGGCTAAAGGACTTAATCTTACCAGATAAGTTAGATATAAATCTTCTAATGAAATTAATCTTGCCGATCAAGGACTGCAGCTCAGTCTTGTTTGTAGGAGCAACCACTTTGTTAATTGCATCAATAGATTTTCTGCCGATTTCGATGCCTCTTTGATGCACCATAAAGCTCAGAAACTGCTCTGCCGATACACCAAATGCACACTTGTTAGGATTCATCTTCAACCCATGCTCCCTTGTGCACTCCAATATTTTTCGCAAATCGGCAAGGTGCTTTTTGAAATTTCCAGACTTAACCACCACATCATCAATGTAGATTTCAACTATCGTGCCGATGTACTTATGAAAGATGAAATTCATTACTCTCTGATAAGTAGCACCGGAATTTTTCAAGCCAAAAGTCATGACAACCCATTCAAATAAACCAACGTGACCTGGACATCTGAAAGCAGTCTTGGATATGTCTTCTTCAGCCATGAATATTTGATTATATCCAGCATTGCCATCCATGAAGCTAATAATTTGATGACCAGCAGCAGCATCATTCAGCAGATCGGTAACGGGCATCGGATAGCCATCCATCGATGTCGCCTTGTTGAGGTTCCTGAAATCAATACAAACACGAAGTTTTCCATTTTTCTTATACACAGGAATCACGTTAGAAATCCATTCGGCGTACCGGCATTGCCGAATAAATCCAGCTTCGATTAACTTTGTAATCTCAGCCTTGATGTCGGGTAAAATAGTAGGATTACATCGGCGCGTAGGTTACCGATGCGGTTGGAAACCAGACTTGATGGGTAACCGATGTTCAACTATTGACCGGTCTAAACCATGCATCTCTGTATAATCCCAAGCAAAACAATCTTTATATTCATTTAATAAATCGGTTATCTACCGTTTACATTGGGAATTTAACTTAGCACTAATAAAAGTAGGCCTAGGTTTACTACCATCACCGATGTCAATCTCGAGCAAATCATCGGCAGACGTGAAGCCTTGTCCCAGCTTTCCATCGTCAGCGAACCGATCCATCAAAACTCTTCTTCAGGACCGACTGCTTGGATCGGTTTAATACGGTAATCGGCAACTTTGAGGAACTCCTTGTCCCAAGCTTCACCTGATATGCATCTGGTTTGCTCATAAGTTTCCGATTCTGCCGACGCAACAGTGGATGGGGCTTCGCTTCGGACGACTTCAATTCTGTCCCCGATCCACTGCACAAGACTCTGATGCATAGTAGAAGGAATACAACAATTGGCATGGATCCAATCCCTTCCGAGGAGCAAGTTATAAGTGCCTTTGCCACTGATTATAAAAAATGTTGTCGGCAAAGTTTTGCTGCCGATGATCAATTCAACACATACGGCTCTCATGGTTGTCGACACGTTGCCTTCAAAATCCTTGAGCTTCATGTCCGTCTTGACCAAGTCTTGGTCGCCTTTCCCAAGATTTCTGAACATGACGTACGACATTATATTGATCGACGCGCCGCCATCTACCAACATCTTTGTCATAGGTTGTCCATCCACTTTACCTTTAACGAACATAGCCCTTAGGTGATGTCTTTCATCATCGACAGGCTTCTCAAAGACGGCTGTCATTGGATCTAGCACTAATTGTGCCATCTCAGCAGTCTCCTCATCATCGCTGACAGGCTCCATGAACTCCATCGGCAACATGACGACCATATTGATTTCTGCCGATGGATCCCTGTCCTTGCGCTTTGGCTTCCACTGCTTCTCCCTTGAAGGCTCTGCATTGTCACATAAATCATTGTGGCGTTCGCGCTGAATCCTCCTTTTCTGAGTCTTTGTTAGACCCTTAGGGCACCATTGAGGGAGCTTGGTCTTCCAGACAGGCTGATGCCGCTTTCCACCACTTGAATCGGCACTTCTTCCGATGTTGGGATCTCTGGAGAATATTTCTTCGTCAGACACTCTTGCATTGGCCATCTCCTCCAGCTCCTCTTGATCAACACGTCTGCCAAGCCTGTTATGGGCACTAGGCTTGCCCCCCAGTCGGTCATGCGCCGACCTCTTCTCTCTGAGCGGCTTAGCGTACCTGGGCATCCGATCATCAAAACAAGGTTTCTTATCTGACCGATCGGCAGTGTAATATCCATTGCACTCGGGGCAATTATCGGCAGTAGGCAGCTTTATGCCTTCTTCTCAATAGTGGACGAAGAAGGGACACCTCCAGTGGTCCTTATGCCGAAGCCATTCCTGGTGCTCTTCTTCTTCTTCTTGCCGATACCGCTCTTCACGTGATTGCCGATGGTCTCGCCTTGGCTGCTTGTGCGTGATTACAACACCAGGAGCCCTACTGTCACTGCCACCTTCATCGGCAACTTTCTTGCCTTTTCTGTCATCGGTAAACCTTCTTGCATCGCGCTCAGTTACTTGGTGGTTAGGATCTACCGATGAGTTCTTCCTGGCAGCTTCCGATGTCAGTACTTTGGTTTTTTCACTAGCTTCCACCATGTTGTTTGGAAACGGGTGTTGATCAATCTTCATCGATTTCTGGACTTTAGAACTTTCAAATTTTATGCGCCCAGATTCAATCTCTGACTGTAATTGCTGCCTGAATACCTTGCAATCATTGGTACTGTGAGAAGTTGCATTGTGCCACTTGCAGTACCTGATTTTCTTGAGCTCCTCGGCTGATGGAATTACTTGGTTGGGTGCCAACTTGATTCGCCCTTCTTGAAGTAACAAATCGAACATCCTATCAGCCTTGGTGATGTCAAAGGTGAACCTCTCAACTTCTTTCTGGTCGAACGGACAAGACACAAATTTCTTATCCTTCACCCATTCAGCAGCACTGATGTTTAGCTCTTCATCTGACCCGGAATCTTCTTCTTGCCCGATGAAGGTCACCTTCTTGTTCCAAGTCTTCCTGGGTTCAAAGGTTTTAGTATCTTGATCGGCAATCCTTTGCACCAGATGACTTAGGCTCTCAAATTCCTGAGACGTGTACTTGTCCTTGATGTGCGGCAGTAACCCTTGGAAGGCTAAGTCTGCCAGTTGCCGATCATCAAGCACTAGGCTGTAGCATTTATTCTTCACGTCCCGCAGCCTTTGAACAAAGCTTTCTACCGATTCATCATTGCGTTGCCTCAGTTTAACCAGATTGGTAAGCTTCTTCTCATGTATGCCATCGAAGAAGTATTTATGAAATTGCCTCTCTAGATCGGCCCATGTGATCACAGAGTTTGGAGGCAGCGATATGAACCATGTGAATGCCGATCCAGACAATGATGAAGAGAACAATCTCACCCTCAATTCCTCCCTGCTGGCAGCTTCTCCGCACTAGATAATGAAGCGATTGATATGCTCCATCGTTGATGTGTCATCTTGGCCGAAGAATTTAGTAAAATCTGGCACATTGTACCGATTTGACAGAGGAATCAAGTCATATGCAGGAGGATGCGGAGTCCGATAAGAGTATGTATTGACTTTGGGTTTAATGCCGAATTGTTCTTTCATAACTTCGGCGATCTTATCGGCCCAATATGCATCCTGCTCTCGCCGACTCATTGGCTGGTTGTTGACTGGTGGAGCCGGCTGATGCGCCTCTTGAAGATGATGCGGAGTAGTCACGGGCGCAGCACCAGTCATCTGAACACTATGCATCGGCTAATTTATCAATGGATAGTTTTGCATCGGCTAATTCATTGGTTGCTGTACCGATGGTCCGCTCTGAGTGTTTGCTGGGCCTCCATAATGACACATTCACACACCAGGCTATTGAGCTGGCGGCTGGTTATCCCATCTAGGATTATAAATCATCGACATGTGACTTACCGATGGCTTATAACTAACTGGAGTGTGTTGCTCTTGTATCCTGGAGCAATCAATCATCAGATTACCTTGGGGAACTAGCACTCCAACTTGAGGATTTGCAACCATAGGTTGGCTTCCAGCTGCTATAGCGTGTTGCATCGGCATAGGGCTTGCCGATGGTGGCATCAGAGGTACCTTAGGAATCACTTGAAAATCTTCTGATGGCACTTGCACAGTCGGAGAGGGCGCAGAGTAATGCATCATAGGGGCCACCGGCTGTGACTGTGTTGCCGACGCCATAGAGCCCTTCCAAGCTGAGCTATCTCCCTGCACCAGATTAGAACCAGCACATAGATTTGGAGGCATACCGTATCCCCACCAGTTAGTGGGAGTTGGTTGACTCTGGATAGCAGGTCCTGAAATTGCCGACGCCACTGGATCTGTATGGAGCTTGGTGACGCTATCAGAGCTCGGCCTTGGCGGTGTAACCACATCGGCAGACGGCTCCACAGGAGTAGTAAACGCCATTGGGGGTGTCGATGGGCTTGTAGATGTCGATCCAGGTTGATGATACGCTGGACCAACATATTGAGGTGCATGTCCTTCTTTGAATGATTGCATGACAGCATTGTAGACAGTATTGGACAGCACGCTGGAGTGGCTAATTAATGCTTGACTTAGAGCAGAATTAACCATCTCTTGTAACTTACCAGGATTGGCGTCATATGTGACCTGCCGTGGCAACGGCGGATCTTGCTTCTGGATTGCTTCGCCGCTCCTGCTTAGGCTGAAGGATTTCAGATATAATTGCTTGTATTCCTCCATAGCCCGCTCCATGGCCAGCTTCTGATCATCTTTTAGATTGGCTTCGGAGACTTCAATGACGTTCCTCTGGTTAACGTCGGCGTTATCACCCATGATAGATGTGAAATTTATATAAACGTGTCCCACTGTGCGTGCCAAAAGAGGTGTTGACACAAAAAGCGTCAGGATCTGCGAACACCTCGGGCTTATACCCGAAATTCGATATCCGGAGGCGTGCCAGTCGATTTGACTAGTTAATCGACAAGGACGATAACTAGAATAAGATTCAATCGAGACAACGGCGATGCGTCCGGATGTCAAGATTGGAAATTGATCAGGATAACTAGAGCAGAGCTGAACGAGACAACAGCGATACGCCCGGATGTCAAAGCTCAGAGATACTCCCACGCGGAACTTGCAAGGATTTGACGGAGATCAGGGTGATGCAGCCCATCGAAGCTTGAAGAACTCGTAGATAAACTATAACTAATGCAATAAAGGGTAAATTGCGATAAAAGTAGAATAAGAATAAATTGGTTTGATTTTGATTGGATTGATATTTTTACACGCAGCCCTTGGGCACATATTTATACTCCTGCATGGAGAGTTGTACAAAGACACGACTCGTATCTTTTCTAAAACAAACTCCTAACTTTAAGGAAACTGACTCGCGCAGGAGTCGGATCTAAAATAACAATATTTATTTTCCTAAACAAACACACATATTTTAAAGGAAAACAAACGACTCATGCAAGAGTCAGACTCAAACTGCTATAATAATACTGGTATAAAATCACCAGTTTCCTTATGTCTTCCCCTCGATGAAAACTTTCCATCGGCAGATTACTTCAATCCGCGACTTCCTTTTTTGGCCACCGGTAATCCTCTGCTGACATCAAACGCTAAGTCACCCTGTGCTCATCGGCACCCCATGCCCATCGGCATCGGCAATACTTCCCGATCGGCAACCTTGTACTGCTTGTCTTCTAATCAATCCCTATCAGCAATCGGCATCGGCAACATCTCCTCATCGGTAATCGGTATCAGCAACTTTGCATTCGGCCTCTGGTGAGCCATTCAACTTCTATCGGTAACATCTGAAACTTTCAGCTTCCATCAGCAACACACTTAGTCTTTCCACAGCATACTTCCATCGGCAATACTGACTCATGGCTTCCCGATGCCGATGGAAAATGGCCGCTGATCAACACAAGTCTTAGCTCATTTGACACGTGCCGAAAAACGGTGTCAACACTAGCTGTGAATAAATTTATAAAGGGTTCTTAGGAGAGAGGAGGGGGGGCCTTTGAGCTCACCACGTTCAGGTGCTGAATCCGCCGGTGAACCATGATCTCAAGATAAAACACTAGGAGAAGGAGGTTTTTTTTTGAGAATTATACATATAACGTAGACACTTAATACGCACACATACTCACCCATATGAATATACGTACGCAAACCCTACTCCTATGAGCACCTCCGAAAACTGAGCCGACAGATCTCGAGCTGCACGAAGTCACCACAGACGCCTCGCTGTCGAGGGGGACGTCGCCTGCCACTGAAAACATAGCGCTGGAAAATCCTGACATAAATCCAGGAAACCACACCCTAAAATTCGCTCCCACGGGGAATCGAACTCAGGACCTGTGGGATGCCGCTCGAGTGACTTAGTCAACTAGACTAAGCACCCTTTGACCTAGGAGAAGGAAGTTGTGAAGTGTTCTTTCGGATATAATCATATTTATCACAATCTAAATATGTTTGTCATTGGGTTTGGATTAGAGTGGAAAGGTGGATTGTTCACCGGTTCGCCCAAGACCCAATGCATCCAAACAAGTCATTACAGAAAATTTTGATTTGTTTCCTCTGAGTAGTTGCCGATACACACACAGTAGGTTTTAACAGAGCATTCACATAGATAACAAAAAAACTAACTGAACTTTCAATAAGTAGTCTCCACCCTGCTGTTCTTTTTTTTTAGGTCCACCCTAAAGCTACTACAACGTACAGTTCCGAGTGTTAAGGAAGGAAAAGGTCAGTTTAAAAAAAAAAAGGAAGGAAAGGTCAGTCGTCCAATTTCAGCTCAATGTATCCAACTGGAGGAACCGGCCCATTAATACGGCCTTATGAGGCCTTTTACATCAAGGCCCTTGTCCGTCCCGTCCAGATACCTTTCGTCGTCCTCCCGTTGTCGTCGGGTTCGTCGTCTCTGTGAGCCAAATCTTACTTGTACAGTTGTAGTAGGGTTTTGGTCTATCCAATCCGATCCACCCTGTGCGGTTGCATCGATGGGGAAGGACTCGAAGCCGAAGGACGCCAAAGGGAAGGACGCCAAGGGAAAGGGCAAGCAGGCGGCCGGCTCCTCTGGCGGCGACGATGGCGGCGGCAAGGGAGGCAAGGGCAAGGGCGGCAAGTCCGCTGACGGACTCGGCACCTGCACCTACGTGAAAGGTGCCGTTCCTTCTCCACTAGCCTGGATGTATTGCGCGCGAGGATTTAGTATGGTATTAGGTGAAAGCTTGCGGGGTTACGGTCAGATCTCGCGTTTTTGGGAGGTGCCTCAGGTCTTCTTCAGTAGGATGGGCCATCCGTAATGTAACTGATTGTGATTCGTTTTATAGGATATGTTGTGAAATTGAGCTGCAATTAGCGTTGCCGTTAGTTATGTCTATGTTTTTTTTGTTCATTATCAAGTAAACAAACAAAAGCTGATTGATGATTATGTTATCCTACATCTGCAGCTAGGCACGTATTGTGTGAGAAGCAGGGGAAGATCAATGAAGCTTATAAGAAGTTGCAGGATGGATGGCTGGACAATGGGGACAAAGTCCCTCCTGCTGAGTTTGCTAAGGTAAGTGCCTGATTGATGGGCACTGCTCACTCAACTAGGCTCAAGAATAGTTAGGTTTGATACTTTGCTTAGATGAAAAGGGTAGTGAGTGACCATGCACATTGATACTGACTAGACTTCGTTATTTTGTGACTTTGGGAGTTTTACATTTTACTAACATTAATTACAGCCCTTGTACTTATTCATAGGTTACAGTCAACTGTCTGCATCACTGTTTTCTTGCACTGATAATTTCCTGTGATTTTGATTGAGCTTGATGATCTTTGGCTGCACTTTGATAAGATCCTGACTGCAGTAAGTCCATTTGTTTCATGGAAGTGCAGAGAATAGACGTTGTGTATAGGCAGTGATTAGTTAAAGGTGCGGTGCTTTTGCTGGCATCTAAATGATGTATTGTATTGATGAAAGGGTTTGGGTGATCTTATTGTGGTTGGCAAGTTGCAACCTACTTCCCCGTCCTAAAATATAAGGGTTCTGAGTTTGTCTTAAGTCAAACTTTGCAAACATATATTTCACAGCATATCCAATGATGCGATTTGATGTTGTAAATGTTATTCTTCTTTTCTATAAATGTGATCAAATCTAGCATAGTTTGACTTAGAACAAACTTGGGTACCCTATAGTTCAGAATGGAGTGGGTAGTACTTGGTTGTTGGCTTAGCTATTCTCTGACTGGGAACTAGTCTGGGTACTGCTCTCCAAATGGCGAGCTATCATAATAGCTTTTGCTTGGAAAGGAGCAAAGGCAAGTTGTAGTTAAGATCACTGCAAATTACTTTTATATTCTTGTTCCTATCAAGCTTTGGAAATCTGTGTTTACGTGCAAGAGCAATGAGTAAATTGCAGTGCAAAGGTATTTTGTAGCAAACTTGTTTACAAGGCTATTTCAGCTACTATATCTTCACATGCATTTTACTATTCTATTTGAACTAGGAATGCCAGTTCTGGTGTAAACTCTAAGGGGCCGTTTGGATCCCTTCATTTGTGGAATTGAAATCTACTTTAATAAATTAAGCTATTTGGCTTGGAATTTGACATTCCACCACTTTCCAAAGTTCACATTTAAGCCTATCTCAAATTCATAGGGTGAGAGATGGAAATTAATCCTATAGATCATCATTCCATATTTCTATTTGCAACCTATAACATATTGTTCAAATTCCCTCTCTTACGATAGAAATACAACAAATAAGTATGTCTCTCATATAGTGAACAATAATATACAATTATAATCCATATACAATCATATTAGCTTAATTAATATGTCTCTAAATTATGATTATTAAAATGAATTCAATTCTAGGGATCCAAACGGGGCCTAATTGAAATTTGCTCAGCTTGTGAACCTTGGGAAGCCCAATTGGAGATTGGAATCTGCATAGACTACTGAAATAGCCAATAGTTATGAATGTTCCCTATTCAAAGGTTGATGAACTTTTTTAATGATTTAGTTTGAGAGATCTGATTGGAGCATGCTTCTAGCTGCTATTTATTGGGGTTCATGTGACATCAAATTTCGGTTGTTGACATCATATATGTTACTAGACTTAAAATCTGTTTTTCCATTTACAATCTGACTAACTATTTTGTCGAAGATTTTCTCAAGTTTTTATACCATTAGATACCAAAATGTCCTGACTTGTTTTTTGAACTACAGGTAGCACAAGACTATTCTGAATGCCCATCAGGGAAGAAAGGTGGAGATCTTGGTTGGTTCCCTCGTGGCAAGATGGCTGGCCCTTTCCAGGAGGTTGCTTTCAACACACCTGTGGGAGCTGTTAGCGCACCATTCAAGTCCACGTAGGCCTTTGTCACTGTTTTTCTTCCATTGTTGGCCTGTTTAATATCCTAGCAGTAGTGCTTATGGCACAAGTCCTGGTCATTGCATTGCAGCATTTTCCTTTGGACTTAAGAAATAGGCTGCTGCTTGATTTATGAACATGGAAAACACTAATGCTCTTGAAAATATTTTCATTAAGGCTATTGACACTGTCTGTTTCCTGTGCAGGCATGGATATCACTTTATCCTCAGCGAAGGAAGGAAGAACTGATCCGAAATTGTGCTTCGGATTGGGGAGACCGCACCGTCAGGCTGTATGAGATGCAATGCCAACTCTTCTCTAATAAGCGTTGGACATGTGTACTTTGTTTTTGGCTATTCGCATCCCGTCCCAAAGGAGTTTGCAAAAACAAAAGAATGTGTGCTTTGCTGTAATTAACATGTGATACTGATAATCTGATGTGACATACCTATCTGGGTCGGTTAATAGGTGGGGTTTTCGTTATGTTTCAGCCTGGCTAGTGCCGGACGTCCGGACGGACCTGCGTCCGGACTCCGGGGCTTGTTGCTCCATTTCAGGCGTGCATGAGAGAACCTCCGCGCCTCCTGGGGACGCCCGTGCATCACTTATATTTTGTTAAGAATGCTATTTAGTTTATGTATAGTGTTTCATATTTGAAATGCTATATATTTGTGTTACTATATTACTATTGTTTCATGATTAATTATCATTATTAAAAATAGATATAGTGTTACATAAGTTTGTCTTAAAACACATATATTTATTGTTGTCTTAACCTCTTTTGAAAAGTTGGGTTAGAATCGGAACCAAACCGAAATGGTCGGTTTCTGATAATTTTTTAAAACAGTCAGTTCCTATCTTATAAGAACCAATTTTTTTTCAAAAACATATATAACCTATAAATGTTGTTGGCCTGTCCCAGCATATGTTTGGTTTCCGCCCGGGAAAATTGGAATTCATTTGCTTTGTAATCAAAGTTGGGTCGTCTGTCCTTGGAAAATTGGCCTTGTCTTTCCCTATGCACATTCGGGTCTGTCCTTGGAAAATTGGCCTTGTCTTTCCCTATGCACATTCGGATCATATAGGATGCTGATCCTAGGCGCGGTGTGGGCGAGAAAAATGCCAACCTGATTTTGGCTTGGCCATGTGAAGGCATTTTGCGTGACCAAAACCTAGGATCTTATCATGTTCAAGGTTAAGACTGGACCAAAACCTCGAAGCTCGTTAGTTCGCTCGACTCGTGGCTGACTCGGCTCGGCTCGTTAAGATAACGAGCTGAGCCGAGCCGAGATTTTAGCTCGTTAGCTATAACGAGCCAACTCAAGCCAGCTCGTGAGCCGCTCGCGAGCTAAACAAGCCACACTTTTAAGAAAAAAAACAATAAAACTTGTATTTATTTTTATATATTACTCCCTCCATTTTAAATTATAAGGCATTTCAAGAATCTTAGAGAGTCAAAGCATCTCAAGTTTGACCAATAATTATAGAGAAAACTATAAAGATTTCTAACATTAAATAGGCATACTTTGAAAATATAATTGATAACGAATCTAATGATACTTAATTGACATCATAAATGTTATTATATTGTTATATAAGTTTGGTCAAACTTGAAATACTTTGACTCTCCAAGATTCTTGGGATGTCTTATAATTTAGGACGGAGGGAGTATTATACAATAGTATATATATTAACACATAGTATTTTTTTATTCAATTTATGACGGTTAGATATTTTATTTTTGTATTATTACTATTATTAAGCTTTAGATAAATGTAAATATTATATTTTGTGATTTTTTTATGTCTGACTCGCGAGCTTTACGAGCCAGCTTGAGCTTTTAACGAGCCGAACCGAGCTGGCTTTTTGGCTCGTTATCCTAACGAGCCAAAACGAGCCGAGCTAGCTCGTTATCCAGCCTTATTCAAGGTCTTATTTGCATCAAAATACATCTTAAATTATGTGACATATTACCCAATAGTTTGTAGTTAATATTTAATAAATCTATAAATTAAGGCTTCATTTGACTATATTTTGACAAAAAAAATACTAATATATGGATTCCACATGTCATACTGATATTCGTCGTGAGATTTGGAAGAAATAGAATAATTTTACCATGTCATACTCATATTCGTAGTGAAATTTGGCAGAGCCATAAAAAAGCCATAGATTTTGTGAACACTGGCCATATTTTAGCTTGGCCACTATCCAAATATATTGATCAACATTCTTGAATCATTCTGAGATAATTCGTGGAACATTTGCAGGATAACCACGTGTTTGCTAGAGGGAAAACGGCTTTTGGCACGGCCTCGGTCGGCATCTCACCGCTCATCATATCCACTCCCGCCATAATGACAACTATGGATATGGAAACCAACGGTCATCGTCGCCCAAACCAAACCACAATCTCCTCCATCGCAGGCGCACCGCAGGGGATCGTTGATCCCCACCTCCACCTCTCCGCCTCCGCCTCCTTGCCGCGCGCCACCGCGTCATGGCGACGCTCCACCACCACCTCCTAACCCTGCAGCGTCTGCCCAACTCCCCCCGCCCACACGCCTCCTCGCCTCTGCCTCCCCACGAAGCCATCGAGGCGCCACAATCACCAGCTCCCCCGCGCGGCAGCCAGCACAGCCACGACAGTGTCCGCGCTGGAGGACTTCCGGCGGTGGCTCGCCTCTCATAGCGTGGGCGAGGGAGGAAAAGCCTTTCCAGCCGCGGTGCCGGAGGGCCTCGGCCTCGTGGCGGCGCGGGATCTGCCGCGCGGGGAGGTGGTCGCGGAGGTGCCCAAGAAGCTCTGGATGGACGCCGACGCCGTCGCGGCCTCCGACATCGGCCGCGCCTGCAGCGGCGACGGGGGCCTCCGGCCCTGGGTCGCCGTCGCGCTGCTGCTTCTCAGTGAGGTCGCGCGCGGGGCGGACTCGCCGTGGGCGCCTTACCTGGCCATCCTCCCGCGCCAGACCGACTCCACCATCTTCTGGTGAGTGGGCTGACGCCGATCGCTGTAATTGTGTTTGGCGAACTGCTTCTGCAGTTCTGTGATATTCTCATTCTGATGTTTGAGTGGCTATTGGTGCCTCCAGTGCAGGTCTGAAGAAGAGCTCCTAGAGATACAAGGTCAGTGTGCAATGCAAAAGTTTGTGTCAATTGTGTGTGTGCTGGGATTTGTCGGTAACTTTTATGCTACTTCTGTCACTTGCGCGCAGGAACACAGTTGCTAAGCACCACAGTGGGTGTGAAAGAGTATGTGCAAAGCGAATTTGATAGTGTTCAAGCAGAGATCATAAGCACAAACAAGGACCTCTTCCCTGGTAGCATAACGTTTGATGATTTCCTATGGGCATTTGGAATACTCAGATCAAGGGTGTTTCCAGAGCTACGTGGAGATAAGCTCGCTCTCGTACCATTTGCTGATTTGGTAAGTTCTCAAAATGCAATCGATATTGGTGTTTTCTAACTTCTAATCCAACAGGCCGGCTATGATTCTTACTTATTGTTGCTACATGGTCCTTGTAATGTCTATGATTAAGTTAACATGTCCAAAAAATATTCGATGTTTTCCATCAGAGAGTGCCTTATTTGAATGTTGGAAATGCATTCTTTAAAATTGTTTGACATGCTTCGCAAATCAGGTTAATCACAGTCCTGAGATCACCTCAAAAGGATCAAGTTGGGAGATAAAAGGAAAGGGTCTTTTTGGTAGAGAACTCATGTTCTCCTTGCGAACACCAGTGGACGTTAAATCTGGACAACAGGTACAGATGAAGTTCCATTTTTCTGCACTAGGTGCATTGTTTTCAGCATTTATATGTCATACTGGATGCTTCAAGTGATAAGCTAAAAATGTGCAATTTATAACTGAGCACTGGGATTTGCATTGACAGATATATATCCAGTACGATCTGGACAAGAGTAATGCTGAACTGGCACTTGACTATGGGTTTGTGGAATCAAATCCATCAAGGGATTCATATACTGTGACCCTGGAAATCTCTGAATCTGATCCATTTTATGGAGACAAACTTGACATTGCAGAGTTAAACGGACTGGGGGAAACTGCATATTTTGATATAATCCTCGACGAACCCCTTCCTCCTCAAATGCTCCCTTACCTGCGATTACTTTGCATTGGCGGAACAGATGCATTTATCTTGGAAGCACTCTTCAGGAATTTGGTTTGGGGCCACCTTGAACTGCCACTGAGTCCTGACAATGAGGAATCAATATGTCAGGTCATGCGAGATGCCTGCAAATCAGCCCTTGCTGCCTATCATACCACAATAGAAGAGGTTCACCTATTGACTAGATGTAGCTATTCTTTTCCTTAATCTTTTTATCTTAATTAATCTTATGAAACATGCGTGGAATATTCAGGATGAAGAACTATCGGAAAGAGAGAATTTGCAGCCAAGGCTTACAATTGCAATCGGAGTAAGGGCCGGTGAAAAGAAAGTACTCCAGCACATTGATAATATTTTTAAACAGAGGGAGGAGGAATTAGATGGCCTAGAGTACTACCAGGAAAGAAGACTCAAGGATCTTGGTTTAGTCGGTGACAATGGTGAAATTATTTTTTGGGAGTCCTAGATATTGTTTCTAGTAGTGCTATTTGTCCAATAGTGCTAATGAAAGAAATGTTTTCTGACACTGTTAACAAGAAATGCATGGTACTACGTAAGTGGCATGCACACTTCTGTGACATAACCACATAATAAGTAAACAAATTGGGGAAATTAAAACATTATCATCATCATTTAAAAGAATACATGATCATCAGTTCATCGTTGATGATCGCATCAGGTGAACAGTTAAATTAACATTCACCTAACTACAGATTGGACGTCCTCTCTAGTGCATATGCCATATGCCAACAAACTTGACTAAAACCTGTACAATATCTATGAGGCCTTTTTGGTTGTGCAGGGGTTGGCAGGGAATGACAAGGAATATAGTTCAATTCCCTGCCAATCCCTCTCAATCCATGTCAATCCACATCGAAACGAGAAAGGCCATAATAAATCTCTGCAAGTGCAGTATATGCTGCATACTTGCATCTACATGTACATCCTTCTTCAGACAAGCCAGGGTCATCCCTAGTGGAGAGCTAGTCCCAGTATATCGACCAGCTGCGTGTGCATGATGGGCTTGTGCATGTCATTTGCAATTGCAACCCTCATCACAAACATCTTCTCCAGTTACTGTTAATCAGCATTGTTGCTGATCATGTCACAGGGAAGGAGTATGCTCTTTTTATTAAGAACATGTACCACAAAATGGCAGCAATTAAAAATCAAATCCACTGGCTTCAAATTTTCATTTGTCTGGAGAACAAGGTCAATAAGCAGAGGGCTTTCCAAATAGCGGACTTTCAATGTTAGCACAGATGTAGCAAAATGGTGTCATATTGATGACCGAGTCTGTGACAAGCTGAAAGGTTCCACAACCTATGAACTCGCTTTTTCTCTTAAAATCTCAAGTATGTAGAAGCCAATTCTTAACTTACAACAGTTTGGGGGTCATTCAGTGGTGCCCATGACCAAATCTCAGGGCAGACTATCTTGTACCTCATTGGTTTAACACCAATCTTCATCATATCAGCATAGAGCATCATGGCATTCAAGACATAGCCAAGCATACACTGCCCCCGTATCAGTAGTGTATAGGTGAAGCTATCAGGCACCATACCTGATTTTCTCATGTAGGAGAAAAGCTTGCCAGCTCCATAGTGTTGGCCATCTAAATACAAGCCATATATCAAGGTCATATATATCACACTGTTTCGAATTAAAGGGTCTTCTTCAGTTGTTAAGTCTGAGAAGAAAGAATGAATATCACTGTACTTTATCCCTGAGTGTTCCATCACAAACCTGACCGCATCCTGAACCCTATTCTCTCTGCACAGACCATCAACAAGAACTGACACTGTAATAGCATTAGGTGAAATACCATTCTCTATCATTTCCTTGTGGAAACGAAAAGCAGCATCTATGCCACCATTCTTGGCATGGCCATGAATAAGAGCAGTGTATGTGACCACATTAGGCTCAATCCCTTTAGCCACCATCTCAGTGTATATAGCCATTGCTATTTGCATCTTCCCTAGTTTTGAATGCCCGTCTATCAAGGAAGAGTATGACACCACATTGGGCTCAATTCCATCCTCAGTCATTCTAGTGCATGTTGCTAGCGCTTTCTCCAAATTCCCATTCCTGCAGTACTCATCAATCAGTGCATTGTAAGCAGCTGCATTCAGATTAGCACCATCTTCCCTCACACCTTCAAGAAACCTGGCCGCTACCTGTATTTGTAATCCATCACAAAGGCCTCTCACAACAATGCTGCAGGTGAACTCATCAGGGCATAAACCTAAGCGAGTCATCTGCTGATAAAGTGACAATGCTTCTTGTGCATTTCCAGACCTGAAAGCTCCATCCATCAAACTGTTGTACACAGGAACGGTAGGAGCAACCCAAAACCTGGGCATCTCAAGAAACATATCTTTTGCTTCACTGAACCTCTTCACTTTACAGAAACCATCAATCAGGGTTGTAAAGACAACAGCATTTGGAATGAGGCCACTATTCAGCAATTCCTGGTACAACACAATTGCACTGTTGACATCATCTCTCTGACAGTGACCGCTCATCAGCACATTGTATGTATACTGGTTAGGCCGCATCCCTGCTTCCTTCATGGCGTCAAACAACCGCTCAGCATCACCAATGCAGCCCTCTTCACAAAGCACACATATCATCGTCGTGTATGTGACCACGTTCGGATCAATCTGCCGTGCCACCATCTGATCCCACATCTCCTGAGCCTTCGCCACAACACCCTGGTACCGGCATGCATTGATAAGAATATTGTACGTGACCACACTAGGCACCATCCCCCGTCTAAGCATTTCATCGAACAGCTCCCAGGCGCACCCAGACCTGCGTGCTTTCACGAGCCCGTCCAGGACCGCGTTGCATGCTGGCAGCGCCGGCAGCGTCCACAAGCGCCGGAACACGTACAGCGCCTCGTCGATCAGCCCCATCTGGGAGAGGACGATGACGAGCACGCCGAGGGCGAGGACAGGGGAGGTGGAGGTAGAGCAAAGAGCCGCGAATGCGGCGCCGGCGCCGGCAGCTTTCGCAGCAGAATTCCGGCCGGAGAAGGAATAGGAGACCTGGACGAGTGATTTCGTCAAACGGATGGCCTGCGCGAAGTTCTTGCCCGCGACCGCGCCGTG
Organism: Microstegium vimineum; assembly: GCA_022036555.1. Lineage (NCBI taxonomy): Eukaryota > Viridiplantae > Streptophyta > Magnoliopsida > Poales > Poaceae > Microstegium > Microstegium vimineum. Next base: position 46,088,271 of record CM039119.1, on the reverse strand, counting down.
GACGGCGGTGGCGAGGCGCGCGGCGCGGTTGCTGGAGGGAGGTGGAATGGCAGCAGCCGCGGCGGGGCCGGAGGCGGAGAGGTTGTGGCGGCGGCGCAGATGCTGGTGCGGAGCGATAGGGCGGCGCGGGGAGAAGAGGAGGCGGAGAGACGGGGAGGAGGGCGGCATGGGGATTGGGGCGGCGCCAATCTGCCGTATTTGACTACGGGGTTGTTCTACCACAAGATGACGTCATGGCTGCACTTCGGAAACAGGCGGTGCTCCTCTCAAGCGTTCTCAATTCTCATTCCAATGGAGAACAAACTCACGAAGTCACAGTTTCAAAAAAAAAAAAAAACTCACGAAGTCACGAGGGCTGATTTGATTTCCACATTTTGCCTTCTTTTCGATCATTTCTACATTTCCTCTTCAATGGCCACCGGATATATTCCGCAGTGCAATGACCAATTGACCATGAATACAGTTATACAGTTACTTCCTGTTTGGTTCCTAAGAATTAAGAGAAATTAGAAAATAATTTAATAATAAAATAGAAAGCACTTTCTAGATATTAATTTTAATTCATTGAATCCAAGCAGGCCTTTATGGTTCTCTTTGTTCTGCTCTTTACAAGTTTTATTTAATGTCTACCAAGAAACTTAAGACCCTATCCTTTAGGAGAAAAAGTCGAAATGATGTTTCACTCCATGAGAGCACATAAACCATTAAATTCATAGAGCCCATTTGTTTCCACGTATTTCTGCGCTCGTGTCCAAATTCAGCGACATGAGCCAAATAAACCCGCCAAATGTTCGACGATGGACACCCGATTCACAATCACCTATGGCTTGGAGTCCGAAAAAATGAACTAACCTTACGATTCCCAAAACGCAACGTTCAGGGCGCGTTCGCTCAAACGCGAACGCATGATGCGACGACGGGGAAACAAACAAGCCCATAGAAGCTATCTTCATCTCAATTTCTCGTTTGGTAAGCTGTAAGCTGCGGGAAGCCAAAGTTTAAGCTGCTCAAAAACTCTGACAATATAAACACATGGAGAATTCATTTGATTTTAGGTCCTAAACCATAATTATGAACACTGAGTGAATAGCAATCTTATCTGAAAGAACAATAATAAAAAATGGTGACTTAAATTTGAGGAAAACCATACTCAAACAACAACAAAAATTTAGGAGGCTTACTTAGGTTGGTTAAAGTTTTGAGTTACCTTAGGCTTAAGGGCATAGTTCCTCCATCCTAAATTTCAGAACGCGCAAGCGATGGTTCCGAAATACAAGTATAGTCCAGTAGAGGAAATCGGCGAGGTTTACACGCGGGCGTTGTGCAGTGGAGTGGAGCCCCGAAGAGGAAAGCGAGCTGCTAAACTTTTGCTAAAAACCACGTGCGGATCAGCCTCTCGAACCCTAAAAAAAATAGGGAGAGAGAGCAGCGATCCCCACCGCTTGACTTTTTTGTCTTAAATTTAACCACTCATCTTATTAAAAAAATTTACAAATATAGTCAAATTTAAATTATTTTTTGAAAAAACTTTTCTTAATAAAGCAGACCACTTAAAAAGTAAAATTTTGTAAATTTTTTTTGAATAAAACAAGTGTTCAAACTTAAGATAAAAAAAATCAAACATATTATAATTTAGGATGGAGGAAGTACTAAATTAAGTTTATTCACTTTTTTGTTGATGCTTTATATTGTGAAACGAATTAATAACACCAATGGATCAATAGATCATTTGAAAAACTCCGGTTAACTAAACAATATGTAAACTGCAGATATCTAACTTATTAGTCATGGTATAATATTTTTTTCTCACAATAAATAACATTAATCGACTTATCAAACGATTAAATATCTATTTTTGGCATGTACGACTATAGATGTAAATAGTGCTTAGTGAGTCCTTTTAAAGTGTGTCAACACTCTGTTCGGCTGGTACACAAACCGGCTAATTTCAGTTGATTTGAATAGTGTTCTGTGAGAGAGAATAAATTGAAACAAGTTAGAAGTCTACCTAAGAAATGAGAAATCATTAAATGACATATATTATAAAGATGGCAAGTTCTAGCAATAAACAATTAAACATGTTTATAGGTCTCCAAATTTTCAATTGCAATAAAAATGTTTGTCAGCTAACGAAACTCGTATCATCCCCGGGGCTCGGGGGCGGATTAGAACCAGAAGCAAGCCGGGGTAGAGATGCAGAGCGACCTCCCTCGCCGCCGGGCCCTCCTTCCGTTCAACCTGCCCCGGCACATCCCATACTCTCGCGCGCTGCAGCAGCGCCTCTTCCTCGTCGCGCAGCACCTCAGCCGCTCCCCGTCCCCTTCTGCCATCCCGCGCGGCCTCGACCAGCTCCACGCGCAGCTCCTCCTCAACGGCTTCACCCACAAGCGCTTCCTCCTCGCCAAGCTCCTCTCCCTCGCCGCAGCCGCCGCCAACCTCCCCCGCGCAGAGTCACTCTTCCTCCTCTCCGTACCCCCCTCCCCGGCGTCCCCCACCCTCGCCAACCTCCTCCTTCGCGCCGCCGCCGCGTCAGGCGCCACGCCCGGCGCCCTGCTCGCGTTCTTCTCCCGTCTCGTGGGCTGTCACGGGCTGCGGCCCAACGCATTCTCTTTCTCCACACTCCTCGCTGCTATCGCCCCCGCGGGTGCCGGGGCGCTCCCCTACGGCCGCGCCCTCCATGCTCGCGCGCTCGTGGTTGGGATGCTCGCCCCGACCGGCGAGAGTGGGCACGTGATGACCAGCCTCGTCGACGTGTACGCGGCGGCCCGGCAGCTCCGGGACGCCCGTAAGGTGTTCGACGAAATGTCAACCAGGGCAGTGGCAGCGTGGAACTGCATGCTCACTGCGTACGTGCGGTGTGGCGAGGTGGACGCCGCGCTGCGGTTCTTTGGCGAGATGCCTAGGAGGGACACGGTGGCGTGGACGACGGTGATCGGTGGGTGCGCGAATGCTGGGAGGGCAGCAGAGGCAGTGGAGCTGTTCTGGAGGATGAGAAAGGTGCGGGTCAAGGATGACGCAGTGACCATGGTTGCCTTGCTGACGGCGTGTGCGGAGCTGGGTGACCTGGAGCTTGGGCGGTGGGTGCATGCACGTGTGGACTTGGAAGGGTGGCAGCGGAGGACAGTGTTGCTGGACAATGCTCTCATCCATATGTATGTGAAGTGTAGTGCTGTGGAAGATGCACGCCGCTTGTTTGGGATGATGCCAAGGCGGAGCACTGTTTCTTGGACAACTATGATCTCGGGTCTTGCGATGCATGGTCAACCCCAGGAGGCGCTGAACTTGTTCCACAGGATGCAGGATCGTCCTGATGCTGCCACACTGCTCGCAGTTCTGCGGGCGTGCAGTCACGCAGGGAGGATTGATGATGCAAGGTGGTACTTTGAGAGCATGGAAAGAGTTTATGGGATAAATCCAGAGATACAGCACTATGGATGCATGGTTGACATGCTCTGTCGCTGGAGACGGTTGCATGAAGCACTTGAGCTTGTGGAAAAAATGCCATTCCAGCCAAACGAGGGTGCGTGGGGTGCAATTCTGAGTGGATGTAGAAGGGAGGGCAACCTTGAGCTCGCAGCTAAAGTGACTGATAGATTAGTTGAACTGCAGCCAGAACGAGCGCCTGGACACCTAGTGCTGCTGTCCAACATGTATGCTAGTGTTGGACAGTGGGAGCAGGCTCGGATGGTGAGGGAAAGAGTGGGTGCACTGGATGCTGAGAAACCTGCCGGCAGAAGCTGGGTGAATGAAAATGATTCCAGCATGGTGGTAGCACAAGCACAACTGGTTGATCCATGACTCAAAAGGAATAGGCTTTCACAAGACTGCATACTGCATACCACCATACTTGAAGTAGAACTGCAATTATTTGTTGTCAGGTGTTAAGTCTTGACATTTTACTCAGAGCACTGGCATAGATGCAGCCATGCAGATGGATTAGTCTTCAACAAATCTTCACCACCTTCAGATTGCCTGTGATACTAATGCACTCTTGTTCGTTCCTTTCCAGGTTAAGACATATCTGTTGTTTTACATTCTTTTGTAGCACTTACAGGGTAAAATTGGTAGAAACAGTTATATCATACTGTGATAGTTCCAACTACTACTCTTGTTATTGTAGGTCACCAAATTGTCACAACAATGATGAAAAACCTACACAAATTCTAGCAGAAATGCATACACAAGCCAACCTCGCAGCCTAGACACCTAGTTCACCTAAAGGGAAAAAACAGTATCTGATATCAATCTGATAAACTTCCAATCTCCTATCCAATATAGACCTATGGTGTTTGCTATTTTAAATGTCGACATGTTGCCTGTATGCACTCTAACTTCGTGATAATACTGAATCAACTACTTGTTGATATCAGCAGGAGTGAAGGACCGTTTCAACTGTCATTCAAGAAGCTTGTTGCAAGTGCCAATGCCAATCGCAGCAGCAAGATGCCATGCAGCGTGGATATATGGAGTTTCTGGGAAGCAATCGTCGGCAATGAACAGCGCACCTCCCAGCAGAGATGACATTTTGTGCAGGTTATGTGCCATCCTGAGCTCTGGCTGAATTGATGCTCTTCTTGCAAAGGAAACCTGGTGTTTATTAGGACAGTTAGTTTTAGGGACAAATGTTTCATGGATCTTGAAGTGTTCTCTTTAATCTAGAGAAGATACATTGGATCATTTGGTTTACTTGCCTCCATCAATCCAGTGTGGACAGCTGAAACCATCAACGGCTGAAACGGCAGGAGCAATGCCGATGCTGCCATTAGTAATCTTGGGTTCTCATTGCTAAGTGCTCTCGACAAACACTGCATGAAATGCATAGTTGCCATGACGTATGAATCCCGACATTCTAACAATGGTACCTATTCTGATTCCCCAGTGCAAAGGATGTGATGACTTACCAGTGTGGTGGTAGCAATCATAGTGTAGTCAGCCCAGCGCAGAAACTTTCGGATTTCTCCTTTGGAAGAATGATACAAGCTGGAAGCTATTCCCACGCCAACCAGGGAATTTGCGTAGATAGCGGTGTACAAGTTGTTCCTGCAGCGTATCATTTGCCGGCCTGTTAGTAGGGTGTCTATACTCAGCTGTCAGCAAACAAAGCATAGGCGCATCTTGTTTCAGGATCGCGAGATGTGCCTTGCCTTGGAGTCTGCAGTCCAAGAACAATGAAGGGCAGAGAGGTGACGACATTCGCAATAGTCTCACCAGCATGCTTGTCACCTGCTCAAAATAAAAAGTTTTACTGGAACTGGAAGGTATATAGATATTGCCATATTGGATTAGCAGATGGCAGGATTTTCTACTGATGGAAGTTACCGTACATGTAATGGTGCAGTGGATGGGCTTCAAGCAAGAGGGTATCTGCTGCCATAGTCTTCTGCAGTTACAAGAAGGCATCAGACAGTGGTTAGTGCCCAAATGGTGAACTTGTGTATGTTGACTAGTGGTTAACTACTGCAAATTTGCTCACCGGATCAGCAATCTTTGTTGTGTTGTACCACTCTTGTGGCGTTCACAGGTTGATGACTCTACTACAACGGTGGTTCGGAGAGCTTCATGCTCACTCTGTGACGGCTGCTGCGATGGATGGCCACCAAGCTGCACACCGTAGAGGCCATCCAAGACGGTAGAAGGGGTTCTACCATTCAGGGCTCCCATCTGTCCTAATCCTGTTCCTGTCTAAGCTCTTGAGCCCTGCAGGTAAGTTGCAGTTGGTTAAATTTGAGGTACAACTAAGCTCGTTCATCTCTCAAATTAATCTTCACTCTTCAGCTGTGTCCTTTTGATAAACAAAGGCCCTCCATTTGTTCTAAGTAAACTAACTAATGGGCTATGCTAGAAGGATTGTAGGGGGAGACGCACGCACCGCAAGATCACAGGCGGTTAGCTACGAGAGAGAACGTGGGTGGTAGTAGAAGAAACCCACCTTGCCGCGCGTGGTCTCCGACCACCTCGCCGCCGCCGGTCGTCGCTGCCCGATCGGCCGGCAAGGAGGCCGATAAATAGGCATTCGCGTGAGCGTCGCGCCGCGCCGGGAGACGCCAAGAAATGGGAGTGCAGGATGCCGATTCCGAGGGGATCTTCCCTTGGCCGCGCACAAGCTTTTCCTCTCGTGCCGCCCGAATATTCTCTCTCCCGCCGGGCAGGTGGGTGCCGGGCTCATGGCAGCAATTGTGCGGCAGGCTAGCTTTGCCGGCCCGTTAAGTCACGGGCCGAAAGGGGGCTGGGTGGAACCAGAAGGCCTTGCCGCCGTGCAGTGAACCCTCCTCAACCCTCTTTTTGTTTTTGTCCTCTAAAAAACCAACAGGAAAAGGAGCGAAATCGAAGAGCGGTCGGCTCGCTGCTGCTGCGCCTGCGGAAGTGCGGAGGGTGCAGCGCCGCAGTCCCTTCACTTCACCTGGCAACGTTGCTTGCGTCTGCAGGCCGGCAAACCTGGAGGTGTCAGGTCACGCTTGGCCATGCCCGGCAGCGCCTCCCATCGGTAATTGTTGCGCCGGCACAACACAGTGCCAGGCTCTCCTCGCAAAAGCCATCTGATCTGACCGACGCCTCCACGCTCGAGCTCGCAGGTCGCTTGATATGTCAACTCGGCAACAGAAAAAAGTTGCTTGGGGTGGTACAGTGGTTGGATCTCTCTGGCATCACGCGCCGCTCAGTTCTGTCAGTGATGTGTGTTTCAATTCACATGAGCGCTTTTGTCAGATCATCTCAGGATTGGTTCTGTAGCAGTGCGAGAACTCGTCAATCACAAAGAAGGATTGAACCATTGAGCACAACGTCGGTAGCTTAGCGCAGCTGTAAGTCTGAAGTTACTTTCTGAACCTTTGGTTAGGGAATACGACGTCGTAGTTTTTTTTCGTTATTTTTCTTTGGATTTGGATGAGAGGAGCATCTCCAGTAGTTTGCCAAATTAACTTGGTATATCTATAAAATTTTTGACAAAACATGAAAAAATATCCTCCAACAGTTTGGTATCCTAACTTTGACAAAAATAGAAACTTGCAAATCTTTCCTCTCGACGCGCATATATACGCGCGTATATGACTTCGCATCCATCTGGAGATTGAAGTGGAAAGACCCTTTAGTAAATTGAAACTCTTTACTATGTTCACCTTATAAAAGTGCGAGAGAGAAGAGTTTACAGATCTGAACTTATTTGATTTTTGAGAAGTTCAAGGTTCCGGATGCAAAATCGTTTTTCTTTTATCTTTTTTGTTTTATATACATTTAAATGGCTAAAAATTTGGAATAATTCATAGAAAAATCGTAAAATAGCAAATGAAGACTTTATGGAATTCTCATGAGCAGATCTATAGAGTGGAATAATAATATGGTAATTTTTAGTAGAATGGTTTAGTGTTATGTTTATCTATGATATTTAAGGATAAACTTGTGAGTTTTTTTTAATTTGCCAAGTCCAAAATAGTAAGCTCTTGTAGAGAGCCTCTTTTTTTACTTGGCATATTGTTTTATGAATTGGCAAATCACATGATTTGCCAAGTAGAATTTGACAAACTCTTGGAGATGCTCAATAAGGGGTTGTCTGGTCCTTGTTGGCTGCACTTTGCCATAGCTGTTGTGGTGTGGCCAAGGAGGTTGTTCGTGGCGGCAAGCAAGGTGGCCACCACAGGTATGGCGAAAACCAAAGCACAAATGAATTATGCCGGCCGCAGTCTATACTGAATCCAAACACCATGGCAGCCACAACTGTGGTCTGAGAAGGGATGACAAGCAACCAAAGAGGCACTAAATCATCACGGGTGAGAAAAACCAATACTATAGACTGAATGTGTAGCTCAATCAATTAGTAGTATCCCCAGAGTCCACTCCTCCTCATACTACTAGCAAAAGAGAAATTTAAAGACTATAATTAAAGCAGTCCAAGCGAGACTTAGGGCACGTACAATGGGTCACTTCGACCCGTCTCTGTGATGTATATTTTGCAAAATGAACCCCGCCAACTAGGGATGAAAACGAAATTGATAATTTGCGATTTTCAAAAATCGTTTTCGAGTTTTTTCTGATTTTTAGGCCTAAATGGAAACGGTAGCGATAACCGAAAAAACAAAAATGATAATGGTAAAAATAAATAGAAACGAAAGTGGAAACGATTTTTCCCTCTTCCGACCGATTTTGAAGATTACCGTATTTAACCGGTAATTTACCGTTGGTAATTACTGATTCAAAGGTCTTGAACCCAAATTTAGTTATAGACTATATAGTGAAGAAGAGACTCTATAATAATTTATGTTTTTATCACTATGCTTTGTCAAATCAACTTAGAATTTTAACGTTTATTCGTGTCATTGTCAAGAATTATCATGCTCTTGCGTGATTTATCACTGTGTGAGAATAAGACTGATGTGAAATGTATGATTTAGCTTAGTCTTGTTAATTGTGGCTTTATTTATTAATGTCATATAAGATAAGTCAAGTTATATGACTCTTCTAAAGAGGTTTGTCGTGTTCATCTTTTGCCGTGTTCATCGTTTTTAGGATATCGTTCTCATCGATTTCGACCATTATCGTTGTGTTTTCCGATCGACTATATCGTTTTCGAAATTACCGAAATACCGGTGCCATATTCGTTTCCGACAATATCGTATCGATTTCGTTTTCGAGAAAAAAAATATGAAAATGAAAGTGATTTAGCCTCCTACCGATCGTTTTCGACCGTTTTCATCCCTACCGCCAACACCAGAAGTTGGAAGCCTTGTCATCTCATGAGGCGACGGGAACGACGCTGGTTCCGGTAGCGTTGTATGAAGACTCAATGGCGTGCGGATCCCATGTGCCTTCGCTGGCGCAGTGTCCTCATCTTCCACAAACTATCGACGACCCCTAGGCTCTTCTGCGCGTGAGAGCTCGGTGTGGCCTCCCGCCCGCCCACACAACATCGGTGGCTACCCCCCTCAAAACCCTAGCACACGTCACCATTCCCCCGCTCGTGATCCTAGGGCGTGCTACCGGCCGCCTGTGCCTAGTGGCCTGACCCGAGCCTCCCGCCACTTGCCTCTAAGCCGTAGATGTGTGTGCCTCGCATATTAGTTAGAATAATTAGGAAAGTAGGATAAGCAAGAATAAAAAAATCTTCAAAATAGCGGCATGCAAAATTAATAAAAAAATACAAAATGAAGAAAATGGCACATAATCTCACCTCTTTCTATACCATAAAGAAAAGAACCAGAAATTTGAACCTTTTTTTAAAAAGAAAATGAAGTGACTAAGAAGATTTTAATGAATTTTTATCCCAATCAATCTCAATATATATATATATACTAATAGCTATTCGGTAGATTTTTTTATGCCAGGAACCACAAAAGAAAAGGAGAAGTAAAGCTGGAATGAACCTTATCTATTCTTTGAGAATCAGAAGGATTATTTTTGAGTTTCTATTTCTTGATAATGAATCTAGGTTTTTTATCTTCAATTTATTTTTAAACTTTATTATTACTAGCAATATGCTCGTGCGTTGCAATGGGAGAAAAAAAATTAAAAGAGTCTACTTAACCCCCTCACATATCTAGCGTGGTCTACTTCACAACCTCAACTATAAAATCAGGTATTCTACGCCCTGAACTTTTCAGAACTGGTTAAATTATTCCCTCAGGAGGTTTTGGATGGTGGTTTTGCTATAGTATTTGTCTTTTTTTCTTTTTTATTTGTTTTTGCTAAATCTTTGGAAAATCATAATAAATCACGGAAAAACCATAAACTGAAAAATCAAATTTTGTTGGACTCCACATGAGTAGATCTACACAATGGACATATAATCGGTATGTTTTAGTATAAATTTTTTGTTGTAGCTATAGATTAATTGAAAATTATAATTGTGTCTGTAATTAGTTGAAATAATTCATAGCCGAATCTTCTACGGTCCAATTGTGGTGAAAATTTTATGGTGGGCTAATTATTGTATGCTTGAACTATAATAAAAAAAATTCATACTCATTAGACCATGTGCACCTTAGTTATAGATAAAGCATAACTTTAACATAGAAAAAAAATCTAAGTTCATGCTTGTTAAATCTATCATTTATCTATAATTAAGTTATACATGGTCCAATGATTATGAAAATTTTACTATAGTTCAAATATACAATCATTAGGTCATCATAAAAATTTAACCAATATTGGACCATGGAAGCTGCGGCTACAAATTATTCCAATTAATTACAAACAAAAATTGATTTTTCAATTAATGTAAAGCTACAATAAAAACTTTGTACTAAAACATACCATATTATATATTCACTGTGTAGATCTATTCATGTGGAGTCCAACAAAATTAGATTTTCTATTTTATGATTTTCTATGATTTTTTAAAGATTAAGAGAAAACAAAGAAAAAAGAAAAAGACAAAATCACAGTTAGCAAAACTACGGTCCATAACCGTGTGAAGTAGACAACGCTAGATAGGTGAGGGAGTTAAGTAGAATTTTTCTGGAGAAAAAAAATAACTATTAGATATTCATGTAAAACGATAATGTGAATGGTACATATGTACTTTATGTTTTATGCTTTTATAGTTTATAAATTTTAGACCATCGCATCCATAATATAAGTTAATGTTGACAATAAATACACATTGTTATACCTATGCATTGTAATGGGTCATTATTTTCACTCTTAAGTTGTTAACACCGTTCTCGCCCCTCACATTTATGTCATATTTGAATTCATCGATAATAATATGTATCGATGTCCTCGACAATAATACGTAATTTAAATGTAGTCTTAATATATATATTTTTGTTGTTGTAAAGTATATTGTTTTCAAGTCTGGATCACATACGGTCCAATAAATTTTAGAATCGGACTCCATATTATGCTAGATAAAAGTTATTCAAATTTGTATAAGCATGAATTATTATATATATATAAGTTCGTGCAGAATAAACTCTTCATTGCCCGATAGTTAGAAGGAGACGAAAAAACAGACGGATGAAAAAATGACTGAAAATTTTAACTCTTTTTATTAGGCATATATAAATATAGATATAGGATCGTGACATCTTATAATACGTATTTGAATCAGGCACCTACCATGGCTGCACACGTTGAAATCTAGATTGTGGCGAGAGTAAGATCTGAACGCGAGAGTGAGGATTGACATATTAGTTGACATAGAAAATTGGGAAGAATTTTATGCTTTTAGTATTAAGTATAAAATAAATTTTGGCATTGTAGGAGAAAAAACTATGCGTTCGAAGTCCAATATTTGAACCAAAATTCAAGCGTCATAAAGAAAAATATAATCTCTTAATCGTATCTTTGCTCGTCTAAACCCTTAGTAATAATATCTTAGACTAAAGTTGTAGAAGAAAAAAATTTGCAAATCCAATCAAACTTTGAAACTTTGGGACCAGCAGATCTGAGGCACGGACGTGAGGGTTGGGGTGGGGATTGGATTCAGTGCATAATAGGTACAACGTTTGCATCAACGGCCCGCCTACTCAGCACAGCAGACGCATGACCCATTAAAGTCAATAGCTTGCATCCAATGGGTCCCTATCCAACGGTCCAGGTAGGCCAAATTCATGAGTGCCACATAACCCCAAAACCGTCATCTTCTATCCAGAATTCCAGATAAGGCGCGCGCGCCACAGCTGCCGTGCAAACCGTCCCGTCCCCAAGGAAGAAAGCCTTTGGCCTCCGCAATGATGGACACCGCCGCCTCATGGCGTCTCCTCTCCCCGCCTCCCTGCCCGCAGCAGCTACCCAAGCGGCGAGCGACCTTCGCGGCGTCGCCACAGCAGTCGGCCAGCTCCAGCGCCAAGTTCAGGCTCCTCTGCCTCCTCCGTGACAAGGTCAATAGCTAGCGATCGATCTTTGGTTGCTACCTCATCCCCATCGATTTCGCCTACTGCAATTCCTGTCGTCCGCGGTGTCTGATCGTCCACGCTCTGGTTTTTTTGTTTCTTGTTTGCTTCTGGGACGACGAACGCGCAGCCAGTGGCCCCGACGTCGGTGCAGAGCTCGCAGCTGCAGAGGCTGGCGACGGTGTTGCAGTGCGGCGCCGTCTGGGCAGCAGTACGTACACGTACATGAGTCGTCTCGGTGTTTCGCTCAATCCCACACGACCCACCCTGCAGCTTGATTTTGATTGGACGCTACTATACCACGATCATACTATATCCAACGTGACATCGCAAATTATGTGCTTTACGTAGGTTGAGGCGCCGGCGGCGCTGGCGGCGGTGACCGGGGAGGAGGACCTCGACCTCCTAGGGATCCTGCCTCCGATCGCGGCGTTCGCCGTCTTCTACCTATTCATCGCGCCTGTGCGTTAGCTACTCAGCTCTTGCTTTGCTCTCAAAGCGACTTCATTTGAACTACTGCCCCTGAATGATCATTTGTGTATATATGTGCAGCCGCTGATCATGAACTGGATGAGGCTAAGGTGGTTCAAGCGCGAATTCCTGGAGACGTACCTCCAGTTCATGTTCACCTACCTCTTCTTCCCAGGGTACGTGAGTGTAGTGTACTTGCTGCGGCGTCGTAAACATAATCCGTTTAGGATCCGTACCTGTTAGCGTGACACTTTTACAGTTTCAAATGCTAGTACTAGTAGTATATAAAACGTGTTCCAATGTTACGGAATACAGGATGTGTCCAATGCCAGGATCAGTAGAAAACAAACACCGCGGATCCAGCCACAGGCACCTTGGCATTAGCTATACTAGTTCTGTAGATTGTAGATGCTCTGAATCCAAGTGATCTGTTGGCTATAGCCGCACAGAACACCAGGCCCCTGGCTCTTCCTAAGTTGCCTCAGGAGGTCTAGCAGAGTAAAAGCTATTTTGCTTGCCTGGCCTGCTAATTCATGGCATCTTCCAGCGATCTACTGTATTATAATTCATGACCTCTATACACTACTAACTGAATTCGGTTTGGAATATTCTGATGAATCAATAGGAGAAACAAAAGATTGGTTTCAGTTTCATTTTGTAAGTCTCATACCTGTGTGTTTGCATTGCAGGCTGATGTTATGGGCGCCATTCGTCAACTTCAGGAAGTTCCCGAGGGATCCCACCATGAAGTACCCTTGGTCCACGCCAAAGGAGGGCACGCCGCTGTTCAAAGACAGATACCCGCCTATAGACTCCTATAAGCCTTGATATTTGTACTCGGCTGGCTCATCGTCACGGACACGCAGCGAAAGATTTCTTTTCACGGCGCAATGGCAAAGGTCATTGGTTGGGGGCTCCCACTTCAAATCCTGGGTGCGACACTTTATTCTGGATTTATTCCAAAATTTTCTGGCGCTATGCATTAAGTGGTAGGCGACGTTCCCGTCGACAGCGAGGCGCCTATGGTGACTTCGTCAACTTCAAGATTTGCCGGCTCAGTCCATCGAAGGTGCTCATAGGGGTAGGGTTTGCGTACGTGTGTTCGTAGGGGCGAGTGTACGTACGTGTTGAGCGTCTGCGTTGTATTGTGTAATCTTAAAAAAAAATTCTTTACCTAAATCTGTAAAAAAAACAATATCACAATGTAATAATGCTCATGCTAGTACATGGGAAAGGTACTCTGGAGACTCAATTCTCGAGTCATTGTATTTGCCGCGATATCTCACGCATAGAAAGGGGAAGAACCATGCGTGTTTTTTTTTCTTATACAAGTACGTGCAGGCGTCAAAGCATATTTTGTGCTTGACAAAAGATTACACCCAATGGTGATTGGGCATATTTATAGTTATAGACTTTAGATGTACCACTTGATTGTAACCTGCAGATGCTCTTGATCTATGGTAATCTAATCAAACAGATTACATGTGCTTAGTTAAAATATTGGAAAAAAAGGATACTATCACTAAGATCTTATCTTAATAGTGCAAATTGGAGACCTCCAATAGAGCATCCACATTAATTCTCAGCTTCTCACAAAAATAAAAAATATTTGGTATTTCATTAATATACTTTAATCATCCTCGTCAATAATAATCATTCTTGATATTACAAATTAGAGACCTTCAATAAATCATCCACATTAATTGTCAGCTTCTAGCAAAAAAAAACAGAAGTATTTAGTATTTCATTAATAGACTTTAACCATCATCCTCACTAATAATCATTAAATGTAATATGACATCTTAAAAACAATACCCATATCTATCATCATGAAAATTCCATAAAGCAAGCCCCTAAATTTGCACCTAAAATTACCCTCCTAAGTTTATGTCCAAACTATTCACATTTGTCTTTATGAAAGATAATGCAAATTATCCCCTAAATTTGCATATAAATTACCCACCTTTATACTATTCATGGAAGATAAAGCAAAGTAATGCACAACTTTTCTTTTAAATTATGCACATTTGTCATTATGAAAGATAATATAGAATAACCCTTTAATTTAAATGTAAATAATCCACATATAAAGTTATGCATAATAAACTAAATAGCCCTTAATAAATGTCTAAAATACCAATATAAGATGACATGAAAACAACTAACCAAATGGTTAAGTTATATATCTTCTCAATTGCGTAGTTCTACCATTCTCAAATTAAAAGTATGCATAAAAGTCATGTGCTATCATGCACGTTAAATTAATGTCCATCCATAAGGATAACTATTTCACTAGTACAAAAACTGTCTATACAGACGGTTCGAAAGCCATTTTTACAGGTATTTTTTCGAACCGTCGGCGTTGGGGGCCAGTAGAAATAGGTCATTTCTATTGGCGGTTTTTTCCGGACCGCCTGTAGAAATACAGGCGGTTGTCTTAACGAACCGCCTGTAGAAATAAGCTGTCCGAAATCGCGTTTTGAAAATAGGAAATCGTGTTTTAAAAATAGAAAAAAAAATTTAAATTATGGGGAGAGGCCACTAGGAACCCGCCCGCCCGTCACCCTCGCAAATCACGCTATTTTTCACAGGTGTTTTTCCGAACCATCGGCGCTGGGGCCAGTAGAAATAGGTCATTTCTACTGGCGGTTTTTTCCGGACCGCCTGTAGAAATCGATTTCTACAGGCGGTTGTCTTAACGAACCGCATGTAGAAATAGCTGTCCGAAATCGCGTTTTGAAAATAAATAGCTGTCCGAAATCGCGTTTTGAAAATAGGAAATCGTGTTTTAAAAATAGAAAAAAAAGATTTAAATTATGGGGAGAGGCCACTAGAAACTTGCCCGCCCGTCATGCTATTTTTTGCGTAAAATCGCAAACGCGCTCTGGATGGGATTCGAACCCTCGACCTCGGCCTTGCGCGATCCCTCCTCTACCACTCCACTCATCTGTCATTTGTGTCTAGATTCAGTAGTACTTCCTCACATTCTATACTAAACCGAGTGTAAATTGATTGTTTGAGCCACTAAACGAATTCAAATGAAAAAGTTGTGGACTACAAAGTTTCATAACTTTTCGAGATCTACAACTTTCATGTAGGAAGTTTTATCATCCGAGGTCGTTTACAAAAATTTAAATTTCAAATTTGACATATTCAAACGTATTTTTCGATGACAATATGATTTCAAATGAAAAAGTTGTGAACTACAAAGTTTCATAACTTTTCGAGATCTACAACTTTCATGTAGAAAGGTTTTCCATCCGAGGTCGTTTACAAAAATAAAAAAAATCAGTGGAAAAAATCCGAGGTCGATTTCTAGTGGCGGTTGTCCTAACGAACCGCCTGCAGAAATTGATTTCTACGGGCGGTTCGTTAAGACAACCGACTGTAAAAATGTCCCATTTCTACATGCGGATTTTTTAAGTAAACCGCCTGTAGAAATCGATTTCTACAGACGGTTCGGAGTTGTTCGGAATCATTTTTTTCGGTACAGGCGGCTGATAATGGCCAACCGACTGTGCTATTTTTTAAGGGCGCCTGTAAAAATAGTTTTTCTACTAGTGTTTATTTTAATAGTTTACCGAACATAGAAAAATTATTTCAACAAACATGCACGATGCCGGCTCCGGCTCTGGCCTCCCGTCGTGCAGGTAGGCGTGGAACGAGCGCTCGGGCCTGCACTCCTGCTTGCACTTGCCTTGCTCGTCTGGCTCGCTCGCCGGCTGCAATGCTAGCCACTGGCTTGGTCGCCGACGACTCCCCAGTCCCCACCACCACCAGAGGCCTGAACCAGAGATTGAAGAGAGAATAGGTTCGATATGCAATTTCTCTTATATTTATGAATAATTTGGTATATATTTCTCTGATATCTGCAATCTATAAAAATAATTTATATATTTTTTAAAAAATATGTATATATTTTTCTGAGGTCTGTAATTTCCTCAAATTACATCACTCTATCCAATAAATTATGTTAAAAAGTCATTGTAAATATAGTAATGAGACAATATAAATATAGCTAGGAGGCAATGTAAATACATAGAGGAAAAATCAGGTGCTAGGAGCTTCCAAGACACTCGTAAATATAGTAATATAAGACAATATAAATACACCTAAAAGGCAATGTAAATACATAGAGGAAAAATCATATGCCAGGAGCTTTCAAAACACTCAATTATTGGCTAGACATACTTCATTTATAATATTATTGTAATTAAGAGTGCGATATATGATATAACACTTATTTTAATTAAATATAGAGGAGAGTTTTGAACAATGGGTACGATAAGTATAAGAGTTTTGACTTAACTTGAGGGAAAACAATACCAATTAGTAAGCTTAAAATTTGAAATTAAAAATCTACAGGATCCGTAACATCATGAGACATGCACGGCAACATGAGCTAGCACACTTTAAGTTTAAGCTATGTTCCAACTAAACACATACCAAAGACACACCAAAGTGCCATGCATAGAAAAAAACTAGGGATGGATGAAAAAAAATATAGAACCCATTTGGAATTCTTGAAATTGAATTTATTCTAATTTTTTATAGAATATATTTGAATACCATTGTTAGCCACTAAACCCAACAATCTCCCTCATCACACATCGGACCTAACTCTTCCATCACACTAAACCATGTGATCTCCAGAAGACGTTATCCAGGCCCCGAGTCCAACGCTCATCACACAACCCGTGTGACCTCTGAGACGTTAACGGGCTCCCCTGTCACATGTGACCCCTGAGATTTAGGTTTTTCCGACCAACGGCTCTGATACCACTTGTTAGAGTGCGCAGCGAAATTTAGCCCAGCTCGCTATACCCTCGAGCTAGCGCCCCTCAGGCCCAGATCCACCGGAGCCCACAACATATCTAGGTTTCGGGCCTAACTCAACCCAAAAGACAAGGGAGAAAATTATAGTTGTAGAGGAGAAACATAGCATGGTGATTATAAAATCAAATTGCATCTCCCACACTATAAATTTAGGATAGCCATACAAGGAAGAACATTATAGTTGTGAAATGTCAAATTTCAAACCAAATAGCCTAATTAATTAAAGAGATTTCAATTCCTCTAAAATAAAAGAATCCAAATGACACCATAGAATAACTGAAAAACTTATCACAACCAGATAGAGCATACATAGTATCTTCATGTGAATTGCTGGAAGAAAAAGGGGATAACACAAACATTAACTTTTATTAGTTGTATTTAATCATAAACTTTTGCTATTTCTGCCTCTTAAAAGTCAATATTCTAGCCGTGCAGGAATGAGTTGCTTTTATGACAACCTCATCATATACAAACTACTGAGTATAACCATGAGGAGTAAGTTCTTTTCATCAGAACCATGGAATGAACACGTGAGGTTTATCTCAATCAATATATGTTGTAGTGGATTGAAGTATATTTAAACTAAGTGAAACTCCAACCCACTTCAATACTTGTGGGTTGAGATAGATATATTTACATACAAACAAGACCTGAATGGCAAATACCGCTAACCGATCTGATAGAGTTATGGTCATCGACCGTGCCAAAGTGTTCGAACTAAAGATACTAATTTTTATGACGATTTGAGTAACTTATCTTACAATTTTGCATCTACATAATCCTTTATATATTGATTGTGTCAAAGTTAAATCATGGAGCCATAAAAACAAGTCAATATACTTTCAGTTAGCTACTAGGGGGGACTGTTCACTGTCAAGACCTTAGTAAGTTTTTTTTAAGAAAAAAACACTAGTAAGTTGCTGCGCCTATCATATGCTCATATAAATCCTTGAATGGAAACTTATACATTAGGCTTAAGCAATAAATATCGGATTAACAAGCCCTTTACCGTTATCCCTGCGACAACTGACAATGGGCCATGGGGTCTACCTATCGGCAATATAATTACGTCACATGAGTGTAGCTGGTGCACAGCTCAAGTAACTAATCGTGAGCGAGCACTACGCCCTACTGGCAGTGGCAATTCTTTCTTCTTTTTTTTCCCCCTCTGATGCTACAATCTCTTTTTCGGCCGAGGAAAAGGCGAGCATGCTTTCTAGGAAATCCTGTTCCGGCGGGGAGGAGGGAAAGCCGCATGGTACTCGCGTCATAATGGCGTGGCGATGATCTCAAGCGCACGCGGGCCCCAAACCCATGAGCATGGCCTCATCGCATCGCATGGTGTGGCGTGGTCTGTGGTGGCCACCTCCACGATGTGATCCATCCGTCAGCCTCAGTCCGTCTCACTGCCCACAAACGATAGTAATACTGCGCACACATGGACCTCTCTGATCTCCTCCTCCACTACCATTAGCATTAGCATTAGGGCAGCTGAAAAGGGGAGCGAACTATTCGAACCAAACCAAATGGCGTTAATTTATTAAACCTTAGAAGCGTGTTCGAGAGAGATTTGCTGGATCGATCCGGAGACTCGAGGGACGGAGGAGCCGTACGGCGTCGTCCGGGCCGGCACGACGTGCTGAGCAAAAGGTCGACAGCGTCACGAGGCGGCGGTTCGATCGCCTGACAAGGCGCGGTACGCCACGAGGCAGCAGCGATGTCATGTGCGCAACGCAAACGAGTTGGGACAAAAAGAGGAGCGAAAGGAAGCAGGCAGGGCAGGAGAAGGGACGACCAACGAACACTCGACGACCCACGACGGGCACGGGGGCAAGCCAAACAAAGCCAACTTTCTGCGCCCGCGACCCGGCCACACCTTTCGGTCCTTTCGCGAGCGCGATCTTCTGCAGGCTCTCTCCATCCATCCTATATTGGTATCGGGCAACGAGCCTAACCGAACCGAACCGAGACGAGAAGGGCAGGCCTCGACGACGGGCCATCCGTCCAGCCACCAGCACCCCGTCACCCACCGGAGAAGAGATACTCCGCCGCAGCGGCCGAGGAGGCGTCGGCGTCGCGCGCGCGGGGGCGGGGGCGGCCGGCCGGCTCCCTGGTCCCGGTCCCGGTCTCGGTCCCGGCACGGCATGCAGTCCTCAGAGAGCGTGCGCCAGGCACGGACGTGACGGGGGCGGCAACAGCCTGCGGGACACAATCATCCGGTCGCGCCTCGGGCCGCGCAGCACGGCACGAGAAAAAGAAGGATTGGGGAGGGAGGCGAGAGGGCCGGGGAAATTACTGCGGCACGAGGCGGAGGCGTGGCCTGCTCGGACCTGCCAAAAAGGCCGCGCGCCGACACAATCACGCGCCCACGCAGCGCCGAGCCAGCCCAGCCCGCCGCGGGCGCGATCACCATTCACCCGGACGCCGGACCGGACCAGCTAGACGGACGGACGGACGAGGGGGGCACGGGCGCACGGCAACGCAAGGGACGAGGGCACACGACGAGGCGCCTTTTGCTCCCGGGCACCCGCCGGCTCGGCTCGCTCGCTACTAGGCCTGCTGCCCCTTCCGTTCCCTTCCATAGCCGATGGATGGCTAGGACCTAGACTAGAGGCAGGCGCTTGGGGCTTCGTCGGGTCGGGTGGGCACGCAGCGCCGCGCTGTTCCCTGCGGCCGCAGCACGCCGGAGGCGAGTGCCTTTTCCCATTGACTGCTCCGCAGCGTTGGTCGGCTTTATGCTCGGCGCGGTTGGGCTGGGTTGTGCGGGCTGCTGCCGCTCCGTGGTTGCCTGCCTGCTTTGCTTGGAGTTGGGTCCACGGCCGCGCCGAGGCACGCATCACGGATTCACGGAGATTTCCAACTGCTTGCCCCCTTGAATTGTCAATCGCAGGCTCGCCTTCCGTTTCTCAACCTGTACTGTACGCAGCTGCTCCAAGCCTCCAGCCTCTGCTCAGACCTGCGGCGCCGTAAAATCTAGCCAGCCATTTCAGTAAACAAAATTATACTATTAGAACAGGTTTAGTAGAGTTTCATTTGAGTTTTATTCATATTAAATATGTTACCATATAGACACTTTTGATAATATAATAGTGTATTTAAAAAAGAGAAGAAATAAATTTATCTAAATGAAACTCTCTTGACACGAATACCAGCTCTCTATGAGTTATGAAATTAAATGGCTACGATACTATAGAATGAAACTCTCCACTGAGAATAGGTGTTTCATCCAAATTTAATTTCATTTTATAATGACATGACAGTCCTAAAAATATCATAAAACTCTTCATTGATACTGACCTTAGTACATTACACAGTTATTGTAGTCTATACCTAACAATATTAGTCATTTTTTTTATGAAATAGCTACGACACATCTTTTCGTTCAACTTGTGCAGCTAAAACAGAACTGCATGAGGGCTTCCCAAGGATACTGTAGCGTCAAACAGACACAAAAGACACAACATATTTTTATATCAATTTTGCTATATATCTAGATCTAGAATATGTCTAAATACATTGCAAAATATATTTTAAAAAAATAAAAACAACTTATAATTTAAAACAGAAAGAGTATGTATCTAGAGAAAACAAAAAATCTTATAATTGTTTCTCTCTCTAGATATAATACATTAAAAACTTATATACCTAAAAAAAATTATAACTAAGTACAGAGGAAGCATCATTTTACTTCGTTTAGTGACCAGTGCTGTTGCAAAGCAATGTTTTTCCTTTTTGCAACCTTATCGAAAATGTAACGCACCACTAGTGATGCTTGTCAAGTTTGCACAAAATAAACACGCCTTCTAACAAAACGTGTTCATGTGAAACATCATGTCGCCTTTGTTGCCAAGATTAATATTGAGCTGTCACAAAAAAAAAATACTCCAAGCAGAGCATAAAAAATCTTTAGAATTATTTTTTTCTAATGAAAAAATTTTCAAGAACGCCAAGGTGCCATTTGACATATGAAATATTTTTTTTTCTATTTTCTACAATTTTGTAAATAAATATAAATGGATATATATGAAAATCCATAGATTCATGTGTTTCAAAAGACTTGGACATGTAATATTGAGCTACTCCTATACTCCATGCTATGCTATACTCCCTACGTCCCAAATTATCTGTTGTTTCCGGTTTCCATGCCATAAGTTTAACTCAATTTTTAGAAAATACGGACAATATTTGTATCTCCAAATAAATTTATGAAAAAACTAGATTCAAACATCTTTCCAATGATACTACTAATTCTTACCATAAATTTTAATATTTTTTATGTATATTTTATCAAAGTTGTTTCTCGGAAAGCGGAAGCGACATATATTTTGAGATGGAGGAAGTACTCCCTTCGTCTAGAAAAAACATGCAACTATAAGTTGCATGCTAGAAAAAATAATTCATGTTTGACCAGTGAATAATACTCCATATTTATGTCTCTAAATCAATTTATTATGAGATACATTTTGTGACATTTATTTGATATATAAATATTGATATTTTTTTATCTCTATAATAATTTGTCAAACTTATAAGATACTAAAACATTAAACTGTGTTAGAATTATATGTTTTCCTTGAGGGGGTACACAACCATCAATGACAAGTGACTCTTGTCCTACATGCCTAGTCACGTCCCTGTTCTATGCAAAGCATATACCCCTCCAAGCACTAAAACCTTTCAAAAAATACTCCTACCACTATAGTACCATGAAACATCTACTTGAAAAAAAAAAGATCTTTAGAAAGACAGCAGGCCGGGTCCCCCTGACTATTGTAGTGCCCGTACACGAGCCCTCGGGGATAGCTGGCTGGCTCGCCGTCTCGGCCACTACCGTGTGGCGCGGCCGCCAAAAGGGCTCGATAAAAAGGCATCCCCACAAAGCCGTCGCTGTGTAGGGTGGCCACGAGCACCGGGCTTAAAAGGCGACGCCCATTTGACCGAGAGAGCGAGAGCAGCCGGCAGTCACCTTCACCTGGTTCATTCGCCAGTCCACCACCACCAACCTCGGAGCTAGCCCAAGAACTCCAAGCTAGCCATGTGGGAGGGAGGCGTCGAGCACGGGAGCCAGGACGCCACGCATCAGCTGCTGCCGTGGCTTGGCGTGCCCCCGTTCTCCGAGCCGGCGGCGGTGGCGGGCCTCGGCTCCGCCATGGGGGCTTACGCCGCCTGCGACGGCGTCGGCGGGCTCGGTCTCGGGCATGGCGGGGTGTTCGGCTTCGGTTTCGACGCGGTGCAGCAGCAGCAGCAGCAGCAGCGCGCAGCGGAGGGGAGCGGGAAGGCGGTGGTGTCGGGGCTGCTGGGCAGCCTTCAGGCGGAGTTGGGGCGGATGACGGCAAGGGAGATGATGGACGCCAAGGCGCTGGCGGCCTCGCGGAGCCACAGCGAGGCCGAGCGCCGCCGCCGGCAACGGATCAACGGGCACCTCGCCAGGCTCAGAAGCCTTCTCCCCAACACCACCAAGGTGATCATCCGATTGAATCATCTCGCGCTTACAATATAATCGATCACCATATATACTATCTTGTAGTATATGTACACATGCATATATCTCCACCACCACGATCTATCTAAACTTCCTAATAATCACATCAAAATAACACATCACCATTTTGGTGATTGGATACCGGCCGGCATCTTTCATCGATCGCCGTCGTTGTTCTTGATGGTGCAACCATCAACGGATCAACTTGGCTAAGAAACTGGAAGATCCATATATAATGGAACAGTAACGGATAGATGAGCCTAGCTATAGTGTGCTAGCTTATCACAGTGCAAGAACATAGAGAGATAAGAATCATGGCTGGTTGGCTGGTTTAAGGCTCGCATGGAAACTACAAGGATATATATATATATATATATATATATATATATATAGGAGTATATTTTCACTGATTAGGTCTTGTGTAAGATATAGGCATATAAAGGTTAAGGTTAGTTTGAATCAATTTGACTTGGACTTAGAGCTTAGATATAGCTTTGAGAAAAGTGTTAGTTCGCATCATTACATGATGAAGAGCTGCTTCCAAGGATCTACTTTGCTACAGGCTTGAGGTTACCCCCTGCCTAACATCATGCATTATTAGTGCTAGTATAAAAAGTAGTACAGTGTTTAGTCGGTAGAAAAGCCGATCGACTGACTGGATAATGTTCTGGGAGAAAGAATAAACTAATTAATTAGTGTTATGGGAAAAAAATAAACTGAAATAAGTTGAGTAATTTAAGCGAATATGATGAATTGCAATATACATTATAGATGTTATAAATGATATAGTGGTGTTAACAAGTGGTGGGCATTGTTGGTGATAATGGGCTTGTTAAGTAGGCAGGGCGCAGCACGCACGGCGCATGTGATATGTTGCCAAATTAAACTCCTGCTACGACGACAGAAACCGATCCAGGAGGCAGCACAAATCTTTGATACACGGAATGAAGCCGCTGTTCCTGCTTGGGCTACAGGGGAAACCGGCTTCAAACCCCTGTGCGACATGACATGAATGCGTTTGCGTTACATATCCTGTCAGAGCAGGCACTAAAGTATATGTGGCAGTACGTCTAGCTAGTGTAAAAGCTCGAAAGACCATGTGTGAATGCAGAGAGAAAAAGCTGCACCGCGATCGAGAGTTCCGCAAGTCTTTCAGGCCTTTTCCCTCCACGCTCACACTCGATCATTTCACTAGTGTGAGTGCGCCACCCTATTTGGAAGGTCTAAGCGAGACGACTAATCATCATGCTCCCTGAGATAATTAATGTTCGTACATACTGTTAAAATCATCGATCCACCCGTGTGATTGTATGTTATTTGTATTCGTACGCGTGCAGACGGACAAAGCGTCGCTGCTAGCCGAGGTGCTCGACCACGTGAAGGAGCTGAAGCGCCAGACCTCGGCGATGATGATGGCCACCACCGTCGGCGGCGACGACGGAGGTGCTGCTGGGCGCGCGCAGCTGCTGCCGACGGAGGCCGACGAACTGTCCGTGGACGCGGGGGCCGACGGCGCCGGGCGGCTCGTGGTGCGCGCGTCGCTCTGCTGCGAGGATCGCCCGGACCTCATCCCGGACATCGTGCGGGCGCTCGCTGCTCTCGGGATGCGCGCGCGCCGGGCGGAGATCACCACGCTCGGCGGCCGCGTCCGGAGCTTGCTCCTCATCACTGCGGGCAGCAGCAGGGCAGCGGACCAGGGCGACGACGACGAGGAGGAGGAGGACGACGGGCATCGGCCTAACGCGGCGCCCGTGCACGGCGACGGCGAGCGCACTGCCTCGCACCGGAGGCACGAGTGCATCGCGTCGGTCCAGGAGGCCCTGCGCGGCGTCATGGACCGCAGGACGGCCAGCAGCGACACGTCGTCGTCTGGTGGTGGCGGTGGGAGCACCAAGAGGCAGCGCATGAACTACGGCGCGCAGGAGCAGTGTTCGGTGTAGCACACACACACGGCGTTCCAGCAGCATGAGCTGCGTTTATGCTTTGCATGGATGCATGAACGCATATATGCAAGTTATTTAGCATAGCTACTAGCAGTATAAGTTTAGCCACCGTTTCAAAGCCTTTATTTGGCGCGCCTGTGGTTTCTTTGGGTATAATGGTGTGGTGCATCAGTGCATGTCTGCGGCATGCACGATGCGCGTGGCAGCCATTCAGGGGGGGAGCGTTTTATGTATCCCTTTGTATGCTCATGTTGTCATGCTCACGGTACTGATTACTGAAGTCTAGGAATTTGGGGGGAAAATGGGTGATGTGTGGGTGTACAATATCTGGGGTTCAACGGAAGGTGTATTGGTGGTGGCATGCATTCCGTTCGTTCCTTCGTAATTTATGCAGCACGTCAATTCGAAGCGTTCTTGTTTCTTTTTGCGAAATGGTGTGTTATTTGTTCCCTAGCTCTTTTTTTAAAAAAATCTGGTGAAGTTTGTTTGCTATAGACTAAGATTATTTATATAGGATGCTATGCATATTTGACAAGGTAAATTGCACCATATATACTACTCATGAATTTGAATGTCACAAAGAAAAGAATAATTCATGAGTGCTAAAATGGTTTACGAGTGAAGAGCAATTTAGTAGAAACTAGTATGACCGGATCAGGCATGCACGGTCCCACGCCAAAGACACGATATTTGCATCAAAATCCTTAAATTCGACAAGAACCTTAGGCACTATTATGTAGGCTAATATCCATCATAATCTATTACTCCCTTCAGATCTTTTTTTTAGGCGTATCAGCAAAATCTCAGATACCAAAAGAGAATAATAATCACACTTGCACAGTTCGTGGCTCAATACATACGGCACAAAGAAACGTACAGTTACTGAATGCATGCAAGCCACCATGCAGCAGGAAAGCTAGCTGATTGGTTGTTGCATGCAACCCGTATTTACTTCACTATGTATTCCAAAACATTTCACCTCGTACTTGCTGCGGACGCCTAAAATAGCTACCTAACTGAAAAACACGAGCACGCCTAAGAAAAATGCCCGGAGAGAGTATTCTCCATTTCCAAACCTAGAAGTAATAAGAGATTGATTTTCAGTTGTGGTAGTAGTGAAATATTCTAAGGTTAACCAAATTTGTAGAAAATAATAATAATAATTACGATATGGAATGAGTTTCATGGATACATTATAAAATGTATTTCCATAATTTACACCTATTTTTTGATATGGTAGATGTTACAAATTTAGCAGTGAATAGAGCCTGAAGTCCAGTGATAGTCAATATCCAAGTTAGCAAAATAATATATGTTAGCACTGACATCAACATCCAAAGCTTTAGTGTTGGCACCGTGAGGCCCTTCCGTTGGTGTAAAAAAAAAGAAAACCTAAGTAATATCCAAAATTCAAAGTTTTTCAAGGATAGTCTAACTTCCATTTCCAACTAACCCTAAGGGTCGAGGTGACTCCCTTCCCTGATGCGCACGTCGCTAAGGTTACGTGCCCGCCCCATCCCCGTTCTTTTCCTCGGCGAGCAGCACCTCCACCCACCTCAAAGACTTGGGCCGCCACTGACCTCCCTGGCCGCAAACACCGGTCACCCGAACGAATCCGTCCTTCTCTAACCCTAATTCGGGAGCTCCTGCTGACTCCTCGCCCTGCCGCCGACACTATACATCTGGATGTCCTCCACCGACATCCACCGCCTCGCTCACCGCCCTCAACCCCAACCACTGATGGGCCGCATGCTGCCCCCAAGCCCCATCTTCTAAGGTTGCCGGTCATAGAAGGTCGCAAAAGTAAAACCTAACGCCACCGTCTCGTCCATTGTTCCACCCACCACCCGCCTTACCCCCGCCCCCATATTGGCAACGTGTGCGTCGCTAATCTTGAGGTGGCAGTTTAGGGGTCCATGATCCGCATGGATACGTGATATATTCACGGGAAAGGCAAAATCGTTGTTTGCCTCACATGTGCGCCACAAACCAAGACTATAACTACTTCTGATTTAAGATGTCCATTGACTGATCTAGTTGTTTCAAAGTAGGGTACTCCCTCCATCCCAAATTATAAGACATTCCAAAAATCTTGAAGAGTCAAAGCATCTCAAGTTTGACCAATAGTTATAGAGGAAACTATAAAGATTTATGACATCAAATAAACATACTATGAAAATATAATTGATAATGAATCTAATGATACTTAGTTGACATCATAAATGTTATTATATTGTCATATAAGTTTGGTCAAACTTGAGATAGTTTGACTCTCCAAAATTTGTGGGATGTCTTTTAATTTGGGATGGAGGGAGTACTTTTTAATGCTTCAAAACTAAGGATGACAACGGGGCAGGTTCGGATCGGGTGGAGGCTTTGCGAATCCAAACCCGAAACGCAAACTCAAAATCCAAAACCGCACCGAAAACCGTTTCGGGTGAAAATCTAGACCCGAAACCAAACCCGATGGATACCCGAAACCCGAATAGTTAACCGAAACCCAAAACCCACCACTATATAGCAATAAGAAAAATAATAAGAAACGTTTAACAACATATGTATGATATATATTACATATTCAAATTTATAAACATAAGACAATAAACAACGCACAATTTTTCATTACTCAACTTGGAACAAATTGAATAGCTTATAGAACAATTTATTAATAAAATACATAAGTTTTTATTCAAAATATTATATTTCAGATATCTATTGGGTATCCGCGTAAAAACCAAAATCCAAAACTGAAACCGATAAGTTTCAGGTACCCAAACTCAATCGTGAGTGAAAAATCAAACTCAAACCCGAATCTAGTGGACCCGAAACCTGTGGATATCCGCTCCAAACCTGATCCGCGGACATCCTTATTCAAAACCTCTGACCATCAGGCTCACTGCTCCTGATGTTCCTGGCGATCTTCCAGCCATCTGCTGCGAGAAGACAGCATGCAGACAAAATCAGAAGCCCGCCCCCACGATAGCAAAAGGGTCAAAGTAGGCTAGCTAGTTGCCGCTGCGGGCAGATTGGTAGGCTGGGGTGAGCGAGCTCTGAGGCGGTCTCAGCGACCCGGCGGCGCGTGAGCGTGATGCGTGTGGAGGACCATCGGTGCACTGCACTGAACTGGCCTCCCTAGTCCGTACCCACAGGTGGAGAGGTGGTACAACAGTTTTTTTTTTTTCCTTTTGCGTTGCATCTTGCATGTATGAACATGTACCCATGCGCATGTGAAGATAAACGGTCAAAAAGAGGTTAAAAAGTGTCACATCACGCAAGCATCGTCAAGGAATATATTTCTTTTTTTTATCTTATTACATGAGTGGTAGTTGCAGTCGAGCTTGAAGAAGCGAGCTCTAGTGCGCCGCCGTTCAACGACAGGTAATCGCACGATAGCACCGGAGGATGATGCAGGGAAAAGGACGCGCGAATCATCAGAGGCCGGTGGAGTGGATTTCTTCCTCCCATCAGACCCATACATGCGTGCAAGTCAAGACGGTTTCACGTCAGGGCATATCCCGCTTTGCACCGCCGCTGGATCCGGTGGGGCCCGTCGACGGAGAATGTTTTGCTTGCTGAACGTGTGCCGCGACAAGGAAATAAAAGGGCGGTCGCGGCCAGGTTACGCGGCATCTAGCAGAACTGATATCCGGCCCATTGAACTCGTTTTTTTTTTATTTTTAACCTTTTTTGAAAAACTAATTTTAAATTTAATAACTTTATATTTTAAAACTAACCTTTTTGGCCTCGCCAACTACCGTGGCGCGGCCAAAACATGCTGCCGCGCGACATGCATCGGCGCGGCACCATCCGCCACGTCGGATAGCGATTTCCACGTGGAAATCTTTGCCGCGCCACCTCCTACAGCGCGGTAGGTACTGTAGCACAGGCTGACGCGACAATTGCAATCTTAAAAAAATTATATCTCTTTCATACCAGCTCGGATGAAAATTATTTTTATATGAAAATTGTAGCTCTCGAAGAGATCTATAACTTTCTAGTTTTGAGTTTTTCCATTAAAAGTCGTTAAGATACTCAAAAAATTAAACAAAGTTTTAATAGTATATTAAACGCGTACAAGTGTCTGTCTCCTTGGAAAACTCGTATCTTTGTTATAAGGTGTCAAATGGAGATACTTTGTATATGAAAGTTATAGCTCTTGTTGGGATCTACTACTTCGTAGTTTTGAGTTTTTTCTTTTAAGATCGTTAAGATGCTTAAAAAATTAAACAATATTTCAACAGTATATTAATATTCGCGTACAAGTGCTTATAACTTTTAAAAAATTATATCTTTTTTATACGGTGTCAAATGAAGATACTTTATATATGAAAATTATAGCCCTTGATGAGATCTACAACTTTATAGTTTTGAGTTTTTTCTTTTAAAATCGTTAAGATGCTAAAGCAAATAACATAAAGTTTTAATATTATATGAATCGTGTACCCGTGATTTTTACCATAGAAAATTATATCTTTCTGGTACTTGTAAAGTTTAAAAGAAAATAACCATATTTAAAGTAAAAAAAATATGCTGAGAGAACATATATAACTAAACGGAAAAAGAAATATTTCATAATCACAAGGTTCATTCGAGTTCTAAAATGTCGTAAAGACGAGGTGCATATAAAGTATTTCATTTTTTCTTCTTTGACTCCTTAACATAGAATTTTATTTCGTTTTGCATGATTTGTATTTAGATTTCGGTTTTTGTGCATGAAGTCTAAGTTGTTCAAATTATTTTTACTAAATTCAACTAAAGTGCGAACTTTTATAAATTCGACTAAATAACGTATCCAAATTATTACTAAATTATTTTTAGTCTAAATTGCGCTCGCCTAAAGTGCGGCACTCAAATTGTACTCCATATATTTGACTAGCTTTGGCACCAAAATATACTAGAGCAGTCATATCGTATTTTATTTGGCAAGTCGCAAATAGTAAGTGAGATAGTAATTGTGTGTGGGGGAAGCACCTTCGGCAAGCCGCCCAGACAAACCCTCGGCTGTCAAGTGGGACCTTCGGTGGCTCTCAAGCAAAAACCACGCATGAGTATAAACCGTGGCGAAGATTATCTGAGACAATAAATTTTTTTACATGATTAATATTCTACTAACACTTTTTAATATCTTTGAACATGTTAGTATATACCGAACACTTTTTAATATTAATATATATACACATATTAGATGACATACGCATGTACATGATTGATATACCGCTCAAACGCCCGTTTAAATTTTTTTAGCATTGTAAGGATATCAATTGAAAACACTTTAAACTATAAAGTTATAAATCCTAACTATAACTTTTATATATAAAGTATCTTCATTTGACACAGTACAAGAAAATATAAATTTTTAAAAGCAACAAGCACTTGTACGCGAAGATTAATATACTGCTGAAACATTATTTATTTTTTAAGCATCTTAACGATCTTAATAGAAAAAACTCAAAACTATAAAGTTTTAGATCTCATCAAGAGCTATAACTTTCATATATAAAGTATCTTATTTGACGTCGTATAAGAAAGATACAATTTTTTAAAAGCTACAAACACTTGTACGCGAAGATTAATATAATGCTAAAATATTATTTAAAATTTTTAAACATCTTAACGATCTTAAAAGAAAAAACTCAAAACTACAAAGTTGTAGATCCCAACAAGAGCTATAACTTTCATATACAAAGTATCTTCTTTTAACACCTTATAACAAATATATGAGTTTTCCAAGGAGACAAGCATTGTATGCGTTTAATAACCTGTTAAAACTTTGTTTAATTTTTTTGAGTATCTTAACGACCTTTAATGGAAAAATTCAAAACTTAAAGTTATAGATCTCTTCGAGAGCTACAATTTTTATATAAAAAATATTTTCATCCGAGTTCGTATGAAAGAGATATAATTTTTTTAAAATTGCAATTGCGCCGCGCCGTGGAAGGTGACGCAGCAAGGATTTCCACGTGGAAATCACCGTCCGACGTGGCGGATGATGCCGCGGCGATGCATGTGGCGTGGCAGCATGTTTTGACCGCGCCACGGCAATTGGCTCGGCCAAAAGGGTTAATTTTAAAATATAAAGGGGTTGTTTGGATCCTTTGATAAATTGACAAAAGAGCAAAAAGAATTGCTACTTTTTGGCAAATGGATCCAAACATACAGGGCAAAAAATGGCAAAAGAGCAAAAATTTGTCATTTGCTATTTGCCACAGTGGCAAATAAAGACAAATAGAAAATCTTTCCACTCATACCCCTCCCTCCTATGCATAACATGTGAATGAGAGTGTAATTATTAGGGGTATAATTGCCTTTATATGTGTTATTTGTCATTGACCATTTGTCATTTGCCAAGGCATCCAAACACTAGAAATTGACAAAAGATTTGTCAATTTTATTTGCCATTTACTATTTGTCATTTGCCAAGTGATCGAAACATGATCAAAGTTACTCCGTCTTAAATTTAAAATTAGTTTTTAAAATAGTTAAAAATAAAAAAAATCCGGGAACTCCGGCATGCCTGCGAGCCTACCGTGGCCCAAGGCCCGCCTGGAGCAGTCAGGCATGCCAGGGAGGAGAGGATAACACAGGCCTCGCGCATTGTGAGCTTGAGGCAATGCCGTGGCCCGCGTGAGGCAGGATATATTAGGCCTATGAAATGTGGGTCTAAAATGTTTGGCTGCCGCACAAGTCCGTGCACAGATCGGCAGTCACCATGCACGAACACGCCAAGACGTGGACGTCAGTCTCAGTCAGCTCAGCTGCCGGCGAAGCGCGACACTGCACCACGCCGCAAGGAAAGAGTTGAACGGACGCTAAGCAGCATTTTTTTTTTCATGTTGTAACCTAGAATATAGCCCGTTTTTCATTAAGAGGAGTGAATTACACGACACAACTACGAGAGAACTCTCGTAGCACAGATTACAAACCACTAAGCAAGTGGTGAGTGACCTGAAATCTATACCTTTAATAATAAAAAGACAAAATTTCTAACTTTTTTTTTCGTCCAACCCATTCAATCTAAGCCTAACTGTAAGCCCACTCGGCCACTCCTCTCAGCCCACTTGCTGGCTCGTTGCTGGCCACTTGCTTCTTTCGGCCCATCCATGGAAATCATGTATGTACGCTGCATCTTGTGATGCCCGTGAGCCGGCCGCACGGAAGAAAGGGAAAAAGCTACGACCGAAGAAGGAAAAGCAGGCGGCGGCGGACACCGCTGCAGGCGGCGGGTCTGGAGAGAGCTCCGACATGATGCGGCGGTGGTTCGCGATGGCAGCAGACCTGAGCAGGGCGTTGCACGGCATCAACTACCTCAACGAGCTCTTGACCGACACGTCCCTCGCGCCTCCGGCGCGCTACATGAACAAGTGGGAATTCTATGGCGCCGAGCAGTCCGCCGGCTGCACGCACATGTGGTTCCTCGGCAGAGCCTCCGAGGCGTGGGTCCTGCGGGGCTACCCCTCCACGCTGCACGCACACTCTGTCCCCACGAGCAGCTGGAG
The DNA here is from genome assembly GCA_022036555.1 of Microstegium vimineum. Lineage (NCBI taxonomy): Eukaryota > Viridiplantae > Streptophyta > Magnoliopsida > Poales > Poaceae > Microstegium > Microstegium vimineum. The sequence goes on along the minus strand of CM039119.1, from coordinate 46,056,218 downwards.
GAGTGTAGCAACGTGCTGCGCCGGACGTGCTCCTCCTCCCTCACGGCCGTCTCCGAGGACGACGACAACGACTTGGACGGTGCCGGTGCTGCTGCTGCTGCTGCTGGTGGCAGCAGCAGTAGTGCCTGATCCAAATTTTTGATCTTCCGTCCTAGGAGTATCCATCTTGAACCCGAGTTGAACTACAAAGCAAAGGAAAACAATTAAAACAGAAAGGATGAAAAGGAAACTACCACACAGCTCCAAATCAGATACACGAGAATTCCAAATTGACAAAAAAATAGGGCTAAGATCCAAATAGAATCAGATCGGGACACTATAGATCAAAATCGAGTCCACTACAGACTAAAGTCAAACTAAACAACCTCAATAAAGCAACAACTCCTCAAATCAAACCAATTAATCCATTGTTTCTTCAAGAAATCGAGAACATCACACCGATGACATTGTTGAAGCTAGGGTCATCAATGAAATCATCGGTGTACACGGAAACAGCGGCGAGGTTTGGCTAGGCGCGGAGGTCTCTGGTTAGAGCCCGACTATATGGCGGTACCCTCGCAACAACGTCACGATCGTAGATGTAGAGGCAGGGCGAGGCGACATCCAGCTCCATGGCGTCGCACGCGGTCCACCACGGAGAGGGGCAGAGGAAGAGGAAGGGAGAGGTTAGAGAGGTGGTGGCGGCGGTTACGGGAGAAGCGGTGGCAGAGGCAATTTCATACGCATCGATACACAACATGCCGGTCTGTGCAAGGTAAGCGCAGGAAAAAGCAGGGAGCAAGAAAGACAGCCAATCTCCTACGAGAAGGAAGAGCAAGGACGCAGGGGAAGAAAATACAGGCAAATATTTTAAAACTACTTGCTTCTCGATGGTTCGCGAGTGAATAGTAGAGAGAGGCGATTTTTCTCGTCTCCAGACCTTCCTCCCGTGGGATTGGAATCTAGTGCTCGGAGAGAGTTTTGCAGGCATCCAAGTGGATTGCGCTGCTGCTGTAAGTGCTCCTTCTGATTAATCCAGTTGTGGTTTTCTCTTTCCCCTATTAGCTTTCTCCATCAAGCCAGGAACTGACTCGGGGTGAACAAGGGGTGATCTTTAGCATCACTGCCCGTCCTTGGTCAGATCTCTGCGTTTGATTGGGGTGAGGCTAATGGCACTAAATCAGGGAAAGGAGAAGAAGAGCTCAGTCTTGGAGGTGGGAGAGGGATCTCTTATTCCCCTCGGAGCTGATAATATGAGTGTGAAGGGAATGAAGGAACAATGCCATGAAGTTGAGGAGCAAGTTTCTGATTTGTTTGGTAAGCTTAATCTGACGTCAAAAGAGAAAGAAGTGCTAGTCTTGGAAGATGCTGAAGACCAAGATTTAGCTATAGTAAATTATGCAGTGATTGGCAAGGTTCTTGCGCCTAATTCGTTGCAGCCGCAAACCATTATGGCTGCTATGCGACCGGCGTGGGGTAACCCAAGGGGTTTGATGGTGAGAATGGTTGGAGATAATCTGTTCATTGCTGAACTTGAGTCTGAAGCAGACAAAAATAGGATCCTTGATGGCTCTCTGTGGTATATTGGTAGGCAATCTGTGGGGCGACAAGTTGTGATTCTAAAAGATTTTAATCATGATTTGCGCCCAACTGATGTATTGTTTGATGAACTGGCCATTTGGATAAACATATTGAATCTTCCTTTGGGGCTACGAGATGAAAAATGGGGTTTTGAGTTGGCAGGTAAGATTGGAAAAAAGGTGCTAAAAGTTGATGTGGATGAACAGAAAAGGGCTGTGGGAAAGGACTTGAGAGCAAGGGTAATTATCTCGCTAAAAGATCCTCTACCGCGAGGGGTCTCTTTTTTTTCGTCTAGACGACAGAGGAAGGAATGGTATGATGTCGTATATGAGAGGCTTCCTTTCTTTTGTTTCTCATGTGGTATTATTGGACACTTAGTAATCGATTGCCCTGAGCCAACTTCTAGGGATGAAAAAGGTTGTTTGCCATATAGTGAAAAACTGCGTGCTCCTGATGAGAGAAGATTAAAAAATCAAAGTGAATGGTTTGCCCAGGGTGGTAGCTAAAAGCCCAAGTTTGGTTTTGGTTAATTGATGAAACCTATGGACTAACCCTATTGCTAAGTGAATGATCAAGATAGGGTGATGCAACATGTGAGATGGAGCAATGTGCATGATCATGGTGGATGATGGATCAAGTGCTCCATGCTTAAAGAAAAGAAGAAAGAGAAAAACAAAAATGGCCCAAGGCAAAGGTATATCTATAGGACCATTTTCGGTTTAGTGATCAAGACACTATAGAGAGTGTGATCACCTTTAGGATAGATAGTCGTACTATCAAGAAGGGAAAACTCGTTTCGATTGCGGTTATCATGTGCCACTAGGTTTGCATTGCATGCTTAATTAAAATGAACCTAAGTGACATGAAACATAGAATTAAATTCAAGATAAAATCATGAAAAGGCTAACACAGGTGAACAAAGGTTGGAACACAAGGTGTTAGTATATGGAAGCTTGGAGAAGAAGAAGCAACTCATTTGGACACGAGACAGTGGTCCGGACGCAGGGTCCAGACGCTAGGGATGCTCGGTCCGGACTAACGCAGATGCGTCCGGTCGCATACCCTAGCCTCGGCTTCAGCAGTACAGGTGATCCGGACGCTGATGTGTGTCCGGACGCAGGGCTCCGGTCAACCGTCCAGATGTTTTGGAGGCTCTGGATGCTCTTTGTGTAGCGACCGGACGCTGAGTATGGTCCGTACGTAGAGCACCGGACGCGCGTCCGGAGTAAATGCGCTCTCTGGATGCTCTCTGAGTTGGATCCGGACGTAGGAAACAGGCAGTCCGGACGCTACTATTCTCCGCGTCCGGAGGCGACGTGGCGGCTCCCGGCGAAGGCGTGAATAGGCAGATTCAAACCGAGAGGGGTCCGGATGCACCCGCAATGGTACGGACCCCCCATCAAAACAGCGTCCGGAGCTACGCAGAAAGGCAGGATCAAGGGGCAAAACGGCTAGCTTTTGATGGAAGGCTATATATATGTTTTGGCTGGCTCAAGGAGCACCCTCTTGCACCTCTCATTCATTCTCACTCATTGTGCTTTCTTGAGATAGCTCCCAACTCACTCTCTTCACTCTTGATTGCATATTTGTGAGAGTTTGAGTGATCCAAGTGCTTTGATCATTGCATTACATCTTAGTGGCACTTGGTCATTGTCATCGACGTGGGATTTCTTGTTATTCTTGGTGTTTGCCAACACCTAGACGGCTCGACGATTGAGGAGAAGCTTCGGCGCGTGTTGGTGATTGTTCGCGGCCGACTTCATCGACTTGTGAGAGGGCTTGTACCCACCTCGGCGGAGCGCCAAAGGGTAACTCTAGTGGATTGCTCGTGTCATTGAGTTACTCTCATTTGGGTGGTTTCTTGTGGCGCCCGGGTAGTGGGCTTGGCTTGTGAATTTCCAATTAGCCACCGAAACACCGTTTGAGTAGTCAACCCAACGGGGACTAGCTTGGTGGCAACCAAGTGAACCTCGGGAGAAAAATCGATTGTCATCTTGTCTCCCGGCTACTCATTGGTATTCTTGTGATTGGTTCTCTACATTGACATCCATACATCACAAGGCATCGGTATAACAATCGTCACCTCTCTTGTATTTACCTCTTCAAATCTTGCCTAGTTAGCTTGCTAGTTAGTTCTTGTTTAGTTGTTCTAGCTTGCTTGAGCTAAGTGCCTTAGCTTCTTGCTATTGTGTGTAGGCACTTAGTTAACTATAATTGCTTAGATAGGTGGCTTCGCTCCCCTAGTAGAGCTAGAGCAAAAAGCTTCGCTTAAGTGTTTTTCTAACCTTTGCTCTAGTGGTTTGTAGAATTTTTATAGGCTATTCACCCCCTCTATTCATCTAGGACCTTTCAAGTGGTATCAAAGTCGTGGTCATCGCTATTATCAAGGCTTAACAACCTTCGGTGTTAGTGATGGCTCAAATACAATTCAACCATGTGGGGAGCAAACCGCCAATGTTTGATGGCACATCATTTGATTATTAGAAGAGGAAGATGAAGATGCATCTAGGCTCAATACATGAGAAGGTGTGGAGTGTGTCCGAACAAAACTTTGTCATTCTTGATGAAGCCGCTCCCACACCTAGAGAGCAAGAGAACCGGCAATGCAACACCATGGCACTTAATGTGATCTACAATGTCATTGATTCCAAGGTGTTTGAGCAAATCAAAGATCTTGACAATGCAAGTGAAGTGTGGAAAAGACTTGAAGATACTTATGAAGGCACTTCAACGGTAAAGAATGCCAAGTTGTATATGCTCAAGGACAAGCTATCTCATTTCAAGATGAAGGAGGATGAGTCTATCCCGGGGATGTTTCATAGGCTCCAAGTGATCATCAATGATCTCAAGAGCTTGGGTGAGAAGGTCAAGGATGAAGACTTTTCAAACCGCTTCCTTGGTTGTTTGCCCAAGAAATACAAAACTTTGAGGCAAATAATTAGGAGAGATGGTTTGGACAAGATCACTCCAAATGAAGTACTTGGTGAAATCATGACCGAAGAACAATACAATGAAGAAAGTGAAGAAGAAGAGGTCAAGGAAGAAAAGAAAGAAAAGAAGAGCTTAGCTTTCAAGGCATCATCATCCAAGAGCAAGGGCAAATCAAAGAAGCAAGAATCAAGTGATGATGAAGAAGCAAGTGACCTTGATGATGAGATGATGGCCCTCTTTGTGCGCAAGTTTGGCAAGTTCATGAAGAAGGGGTATGGTGCTAGAAAGAGAAGAGACAACTTCAAGAGCAAAGATTATGAGAAGAGATGCTACATGTGCAAGAGCACCGGTCACATGATTGCAGATTGTCCCAATCATAGTGATGATGATGAGAAGAAGAAGAGCAAGCATGACAAGAAGGAGAAGAAGCTATCATTCACCAAGAAGAAGAAGGGTGAATCTTATATGGTGACTTGGGATAGTAGTGACTCCTCCGATGATGACTCTAGTGATGATGAGAGGAAGAAGTCCAAGAAGAAGGCATTGGCTAGCATTGCTATCAACAACAAGCCATCTATCTTTGATACTCCATCATGCTTCATGGCTAAGTCATCCAAGGTACAATCTCATGATGATAGTGATAGTGATGATGATAGTAGTGATGATGAGGAGTACTCCAAGGAAGAACTAGTAGACATGATGAAGCAAACTTATGAGTGCTTTGAGAAGAAGAGGAAGGAGTGCAAAGAATTGAACAAGAAGCTTAAGGCTCTTGAACAATCCTTTGATGAGCTCAATGGCTCTCATGATAGGCTAATAGAAGCCCATGAGAAGCTTGAGAGGACTCACTACAAGCTTGAAAAAGCTCACTCCTCCCTCCTTGATCAAAACAAGGATAAGATTATTGCATCATGTGATATTGGAGTTACTTGTGATATTCTAGATGAATCATTTTTCACTCCTATCATTGTTGCACCAACCGACACTAGCACATCCACTTGCACATTCACTAGTGAGAGCTCAAAGGTTGATGCTACACTAGTGAGGAAAAATGAAAAATTAAAAAATGATGTTAATGAACTCACTCATGCTTTGGGTAAGGCATATGGTGGAGATGCCCGCTTGCTAAAGTGCTTGGGTAGTCAAAGATTTTCCCACTACAAATAGGGATTGGGTTATACCCCCAAGAAAGGCAAGGCCGCCTTTGTGACTCCAAAGCCTAGCTTTGTGAGAAGCAATGGTCGGTATTGCAATAGTTGCAAGCAAGTGGGGCATGTTGACCAATATTGCAAACTTAACATGAGCCAAATCAAGTTTGCTAAATCCACCTCCATTCATTTTGATTCATGTTATATGCTTACCAAAGGGAGAGATGGTGTAATGGCTAAGTATGTTGGCACACCCATCGTTGGTCCAAAGAAGAAGGCTATTTGGGTGCCAAAATCCTTGGTCACTAACTTTGGAGGACCCAAACAAGTGTGGGTACCTAAGAAAAACTAATTTGTTTTGTAGGTAAATTACAAAGCCGGAGGAAGGCATTGGGTGCTTGATAGTGGGTGCACTCAACACATGACCGGGGATTCTAGAATGTTCAAATCAATCAACTCCAACACCAATGATGGCATTGATAGTATTACTTTTGGTGATAATGGCAAGGGCAAGGTCAAGGGTCTTGGTAAGATTGCAATATCTAATGACTTGAGCATATCAAATGTCTTGCTAGTTGAAAGCTTGAACTTCAATTTGCTATCCGTGGCTCAATTGTGTGATCTTGGATTCAAATGCATATTTGGGGTAGATGATGTTGAGATCATTAGTGTTGATGGTTCAAACTTGATCTTCAAGGGCTTTAGATATGAGAACCTCTACCTAGTTGATTTCAATGCTAGTGAAGCTCAATTGTCAACTTGCTTGCTCACTAAATCAAGTATGGGTTGGTTATGGCATAGAAGACTTGGGCATGTTGGTATGAAGCAATTGAATAGATTGATCAAGCATGACTTAGTGAGGGGCTTGAAAGATGTTGTGTTTGAGAAGGACAAACTTTGTAGCTCTTGTCAAGCCGGCAAACAAGTTGGTAACACCCATCCCAAGAAGAGCATGATGAGCACTAGTAGAGCATTTGAGTTGTTGCACATAGATTTATTTGGACCAACTACATACACTAGCATCGGTGGGAACAAGTATGGATTTGTGATAGTGGATGATCTCACAAGATACACTTGGGTATTCTTTCTCAATGACAAGAGTGATACATTTGCCACCTTCAAATCTTTTGTCAAGAGATGTCACAATGAGTTTGAAACTACCATCAAGAAAGTGAGAAGTGACAATGGAAGTGAATTCAAGAATACAAGAGTTGATGAGGTATGTGATGAGCTTGGAATCAATCATCAATTCTCGGCCAAGTACACTCCACAATCAAATGGCCTTGTTGAGAGGAAGATTAGAACATTGATTGATATGGCAAGGTCTATGTTTAGTGAGTACAATGTGAGTCACTCCTTTTGGGCCGAAGCTATCAACACCGCTTGCTACTCTAGCAACCGGCTATATTGTCACCCATTGATGAAGAAGACACCATATGAGCTATTGAATGGAAGAAAGCCCAACATTGCATACTTTAGAGTCTTTGGGTGCAAATGCTACATCTTGAAGAAAGACACAAGACTTGGGAAGTTTGACAAGAAATGTGATGAAGGGTTCTTACTTGGTTACTCAACCACAAGCAAAGCCTATAGAGTATGGAATTCGGCTAGTGGTATACTTGAGGAGGTTCATGATGTTAAATTTGATGAAACCAATGGCTCACAAGATGATCATGAGAATCTAGAAGATGTGAGTGGATCTCAATTGGCTAATGCAATGAAGAACATGGATATTGGTGATATTAGGCCAAAGCAAGTAATTGACATAGAAGATGACAAAGATCAAGTGCTCAACTCACCTCATGTGCAAGCTAGTAACTCTCTAGTGCAAGATCCACAAGTTGCTAGTTCATCTCAACCAAGTGCAAGCAATCAAGTTCCAATCCTCCAACCGACCAACATTGCAAGAGATCACCCCATTGACCAAATAGTTGGTGATATTACAAGTGGTGTTCAAACAAGATCAAGATTGGCATCATTTTGTGAACACTATTCCTTTGTGTCATCCATAGAGCCCACAAAGATTGAAGAAACCTTATAAGATGTTGATTGGGTCAATGCAATGCATGAAGAGCTCAATAATTTCACAAGAAATCAAGTTTGGGAGCTAGTTGAAAGACCCAAGAACTACAATGTGATTGGCACAAGATGGGTATTTAGAAACAAGCAAGATCAAGATGGTATAGTTGTGAGAAACAAAGCAAGATTGGTAGCTCAAGGTTACACACAAGTTGAAGGTCTTGACTTTGGAGAAACTTATGCACCGGTTGCAAGATTAGAGGCAATTAGAATTCTATTGGCCTATGCATGTGCACACAACATCAAGCTATACCAAATGGATGTGAAGAGTGCCTTCTTGAATGGATACATCAATGAGCTAGTATATGTTGAGCAACCTCCCGGATTTGAAGATGACAAGAAGCCCAACCATGTGTACAAGTTGAGAAATACTTTATATGGCTTGAAGCAAGCACCTAGAGCATGGTATGAAAGATTGAGGGATTTTCTCTTATCCAAAGGGTTCATCATGGGGAAGGTTGATACTACTCTCTTCACCAAGAAGCTTGGCAAGGATCTATTTGTGCTTCAAATCTATGTGGATGACATCATATTCGGTTCAACCAATCAAGATTTTTGTGAAGAATTTGGCAAGATGATGAAAAATGAGTTTGAAATGTCAATGATTGGTGAACTTAGCTACTTCCTTGGTCTCCAAATCAAGCAATTGAAGAATGACACCTTTGTGAGTCAAGGCAAGTACATCAAGGATATGATGAAGAAGTTTGGCTTAGAAGAATTTAAAGGCATTAGCACTCCAATGGGAACTAATGGACACTTGGATAGTGATGCTAGTGGCAATATGATGGATCAAAAGTTGTATCGGTCTATGATTGGAAGCCTACTCTATGTGACCTCTTCAAGGACAGATGTGATGTTTAGTGTATGCATGTGTGCAAGATTCCAAGCCCCTCCAAGAGAAAGTCACTTGAAGGCTACAAAGAGGGTATTGAGGTACTTGAAGCATGCACAAGATGTTGGATTGTGGTATCCCAAGGGGTCTAACTTTGAGTTGATTGGATATTCGGACTCCGACTATGCGGGATGCAAGATTGATAGAAAGAGCACATCGGGCACATGTCAAATGCTAGGCATGTCACTTGTATCTTGGTCATCAAAGAAGAAAAATAGTGTTGCACTCTCTACCGCCGAAGCTGAATACATAAGTGCGGGAAGTTGTTGTGCTCAATTGCTTTGGATGAAGGCAACTTTGAATGACTATGGAATCAATTTCAAGCAAGTGCCATTGCTGTGTGACAATGAAAGTGCGGTGAAGCTAACCAACAATCCGGTTCAACATTCAAAAACCAAGCACATTGATGTGAGGCATCACTTCATAAGGGATCATCAACAAAAGGGTGATATCAAGATCACAAGTGTTTGCACCGATGATCAACTTGTCGACATATTCACCAAGCCACTTGATGAGAAATGGTTTTGCAAGCTAAGGAATGAGTTGAACATTCTTGATTATTCAAACATGTGTTGATGCACCATATATGACATGCTTCTCCTTCGAGCAAAGCAAGGTACAAGTTGATTGACATGTCATTCATCCAATATTAGGACTTGTTAGTGCATCTAGACATCAATTCATTAGGCTCATTCATGAAAATCAAATGCTTTGATTCTCATATGGTACCACTATTGCTTCTATGTTTGACTTGATCTAGTGGTAGCATATGACATGTTTGTGGGCTTGCAATCCTAGTGCTTGATCTAGACTATGACCTTCAATTGGTTAACTCAACATGGGCAAGATAACCATTCTAGGATGTGTGAAGAAGCTTGTTCATGGTTTAAACCGAGTTATCTATATTGAACAAGTAATCTATATTGAGCCACATCTAAGCTTCTCTCCAATAATTAACTCTTTGAGCACATCTTTTATGATAATAGATGACAAAGGGGGAGAAGTAAGTAGTAAGACAAAAAGAAAAATATTGAAAATGAAAATCACACAAGTAGGGGGAGCAAGCCTATAAATAAGTTGTTGCATATCTTTGTGCATTCATAAGTGCTTGCTTGCATATGTTCTTACATTCATGATATGCTTGTGTGGTGAATGCTAGAAACTAGATTGACTTGATGCATGAAGTACTAGTATGCTTAGATCTTTCCAAATAGCATCTTTTTAAGTGGTATTTCAAGTGTGCCCCTCAAAGTGTTTTCAAGTGGTTTCTAGGCATTCATGGTGCTAAGGATGGTTTCATATTGCACTCCGATTGGTATCACGCTTCAAAGGTCCATCCTACACACCTTAGCATCATTTGGTAGCATTCACTCTCCCACAATTCTTATTTATGCATATGTGATCAAAATGAACCAAACTCATATATCACATATGTAGGGAGAGCTAATACTACCAAAGTGGAAATTTTCATCATATATATTCTTTTATGAAAGGTTGTCATCAATTACCAAAAAGGGGGAGATTGAAAGCCCAAGTTTGGTTTTGGTTAATTGATGAAACCTATGGACTAACCCTATTGCTAAGTGAATGATCAAGATAGGGTGATCCAACATGTGAGATGGAGCAATGTGCATGATCATGGTGGATGATGGATCAAGTGCTCCATGCTTAAAGAAAAGAAGAAAGAGAAAAACAAAAATGGCCCAAGGCAAAAGTATATCTATAGGACCATTTTCGGTTTAGTGATCAAGTCACTATAGAGAGTGTGATCACCTTTAGGATAGATAGCCATACTATCAAGAAGGGAAAACTCATTTCGATTGCGGTTATCATGTGCCACTAGGTTTGCATTGCATGCTTAATTAAAATGAACCTAAGTGACATGAAACATAGAATTAAATCCAAGATAAAATCATGAAAAGGATAACACAGGTGAACAAAGGTTGTAACACAAGGTGTTAGCATATGGAAGCTTGGAGAAGAAGAAGCAACTCATTTGGACATGAGACAGTGGTCCGGACGCAGGGTCTGAACGCTAGGGATGCTCGGTCCGGACTAACGCAGATGCGTCCGGTCACATACCCTAGCCTCGGCTTCAGCAGTATAGGTGATCCGGACACTGATGTGTGTCCGGACGCAGGGCTCCGGTCAACTCTCCGAATATTTTGGAGGCTCTGGATGCTCTCTGTGTAGTGACCGGACGCTGAGTATGGTCCGGACGCAGAGCACCGGACGTGCGTCCGAAGTAAATGCGCTCTCTGGATGCTGTCTGAGTTGAATCCGGACGCAGGAAACAGGCAGTCCAGACGCTACTATTCCCCACGTCCGGAGGCGATGTGGCGGCTCCCGGCGAAGGTGCGAACAGGCAGATTCAAACCGAGAGGGGTCCGGACGCACCCGCAATGGTCCGGACCCCCCATCAAAACAACGTTCGGAGCTACGCAGAAAGGCGGGATCAAGGGGCAAAACGGCTAGCTTTTGATGGAAGGCTATATATATGTTTTGGCTAGCTTAAGGAGCACCCTCTTGCACCTCTCATTCATTCTCACTCATTGTGCTTTCTTGAGATAGCCCCCAACTCACTCTCTTCACTCTTGATTGCATATTTGTGAGAGTTTGAGTGATCCAAGTGCTTTGATCATTGCATTGCATCTTAGTGGCACTTGGTCATCGTCATCGCCGCGGGATTTCTTGTTATTCTTGGTGTTTGCCAACACCTAGACGACTCGGCGATTGAGGAGAAGCTTCGCCACGTATTGGTGATTGTTCGTGGCCGACTTCATCGACTTGTGAGAAGGCTTGTACCCACCTCGGCGGAGCGCCAAAGGGTAACTCTAGTGGATTGCTCGTGTCATTGAGTTACTCTCATTTGGCTAGTTTCTTGTGGCGCCCGGGTAGTGGGCTTGGCTTGTGAATTGCCAATTAGGCACCGAAACACCATTTGAGTAGTGGACACAACGGGGACTAGCTTGGTGGCAACCAAGTGAACCTCGGGAGGAAAATCGATTGTCATCTTGTCTCCCGGCTACTCATTGATATTCTTGTGATTGGTTCTCTACATTGGCATCCATACATCACAAGACATCGGTATAACAATCGTCACCTCTCTTGTATTTACCTCTTCATATCTTGCCTAGTTAGCTTGCTAGTTAGTTCTTGTTTAGTTGTTCTAGCTTGCTTGAGCTAAGTGCCTTAGGTTCTTGCTATTGTGTGTAAGCACTTAGTTAACTAGAATTGCTTAGATAGGTGGCTTCGCTCCCCTAGTAGAGCTAGAGCAAAAAGCTTCGCTTAAGTGTTTTTCTAACCTTTGCTCTAGTGGTTTGTAGAATTTTTATAGGCTATTCACCCCCCCCCCTCTAGCCATCTAGGACCTTTCAGTAGCCCCTGTAGAAAAAGCAACTCCTCTGAAACTTGGGGAAGTTCTGATTCCAGAAAATCTTCTACAAAAAAAAGTATCGATAAAGATAACGACTTTAGAAAAGAAGTTGGAGATTATAATGGTTTCAAGGAATCCTCACCATTAAGGAACCAGGTGCTTAATGATGCCAATATGAATACAAATGATATGTTTCTGAATGATTTTTCAATACATGGTGAAACAATTCCTGCCCATACAAAAAAACCTAAGTCTGATGAAAACCTGATGGAGAATGCAATAAGTGTGGATAGAGATGCGATGGAAGTGCTTGAAGGGAAGTCGATGGCCCTAGTTCCAACAGTAAAAGGGAGTTTTGCTTCTCAAGATATAAGTGAGAGTGGGGCTTCTGAAAGTACGAAGAAGTTTAAAAATGAAAACGCGGGGCTGCCCAAGCAGCCTCGCGTGCAAAAATGAGGCTAATCACTTGGAATTGTCGGGGATTAGGGAATGGCCCGGCAATTCGAGGGCTTCTGGATATCCAGAAGAGAGGGAGGTCCCTGATATTCGTTTCATATTAGAAACTAAGCACGATGGAAAATGGTTGGATTGGTTAAGGTGGAAGCTAGAAATGCCTAGTTTGGTGACAGTTGACAGTGTTGGAACTAGCGGGGGTTTGGCTCTTTTTTGGAGGAGAGGATCGAATTGGAGGTGAAAAGTTTCTCAAAATACCACATTGATAGTGTGATAGCGGAGAATGGTGGGCTTCAATGGAGATTCACTGGAATTTATGGTGAGTCAAAAAATGAAGAAAAGGATAATACTTGGGAGACCTTGCGACTATTGAAGTAACAGTTTGAGATGCCACGTGGAGATTTCAATGAAATTTTATTTAATTTTGAAAAGGAGGGAGGACATCCGAGGGCAGAAACAAGTATGCATAAATTCAGGTTAACTTTGGAAGAATGTGATCTGCAAGATTTGGGGTTTTTTGGGGATGCATTCACTTGGCGCAATAATCATCATGTGGCTGCCAGCTTTACCAAAGAAAGGCTTGACCGTGCTGTTGCTAATAGCAGTTGGAGATATATGTTTCCTATGGTGAGGGTTACTAATGGGGACCCTAGGCACTCTGAACATAGGCCGATTATAATAGATGTGGGCTGTAGAGAGAGCATGAACTGCTTGCAACATATACAAGTGCTGCCAAAGTTTGAAGCAAAATGGCTTGAGGAAGAGGAATATGAGAGCCGAGTGATACAAGCTTGGGGTAGAGCGAGGGAGGAAGGGTGTAACTCTATGATGCAAAATCAAAGAAAGGTGTTAGGATATATTTGGAAATGGGACAGAAACATTTTGGGAGGAGTGTAAAAACAAATCAAAAAAGTTAAAAGCGAATTGGAAAGGTGTAGGATGATGAGTATATCTCAAGAATCAGTAAACCGGGAATACTTGTTGCGTTATAAGCTTGAACGACTAGAAGACCAACACAATACTTACTGGAAACAACGAGCTCATAACACTTGGTTGACAAAAGGAGATCGGAATACTAGTTTCTTTCACGCTTTTGCTTCAAAACGAAGAAGGAAAAACTGGATTAATAATCTGAAAGATGAGAATGGAGTTATGGTGGAGGGAGACCAACTAAAACACTATATTGCTAACCAATATCAACATTTATTTATGTCATGTGCAGGGTCACATTCTGATTACGTGCTGAATTGTGTCAATCCTAGAGTCACACTACAAATGAATGAGGCATTAATGGAGCCATTTACAGGGGAGGAAATCTGGAAAGCTTTGGAAAGCATAGGTGACTTGAAGGCTCCTGGTGCTGATGGTATGCCCTCTATATTTTACAAAAGGTTTTGGTCGTTAATTGGTGATCAAGTTAAAAAAGAAGTTCTTGATTTCCTAAATGGAGGGCCAATTCCAGTAGGCTGGAATGAAACTATTATTGTGTTGATACCCAAAATTAGCTCGCCCCAAGTGCTAAAAGATTTTCGGCCAATTAGTCTATGTAACGTGCTTTATAAGCTCATTTCAAAGGTTCTTGCAAATAGATTGAAAAAAATCTTGCCACATATCATTTCTCCCTCTCAAAGTGCCTTTGTACCGGGAAGATTAATCACGGACAATGTCCTTTTATCTTATGAACTAATACATTATTTAAATTCTAAAATAAAAGGTAAAGAGGGGTTGGCTGCAATTAAATTAGACATGAGCAAAGCATATAACAGGGTGGAATGAGCTTTCCTGCAAAATATGTTGATTCAAATGGGTTTTAATATAAGATGGGTAAGACTTATCATGAACTGTGTTACATCGGTTACCTACAAAATCAAAGTTAATGGGGGTTATACTCACCAAATTCTCCCTCAAAGGGGCTTAAGACAGGGTGATCCTCTTTCACCTTATTTATTTATTCTATGTGCAGAAGGTTTATCAGCTATGCTGCAAAAACCTGAACAAGAGGGCAAGATCAAAGGCATTAAGATTTGTCGAGGGGCACCAAGAGTAAACCACTTGTTTTTTTTGCTGATGATTCCTTGATTTTGATGTGAGCAAGGGTTCATGATGTACAAGAGCTTAAACAAATTCTACAACTGTATGAAGATGCATCTGGGCAGGTAATTAATAGATATAAATCATCAGTTTTGTTCAGCCCAAACACAACCGAACAAACTAGGAGACTGGTTAGATCGAATCTCTCAATTGAGTGTGAAACAAGGTGCGAACGTTACTTAGGTCTGCCTATATCAGTTGGGAGATCAAAGAAATTAATGTTTGAGTACATAAAAAAGAAGGTCTGGAGTAGGATTCAGGGTTGGCAGGAAAAACTCCTTTCTAAAGCTGGCAAGGAAATATTGATTAAGGCTGTAGCACAATCTATTCCTACTTATGCTATGTCATGTTTTGATCTTACAAAGGGCCTATGTGATGAATTAAGTATGATTAATGCGAGATATTGGAGGAGCCAACAAGACAAAACAAATAAAATCCATTGGCTTAGTTGGGATAAGCTAACCAGATCAAAGAAAATGGGTGGTTTAGGTTTTCGGGACTTGCATCTATTTAATTTGGCAATGTTGAGTAGGCAAGCATGGAGGTTGCTTACTAGTCCTGATACACTTTGTGCACAGGTGTTGAAGGCAAGATATTTTCCAAGCCCATACATTATTCATTGTGTCCCTCGGAATGGTATATCTTATACTTGGAGAAGCATTTTAAGAGGGGCTGAGCTTTTAAAGGAAGGGCTCATATGGAGAATTGGAAATGGGGAAAATGTGAAAATATGGGAAGACCCATGGATACCCAGAGGTACAACAAGGAAACCAGCTACGCCTAGGAGATCATGTTTATTAACAAGAGTTAGTGAGCTTATAGATCCAACAACAAGGGATTGGGATGAACAATTAATCTCTGATATTTTTTGGCCTGAGGATGCTACTGAGATCTTACGAATTCCAGTTAATGTGCATATGGAGGACTAGCCTGCTTGGCATTTTGATGCAAAGGGAGTGTTTTCAGTCAAATCGGCCTATAAGCTTGCTGTGCAAAAAAGTGATGCTCTTACAGGAAGGGATGCTTGTAGTTCTAAATCCACAAGTGGATGCGGGAGTGAATTCCAGTGGATTAAAATTTGGCAATTCAAAGTTCCCAACAAAGTTAAAATATTCATATGGTATTTTGCACATAATAGCCTTCCTGTTAGAAAAAACTTGGTCAGACGAGGAATGAAAGTAGATACCATTTGTCCAGTTTGCAGAAGGTTAGATGAAGATTGTGGGCATATCTTCTTTAAATGCAAGCATGTAAAGATGTGTTGGCACCTTTTGAATATGGAGGATGTAAGATGTGAGCTGTTCAAATGCCGATCAGGAATAGAAATAATTAATAAGATTTGGGAACTAGAGAAAAATATTCAAATTAAAGTGTTTGTCTTCCTTTGGAGATGGTGGTCAGCAAGAAATAAAGCAAATGATGGTGGAAGAATGAAAACTGCAAATGAGGTATGTGTTTATGTATCATTTTACCTGATGGAGTTTGAAAAGTTACACAAAGTTGAAAAGAAAGTGGTGGCTGCTGTTGATGGATGTTCATGGAATCCTCCACAAGATGATATATATAAGATCAATGCTGATGGTTCTTTTGATCCGAAAAAGAGAATCAGTGGCTATGGATTTGTGGTGAGGAACATAAATGGAGAGGTGTTGGTACCTGGCGCTGGGAACATTTCTTTTGCTTCATCGGCCCTGCATGCTGAAGCAATTGCGGCCTACAAGAGTGTCCTCTATGCTGCACAATTAGGAATGCCAAGAATTATCCTGGAGACGGATTCTTTAATGCTTGCTAATGCTCTTAATTCGCCAAATTTAGATAGAAGCACAATTGGTGCTCTGGTGGTTGAGATACGAGATATTATGCGATCGAGTTCTCTTTTTGTAATGTCTCATTTTGTAATAGATCATGTAACAAGGTTGCTGATTATTTAGCTGTCCATGGAGCTCATGTGTTAGAGCCTGGCTCAGATGTGTTAATGAGCCAAGTGCCTTTGGATGTAATGAATCTTGTACGCGGCGATTTGCCTAAGAATGGAGTCTAATGCAGTATGTTACCAGATCAAAAAAAGGACGTAGGGGAAGGGTGTTGTTGACCAGCTGACAAAGGGGCCGGGAGCGGAAGGACCTGTGTGAGGTGAGGAAGAGGGAGGCTGAAAGGTCTAGATATGGCTAGAGGGGGGGGGTGAATAGCCTATTAAAAAAATTCTACAACAACACTAAACAAACTTGTTAGAATAAAACACGACGAAAAGCAAGTTTGCACTAGCACTACAAGGGTCGGCAAGCCACCTACCACAATACTAGTCACTAGCAAGATAACCTATGTCACACACAAGAGCTAGAGAACTAAAGCTACTTAGGCTAAGCTACGCAAGCTTAAACTAGAGTCTCTACTTTGCAAGAATGTAAGAATGTAAATGCAAAGCTAGGGTTAGGAAGGTTATATCGTCGAGAAGAGTAGCAAAGAGATAACCAAGCAATCACAAGGTGAATCCTCGGTAGAGAGACAATGAGACACAATATTTTTTACCGAGGTTCACTTGTTTGTCAACAAGCTACTCCACGTTGTAGCGATTCACCTACTTGGAGGTTCACGCGCTAATTGACATCACATGCCAAACCCGTCACCGGGTGCCGCAAAACCAACACAAGATAGAGATCCACAAGCTACGAGCAATCCACTAGAGATACCTTTTGCGAACTCCCGCGGGGAAGGTTCAAGAACCCCTCACAATCCACCGATCGGAGCCAGAGACAATCACCTTCCTCCGCTCAACGATCCTCGTCGCTCCAAGCCGTCTAGGAGGTGGCAACCTCCAAGAATAACAAGAGCTTCGCGATGACGACGATCACCAAGTGCCACTAGTATGTAATCAATGAGCAATGCACTTGGATTCACTCAATCTCTCATGAATATGCAAGTGTATCAAAGAGAGGATGAGTGGTGGAGCTTCTCAAGCAAGCACATGTGTATGAGTGAAGTAGGAGTGTAAGAGATGTCCCAAAGGGCCGGCCATACAACCTTATATAGCCCACACTCAAACACTAGCCGTTTTGCCCCCAAAACACTGCCTCTGCATCAACTCCGGACGCACTTTTCACAGGGGTCCGGACCATCATCTGCGTCCGGACCCTTCATAAGACGAGAGCCAAACTCTCTGATTCACAGCTCTGGACGCGCCTCCGGACACGCGCAACGCGCCGTCCGGACCATGGCGTATGCGTTCGGTCAGCCCCCGTTTGAATTGGCTTCTTCCCACGCTCGTCACAGCGCGCCATGTGGCTCCGGACGCACGCAACACTGCAGGTCCGGACCAACGCCTCTAGGGTCCGGAAATAAATTCCAGCGAACCTGAGATATCCTTTCTCATTTCTTCCACTCCGGACGCAAGTCCGGTTCCTCATCCGGACTATCACTAGCGTCTGGTCCCTTTCACACAGAGAGCAACAGAGAGGGCCACGCCTCCGGACGCGCGTCCGGAGCTCAGCGTCCGGACGGCAACTAGCGTCCGGACGGCAACCAGCGTCCGGTTCCTTCTCCTCAGCGCAACAGCCTAGGGTATGCCTATGGACCCATCTCCGATGGTCCGGACCGACCACACACCCTGCGTCCGGACCTCCAAACTTGGTCCAAACAGTCTCCAACTTTCTTCCAAGCTTCCAAGAGCTAACACTAAGTGATCTCAACACTTATGCACGTGTGTTAGCTTTTAGTTCACAACTATCTTGGAATTAGTTGGTTATTTCACTTGGTTCAATTGATTTTAAATGCAATGCAAAGAACCTAGTGGCACATGATAACCATAATCAAACACGTGAGCTCCCTCCTTGATAGTACGACTATCTATCCTAAATGTGATCACACCCTCTATGATGTCTTGATCACCAAACCAAAAATAGATTCCTATTTCACCTTTGCCTTGAATCCTTTTCCATTTTCCTTTGCACCACCATGCTAGAGCCTTGCCATCATCACATTGATCCATTATCTCTATCACATGGTATGTATCAACCTATCTCATGATTCACACTTAGAGATCAAAGTTAGTACTTAAGTAGGTTTCATCAATTACTCAAAACCAAACACATGAGAGACTCTCAGAGGCCTACGGCCTGGACTAGGAAGAAGGCATGGTGGCTTGGGTTGACCGGCCGAGTGGATAAGAGCAGGGATCCAGCATCGCCGGTGGTTTTTAATTTCTCCTTCTCTTTTTTAATATAAAATAATATTACTTCTTTTCTCTTTGTTGCGTTTCTGTTACTGTTTCTAAAATGAGTATAATATCATATAAAATGCGGATTTATGATCCGAATTCATACAAGTTATAACAACTCGTATCTAATAATAATATAGAGTCCGATAATAAAAAAATAAAACTTCTACCAAACTTATGTTCCATTCTTTTGTCCAGTTGTTTTATCAATTATTGTCCTGTTCGCTAGGCTGTTTTGGTAGTTGATAAGTCGGTTGATGATGTTTTTGACTATTTTTCTGTGTGAGAAAAACACTATTTTGGTGGCTAATAAGCCAAGCGAACAGGGCTATATTCTATCCTTCCGTATTGTTGTCTGTTTTTTTCTATGCGTCCATGTCATGTCTACCTTTCTAATAATGTTCCTCTATCTGGTGTTCAGATTTGCTTCTATTATACTTGTAGATCTGCAATTATACTATGATTTTTCTTTCATTTTAAGACATGTTTGGATGCGCATGTATTTCTTTTAAACTATATGTGTTAAAGTGTATTTAGGGCCTATTTGGGACTGCTCCGCTTCACGTTTTTCAGCTTTGCTCCACGTTTTTAGCCAAACGGTTTCAGCTCCACGCACACAGCTCCAGAAAAAAAAGGTGAAGTTATGAGAGCACCTAAAGAGGTGCTCCACAAAAACATGGAGTTCGTGGAGCTGCTCTATGGTGGAGTTTGTGGAGCAGAGTTCGTGGAGCAGTCCCAAACAGGCCCTTAAACGTAATATTTTTTTTCCCGTTGCAACGCACGGGCAAATTTGCTATTCTATACCTAATAATAAAGAGGCAAAATTTCAACCTATTTTTTTATCTAGAATTTTTTTGGTCTGCCCCTGTTCTCGTGAATTTGGCCCATTTGTAGTCTGCGTCTGTTAATTTGGCCCATTTGCAGCCCACGGCTTTGTCTGTCCCTGCTCCCTTGAATTTGGCCCATTTGTAGTCTACGTCTGTTAATTTGGCCTATTTGCAACCCACAGCTCTTGTCTGGATCATTTGGCCCATTTAGGACGGACTCCAACAACTCCAGTCAAACAATATGGGGAAAAAACCAAAAATAAAATTGCCCTTACAAGATTCAAACCAGGGTCTCCACCCTTCAAGCATCACAAGCTTCCCACTAAGCTACAGATGCTTATGTGACCAATAACGAACTTCTCTTTAAATATTGATCTCACGACTTCAATCTTTTCATATGAACACCCTCAAGGTTGACAAGACAAATAAACAAAAGTATGAAATACGTGGGATTGCATATATTGGAATAAATAAAAAAAACTATGAAATTGTGGGAGTACATATGTTTTAGAACAAACAAATATTATTTAAAAAATAAAACATAGCTCCTAATTTTTATAAAAAGGGTAAAACAATCAAACATAGCCTTTGAATTTTATAGAAAATGTAAAAATAAAAAGAATACTTAAGTACTCATTTTCAATTGACATTGATAGTCTTTTTTTCTTTCCCGTTGCAACGCACAGGCACGTTTGCTAGTAATAATAAAGAGCCAAAATTTCACCCCCAATTTTTTTAGTCTGGCCTACTTTAATTAATTTTATACGATTCAGCGGAGACTACTAATCCTACACGTTTAGTCCGAATTAAATAGAACCAGAACTTGTGTTGCTATTCGGCCCACTCTAATGAAAACGGACAGGCCCCTAACAAGTCAGCCCACGGAAGATTGCACAGTTCAGACTCAAAGTGCACAGGTGCATGCAGGTAAGAGACGACCAACTTGCTAGACGCTCAGTTAGTACCACCTCACCTGCTAGAAAAGAGCCAGACGGTATGGCTCCCAATAAAAATAACAGGGGTGCCAGGACGGGGTTGTTCTAATGAAATTAAATTTTGGTGCTTGCCCCATACAATTTTGTCCTTGGTTGCCATGGCCACAAGATCACTATAAATTAAAATAACGTGCCCAACTATGATATATGGAATAAAATTACACGACTAATTTGCTATAAACTATTTTTAACCATGCAAAGACGGGAAGCCTGTTGCAACGGGAAATCAATTGGGTGAGCCACGGGTACGGATGCCCGCGTGAGCCCCCTGCTGGATGCACGCCACGTGGAGCCCAGAAACATCGTACGGCAGCTGTGAAGACGTGCAGTTGCAGAAATTACTCCAAATCGGCAACAGCCACGCAACACTAGGGGCATCGTGGTTCCCGGCACAGGAGATGCCGCCATGCTCCACGTGGCGTGCATCGGGCTGGCAATCTCCTATGGATGGTGGACCGGCCAATCTGCAGCACTCCATAGCATTGTGAGCAAGCCAAACAGTTTGTGGCCTCGTGGAAAGGCGAAAAAACTACAATTATCATTATTACAATTCAATATTATATCATAAACATTTAATTGATGGTCTAGCAAATCAAACTATCAACTAAAATATTGAGCACTTTGTTATCTAATTGAGTCTAAATAACTATATTATTGTGACTATTAACTTAGTATCGTGTGTGTATCATTATCATAAAAAATTATAGAAACATTAAAACATAGATAAATATGTACTTTTTATGCCTTTATTCTCTGCATAAATGATTGATAGTATTTTATCTCCCTTTGCAACGCACGAACATTTTTGCTAGTAAAACTTAAACAGAAAAGAAAAGAAAGAGCAACTACCCTCAATACCCGAAATCTACTAATTGAGTCTACAAGAATAGAATACAACAGCACAATGGTTACCTACAAACTAGAAAATGCCCCGGTGACAAAGCATCCAAACCAGCAAAAAGAGACGAGCATCCAACAGCAACGACGGTAAAGCATTCGCCAACGAAGACCACGACTTCCAAGTGTCCCACCAAGAAGAGGGCCCGCACACCCTCAGCAACAAAGCATCTGCAAGAGGGGGGGGGGGGGGCAACGACAACGATGACAAAGTATACGCTGAAGAAACCAATGACGACCAAGTACCTGTTGTGACCAACGACAACTACAAGATCAAAAGTTGCATGACAAACCATTGTAAGTAGACATAGGCACATACAGTCACAACGAGGAACACCACCAGGGGCCGACGGAAGGAGCCACGGGAGTTGGCGACCACACAAGGACAAGTGACTATGTACCACGGGCAGCAGTACCACGGGCCACCGCCGCCGTCGCCGCCAGAGGGACGGCCGTGTGGGTCCCTTGGCGGTGGTGGCGGCAGCGGATGCCCCCCCCCCCCGAGTCACCACAGGGACGACGCGGGGGTCACGGACGCGGGGTTCACTGTTGCTGTTTTGCCCTTCCTGATGTCTCGTTTAAAATGCAAAATTTTTCTTTTCTATATTTTCTTTTTAAAATTGAACTGATTTCTTGAAAATTTCGTGTGTTGGTCCTGATATGTTTTAGGACGCCAGTTTAATTTGCTAGAGAATGCCAAAGAGACAATCAGATTGTCAGCTTTTTTTTCATTTAATTTGCCTGATAACGCAAAGAAATTTTGTGACTTTTTCAATAGCCTAGCTTTTATACGCTGACCAAAGACCAAAAGTAGGGTGGGAATCCGGAGTAATGGAAAGAGATGATACAAGACGGACATTTGGGTCACTAAAATAAAGATCAAAGGCATAGACAATCAGCTCGTCTCCGCCTCCATGTAAAGTAGATGTGGATCCTAAATAATTTATGTACGTGGCATTATTGGAGATGCCTTAATCATGGGCAGAAACGAAAGAGTCTGAATATTTGCGTCAAAAAAAGAAGAGTCTGAATATCTAAAAACATGTATGCATCTTAATTTTTGAAAAAAAAGTAAAAAAATACCATTCCAAGTGGAAAATATCATGGAGAACGACGACGTGAGAGACGTACAAGGATTGTAGTGGTATTGGTGTCGACTGTGACTTCCCACGGCAGGGTCTGGGACCGACGACGATGTCCTGAGGTGAAACAGGAGCGAATAGAGCAAGAGTGAGATGTAAATGAGTTAGCCTGCGAATTCATATATAGACTTAATTTTTATGGGTTTAAACGATAACCCACAAAATTAAATCTATATATGGACTCGCAGGCTGCCGTTTGCATCCGTAGTGACAGGGCTCTGCTTGGATACTCATCTTCGGGAAAATCTTAATTCACACAATGTGGATGGATGGGTGCGGCACCTGGTAACAATGCAACATAGGTGTGGGGCAATCATAGAGCAGCACGTGAGGCGGGCACGTGCAACACGACGGGGTGAGGATGATGTGTTGTCACTACTGGAAACTTGAATTGTTTCGTGGATGAATAATTTTTCTATGCGTTTTTATCGAAACTCACGGAAACAATATACCTACAGAACAATACGAAAACCCACAGAAAAATTATATCTTTTTTTCTGTGGGGGGAGCAAACACATGGAAAATATTAATACTCATAGAAAAATTCTTATTATTCCGTGGGTCCTTCGAAGCCTCACAGAAAAATAAACAAATGCACAAAATAATTTGTATTTTTCTGTGTGTTTTTCTATACACACATAGAAGAAATATAATCACTCACAGAAAAATTCAAATGACCACTAGGATTTGTTGTCTGCGCCCTTGGTTTTGGAGTTCCCGCTTCCCGTTTTGGCTTTCGCGCGTTCTCAGAAAAAGTAAATATACTACTCCCTCCATCCCAAATTGTAAGTCATTCCAAGAGTCTTGGAGAGTCAAAACATCTTAAGTTTGACTAAGAATTATAGACAAAACTATAAAGATTTATAACATTAAATAGGTATACTATGAAAATATAATTGATAACGAATCTAATAATACTTATTTGACATCATAAATATTATTATATTGTTATATAAGTTTGGTCAAACTTGAGAAACTTTGACTCTTCAAGATTCTTGGAATGACTTACCATTTGGGATGGAAGGAGTAATTAATAAAAATAAATAGGAAATAGAAAAATCCTATCCCTAACCTGATGGCTGTTGCCACCGCCCCCAACAGGTCAACACGCGCACACACGCGTACACATCCTCACACACGCAAAGGGCCGCCGCCGCCGCCGCCGCAGCTCGCCTCGCACACGCAAAGGGCCACCGCCGCCGCAGCAGCTCAGCTCCACCGGTGGCCTCTAGATCCACGCCTCCCTGAGCTCCCCGCCGGCCGCCGTCACAGGTTGCGCGCTCTCCCTTCCCCAGCCCGCCGGCGGCCGCGCCCCCTCCCGTGCACTGGCCTAGGTCCGCCGGCTGCCGGGCGCTGGGCACTGGGTGCCGCCCGCTGGCCACCGGTGCTCCGAGGCGCATCCCCAGGGACCATCCCCTTCACAGGTGACGCGACAATCTCTTCTCCCTGCAGATCTCCTCCGCCCTGCTCTTCCATCTTCCAGATCTGGCCACCAGTGGGAAAAAGGCACACTTCTCTTTTTACTGATCTTGGCGAATTTGTGCACACAGGCAAGTGATTTCGCTCCATGTAAACAGGATAGGTAACCCTAGCTCGAGTTGTGGCCCTTCGTAGGTATGTAGTAGCACATAGCAATAGCCTTCAATGCCATCACTCAAATCCAATTGTGTTTCTCTTGATTCTATACAGGTAGTCATGGATTTTTTTTGTTTGTAGTAGCACATAGCAGTAGCTTGTGGTGTGAGCTTGTGTGCTTCTAGTAGTAGTACCCGTTCATTTTTCTCTGATTTTTTTGGGATTTAAGTGAATCTACTTTCCCTATGTTTGCCTCTACTCTGTAGCGTAGTGAATCTGCTCATCCCAGGAAGCAGCAGCCAGCAAGAATCAACATTTCAGCAGCAGCCATGTCTCAGCCAGAGAACTGAACATGCATGTTTTTGTGTCCTCATCTCCGAAGATTCAGATGCTCTTACGGCAAGCTCTAATGCAGATTCTTAAGTTTTAGTGTATCTACTCTTGTGTGGATAATACATGCATGTAAGGGTCAAAGGTTCAATATTTCTCTATGCAATCTGCTAGCCAATTAGTGATAGGTTGTGATATTATTGTGCCTGCATATATGAAATTATGAACCAATTTTTCTGCTTGATTATTGTGCCTGCTAGCCAATATTTCTCTATAGCTTGATTATGTACTTGCTGCTGGCTAGACTGTCATTTTTGGTAACTCTGTTTATCAAATATATAGTTGTACTGCAGTTCGCTATCTCTGTTTTGATATTCACAGGCACCGTTGCAATTTATCTTGCTATGTTTTATTAGTACGACCTATAGCTAGCATCTACTAGTTTTATTAGTACAAACCTATAGCTAGCATCTACCAGATGTAATAAAAAACTATTTCTAAGATATGCTCCTCGATTAACAAATTAAAATGATATGTTCTTTTAACTTTCAAACCATATATGCTTCCTGCTTTATTTCTATGTAATTTCAGTTAGCTCTTCCAGCTAAAGATTGTGCATGGGTACATTGTTTTGCAGGTTATAAGGTGATGATATCACCCTTCAAATTCAAGTTAAATTAAATTATCAGGTAGAACATTACATGCCTTCCTACTTTATTTTTTTTTCATTTATGCTGATGAAACTGTTGTTATTAATAAGAGATACATTTTGAGGCTATAAAGGGACAGTTCTTGTGTGAGATATATGAGTTGACACTTTACAGATTTGGAAAATGCCATAGGACTGTATGCAGGAAACTTGCATAACTTCCTGCATGAGATATCTGTATAATTCTGTTTAATCTAATTACTTGTACTGAACAAATTACCCGTTTTATTTCTGCTCTACTGAAGCACGATCTTTCAGCTTGTGTGCTTGCAATGCACTGAAAAATGAAAAAAATATAAGTGATTTTCAACTTGTTTCTCTACTATGCAAAGTTACATGGCTTGCTGAACTTGGGATGCTAATGCTAGCTTGCTGCCTTTGTCCTCCCCCTTTCAAATTAGTATGCAAAGTTACTGTCTATTGCCAATATGAAGAAACATAGTATTTGTGGGATTATTTTTTTAGAAAGTGCTAACTAACAATTTTGAGTTGGTCCTATGCATTGTAGTTGTCTATTGCTCTGGGGAGCAAGGGATGGGAGCAGGATGTCGCGCTCGGGTTTGAGTTCAACGCCAAGAAAGGTCTGTTAAGAGGTACCTGCTCTTTCCTTAATCCATCCTATATTCTTTTCCACAAGTATTTGTGCTCTCTAGGATTAGATAGTTGGGAGAGCACACAAGTATTTTATTATAGAGATGTTGATCTGTTCATGTGTGACCTAAATGGGAGTTATTATTGTCACCGATTTGATTGGATGGCCGTAACACTTTAAACCTTGTCCATTTTATGGTACCACATTCAAATAACTTCACATTAAACTTAGATGCTTTGCTGAAAGTCTTATATTGTTGGGTGACAATTTAACTTACTGATGTAACTTTATTCACATTTAGGCTACTGGTTCTTCTCATGCTGGTTCACAATACTAATGATGTTTGTCACGACAATGGGGGATCTTCATGCTGCAAATGTTTGCAACAATCAAGGTTTCGACAACAGTGGAGATCGTGCACTGATGTGATTGTTGCGTTTAGATGAAAAATATGGAGATGTGGTGGTTTCTTTTGTAGAGCTGTGCTTTTGCACATTAACTAATAGGTGGTTCTAATCTGTTAGCCTTAGTTTTATATGACTCAATGATGCATGCTGGTACTTTATTCATCTTGGTGACACTTGAACCGCTGAGAAGAGATGGCAATGCTTTTGAATGTATTGATGCTGGAACATTTGGACATCATCTATATATGTATGTAGCCTGGATGCTATGAATGGATGTGCTGAATATTTGGACCTCATCTTTATATGTATGCTATTTATTTTGTGGTGATGAAATTTCTATATGGACAATCCATAGTATAATATGATGTTGCTACTATTTTAAAATATCCAATTTGTGGCATGGGTGAATATATATATTTTGTCGGTGATTTGGTATTTTTCTGTGCGTGGTCCTACACCGACAGAAATAATGGTATTTTTTTGTGTGAGTATGTTATTTTTTTTTTTCTGACGGAGCAACCATGACAGAAAAACTAATTTTTCTGTCGGTTCTTTGTTTTTTCTGTGTGTATCGAAGCACAGAAAATTTTTTCTTGGTCTCGCGGAAACCAATTTTTCCGTGGGTGCCTACCCCCACAGAAAAATTGTTTCTGACGGTGAACCCACGGAAAAATTGAATTTTTCTGTCATTCTATTTCTGTGGGTAATTTTCTGTCGGTTCACCGT
Organism: Microstegium vimineum; assembly: GCA_022036555.1. Taxonomy (NCBI): domain Eukaryota; kingdom Viridiplantae; phylum Streptophyta; class Magnoliopsida; order Poales; family Poaceae; genus Microstegium; species Microstegium vimineum. The sequence goes on along the minus strand of CM039119.1, from coordinate 46,029,275 downwards.
CGCAAAAATATTTTTCCGTGGGTATACGCATTTTTCTGTGGGTTTTTGCACCCACAGAAAAAAAGCGAGTTTCCAGTAGTGTGTGGTGGGATGAGATGACGGACTAGGATCTTGGACGAGAAATTATAACAAGTTTATGGAGCGAAATTCTCGCAAAAAAAAGTTTATGGAGCAAAGCGTGCAGTTTCGCAAAAAATAGTTTATTGAGCAAAGCGTGCAGTTTAGGTAGCCGAGTGAGGGCGTGCAGTTTAGGTAGCCGAGTGAGAAATTTACAAGTACTGGGATTTAGATAAGAACTCGAAACTTACAAGTACTGGGATTTAGATAAGAACTCGAAACGAGTAGAGAGAATTGAATGTGTAAGTTAAAATTACAAAGATTGAATGATAACCTAGGATATTTTCTTGGACCGGCGGTAAAATTTACTCTTATATTATTTGACATATGAAAGTTGGAGAGATGGTACAGTCTTACTTTGTCCACATATAAGAACTTTTAAGATTTTTAAGGACAAACTAGCAAATATGGCCGCCCATTGCGACGGTACAGAGAAAAATACTATCAAGTTTTAATTAAAAATCTAGATTCAATAGTACATATCTATTTATTTTACCCTTTCTAGATTTTATAATTAATATGGCATCCGTAAGAATGTGAGAGCTATTTTTTGGCGCTCCGACATGCTCCGAGCACTAAAATAACTTTGACTCTTTTTACGGGTGGGCGCAAGCGATCCTCCATATGATTTATCAAAGCCGGTTAATATTGATAATCTTTAAACCTAAAAAGACTGTAACATTCATGTTTATGTCCAATATCATCTTCCACATGTATCTCACGAGTCTGCATCCTACCTAATATGAAGACCGGATCCATTTGTCTGTATCAGATTAATAGTCCTCCAAGCGAATTTGTCCAGGCATATTCACGGGGCCACATGTTCCTATGATGTTCGGTGCTTCGGCAAGGTGATGCTGGAGCTCATGACCAGCAACTTCGGCATTAGCAGATAAAATGATGTGGCCTTAGAAGAATGACTTTGGAACATGCTAAATCACATCAATGGCAGCGACTGGAGCACCTAGTGGATGAGGACCATATGGAGGAGGTGTGGTGTGGGCGGTTGCCATCATCGCCAAGACGTGCCCAAGAGCCATGCCACCAAGATGTGGCTTTGCCCCTCGACATGCTACGTCTTGCGCGCCCTGGAGAGGCCGTTGCGCATGTTGTACCAGGCGGGGAGGTCCTGCTCGGTGCGGCGGCGTCTATGGAGATCATCTCCCGACGGAGCTCGAGGTAGTCACATGATGCAAAGCCTAGATGTCGCGACGCTAGAACAATATTTTTCTCTCACAATAAGCCAAGCATACAAATTAGAAGAAGCCAATTTAATAACAACCGAACAAATTTGTGTTGATTTATTCTTTTTTACACGGGTGTATTGAAAGGTCCTAAGTGATGGCTAGAGGGGGGGGGGGTGAATAGACTAAAATAAAAACTTCAACAACAACTTGACAAGGTGTTAGACTAAGAGATGGCGAAGCGAATGTTGCGCTAGCCTACTTGGGTTGCGAAGCCACCTATCCAACAATTCTATCCTAATAGAATGCTAAGACACACAATAGCTACACAAGCTACAGAAGACTTAGAACTAAAACTAGAGCTAACAAACTACACATGCTAGAAACTAGAGAGCTAAACAAGCCTAACAGTTCAATTTGCAAGAATGAAGAAAGTAATATAAGAGAGGATAGGGATTGTTATACCACCGTGTAGAGGATTGAACCAATCAAGATATATATCCAATGAAAACCAATCAATCAATGGAGAGACAAGGAGACACTCAATTTTTTTAGCGAGGTTCACTAGTTTGCGAACTAGTTAGTCCTCGTTGTGGCGAGTCACTCACTTGGAGGTTTACGCGCTAATTGACATCACACGCCAAACCCGTCACCAGGTGCTGCACAACCAACACAAGATGAGGCTCACACAAGCCACGCACAATCCACTAGAGTTGCCTTTGGCGATCTCCCGCAGGGAAGACACAAGAACCCCTCACAAATCTTTCGGTGGCGCCGAAGAACAATCACCAACACTTCCCGAACCACCTCTGCTGCTCCAAACCGTCTAGGTGATGGCAATCACCAAGAGTAACAAGAATACCACAGCGAAAAACAACTCCCAAGTGCCACTAGATGAACTCACTTCATGCAATGCACTAGAATCACTCAAATCTCTCAAAAGGATGAACAATCAAGTTGGACATGAGTGGGAGTGTGTGTCACAAGCTCACAATGTGTATGCAATGTCTAAGTGTGCAAGAGAGTGAGCTTGAGCCAGCCAAACACCTTAAATAGCCCCTCACAAGGAGCTAGCCATTATGCACTTGGGTCTGCCTAAAACGCAACCGTCGGACCATATCCTCTGGTCCGACGCCCTCTCCGCGTGCCACGCGTAGTTACCGTTTGAAATTATCCGTTGGCGCGCAAACTTACCAACCGTTGGACACCTTCCATTGGTTCGGAGACCCCTTGGTCCGACGCCTTGCCACGAGTCCGACGCACAATAGAGAGGTCCAAACCGTCGGATTTTGCATTGGACCTCGTCCGGAGCTCATCCTCAGACTATACTTCATCGTCCGACGCCTTTCCTGAACCTGCTGACTGCCATGACCATGCAACCGGACCAATGAGGTATGGTCCGACGCACCTTCTTCAGCCTGGTCCAGAGCTTCCAGTGAAGCAGCCAGGTGCTAGGGTCAGTCGTCGGACCACCACCAATGGTCCGATGCCATCCAAGCAAACTAGTCCGGAGCCTCTAACTCAGTTAGAATTCACTTCTAACTTCTCCCCTTGTTCACATGTGCTAACACCAAGTGTTCCACTATCTGTGCTTGTGTGTTAGCATATTTTAGCAAGTTTTTCAAGGGTTGCTCATTAGGTTATATGCAATGCATGATTTGATTTACCTAATGACACTTGATAATTGCAACCACATACCATATTCCCCTCTTAATAGTACGGTTGCTTATCTTAAATGTGATCACACCCACTAGGTGTCTTGATCACAAAAAACAAAAGCCCCTAACAAGTATACCTTTGCCTTGTTCTACATGGGGTGCCATCTTTCTTCACCTTTGTCCAAATGTGAGCTCTAGGCTTGATCTTCCATGATCTTGTGACTCTCCTCCTAGTCACCTTGCTTCCTCCACCACTTGATCAATCTCATCTTGGGTGTACTATACCTACTCATTCACTTAGAGCTAGGTTAGTACTTAGGTTTCATTAATTACCAAAACACTAGAGATCTCTCAATCTCCCCCTTTTTGGTAATTGACGACAACCCAATATAAATATTTGAAATATGATTTTGATTCAACTTGAAATGCTTGTCCAAGCAATATAACAAGAAATAAGAAGGTGAACAATCATTTCAAAGTTGGTTTGATAGTGTTTACTCCCCCTACATATGTGCACTTCTATGAATGTGAGTCAAAGCTTTCCACATATGCCTAGATAGAAAATTTTGGAGAGGTAAACAACTAGCAAACTATGATATGATGCTAAGTTATAATAGATGGACCTTTGAAGCGTGATACCAATTGAAGTGCGTTTTTCATACATCCCTAGCAACATGGTTAGCTCGATACCAATTGGAATACATACAAATTCTTAGGATGGTTATCTAGCTAACTCCTATGCATGCTAAGATGGCTAGAGGGTTTAGACAATCATCCAATGTTACCACTTAGCATACATCACACAAGCATGTCATTTTGAATGAAATACAATGCAAGCAAGCATATGAGTGAATGCACATTCAAATGCAACAATCTGTCCATAAGCTTGCTCCCCCTACTTGTGTGCTTAAAATTTTAAGTTTTCACTTTTCAAACTCTCTCACTTATCCTTATCCCCCTTTACTTTTATCATATTTTATATCACACTTTACTTTCTCCCCCTTTGTCACACATTACCACAAAGGGACAACTTGTTAAAGTTGTATCAAGTCAATTCAAAAATGAGTGAAGTGAATATCAAATTAAGTTCAACCTAGATCACTTGTCCTAAATATTTAACATGGTTTAAACCAAGGACAAGCTTCTTCACACGTCTTGCAATGGTTATCTTATCCATGTTGGTTAAATATCAAGAGCAAGTATTCTAGACTAAACATGTGAGGTTGCAAGCTTATCAAAATGTCATATACTACCACTAGATCAAACAAAGCATATAAGAAATAGTGGTACCATATCTACAGACAAGTCATTTTGTTTTCAATGAATGAGCCTAATATGAGTGATGTCTAAATGTTCTACACAAGTCCAGCAAAGGATGTGATGCATATGTCAATCAATTGTACTGTGCTATGTTGGAGTAGAGGCATGCCATAAGTGGGGGTGCATCAACTCATATTTGAGAAATCCAAGATGTTCAACTCATTCCTTAATTTGCAAAACCTCTTCTCATCAAGTGGCTTGGTGAATATACCGGCTAATTGATCATCGGTGCCCACATTGTCAATTGTTATGTCACCCTTTTGTTGATGATCTCTTATGAAATGGTGTCTCACATCTATGTGCTTTGTCCTTGAGTGTTGGATGGGATTGTTTGTAAGCTTCACAACATTTTCATTGTCACATAGCAAAAGAACCTTCTTGAACTTGATTCCATAATCATTAAATGTGGCCTTCATCCATAGTAATTGTGCACAACAACTTCCCGCACTAATGTATTTGGCTTCAGGGTAGAGAGTGCCACACTATTTTGCTTCTTGGATGACCATGAGACTAGTGATCTTCTCAATAGTTGACATGTTCCACTAGTGCTCTTCCTATCAACCTTGCATCCCGCATAATCGGAGTCCGAATATCTAACCAACTCAAATCTTGACCCCTTGGGATACCACAATCCAACATCTTATGTATGCTTCAAATATCTCAATATATTTTTGTGGCTTTCAAATGACTCTCTCTAGGAGATGCTTGAAACCTTGCACACATGCATACACTAAACATGACATCCGGTCTTGATGCAGTCACATAGAGTAAGCTTCCAATCATTGACCAATAGAGTGTTTGATCTACCATCATGCCACTTGTGTCACTATCCAAATGTCCATTAGTCCCCTTAGGAGTACTAGTGCCTTTAGCATCTTCCAAGCCAAACTTCTTGATCACATCCTTGATGTACTTGCCTTGACTTACAAATGTACCAATCTTCATTTGCTTGATTTGAAGTCCAAAGAAGTAACTAAGTTCACCAATCATTGACATTTCAGATTCATTTGCCATCATCTCCCCAAACTATTCACAAAATTCTTGATTTGTAGACCCAAAGATAATATCATCCACATAGATTTGCAAGACGAATAAGTCATTTCCAATCTTCTTTGTGAATAGGGTTGTGTCAACCAAAATAATCTTGAATCCCTTTGAGAGGAGAAAACTTCTCAACCTCTTATACGATTTCTCTAGGTGCTTGCTTCAATCCATAGAGAGCCTTCTTGAGCTTGTATACATGGTTGAGCTTCTTTATATCTTCAAATCTGGGTGGTTGCTCAACATATACCTCCTCATTGATGTACCCATTCAAGAATGCACTCTTAACATCCATTTGGTACAATTTGATATTATGTGCACAAGCATAGGCTAATAGGATCCTTATTGCCTCTAATCTTGCCACCGGAGCATATGTTTCACCAAAGTCAAGACCTTCAACTTGATATTAGCCTTGTGCAACGAGTCTTGATTTGTTTCTCACCACTATTCCATCTTGATCTTGCTTGTTTTTGAATACCCATTTTGTTCCAATGACATTGTGCTTCTTTGGTCTTTCCACTAGTTCCCAAACTTGATTTCTTGTGAAGTTGTTAAGTTCTTCATGCATAGCATTTATCCAATCTACATCCTTCAAAGCTTCATCAATCTTGGTTGGCTCAAATGATGAGAAAAAAGAGTAATGCTCACAAAATGAAGCCAATCTTGATCTTGTTTGCACACCACTCTGAATGCCACCAATAACTTGATCTAGAGGATGATCTCTTACAATATTGGTAGGTTGGAGCACTTGCATGTGAATGTCATTTGGTTGAGATGATGATGGACTAGCCTCTTGTTGATCTTGTACTTGAGCTTCACTAGCACTTGCTTGATCTTGAGTTGGAGAACCACTAGCTTGCACATTTGTTGGAATGGTCACTTGGTCTTCATATTCATCTTGTACTTGTCTTGGTCTAATATCACCAATATCCACATCTCTTATAGCATTGACCAACTTGTCACCTCTCACATCATCTAAGTTTTCTTCTTCATCTTGAGAGCCTTGAGTTTCATCAAATTCAATATCATGCACCTCCTCAAGTGTGCCACTTGCCAAGTTCCATACTCTATAAGCTTTGCTTGTTGTAGAATAGCCAAGTAGAAATACCTCATCACATTTCTTCTCAAACTTGCTTAGTCTTGTGCCTTTCTTCAAGATATAGCATTTGCACCCAAATACCCGAAAATAAGCAATGTTTGATTTTCTTCCATTCAATAGCTCATATGGAGTCTTCTCAAGCATGCCATGACAATAGAAACGGTTGCTAGAGTAGCAAGCTGTATTGATAGCTTCAACCCAAAATGAATGGCTAACGTTGTATTCACTCAACATTGATATTTCCATGTCAATCAAGGTTCTATTCTTCCTTTCAACTATCCCATTGGATTGAGGAGTGTACTTTGGAGAGAATTGATGATTGATTCCAAAGTCATCACAAAGTTCATCAACTCTTGTGTTCTTGAACTCACTCCCATTGTCACTTCTTACTCTCTTGATAGTTGTTTCAAACTCATTTTGGCACCTCTTGACAAATGATTTGAAGATATCAGATGTGTCACTCTTGTCACTCAAGAAGAATACCCATGTGTATCTTGTGAAGTCATCTACTATCACAAATCCATACTTGTTTCCACCAATGCTTGTATATTTTGTTGGTCCAAAGAGATCCATGTGCAACAACTCAAATGCTTTTCTTGTACTCATAATGCTCTTCTTTGGATGTGTGTTACCAACCTGCTTTCCGTCTTGACATGAGCTACATAGCTTGTCATTCTCAAATGTGACATCCTTCAAGCCTCTAACAAGATCATGCTTGGCTAACTTATTCAATTGCTTCATGCCAACATGACCAAGTCTTCTATGCCATAGCCAACCCATGCTTGATTTGGAGATGAGACAAGTTGAGAGTTGAGTCTCACTAGCATTGAAATCCATTAGATAGAGATTCTCATATCTAAATCCTTTGAAGACCATATTTGACCCATCCACACTAATGATTTCCACAACCTCCACACCAAAGATGCACTTGAAACCGAGATCACACAATTAGGTAACTGACAATAGATTGAATTAAGCCTTTCAACTAGAAGCACATTGCTAATGCTTAGATCATTGGAGATAGCAATCTTTCCAAGCCCTTTCACCTTGCCCTTGCCATTGTCACAAAATGTGATACTATCATAGTCATGAATGTTATCTTGGTTGATTGAGTTGAACATCCTTCCATCACGGTTATGTGTTGAGTGCACCCACTATCAAGTACCCAATGCCTCCCTCCGACTTTGTAATTTACCCAGAAGAGAGATCAATTCTTTTTAGGTACCCATACTTGCTTGGGTCCTCCAAGGTTAGTTACCAAGGTCTTTGAACCCATATAGTCTTCTTGAAAGACATCCATGGTGCACCAATGAACTTAGCATGAACACCATTAGTATCCTTGGAAAGAACATAGAATGGATCAACTCTAATGGAGGATACACTTCCTTGTGCCTTCTTGTTCATGCATTGATGCTCATTGTGACCAACTTTCTTGTAAATCTTGCAATACCTACTAGTGTCCTTCACAAATCGAGTCTTGTGAGGGGCAAAAGCGGTCTTGCCTTTCTTGGGGGTATAGCCCAATCCCTCTTTGTAGAGAGATGCTCTTTGGCTACCCAAGCACATAAGAAAGCGGTACTCACCTCCATAAGGCTTAGCTAAGGAGTGATTGAGTTTTGTAACCTCCTTCTTGAGGGTTTCATTTTCAACCATTAGTGAGGCATCACAAGTAGATGAAATGGAAGTAGTAGTGCTACAAGAGGGGTTAGTGGGAGCAACAACAATAGGAGTATAGAAAGATTCATCAAGAATATTAGAAGTAACTCCCATATCACATGTTTGAACAATCTCCTTCTTACTTTGGTCGAGGAGGGAGGAATATGCTGTTTCAAGCTTAGTGTGAGACTTTACTAGCTTCTCATGGACTTCCATTAGCCTCTCATGAGATGCTATGACCTCATCAAGGTTTTGATCAATAGCCTCATTGGTCTTGCGCAATTCCTTGCATTCCTTCCTCCTATTGTCAATGTATTCCTTAGCTTGTTCAAGCATGTCCATGAGTTCCTCCTTGGAGGGCTCCTCACTATCACTATCACTCTCACTCTCACTCTCATCATGAGAAAGTACCTTAGTGGACTTAGCCATGAAGCATGATGATGGAGTTTCAAATAGAGAGATCTTGTCCCTCATTGCAATGCTTGCAAATGCCTTCTTCTTGGTAGTTGTCTTCTTGTCATGATCTCTATCATCACCACTTGAAGAATCATCACTATCCCATGTAACAATGTGAGAATAGCCCTTCTTCTTCTTCTTGTCAAATGTAGGCTTCTTCTCCTTCTTGCCTCTCTTCTTGTGATCATCATCATCTTTGTAACTATTGTAGGGAAATTGAGAAATGAGATGATCAAAGCTTCCACACTTGAAGCACTTTCTTGGTTCATCAAAGTTCTTGGAGGAGGTCTTCTTCCTTCTTGCCCGGTAGCCCTTCTTCTTCATAAATTTGCCAAATTTCCTCACAAAGAGAACCATTTCCTCCTCATCAACATCACTAGCACTTGAATCTTCACCACTTGATTCTTCAATCTTGCTCTTGCTCTTGTGTGATGAAGTAGCTTTGAATGCTACACTCTTCTTCTTCTCATCCTTTTTCTCTTCTTTCTTCACATCTTCCTCTTTGTTGTCCTGATATGTATCTTCGGTCATCACATCTCCCAAGACTTAATTTGGTGTCATGGTGTTCAATCTACTTCTCACAATCAAGGTCCCAAGAGTGTCAAACCGGGGAGGAAGACACCTCAAGAACTTGTGAGAGAAGTCCTTGTCTCATCCTTCTCATCAAGAGCCGTGAGATCATTGACTAGCACTTGTAGCCTATGGAACATCTCCGGTACATTCTCATCATCCTTCATCTTGAAGCTTCCAAATTTCTCCTTGAGAATATATGCCTTGGCCCCCTTGACATCTTGTGTGCCCTCCAATGATTCCTCAAGCTTCTTCCAAGCCTCATGAGCACTTTCTAGATTCTTGATTTGCTCAAAGACCTTCTCATCAAGAGCCTTATGGATAGCACTAAGAGCAATATCATTGTGTTGTAACTTATCTTCTTCTTGTGGGGTGGGAGCATCCATGTCCACCACCTCAAACTTCTTGTCCACCACAAGCCACACCTTCCAGCTAATTGACTTGATGTGAGCGGTCATCTTGACTTTCCAATAGCCATAGTTGGTGCCATCAAACTTGGGTGGTTTCTTCATGTTGTTGATAAGAGCCATTTTCACACCGTAGGTTGTTAAGCCTCAAATCAACGGTGTCCAAGCTCTAATACCACTTGAAAGGTCCTAAGTGATGGCTAGAGGGGGGTGAATAGCCTAAAATAAAAACTTCAACAACAACTTGACAAGGTGTTAGACTAAGAGATGGCGAAGCGAATGTTGCGCTAGCCTACTTGGGTTGCGAAGCCACCTATCCACCAATTCTATCCTAATAGAATGCTAAGACACACAATAGCTACACAAGCTACACAAGACTTAGAACTAAAACTAGAGCTAACAAACTACACAAGCTAGAAACTAGAGAGCTAAACAAGCCTAATAGTTCTATTTGCAAGAATGAAGAAAGTAATATAAGATAGGATAGGGATTGTTATACCACCGTGTAGAGATTGAACCAATCAAGATAGATATCCAATATTGGAGAGACAAGTTGACACTCGATTTTTTACCGAGGTTCACTAGTTTGCCAACTAGCTAGTCCTCGTTGTGGCGAGTCACACACTTGGAGGTTCACGAGCTAATTGGCATCACACGCCAAACCCATCACCGGGTGCCGCACAACCAACACAAGATGAGGCTCACACAAGCCACACGCAATCCACTAGAGTTGCCTTTGGCGATCTCCCGCGGGGAAGGCACAAGAACACCTCACAAATCTTCCGATGGCGGCGAAGAACAATCACCAACTCTCCCCGAACCACCTCCGCTGCTCCAAGTTGTCTAGGTGATAGCAATCACCAAGAGTAACAAGAATACCACAGCAAGAAACAACTCCCAAGTGCCACTAGATGAACTCACTTCATGCAATGCACTAGAATCACTCAAATCTCTCAAAAGGATGAACAATCAAGTTGGACATGAGTGGGAGTGTGTGTCACAAGCTCACACTGTGTATGCAATGTCTAAGTGTGCAAGAGAGTGAGCTTGAGCCGGCCAAACATCTTAAATAGCCCCTCACAAGGAGCTAGCCGTTATGCACTTGGGTCTGCCTGAAACGCGACCATCGGACCAGATATTGGGACCATCGGACCATATCCTCTGGTCCAACGCCTTGGTCTGAAGCCCTCTCCGCGTGCCACATGTAGTCACAATGTTGGTGCGCAAACTTACAAACTCTCGGACACCTTCCATTGGTCCGGAGACCCGTTGGTTTGATGCCTTGCCACGAGTTCGACGCAGAACAGAGAGGTCCAAACCGTCGGATTTTGCGTCGGACCTCATCCAGAGCTCATCGTTGGACTATACTTCATCGTCCGACGCCTTTTCTAAACCTGCTGACTGCCACGACCATGCAACCGGACCAATGAGGTATGGTCCGACGCACCTTCTTCAGCCTGGTCTGGAGCTTCCTGTGAAGCGGCCAGGTGCTAGGGTCAGTCATCGGACCACCACCAATGGTTCGACGCCATCCAAGCAAACTGGTCCCGAGCCTCTAACTCAGTTAGAATTCACTTCTAACTTCTCCCCTTGTTCACATGTGCTAACACCAAGTGTTCCACTACCTGTGCTCGTGTGTTAGCATATTTTAGTGAGTTTTTCAAGGGTTGCTCATTAGGTTATATGCAATGCATGATTTGATTCACCTAATGGCACTTGAGGATTGCAGCCACATACCATATTCCCCTCTTAATAATATGGTTGCTTATCTTAAATGTGATCACACCCACTAGGTGTCTTGATCACCAAAAACAAAAGCCCCTAACAAGTATACCTTTGCCTTGTTCTACATGGGGTACCATCTTTCTTCACCTTTGTCCAAATGTGAGCTCTAGGCTTGATCTTCCATGATCTTGTGACTCTCCTCCTAGTCACCTTGCTTGCTCTTCCACTTGATCAATCTCATCTTTGGTGTACTATACCTACTCATTCACTTAGAGCTAGGTTAGTACTTAGGTTTCATTAATTACCAAAACACTAGAGATCTCTCAATCTCCCCCTTTTTGGTAATTGACGACAACCCAATATAAAGACATGAAATATGATTTTGATTCAACTTTAAATGCTTGTCCAAGGAATATAACAAGAAATAAGAAGGTGGACAATCATTTCAAAGTTGGTTTGATAGTGTTTACTCCCCCTACATATGTGCACTTCTATGAATGTGAGTCAAAGCTTTGCACATATGCCTAGATAGAAAATTTTGGAGAGGTAAACAACTAGCAAACTATGACATGATGCTAAGGTATAAGAGATGGACCTTTGAAGCGTGATACCAATTGAAGTGCGTCTTTCATACATCCCTTAGCAACATGGTTAGCTCGATACCAATTGGAATACATACAAATATTAGGTAGTGATGCTTAGTTGATTCTATTTCCACATTCACATTTAGTTGAACATAAAAATAATAGAATTAAGCTAGTGATGCTTAGTTGGATGTGAATGTGAAAAATAAAGAAAAAATCAACCGGAACCCAAGAAGAAGAGAGAGAAATTCCAAAAGATCCCGAAGAGGAAAAAAGAGAGGAAAATATACGTGACTGATAAGGACTTGGCTATAAAATCAAAAAAAGAAAAGTGTGACCGATCAGGTCGCTCTTCTTGATGCAAAGGGTCCAGGTTCCTGAAAAAAACAGAAGAAATATACTCGTTGTGATTTAATAATAGATTCCTACTTTAATTCTTTTCTGCTTGGATAAATAAAATTCCTATTGAGATTAAGATATATTTGGATTATTAGGGTTCATATGAACTTTAGAATATATTTACCAAACTCCGCATTGCACTAAACAAGAGCTATTTTAATTTGTATGAGTATGTGTTATATATATATATATAAGTCTAGTTGGAAGAAACTTTTCATTATTCGGTAGTTAGAGGGAGACAAACAAAAAACAATGGATGGACCAAAAATATGAGGGAGAAATTTTTCCTCTTTATTATTACTAGCAAATATGCCCGTACATTGTAACGGGAGAGAAAAAAAGATATCAACGTTAATAAAAATGAATACATGAGTGTTCTTTAAATCGTTGAACATTCCCTAATATATTGGCTAATAAATAGTTCTCACCGCTAAATTATGAGTGATCGTGTGATCTCTTGGGTGAGTCATAACATGGGCTATCGCCCAAGCAGATACCAGATTCAATAAATTATAATCCAAGGCTAGTAGTTATAAGAAGAAGAAAAAAAAGACTTGTCTTCAACCTCCGTCTAATATATGCAATACCATAATATAATAGTTTGATTGATTTATTTATTTTTTCAAATATATGCTATCCCACATTTTGATAACTTTATTTATTTTATTTTTTCTAATATATGTAATCCTACATTTTTTATATATTTATTTATTTATTTGTCTTACCAACCATGAGGGTGTTAGCATATGATATTTATTTGTTCTAATATATGTAATTCTATATTTTTTATATTTATTTATTTATTCATTCATTTTTCTTGCCAACCTTGAGGGTCTTACAATATAAAATTTATTTGTTCTAATACATGCAATTCTACATTTTTGTCAATTTATTTATTTATTCTAATACACGCAATTCCATATTTTTGTACATTTATTTATTTATTTATTTATTTATTTGTCTTTCCAGCCTTGAGGGTGTTAACATATTAATTTTTTCATATTTTATTTATTTTATTTGTTCTAATATATGCGATCCCATATTTTCATAAAGTTATTTATTTATCTTGTCATCCTTGAGGGTGTTAGCTTATGAATATTTGTTCTAATATATTCAATCCCACATATTTTATATTTATTTATTTATTTATTTGTCTTGCCGACCTTGAAGGTCTTATATGAAAATGTTTGAAGTTGTTAGAAACTCTAAATAAATAAAGTTTCACTAATTAACATCTGAGATCTTGTGGTAGACCCTTCTTATTTTGAACATGTAACGTAGCAAGCAAAGCCTTTTTTGTTTTTTCAGCTTAGGTTGCTAGACTGGGCCACACATGGCCGCGAATAGTGGCTGGATTGGGCCACAAGTGCCATGAATTGGGCCATTTTTGGTTTTTTTACTCAGGTGGCTGGATTGGGCCACAACTACCACAAATTGGGCCATTTTTTGTTTTTTCCTCAGGTGACTGGATTGGGCCACAAGTGCCACGAATTGGGCCGATTGGCTGGATTGGGCTACAAGTTTCATGATAGGTCCATTTTAGTTGACAGACCAAAAAAGAGACTCAAATTTTGCCTCTTTATTATTAGGTATAGACTAGCAAACATACCCGCTCATTGCAATGAGAGAAAAAATATCAAACTTTAATTAAAAATGCAAACATGAGTATTGTATATATTTATTCCTTTTTATGTTTTTTCTATACCTATTTCATCCTATTTTTTTTACCATCAACTCATTGTATTGCTATTTTCTAAACTAAATACATGTTAGTTTTAGAGTCTCCAATAAGAGGTTTATTTTTTATTTCTATTTTCCTCTATAATATGCATCATTATTTTTTTCCTACAAACCAGAGGGATCTATGATAGAGTCTATTGCTATTCTTTTTCTATTACTAATCTTTTATACTTTATGCGTCATTGATTTGTATTGAAAAACTATTTTTTAAAAAGAATTGACCAAGGAAAATATAATACATTCTTTAGTCATGAGTCGTGTCGGAATAGAATACATATGGGAAGCTTGTTGTTTGTGAGTCCAGATCACATACACGTCTCAATAGGTTTTGAAATCGAACTTCGTATCTTGTTAGAAAATAGTTATTCAAACTTATATGAACACTATATAGAATTGGAAAAGATCTCGGTTCTTGTCTTTTACTATTTTGATTTGGATTTGAATTAAGATTAGAATTTATATTCATCTTACTTGAAGGTATTCCATCATGAGACATGTTGGAATATGAATAGTATGAAAAGCTAGTTGTTTTCAAGTTCTGGTCACATACACAACCCAATAGGTTTGAAATCGAACTCCGTATCATGCTAGATAACAATTATTCAAATTTGTATTAGCATCAATTATATATATTAATTTGAAATAGATCTATGCTCTTGTATTTTACTATGTGGATTTAGATTAGGATTAGAATCACTATTCATCTTACTTGATGGTATTCTATTTGGATTAGAATATGATTCTTAATTATATTTGTGTCTAATCCCTATATTTAAAAATAAGTGGGATGTAGTAGACAAATGAATAGATACATTTACATTCATGGAGTTAGTTAGGAAAGATCATACCAAAAAAGTGGGGAGAAATTTTACCTCTTTATTATTAGGTGAGTTTTTGTACTCATGCGTGTAGTTACTCTCATCTTTAATAAACCATATTAGGTATGCATGCATACTCATTGATCCGTTTGAGTATGTTTATATACTCATTTTAAGATGCTCCAAAACTTAATATGCAATTTTTTTTTAAAAAGAAATCATATTTCTAATATATTATTATAATACTGCTATTATACACTACTACATAGAGAGCCTGTAGTCCCGGTTGAAAATGGGCTTTAGTCCCAGTTTTTCGAACCGGGACTACGAATCCGAGACTAAAGGTATTTTTTTAGTCCCGGTTGGTGGTAACCGGGACTAAATGTCCGTCAAGTAAAAAAAAAGCTTCCCACCACCCGCTGCGCCCTCTGAGATTCAAACCCAAGACCTCTCGCACTACCTCGCGCGTAGCTAACCAGCCCACCTACTCAAGTGATCTATCAATAGATGGGACTCTTCCCTTTTGAACCCACTCATCGAGGGACCTTTAGTCCCGGTTCGTAACACCAACCGAGACTAAAAGGTCTACTATTAGCCCCGGTTGGTATTACCAACCAGGACTAAAGAACCTTTAGCCCCGAACGCAAAAATTTTCATGCCTCTCGTTAAAGCCGGACCAACTCCAGATAGATATCATAATTACATGTGAATAAACAAAATTAAACATGAGAAATCCTTATCCCCCTTTGTGGACGAAGGTCGCAGGGAATCTTATTGGGAATTAGTAGCTTAAGCGCATCCTAATACGTCTTATTTAGAATCAATAATGCTTCTGAAGGACCAAAACGACGACCAAAGAGGGGAGTGGTGAATGGGAGCCTTAAATTTCACTCAGAAATATTCGGGCCACTCTTTCCGAAACACAAACGCAGTTGATGGGTGCTCAATTTCCCCCAAGCAACACGAGCGGGGATTCAGACGAAAGTGGAGGAATGAAAGCTCACCGACAGTGGAGAAATCGCACCAAAAACACCGAAAGTGGAGTTCTCAACCTCTATGAAAAAGAGGCAAGGATGCAAGCAAAAATACTTGAGAGAACTAGTCTCAAAAGTACTTTAACAAGTCCGCTGTGTGAATGCGAGTTCAGCGCAACAAGCGGGACTTGATTCGGAGTCTAGACGAGAAAGAAACGGATGAAAACCCGAGACACTGCACAACACCGGACGCAGGCTCATTAGGCACTAGACGCATTCGGTGTAGGCAGCAGACCACCGGACGTACGACCATAGGGTCTGGTGCTAGCGTCTCACCCAAAATCACACCGAGAGCTCCGAGGAGCACTAGACGCGTCCGGTGCTTACACACAAACAAACACAGTCAATCCATCGGATTCTTGTCCATGGTGACATCAGTGTCCGGTGCTAGCGTCTGGTGTGACTCGTGCAAAATCAATACTCACCGGACGCGTCCGATGCTAAGAACAGTGTCCGGTGCACAGAGTTTAGTGCCCCGAAAACTGCGCGGATCAACCGAAAATCGCCAGAACTTGCTTGATTCAACTACGGTTGATTCAAGATTTTGTGGGGAGGTTTTTAGGAAAGATTAGAGTATACTCCATGGAGATCATGATCTTCCTTCCCTCACAAGTCATGGAATCAAAAGGAAACGGGAAATACGGAGAGAAACCGAAGCAAGAACGAAAAGCGATCGATCTCTTTGCTCGCACCAATCCAACCCGAACCCTTCAGTGGATTACCTCACAAGGGGTCACAACAACTTCTCCAACACACAGATCGCAAAACAACCAACCACGGAGAGAGATCGGGAGAAGGAATCGAAGAACAAAATTGCAAAAGCAATGAATGCGAAGACAAGAAATTTCACAACCTACTCTCGGAGGAGACAAGGAGGTTATGGCCTCCTTTCCTTGGACAAAATCTTGGTTCTTACACATGAGAATTCATGGACCTCAAGCAAGAGTTCTAGGGGAGGAAAACCTAGGAAATGGGTGGATGAATAGAAATGCAAGAGGTGAGGATGAGAATACCCCTTCAGCCTCTATTAAGGAGGTCTAAATAAATATATTCACTTAGCCCCGTGATACATGAGAGAATCACCTAGCCCTAAGACATTCTGAATCATCTCCACCGAATCCTAGGTCCTTGCTTTAATTGGACGGCCCCACTTCCTACTTGGACTTGCCGTCGTCTCGACGCAACCTCCAAGATTCTGCCACATGCCATCCCCGCTTCCTTGGAAGCTCCACCCGGGTTTTGAGGCCCAAACCCGTAAACCGGTCCACCGGTGGTTTTGGGCTCAACCACCAAACCCTGAGTTTTCAGGCTCAAACTCGGAAACCATTCTCCGATGGTTTTGAGGCCCAAACCATCAAACCGCTCAACACGTGCCACCTCGTCCTCGCTCGGCCGGGCGCCAAGTCCTCTTGAGCCTTCTCGCTTGATTCGCTCGCCTGCCGTCTTGATTTGATCAACACGGTCTACCTCCATGTCTTCTCGCACTTGTTGATGCCAAGAGCCAGCCACCATGGCTAGTCTTCCGGCCCTCCGGTTCGTCGGTCCAAGCCTCCGTTCACCCTTCACTGCTCTCAGTTCATCGGCACAGCACGCCTCTACTTGACCTTCACCTTGCCATTGACTACCGCCTCCAAGCTCGACACCTGCACAACACAAGCCGATAGACAAGCAATTTCTGCTATCGCAATGGATTAGTGAACTCGCTCAAACCGAAACACTCGAATGTTGAACAATCACTAAATACTAAAACTGTTGGGGATATTACCTCGGCATATGCCCAGGTACCTTATGGGCCTACCGACCAGAAGACGGCCCGGCTCGCGAGGCCATGCGGCACGTGACCAGCCCATCGTACTCGCCAGGGACTCCGAAGAGCCTTGCTCGCCAAGGAATATCCTAGAAGATAGACTCAGATCCCTTGCCTTAAGGGACCAATCGTAATCTGCTAGGATATGGAAACTGTAACCCTGCTCCCCGGCTATATAAGACGAGCAGGGACCCCCTCAAAACAATGAGATCTACACCTCGTGTAACCTAATACTCATATCAATCCAGCCACCAAAACACATGACATAGGGTATTACAGCGATTTTCCGGTCTGAACCTGTATAAATCGTAGTGTCTATGCTCTCTGTGTTACGCTTGATCGTCGTCACCACACCTCTGCCTACAATCTACTACCGTAGGGTACCCCCTAGGTAGATTGAACACATATTTCGTCGACAGTTGGCACGCCAGGTAGGGGGTGTGTGCAACGACTCCATGGCTCGTCAAGTGGTCGCCTTCCCTGATTTGATGGTCCTCCCGACGGCCGACACTGTGCTCCAGATCGGATCCATATCCTGGACCATCGGATCTACACCGCGCAGGTCAGACGCGCCGCCACCCGCACGTCGCCCCGCCATGCCAAAGTACTGCCCACAAAGGGTTGTCAGTATCAATGATCTAATTGACGCCATCGACCACTCCAATGCCGACATCATCGACTGCATTGACCTCGTGCAAACGGCGCAACGCCGACTCTCTGACCATCATGGTCGCCGGCCGTGCCGCCACCATACTCCATCGAAAGCCACGGCCGTGTCGACCAGAGGTGCCTGCCCTCCTTCAGCGATGCCTTACGGACTCTGCAACCAAGCGGCCGTCTTCCAGCGTGAGGCACTCTGATCGATCTCCGACCAGGCCCCGGTAGCACCGGTCGTCAACACGGTTATCATCTCCGCAATCCCCAGCGACTCCGAGTAGGCGGTGTCCCTCGACGGCACAATCTCCGAAACCGTCGACTCCTCCGGATCGACGAGCGACTTCCCAGAATTCCCTCCGGGCTTCAGAGGGATGATTTTTCAAGTTTCAACTGACAGCGCCGCCTGCGACAACGAGACGGACGTCGAACGTATCACCCGGGAATAGCACAACACCGAACGCGCACAGAGGCATGACCTGGAACGCCGCGAACGGGAGAGGTATGACCAGGAGCATTGTGAACAGGAACGCCTGGCACGGGAAAAGCGCGAGCATAAGCAAAGGGATCATAATCGCCCGCCATGACGCAACCTCCAACAGGACTTTGACCAGATGGGCGACGTCCCGGTGTACCCGACCCCAACACAAATCCGGCAGTAGCTGCCTACGAGCTATCCAAGCTTCCTGGCACACCCGAGATCAAGAAAATCGAGGCCCACGTCATGGCGGCTGCAGTCCAGGTCAACAAGATGGGCGCTCCACTCGAATTCTCCGGCCAGTCCCATAGCAAGAACCACCCGCGAAGCCCCTAGAGGCAGCACCGGCCAAGCTCCCCACGACACGACGACCAAGAGTATGATAAGCCCCAACGCGATCGGACACCAGTGGGATCACGAGGTTGCTACGCTAGCCCGAAAACAAAACTTTTTGACCTCATAAAACAGGATCTACTGCTAGTTATAGGTTACGGGATTACCACTAGACGCGTAGGTGCAGCGGAAGACGACTTGATGTAGTCGTGCGCGTCGTAGCAGGCAGTGCAGTTGCGTGGTCGTCCGTCTCAACGTCCCCTTCGCGCGGTTCGTTCTTGTGCTCCAGATGCAGCACCTCCGAGGAATCCCACACGTACAGGGAGGAAGCGTTGCGCCTCCGGACTGCTAGGTCCGCGAGGAGAAAAAGGCGCGAGCGTGGGGAGGCGACGGCGGCTGCCAAAAGGCGTGGAACAATCTCGCCCCGCGCCCACCCCTTGCTTATATAGGCGTCCTGACGAGCTCCCACATTGGAGGCCCATTAGTAACCCTAAACCTAGTCTAATTCAGGTCCAACCCGAATTAGGCTTCCAGCCCTTTAAGCGTGCGACCCTATGGGCTCACGCATACATAGACCAATAGTTGATAGCGGCCTCTAGCAAGGCGTGTCAACTCCTATGCATACGCTATGATCATATCAGACGAACCACTATGACCATGTACAAGTTATTCCCTTTGCCACTCGATATATAGTTCAACTCGTGGGTTAACACTTAACCCAAGCACGGCCATGCATTTGTTGATCCAATCACATGAGTGATCCAGTGATATCTCTCTCACGAAGAGAGGGGCAAATTCCATCTTGATTGTCTATGTCTCATAGCATGTTTCCCGACCACCCAACGACCACCTTTATAACTACCCAATAACGGAGTAGCGTTTGATAGTCCCTAAGTAGATCGTTTCACATCTTGAGTACATACCACAATCTCAGGTCTAAGGACATAACGTACATGACATGAATAGAGACTTTCTCTTGTTGGGTCAGTCCAGCCTACATGTCTCACATGTGCCCACATTATTAGTTTGACATCTCCATGTCTATGACTTGTGAAACATAGCCATCAACTAATACATGTGCTGGTCTAATATTCAAGTGTGCTCTTACAAGAATTCCGACCAGGGACAACTTTTAGAATAACCATTCAGGTAATTGAGTTCCACAAACAATTCACATAATCGTCAATCAATACTAGTTGTCTATAATGGATATTCAAAGAACACTTTATTAATCATGGATACAATCGGAATATAATCATCTACATGATTAGCTCTAGGGCATATTCCTAACAACCAGCACCGGCACCCCGAGCGACAGGGGGACCGCGCCCTTTCTCCGCTCGTCTTCGCTCAATCAGGTGGTCCCAGAATTTCAGGGTCACGTCGGTGGAGAAATACGATGGCAAGGCAAACCCAGAACAATGGGCGACCACCTACGAGATCACCGTGTATGCCGCCGGTGGAAATCAAGACATAATGGACAATTACTTACCTGTGATGCTGTCGACCTCCACCAACAGCTAGCTCCAGAAGATCCCAGAAGGCACCATCGACAGCTGGGAGGAACTCAAGGAAGTCTTCATCAAGACATACAAAGCTACGTCCGTCCAGCTGGGGATGCGCTATGACTTGGAGAATGTCCGTCAAAGGAGCAATGAATGTCTCTGGGAATACATCAGGCGCTTCTCCGACAAGCGGTTGAGTATCGCAGATATCTCCGACCCAGAGGCCATCGCCATCTGTAACACCCCTTGTGTTTAAGAACTTAATTAAAAACTAAGCATGTTATCATATGCACTAAGCATCATTCACTTGATTGAGAACCTTGCTATGCATTGAACTAAAATGAGTTTAATTGATTGTGTTTAACTCAATTGTGTGAATACTTGCCATGATTTCAAATTCAAAATTTCAAATTCTATTCCAAACCCTAATTTCCAGAGGGGGTGGATCAAACCCTAAACATGATTTTCAAAATCTAAGAAGGATTTGCATATGGTTGTTAAAGTAAATTTGTAGAGCTCTGTTTCAATTGCATAGGTTGTGTTTCGAGTTTTTCAAGTTATATTCAAATTTCTTGAGTAATTGAAAAGGGGGTAATTCTTTTAAAGAGGTTTTCAAATTTCAAAAATGCATTTTTCATTCTAGGTGGAATTTGAAAAAGTGCATATTAACAAAGTTGTAGATCATGAAATTTTAAGCAACTTTGGTATTTAAAGTTTTTCATGAAAACCCTTGGAAGGTTGAGCAATTTGCAAAACAATCCCAGGGGCAGTTCAGGCATTTCACCGAGCACTTGCATGTCGAGCTTCGTCCATGGCAATGACACCTGGCCGGCCAGCAGCCGGTGCCATCACGCATCTTCTGGCGTCGACGAGTGTCCCATCAGGTACGTGGCAACGCCACGGCTCCGTTGCTGTCTTCAAAACGGGACGCCTTGCTCCCCTTGCCTCTCTTTCCACGTCGCGCGCAGCTCTGCTCTCCTGCGCGCTCCATCGACGACGACGAGCTCGCGCGCGTCAAACAGCCACTACCAAGTCCCCAATCCACTTCCATTGCCTTTGCCTTGACCTCGCGCACCTCCCACGCGAGTTGGTTGAAGCCGCCGAGCCTCCCGTTTGCCCGGCACAACCTCGTCTTCCTCGGCTCCGGCGAGAGCGCTGCCGCTCTAGTCCGCTGTCATTCGGGCTACTTAGGAGCCGCATTGTTCTTTCATCTCTTGTTTCTTACTCCTTGTTCATCGCTGACTCTGTTGCTCTCCTCCGTTTTGCAAATGGTGGACCGTAGCTTCGGGAACATCGACGTTGCCGCTCGGCTCACCGCTTCCGCCGGCACGGTCTTCGTCGCCAGCACTCTCTGCTTCATCTCCGGCTTTGTTAACACGAGCTTCGTGACCGGGATAAGCTCGTCGAACTCTCCGCACGCTTGGTGGACCTTGAATCGAGCCGTCGCGCTCTGTCCACGACGCGCCGCCGTGGTTCATGGCCGTCGCGGCGGTACGCTCGTCGGTAGGTCGTTTTAGTTGATCTTTTTCTTGTTTGAATCTTGCGCTAGCTTCGCCTAGCCGTCGTGAGTCTCGTATGGGTGTTGGTAGTTTGAGCGCGTGCGTGTTTTGGCCGGCGCACGTCGCGTGGATCTCGGCCGTCGGCCACGGCCGTCGGCAAGGTCGTTGTGCTAAGTTTTCGCTTTGTTTTTCTTGCGCTTCGCGTTGCTAGAGTGTCGCTAAATCCTCTGGTATGCTTGGTTGAGCCTGGTTTGGTCTGTGCTCGCCAGCGCACGAGCGGCCAAGCTCGGGTCGCCGCTATCGCCGCCGGTGAGGGGTTTGCGAGGGATAGGATTGGTCGTGTCGCACCTCTTTGGGTTCAGGGTGAAGTGTAGAAGAGGATGCGAGAGTCGGTCGGGCATTTGGTTCGCTGACGGCGACGCACCGCCATGTTATTTGGTCATCGGCGCCGCTGCTCTGCCGTTGGCTCACTGACGAGCGGGACCCATGCGTCAGTGAGAGAATCAAAGAGTTTTCTTATTTTCCTGTTTTGAATAGTACTGCTTTTTGTTATTTTTGTATGTTTATTTCTGTATATGTTTAAATTATGGAAAAATTTGTGTATGCTCTCTGTGATATGTAGTATTTAATAAAAATATAACATGTGCATGTTCCGTACATTTTTAATCCTGTAAAAATACTAAAATTAATTGAAAATGACTCTTCCATGATTTTTCATGCTCCGTATGCTGCTCCAAAAATTATTAAATTTTTTGTGTAACCTTTATACACTTATACGTTGCTGTACAAAAAGTTTGGGAATTTTTGGATGAACTATTATACATGGCTATTTAGTTAATTAGGTTTTAATTAAATAAAAACCCTAATCCTTCTAGGATTTGTGTGATTTTGAATTGTTTGATGCTAATGGTCATTAGTCCAGTGACAACCACATTATGGACATGCATGATGTAGTGTTGTTTGCTCAGTTGTATTGGATATAATTATTAAACTTGATAATCAATTTAATCATGGTTTAATTAACTTGCTTTATGCTCTTGTTTAGTTTTATTACATGAAGGTAAGTTGTACTTGTTGGGGATATTACATCAGCATATCCCCAGGGACATACATGGGCCACGCCATCGGAGATGGACCAGCCCACAAGACGTAGACGTGCGGCACACGACGTGCACCGCACGAATAGTACCATATTGGCTACTTTACTTGTAACCCTATTCCTTCGGCATATATAAGAAGGGACGGGGGACCCCCCAAAAAACAATCTCATCACATCTTGTAATCTATCTCTCAAATCAATACAGCCACCAGAACACAGGACGTAGGGTATTACGGCGATTTGCCGGCCTGAACCTATCTAAATCGTCGTGTCTATGCTCTCTGTGTTACGTTGACCACCGTCGCCATACCACCGCCTACAATCTACTACCGTAGGGTACCCCCTAGGTAGACTGCGACGCGTATTTCATCGACAGTTGGCGCGCCAGTTAGGGGGTGTGTGCAACGACGTCATGGCTCGTCAAGCGATCATCTTCCCCGTCGACGGCCCTCGTCGATGGATCTCATCGACGTCCCCTCGTCGTCACCCTCGTCAACGGTCCGCCGCCGCCGACCACGTTGGTGTCCCTCGTCATGACCAGATTGGATCTATGATCTGGATCGGCGGCGGCACCGTCCTTGCCTCGGAGACCGTCATCAAATCACCATGGCTCCCCTCGTCGTTCTTCGCCGCCGACCAAGTGGGCGGCCCTTGTCGTTCTTCGCCGGCGGCCCTCGTTGTTCTTCGCCGCCGACCACATTGGTGGCCCTCGTCGTCCTCCGCCGCTGATCCCATTGACGGCCATCGTCATCCTTTGCCGTTGATCCCGTCAATGGGCCTCATCGTTCTTCGCCACCGACGCCGTTGGCGGCCCTCGTCGTTCTTCGCCACCGACGTCGTTGGCGGCCCTCGTCGTTCTTCGCTGCCGATCACGTTGGTGGCCATCGTTGTCCTTCGCCGCCGATCCCGTCGACAGGCCTCGTCGTTCTTCACCGCCGACCATGTTGGTGGCCCTCGTTGTTCTTCGCCGCCGATCTCATTGATGGTCGTCGTCGCTCCTCACTGTCGATCCCATCGGTGGCCCTCGTTGCTCCTCACCGCCATCCTATCGACGACCTTGGTTGTTCTTCGCCGCCGACCTCGTCGCCATGGTTTGCCCCGCAGCCGGCCTCGTCGACAACACGCCTCGTCCCTTGTCATCGCTCATCAACAACACACCGCAACCCTTGTCGCCAACATCGTCGATAGCCCTCATCGCCAACTGGTCATGATATTCGGCAACCTCTACCAAACACTCACGATGTTCGATGACCTCTTCAAAACGACCACGATGTTCAGCGACATCTACAAAATGCTTACGGCGTTCGGCGACATCTACAAAACGCCTATGGCATTCGATGACCTCTCCAAAACACTCCCATAGTGTTTGACGACCTCTCCAAAACGCATTACGGCGTTCTCTCCAAACAGCCTGGCCATAACCAGAAAGCACCCAAAGTTGGCCTGCCAATGAACCATAGCACATAGAAGTAGCTACCCTATACGCTATGACTACATCGACAGGCCTCCCAGGTGGTATTTCCCCAGAAGCCGAGCGATATCACTCGGGTCGGGAGCCATGAGGTTATGTGCCCAGAATCTGTACACGACCACGGTACGGTCGACGACTCTACAAGCAGCATGGCTTTTCGCCCAGCGTCTGCAAGAACGGTCTCTACAGGCCCTGGTCACACCATGATCGAGCCTCTTAGAAAAAGGCCCTGTCCACTGGCATCTCCCTAAGCGTGCATGAGTTGTTCACACTCTGCGCCGCGGGTTGCCAACAACGTGCCTCCTTGGGAGTCCTTATGTATCCTACGCGTGCAGTGGCGCTAGCCCTACGATCTGGACCATTTGAGACCCAAGGCCGAACGATTCATCGCTATGGCTCACGACTCAGCTGGCACGAAAGGACATACAACTGAAATAGAAGCTCACCGTCTCGATAAATACAACTTTGACACATTTCACTTACAAGTCTATGAACACCTTGTATTCCACAACAGCTACCCCGCAGCAAAAAACTCCATATCTAAAAGAAGGTCTTCAGCAGCCACGCCTACCTCTGCCTCCAAACGACTCATGTCCTCGTCATCAACTACAGTCTCGGGACTGTCTTCATCATCAACTCATCACGGTTCACGCCGACTTCATCGCTCCTCGCCACGGCTCATGCCGACCTCGTCGCTCCTTGTCGCCGACTCGTTATGATTCCCACCAACTTCGTCGCTCCTCGTCATGGTTCACGCTGACTTCGTCGCTCCTCGCCATGGCTCATGCCAACCTCATCATCAACTACAGTCTTAGGGACTGCCTTCGTCACTGACTCGTCACGGTTCCCGCTGACTTTGTCGCCGACTCGTCACGGTTCCCGCCGACTTCGTCGCTCCTCGTCACGGTTCATGCTGACCTCATCGCCGACTACAGTCTCGGGGACTGCCCTCGTCATCGACTCGCCACGGTTCATGCCAACCTCATCGCTCCTCGTCGCCGACTACAGTCTCGGGACTGGCTTCATCATCGACTCGTCACGGCTCATGCCGACCTCGTCGCTCCTTATCGCCGACTCGTCACAGTTCCTGCTGACTTCGTCGCTCCTCGCCACGGCTCATGCCGACCTCGTCGCTCCTCGTCGCCAACTACAGTCTCGGGGACTGTCTTCATCATCAACTCATCACGGTTCACGCCGACTTCATCGCTCCTCGTCCCGGCTCTCGTCGACCTCATCTATGACTCACATTCATCGTCGACCAGAACCTGCTGGTTGAGCTAGTGTGCCATCAAGTTGCTCCATGCTATCCGGATCAGGGTGCTGATTTTGGGTAGCACGTCGGGGGGGGGGGCTTGATGGGCATGCTATACCTGCAGTCTCGGGGATTGCGCCAGTTACAATATGCTCTATAGCTTGGCACCACGTGTCTACTACACCTACTACCAAGCTCGGGGACTAAGTGGATACACTTCACCTCGCGGTGAATGTATTTGGTCTTTTCTTCGACAAGCGATAGGATGGACTTGTACAGACTTCTGCTAGGACCTTGTTGTTCCTTATAGTCTTGCAAGCTCCAAGTGGATACACTTCATCAAGAAGAAGTTCTTTCAAATTTTTTCTCTAGCACGTCACATCCTCCCGACAAGCAACTGCAGACCTATGACGAAGCGACCTGCTCGCTAACCAAGCTCTGATGGTTCTGACCAGTTCGACCTGGTCAGAAAGCTTCTCCGGACTACATCCTGACCAGGCCACCTGGTCGGAGATCTTCGACAATGCTGATAAAGGAAGGCGACCAGGCCGCATATGCTGATAAAGGAAGGCGACCAGGCCGCATCTCCTCGAAGGCTTCAGGACAGCTCGCCAGAAGGATATAACGTGCTCGGGGACTTGTTGGGGATATTACATCGGCATATCCCCAAGGACATACATGGGCCACGCCATCGGAGATGGCCCAACCCACAAGACGTAGACGTGTGGCACACGACGTGCACCGCACGAATAGTACCATATTGGCTACTTTACTTATAACCCTGTTCCTTCGGCATATATAAGGAGGGATAGGGGATCCCCCAAAAAACAATCTCATCACATCTTGTAATCTATCTCTCAGATCAATACAACCACCAGAACACAGGACGTAGGGTATTACGGTGATTTGCTGGCCTAAACCTGTCTAAATCGCCGTGTCTATGCTCTTTGTGTTACGTTTGACCGCCGTCGCACACCTCCGCCTATAATCTACTACCGTAGGGTACCCCCTAGGTAGACCGCGACGCGTATTTCGTCGACAGTACTCAAGGTGTTTAATCTGTTGTTATCATTCTATAAGTGCATGCTTGTGTATTGCAAAGCATCATGTCTATTATTTCTAGCATCATCTAAGCATATCAATATAACGTGTAGATATCTCGTTGGTTGGGTTGGATCATCCCTCTAGTGAAGGGACTTTCTCTCTTGTTGAATCTGAGCCCGAGTTTGTCTATCCCTCCAACCAAGGCAAGCCCCGGTGCATTTAACCCTTTCTTGTATTTAAAATTTTTGTTTTAAATACACTTATGGTTATTATATTGCATTGTCTTACGTTATTAAATTCCTACTTGATGTATAGCCTTTATCCTTGAGTTAATTGTACCTTCTTCCTTGACACTTGTTTAAAGATGCAAACATTTTGCTAAAATGCTTAGTATGCTTAGAACATTACAATAGGTGATTTCCGGTCACTTACACATAGCGTATTGCTTCGGCAAATGGTTATGCTCTTTTGAGAAAGACTTGTTGTTGGAAGTAATAATCGGGACCCGGGCGGACACAGTGTTTGAGAGCCATCAGTGGTAACTGGTGAGCGGGTTCTTTCCGCCTGTGTCATTAGGGCCTTGCCGTTGTTGCATGACTAGGGTTGTGACTTTGGAGTACTTATCACATACTTTGGGGAAGCTGGACTCTGGCTAATCCAGTCTTAAGAATGGTTAACCCACACTGGGAGTGGAGAGATGACGAGAGTAGTGTGTACCCTCCAAGTACGTGGAACTGGATGGAGGTGTACTGTGCTCTTGGGTGGCAGAACCCCGGTCTTGGATGGAGGATCCAGGGAAAGGTAGTCATATGCGTGCTTTAGTGATGTATATGTCGTGTGATAGGGAAGCCTCAGCTGGGATTAACAAGTTCGAATTGTCGTGTTCCTCGGATATGGAAACATAACCCTGTTTTCTTCATCGTAGTTAATGAAACTTAAACTGGATACTTGATGATTTCCTTTCATGGATGGCTTATTACGTTGTTCTCGATCATAAATCTAGATCGGTACTTGAGTAATCTTATGAACAAATTAAATGAAATTCTATTGTTTTACAAAATGCTCATTTATGCAAAATACTTGATTCCTACAAACCACACCTTGAATCCTATGACTTGCATACCTTTTGTCCACCAAATATTTTTATTTGTCGGATAAGTCTTGTTGAGTACTCCCGTACTCAGGGTTTGTTAACCCCTGTTGCAGATGAGGGTCATAACCCGGTCTGTGTAGCCTCATGCTGCATGACCGTTGTCACTGTGGATGAAGATGAGGAATGAACTATCTTTGCTTGACTCTTGGGCAAGAGTACCTCGGTTGTTTTGTTTAAACTCTATCACTGACTTGATGTAATAATATCGTATGACACTATGTTATGTTCCAAAAACCTATGGTTTGTAATATGACTTCAAATTTCTGCTACTTTGATGTAAATTAAATTATTGTATTACTCCTGCAATGTTTATAATGAGGATGATCCTGTTCGGAAAGAGGTGGATGACCCGCTGCAAAGTGGCGACACCTGACGGATTGATTAAGACTTGGATCATTTGTTTTGGATTAAGTCGGATGGACTATTAATCCTGGCAAGTGGGCCCTGTCTTAAGAGGTTCTGTCACAGTTGGTATCAGAGCTCTCCTTATTACAAACTTGCAGCTGTAAAAGTTTTCAAAAAGGTTTTGGATCTTAAATTAAAAATTTGATTTGATTCTAAAAATTCTTTAACTTATCTTTTTCTCTTATTCAAAAATTAGGAGAGTAGTTTCTAGGAATATCAAGCTAAGTGCTATGAATATGGTTTATTTATATGCCCTATATATATGTTATGTAAATATTATCGTATTCGTAGGGACGTATCATGCATCATATCATACAACTTGGGATGGGTTTAAAATTTTGTTCTTAATCAAATTAAAATCTATCATGTTACTTACTTGCCTCTTTTAAAATCTTGTCTATAGGATGGCCAGGACTAACCACACCCCTCGCAAGTTTTTCGGACCTTGGGGCATCCCTCGCTACCAGCTGGCGCCGCGTGACGGTGGTGAGAGTAGCCTGCAGGGTGCTAGTCGCAGTGCTCGTCGCAAGGTGATGATCGAGTACCTGTTGACGGTCGTTAAGTACCAATTTTTATATGTCAACAAGAGCTAAAAAGGACTTGAATGAATCACCACCATAGACTTAGGGGGTCTAACTGACAGATTTCCACAAGTTTTGGTGAGTGTATGTTTTTACATGGAGTTATCAGGAAAAGAACCAAAGAAGGTCCACATGTCATGTTTACATAGAGAGAAAGGACCTCCGCACAAGAAAAGAATACTCAAGAAGACTCTAGAAGAGACTGGACCGAGCCGGAGGGATGCCTTACAATTAAGTGAGGGCGGGATCGCTTTTCGGTTATTCAAACAAGATTTTACTTTATCATGGAGGGAGTTGAGCAACCACCTCGGTTTCTCTCCAAGAGCTATCCTAGACTTAGATGCTAATCTTACAAATTTTGATAAACACCAGTTCTGGCAGGAAATTTCTAGAGACCAACACTTTTTGCAACCCGAACTAGTGACATAGAACATCCCACACTTTGTATGTTTCATAAATGGATAGGATATGTTCTATTCCCTAGAGATGACATCAGGAAGGTAAGAGTAGGAGATCTGCAACTTCTTTTTGCTGCTATTAATAAAGTGCATGTTTCACCTGTAACTTTATTAGTTGCACATTGGCTGAGCACACCAAACCTGCTAGGTCCTGTCGGTTGCACATCTTTGATCACTCGTCTAGCCACAAGCATGAATTTATTAGAAGGCTCGTCACTTGATTTCATTGATGAGTTCCGACCTTATTATGGCTATGACTCTTTAGACAAGGAAGAATGTTAAAGAAAGAACACGATATTATGTATATGCTTTATGATAAGGGCAAGGTCCGGTTACCTAACCCAGGCCTTGGGCTCTACACTGTCCAAAGTTATTTGATTGAAATTGAAGCAGAGCCAGTGAATCAAAGGGCACCATAGCGTGTGGCCTCCGAAAGGTTGGCCAATCATCAAGAACATACATGGCACGAAGCTGATCCAGGTCCAGAGGAGCTGGTGCACATCAGTTTTAATGATTACAACCCTCGCATCCTTAGGGATCCGTGGGGGCAATACACTCGACAGGAGGAACCAGTTAAGGAAGAATGGCCAGAAGGGCAAGACCAACAATGGGAAAACAGACCCTACCAATCTGGAAGGTATTCCACTGACCCATATGGGGCATCAGGGTCCAGAACCCAGCCTCACTTTGATGCAGGTCGAGCCTCCGACGCCACATACGCATTCACCGGAGATTATTACCAAGAGACTGGCGCCTTCTACGCCCGCACCGACAGCAACCTCCTTGCTATCTAAGAGACGCAAGCCCAACACACCCAACTATTAGAGCAGCAGCTGAAGTGGAACCAGGACCACGCCACCGCCATGGAGGAAATGCAAGAAGAGAACGCCGCTATGGGTGAGAACATATCTACTCTACTTCAATACTTCAACCTCCAATGAAACCAACCACTGCATCAGCCAGCTTGGGGGAGTGCCTCCCCCAATTATCAAGGTAAGTTTTCTATTTCCCTTTATTTTAGTTATTCTCTATTTTTCTATTTTATCTACAAACCTAGAAAACCCAATAAATTTTTTCTATTACATTTCTTAATTATGAAAACCAAATAAAAAGAGGGTGTAGATAAGTGTGCTTTATTTTGCTAAGTCTAAATTTCGCTTTAAATAAAAATTTGAATAAAAAGTTAGAATGAACAGTTGCTCTGTTTATTTTCTTGCAAGAACCTAACTTTCAATATAAAGTTCTCCCAAATAAATACTTAAACAATAATCTAAATACCTGTGGGAGCGTGAGCCTAAACTAAGTCTAGGTAATTGTTTGATTTGATATGAAAGTCCGAGCTACTGTTTATCTTGTTCTTATAACACTAAATTCTGGAGATTTATTTTTGAAAACTTAAAAATGCTACATGATGAGTTCCTGTATGACGAGAGTTTAAATTCCTACCACAGCCATATATACATGCCTACTAAGAAACCACACATCTTTACATACTGCTTATGAGCATTGAGTGTGGTCAAGCTGTGTGACCCTCAGGAACTAGTCATGTGGTCTGAATCAAGATTCACATACA
Organism: Microstegium vimineum; assembly: GCA_022036555.1. Taxonomy (NCBI): domain Eukaryota; kingdom Viridiplantae; phylum Streptophyta; class Magnoliopsida; order Poales; family Poaceae; genus Microstegium; species Microstegium vimineum. The sequence goes on along the minus strand of CM039119.1, from coordinate 45,998,155 downwards.
CTACACCCACATACGCTGCTTCTATCCTAGAAGTATGCATCCATACACACTCCACCCACATACGCTGCTTCTATCCTAGAAGTACGCATCCACATATATCCACTCATTTCCATCTCCAGATCCATCCACCAAATATTGTATCACTCATCATCCCACAAGAGTGTTACTCTCACACTACAAAGTTCCAACATAGAAAGAGCATGGGCTATGCAAAAATATATTTTATCCGAGGAAATAAAAAGAGGCAAGTGCCCGGAGCCTCGAAAGAAAAAAATAATAATATATACCTCCGAGGAAATAAAAAGGGACAAGTGTCCGAAACCTCGAGAGAAGCATGTCCGACAGTAGAATTAGGGGTATCCAATTACCCACTCAAAAAAAACTATAAAAGATAGCCCATGTTCTCCCAAAAGCAAAAGATAAGACGGTTATCACGCCTGTTATTATCATCACTACCACCACCATCATCATACAGCTTTCATTCGCCACACATGCACATCTTGATTTAACTTATTGACCTGTTCCTTTGGATCCGCGGTTTGACTATGCAACATATGTCTTGTAAGTATGTATATGCTATCTCCCACCTATGAGCTCCAGATATTAGCCTTTTAGAAGTAGGGTGAGAGAGAAGGGCAATACCGCAATGCCTTATACCACAAATACCACATATCAGAGAGAAAGGCATACGCCATTAATGCCTTGGTAAGGATCCAGAAATACCACATATGAGAGACTTGTGAGAGTCATACAAGGAATCTCTGAGTTTTATTTGAAAATTTATGAAAACTCCAGAACAGAGGTGAAGTACAGAGCATGAGATATAGTACTTGACTTGATTATTCTATCTTTCAATTAATCAAGACTCAAGTGCAGGTACTAAGCCCCATGGTGAAAGAAAATACACTCTAATCTAGAGGAGAATTTTATTTTGAATGCATGTGTACTTGTTAGAAAGTAAATGTTGAAGCAACTTGTTTCCGTCTAAGTTAGCTATTTGTTCAGGGACGAGCAAAGGGTAAGCTTGGGGGAGCTTGTTGACGGTCGTTAAGTACCAATTTTTATATGTCAACAAGAGCTAAAAAGGACTTGAATGAATCACCACCATAGACTTAGGGGGTCTAACTGACAGATTTCCACAAGTTTTGGTGAGTGTATGTTTTTTACATGGAGTTATCAGGAAAAGAACCAAAGAAGGTCCACATGTCATGTTTACATAGAGAGAAAGGACCTCCGCACAAGAAAAGAATACTCAAGAAGACTCTAGAAGAGACTGGACCGAGCCGGAGGCCGACTGGGCCCACACCCAGGGTGCCCGCCCTAGGGTTTGGGGCGGCTGCCCTACCCTGGTGGCCAATCACCTTCCACTTCAAGGATCAGGCCTAACCGCCTTCGAGGATGAATCTAAACCACTCGATTAAGGTCGGTTTGATCCGACAGTCCACGTTCATTTGAGGAGGCTATATTAGGAAGGCCTTGCCACCCCTGAGGGGAGGAGAAATCATTATTAGAGGAATCCATCAAAACTAGGGTTTCATATCCCTCTCTCCACCAGAGAATTAGAATAGCTACTCCCAATTCCTTAAAGGATTGATTAGATAGATCTAGAGAAGTAGAGCATCGCGCTCCGGATTTCGGATCTTCGTCATAAAGATTGGTATTATCTTGTATCTTTCTCTACGACTTTATTCTTAATATCATTATGTTTCTATTTATTATGTTCTTAGTTTGTTCTAGTTCTATACTTGATATAGTTATGATTGATAATGAGTTTATGTATGAGTTTGCAAAGCGCTTAGCCTTCACCCTAGGGGGGTTAAGTGGTAGATCACATGTAAGCGTGGTGCTTAGATGCTATTTACCTGCAAATGTATCCTATTGGCCGGGTTGCGTGGTAGTTCGTGGAAGTGATAGTTCCATTGATTCTTATATAGTCCACCCCTCGTTGGTAGGACAGGCAGAATTTGTATTGCGGAGTAAGTCTTGTTATATCCTGGCTTACTTTAGCGATGTTCCTTATACATAGATGAAGAGTCCTTTATGCTATATATGATTGTATATGTGCTAGAGTAGATTATGACTTAATAGATTAGAACCTACTTAGAAGTTATTCTCTTAGTAGTCCGACGTCACCTTACATTTATATGGAGTAGTACACCACCTTGAGCTTACACTTCAATATCTTTATTATTATTATTATTATTATTATTATTATTATTATGGCTTACCCCCTGCCGAAGCAAGTGACTATGTGATTGAGCTTTCTCATAAGTAATCATGTTTTGCATGTCCATCTCTAGTCTAAGCCTTTGTTAGTTCATGCCACCAATGTTTGCTTTTCCTTTAGCAAAATTATAAATAAACGATACCTGGAATTACTTCCTGGTGAAGTACTACAATTGGTATTTTATTTGTGCGCTTGCGGATAGAATAAATTTATTTTCTAGAGAGCCTTTACACTCATAAATACCAGAACACATTTCTAGCGCCATGCTGGGGATGACAACCTAGTTTTCAAAGTGGTGTTAAGAAATGTCAATAGTACATGCGGGAGGAGCTGGGAAAGATGAAGGCGAACAAGGATGAGTTTGCTGGCAGGACTGACACCCTTGAGGACAAGGTTGAGGAGATGGAGGCCGAGCTCAAGGAGTGTCAGGAGAAGCTGGCAGAGGAGACTGAGGTGATCTTCTCTGAGGGTCTCATGTACTAGTTTCTGGGGGAGAGGAATGAAGCCTGGGACTGAGAGCAGACTTTGGCCAACATGTACCTCAACTTGGGGCACTATTCGGGCAACCTTGAGGTATACAACAATGTGCTCCATGAGGAGGTTCACCACCTCACCAACATGCTGAACCCAGAGTACCAGCAGCAGGCTATGGCAGAGGACCTTGGAGACCTTGTTCAGGCAGACCTGTCCTTTGTAGACCAGTTCTTTGCACCTACGCTTGAGGGTCAGAGTGGAGTTGAGCCAGAGCTAGTAGTGATTGTCAAGGACAAGCAGGAGGTGGAGGTAGTAGTCCTTAGTGACGACGAGTAGATCATGTTTCATCTAGCTATCTAGTTCGGATGCGAGTAGTGGATCTTTTAATATAATCTACCTTTATCGCTTTCAGAACTCGTTAGTTATCAGCACCTTGTATGTTATGTTGGTCATGTAATATAAGTTTGTGCACTTTGGTACTTTTATGCTTGTGTTTCAATAAAAGTATGTTTGTGCAAACAGATGGCTGAACATAACAATGCTGGGGCACATGATGGAAATGAGGGGGAAGTTCCTGTTCCACCCCCTGCACCGCCAACCTTGGCGCAAGCTTTAGCGGCATTGATCACCGTGTCTGCTGACAATGCTCGTCTCTTGCGCGAGATCACTCAGAATAATCAGCTCGGTGGTTAGGGAATCGTGGTCGCAATAATCAGGAGACTACGTATGTGGATTTCACTGACACATGTCCTCCGGTTTTCACCAAGGCAGATGAGCCTCTGGAAGCTGATGATTGGCTCCGCACTATGGAGCAGAAGCTTGAGGTGATCAATTGCACCGAGGTGTAGAAGCCAGTCTTTGCAGCCCAGCAGCTTCATGGGGCAGCAGGATCTTGGTGGACGACTTTCTCTGCCATGCAGCCAGAAGGTCACCGCGTCACCTAGAAGCAGTTTCGTGAAGGTTTCCGTGCACATTATATTCCTGCTGGCGTCATAGAATCCAAGTTGGAAGAGTTACTAAGCTTGAAGCAGGGAGATTCCACAGTCATGCAGTATGTGGGAAAGTTCAATCATCTTTTTCAGTATGCTGTTGAACATGTCAACACAGATGCTAAGAAGAAGAGGTGGTTTCTCAGGGGATCTCAACTAAGTTGCATACTATGCTCAACCATAATCCTAATGCCACTTATAATGAGATGGTGGACATGGCTATCTTTGCTGAGACTACGTTGCGCATCCATAGGGAGGCAAAGAAGAAGAAAGCTGTTGTTGGATCTTCTACTGGTAATCAAAAGAGGCAGAAGATCATTTACCACCCTCAGAACCACAATCGCTTTCAGTATCGTCCTCCTCAGCAGCAGCCTAGTCAACAGTTCTCTGGGAATTCTTAGTATCCTAGGTAGAATGCCGGTCCAAACACTCAAGTGGTTGCAAAGCAAACCAGCAATGCTTGTTTCAACTGTGGAAAGGTGGGGCACTATTCTAATGTGTGTCCTCTTCTGAAGCAGTACAACCAGAAGTTTGTTGGGAATCAATAGCAGCAGAATCAGAGTGTCAATGCTGGGAATCAGAAGAGTAAGAATGAACAGAAGACTGGGCCGGTGTTTCATGCCCAGGGTGAAGGAATGCCGGAAGGAGAACCAGTGTTGCAGGGTACGTTTCCTATTAACGATCGTCCTGCAGTTATTCTCTTTGATTCTGGTGCATCGCATTCCTTCATTGATAAGTCATTTGTGCTCAAGCATAGTATTCCTTTGTCTGAGTTAAAAATGAACTTTCATGTGCAGACACCGGGTGGTCGCATCTCAACTAGAGAGTTGGTATATCGAGTATCTTTGAGTCTGGGTGGGCATATCTTTCCCACGACCATGGTAGTGCTTCCAAACCAGGGTCTAGATGTAATCCTAGGGATGAATTGGTTGCAGCAGCACAAAGCTGTAATCGATGTGTTGAATAGAACTATCAAGGTAGATGTGCCAGACAATAAATCTCAACTCTTGATTCAGCTTTCTGTGCCAAAAAAGGAAGTAGAAAAAGTCTGTGCTACAACTGCCATTGGAGTACATTATATTCCAGTAGTACGTGAGTTTCCAGACGTCTTTCCTGATGAATTACCTGGCTTACCTCCCGATAGACATGTTGAGTTTTCTATTGAGCTAAAGCTTGGCACAACACCAATCTCTAGAAGGGTCTATCAAATGCCTCCCAAAGAACTAGCAGCATTGAAGACTCCGTTGAATGAGTTGCTCGATAAAGGTTTCATTCGACCTAGTTCATCGCCATGGGGCTATCCTGCCATTTTTGTGAAGAAGAAGGATCATACTCTTCGTTTGTGCGTTGACTATTGTCCCTTGAACGAGGTGACCATCAAGAACAAGTATCCTTTGCCGCGGATTGATCTTCTCTTTGATCAACTCGCTGGAGCTATGGTGTTTTCCAAGATTGACCTGCGGTCAGGGTACCACCAGATCAAGATCAAACCCGAAGATATCCCCAAGACGGTGTTGACCACTAGATATGGGCTTTATAAATATTTGGTAATGTCGTTTGGTTTGACCAATGCGCCGACATACTACATGTATTTAATGAACTCAGTGTTCATGCTGGAGCTGGACAAGTTCGTTGTCGTCTTCATTGATGATATTCTCATCTACTCCAAGAATAAAAAGGAGCATGCCCGTCATCTCAGGATCATCTTAACTCGATTGCGAGAGCATCAACTTTATGCTAAGTTCAGCAAGTGTGAGTTTTGGTTGAAAGAAGTGCAATTCCTAGGACATGTTCTATCCAACTGAGGTGTGGCAGTTGATCCTAGCAAGGTGAAGGATATTTTGGGTTGGAAGCCACCAACGACAGTCCATCAAGTTCGAAGTTTCCTCGGTATGGCTGATTATTATCGTCGGTTTATTCTAGACTTTTCTCGAGTCTCGAAGCCCATTACTAGTCTACTGAAGAACCAGATCAAGTTCGTGTGGTATGATGAGTGCGAATAAGCTTTTCATACCTTGAAGAAGTTAATGAGTACAACTCTAGTATTAGCTCAACCTAATATTGAAAAGCCCATCGAGATATATTGCGATGCGTCCGGTATCGGTATCGGGTGTGTCTTAATGCAAGAAGGAAGAGTCATTGCTTATGCTTCTAGGCAGTTGAAGAAACACGAAGAGAACTATCTAACTCATGATCTGGAGTTAGCGGCAGTTGTCCACGCTTTGAAGATTTGGTGACATTATCTTTTGGGCAACCTTTGCCATATCTATACTGATCATAAGAGTTTGAAGTATATATTCACTCAGTCTGAGTTGAATATAAGGCAAAGAAGATGGTTGGAGCTCATTAAAGATTATGATCTTGAAGTGCATTACCATCCAGGCAAGGCGAATGTTGTAGCTGATGATTTAAGCCGTAAGGGCAGTTGCAACTGTTTGGGCCTAAGAGAGGTGAATTCCACTCTTTGTTATGAGTTAGAGAAGTTAGATATATGTGACACCTTGTGTCAAGCTTGCATTAGGATCATCATTAACCACTAAACACAAGCATTTCATTGCATTCATGTTTGCATACGCTATCATTTCATGCGTGTGTTATAATGTTTTGAAACTAGAATTAAATAGGTGTTTGTGCTCAATCTTGTGATCAACCAGTTTAGCTAAACCTTGCTATGCTTAGAGTAAAGTATGATTTGCTTTATGTTTATTTACCCTGCTTAATTAAGGTTAGTTTATCTATTAAAGAATTAAAGTAATTATTTTCCTAATTAGCTTAAATAAGTTTTTAATCCTCAACTCTTGAACTAATGGTTTTCAGGATTTATGATCTACATGAAAAAGGTAGAGAATAAAATTCTGAACAACTTTGGTTTAAGTGTCAACTTAGTTTGGAGTTTTTGAAACTGTTTTGAAGCAAATTCAGTTTGAATCAAATAAAAGAAAATGGAAAAAGGAAATCAAACTGGAACGGGCCGAGTTACCGCTTTCGGCCCACTCGGCCTCGACCGCCGCTTGTTAAGGTGACGGACCGAGGGTCGAATGAACGACCCCGGGCCGGAGGCTCGATCATCCAATCGACCCCCCCTCGACTTCGACCCCTCGAAGTGACGGACATAGGGTCGTACGAACGACCGCCGAGCAGGAGGCTCGATCAGCCGATCGACCCCCCTCCCGCGCGCTCACCCGCGCGTTGCACAGCACACGTGCCGCGCACGTGCCCGAACGCACACACCGCGCATGCCCGCGCGCACTCGCCCGACCGCGGCTGAACCGTACGTCGGCGTCGTCTGCCGCATGGCCGTCGATGCCTGACCGCGGATGTTGAACACGCTAATGCCGCCGCTGTCGCTCTGCACCGACATTGCTGTCGCCGACCAGCCCCTCGCTCGGTCTCAGTCGCGTCCGCACCTGCGCCCGCGCTAACGGCGCTAGGACCGAGCTTGCACCGCTTTCCCGCCGCTGACGCCCCTGCTTCGCCGTGGCAGACCTGCCAGCCGCACTGCCACGCGCCGCGCCGTCGTTTCGCAGTGACACCGCCGCAGTGCCGCGTCCGATCAGCTCCACGCCTCGTCCCTCTCACACTCGAGCGCGAATCCACGCTAATGCCGCGTCGACCAAGTCCTGCTCTGCTCCCGCACGCCGCGAACACGCCAGCGTCGCTGCCATCGCCGCACCATCGCGTCACAGCCCCACTGGCCGCGCCGGTCGGCCATGACCGTGCAAAGGGGAGTCCCTACACGTCCTCTACCCCACACTCGTTTGCACTCATCCTCACTCGCTCACTCGCGCGCATTGCCTCTGTTCTCGCCACGCCGAGCGCCAACAGCACCGCAACGCCCCATTTTCAAATCCGCCACCACCCAAGCTCCTCTGCTCGATCCATCTCGCACTAGCTTTCGCCTTCGCCCCGCACACACGCTGCTCGCCTCTTTTTTACCAGCCGAGCACTCTAGTCGTCGGAACGCCTCCGCCGTTCCTCGGCCCGAGTCGCCACCACCGCACCGACCAAACGGTGTTCACCTTTCACCGTCTCGCCTCCGACGCCCCATCTCCGTGGAAGCTTCACCGGAGCTAGCAGAGGTGAGAACACCTTTTCCCTAGCTCTAGTTCGCCCTAAATCAGCACAGCGCCATTGGCCGTACGCCATTGCCGCCGCCGCGGAGCTTGCACATGGCCAGGGTTCCATAGAGCCCCTCCGGCTCAACCAACCCTCGAACCGCACTCACCACATCACCACGATGCTCACGCAATCCTGCGCCGAGCCTCGCATCGCCGGTGATCACCTCGCCGCGTCGCACCGCCGTGCTGCATCGCCACCGCACGCCGCCGACCACTTTCACGGTTGCAACGGTTCAACCAACTCCACCAGTGGATGAGCGTCATCATCCCGAGCCTAGCACACCCAACCCCACCGTCGGAGACCTCACTGCCGGCGGGAACGCGCCGATCAGCGCCGTCCTCTGCTCCCTGCTCGTCGACAGATGGACCCTGTGTTGACCGAGGGCCCTGCCTGTCAGTCGCCCTGCGCGCCTCTGCATGTATTGGGCCAGACCCAGTACTGTTCCCCCACGGGCCGGTTTCCGAAATGAATTTCCTTTTCCTATTTTCAGTAATATGCTAATGCTTGTTTAATTTATATCTAGAGTTTGGTAAATCTTGAAATGGTGAAATCAATTTTGTTAGACTCTATATGTTATGATCTTTCTGTTAAAAATATAAAAATGATTTTTGGAGAATGTCTTCAGTACTAATGATTAATTAGTTGTTTTCTGCATATATCAAAGATAAATGTGTTCCTGCGTAAAGTGGTCAAATAAAAATGTGAAGTTTTTTTTGATAGCTCTGTTATCCTGTGTAGAAGCTAGGAAAAATAGAACATGCCATGTTTCTATATAAGTTTTATTTATCATCTATTAAAATGTGTTTCTGCTGTTTTCTTAGATTAATTCCTGTGGTAAATATGTGCATGTATAAATCATGGAACTTTCTTGATAAATATGTTTTCAAGTATAGATTCTGCTAAAAATAAGTTATAGCATGTTTTACCCTGTTAGCTAGTAGCTCTAGTTCTAAGTGCTTTTTCTACATTTAATTTCATCTTTTTGTATCTGCTAGCTGGTAGCTTTGGTATAAGTGAGTTTTCTGCAGTGGCATCCAGTAGACATGATCTACCCGCTGTAATTTTGGTAGATTTTTCTGAGTAGTTTATAATAGGCTTGCTGTGTAAAGTAGCTTTGTGGTAATTAATTGGTTAAATGCTTAGAGTTACTTTTAGTGTGCTAAATCTTGTTCAAGCATCATCCTTGCACCATCAAGTTACTTATATATGCATTGCAATCATTTAGGATCAGTGGAGGAACACCAAGAGCCAACCCCAGAGACAGAAGTCCAGGAGGTGCAGGAGCTAAATGAGGAGTACCACGAGTCCGACACTAACCTCCCCGAGTGCCCTGACCACCAGCCCTCCACCTTCACACAAGGCAAGCCCCGGAGCATCCTTAAGTCTCCCAATATTTACAATTAATCTACTTGAGTATTTTATACTGTGATGCATTAGGTGATAGGAATTGTTTGAATCCCAAATTGATGCATTACCTTCCTTGATTATTGTTTTACCCACCTTGTTACCCTGTTAATAAAAGTAAAAGCAATCGCTTAGCCTGCTTAGAATAAATGGTTACTTTTATATTTATGTACGTATTATCCCTTGGGGGTAATACTATCATGGTTGGCTATATTTGCTATCGTGGAAAGAACCAATGGTAGTAATGAAATGCGGTCAACTGGAAGGAAGAGGCACCAAGTGGTTTAGACTTGGGGGCAGTCTGTCCGTTAGATCGTATAGGTTTGTATACGATGGTGGCCCTCTTACATCTTTGAATGCGCCCTTTCACATAGGGGCCGTCGGGAGTGTCGACCCCGAAGCCGAGTAAACACTGTCCGGGCCGGCGCTCAATCTGCTGTGAGCACCCTCTTGTTTGTAGATACGACCTGCCCCGTGGTGGCTAACTGATTTCTACAATTGGGTGGACCAATGCGAGCCCGCGGCGATACTACCTGGACTTTGTTGAGCGGTAACCCAATGCATGGACCCGACGGGGAAAGTGTGGGCGTGTGTTAAAGGTAATCTTGCCACCTGGTTGTATATCGATTCAAATTGCCGCCCCCACTGGATATGGGGGATTATGCTGAGCTTCACCATGGTACAACTCCATGTGACATCGTAATGGTTCTACTAAAATATTGATGAAGAAATTGGATATATGTTATTATATTGTTTGAGTAGATCAAGTGTATGCCCTAGTACAGGTGCAAACCTAGAGATAATAATAGGATGGAAAATGGTTGTTCTCTAATCTTTAGTTTCATCTTGTTCGCTTTTCCGCAAAAGCAAGTTTACCCAGATCCACGTAAATAGCCTTGCATACCCTTGGAGTCTTTATTTTCAGTTAGACGGGTAAGTCTAGCTGAGTACATTCCCGTACTCAGGGTTTATCCCGTTTGTTGCAGATGGTCAAGTATACGTTGGCTATTGTAAGCACTGTCTCTATCCTGTCGAAGGAGAAGAGGAGTAGGCCTTGGGCAAGGTCTTCTACGAGCTCATCTTTTGCTCTTGTCGGACACGACCTCGTGGGCACCCCTATCTTTTAATGATTTTAGTGTGGAGTAAAACTTTGGGTTCAGTTTCAAACAATGTTTTATTCGGCCACAGGTGTTGTGGCGTAAGTACTACTTTTATTTGGAACAAAGTGTTGTAATAACTTTATTCGTACTTCAAGTATTTTCGGTTTATTTGTGGCTCGTTCAAATGTGCATACCTGAGTTTGCGCGATCCTGGTTGGATATACGATTGTTAGAAATCCTTCGAGATTTCCGGACTACAGGGATTATATGGGCTCAAGTGCTTTAAGTGGCAGTTAAATCAGCGACTTTGGCACTTGATCTCTTATAATTTGGACGGTTCTGCCACAATATATCTATGGTTCAGCATGACAGTCTAACTAATATCTCGGTGGAACCTAGCATCCAGGATCAGATTATCGAAGCTCAGAAAACCAATAAAGGCATCACTCATCTTAAAGCAAAGGTGAAATCTGGAACACCTACTTGTTTTCGGTTAGATGAAGCCGATGTGCTTTGGTTTAAGGATCGTCTTGTGGTACCCAAAGTTCTAGAGTTACGGCAAGCTATTCTTGATGAAGCTCATACTTCTCGATTGTCTATCCATTATAGAAGCAACAAAATGTACTAGGATTTGAAGAGAAAGTTTTGGTGGACAAAGATGAAGATTGAGATAGCCAGCTATGTGGCTAAGTGCGACACTTGTCAGAAAGTGAAAGTAGTGCGTTTGAAACCTGGAGGTCAACTTCAACCTTTGCCAGTTCCCGCTTGGAAGTGGGAAGACATTAGTATGGATTTCATAGTAGGTTTACCAAAGACCTCTATTGGGTATGACTCCATCTGGGTAATTGTTGATCGACTCACCAAATCTGCACACTTTCTACCAGTTAAAACTACACACACTGCTGCTGTTTATGACAAGCTTTATCTATCAGGGATAGTAAGTCTTCATGGGGTCCCCAAAACCATAGTATCAGATCGTGGAACTCAGTTTGTCTCAGCTTTCTGGAGGCATCTCCATGTATCACTTGATACTAAGCTCCTTTATAGCACGACTTATCATCCACAAACCAATGGTCAAACAGAATGAGTGAATCAGATTCTTGAAGACCTGTTGCGATGTTGTGTTCTTAACTTTGCCAAAAAATGGGATGAATGCTTACCTTTGGTAGAGTTCTCGTACAACAATAGTTACCAGCAGAGCATAAGAATGTCACCTTTTGAAGCTTTGTATGGTCGAGGTTGCAGAACTCCTCTTAATTGGTCGGAACCTGGAGAACGCGAGTTCTTTGGTGTCGACGTAGTTAAGGAAGCCGAAGATAAAGTAAAACAGATCCGTATAAATCTGGAGATAGCCCAATCTAGGCAAAAGAGCTATGTTGATAAAAGAAGGGGTCCTTTGCAATTTGAGCCTGGTGATCATGTGTATCTAAAAGTCTCGCCTATGAAAGGAATCTCTCGGTTTGGAGTAAAGGGCAATTTAGCACCTCGCTATGTCGGATAATTCCTAGTTCTGGAACGCATTGACAAGGTGTCTTATCGTTTAAAGTTGCCGGAAATTCTCTCCGCCGTTCATGATGTGTTTCACGTATCCCAATTGAAGAAGTGTCTTCAAGTTAAGGATGCGGTTGTTGAAGTTGAAGGAGTGCAGTTAGAACCTGATGTGACATACTCTAAGTATCCTGTAAAGGTTCTTGATCGAAAAGATCGAATTACTCATCGCAAGACCATCAAGTTCTATAATTTTCAGTGGAACCAGCACTCAGAAGAAGAAGCTACTTGGGAATCTGAAGACTATCTTTTAGAGAATTTCCCTGAGTTTTATGCTTCTATAGTTTGAGTTGTTTTGTAAACCCTGGTCATAGTTGTAATATGAGAAATGAGAAAAAGAAGGTGCTTGACACATTTCCTTTTCCATTACCTTGTTTATACTCCTCAATTTCAGGACAAGATTTCTTTAAGGGGGAAGGGTTGTAACACCCCTGGTGTTTAAGAACATAATTAAAAATAGAGCATGTCATCATATGCACTAAGCATCATTCACTTGATTGAGAACCTTGCTATGCATTGAACTAAAACGAGTTTAATTGATTGTGTTTAACTCAAATGTGTGAATGCTTTCCATGATTTCAAATTCAAATTTTCAAATTCTATTCCAAACCTTAATTTCCAGAGGGGTGGATCAAACCCTAAACATGATTTTCAAAATCTAAAAAGAATTTGTATATGGTTGTTAAAGCAAAGTTGTAGAGCTCTGTTTCAATTGCATAAGTTGTGTTTGGAGTTTTTCAAGTTATATTCAAATTTCTTCAGTAATTGAAAAGGGGGTAATTCTTTTAAAGAGGTTTTCAAAATTCAAAAATGCATTTTTCATTCTAGGACGAATTTGAAACAGTGCATATTGACAAAGTTTTAGATCATGAAATTTTGAGCAACTTTGGTATTCAAAGTTTTTCATGAAAACCCTTGGAAGCTTGAGCAATTTGCAAAATAATCCCAGGGGCAGTTCAGGCATTTCACCGAGCACTTGCATGTCGAGCTTCATCCATAGCAGTGACACCTGCCCGGCCAGCTGCCGATGCCCACCGCGCGCCTTCTGGCATCGACGAGCATCCCATCAGGTGCGTGGCAATGCCACGGCTCCGTTGCCGTCTTCAAAACGGGACGTCGTGCTCCCCTTGCCTCTCTTTCCATGTCGCGCGCAGCTCTGCTCTACTCCGCCTCATGCTCCATCGACAATGACGAGCTCGCGCGCATGAACCAGCCACTGCCAAGTCCCCAATCCACTTCCATTGCCTTCGCCTTGACCTTGCGCACCTCCCGCGCGAGTTGGTTGAAGCCGCCGAGCCCCCGTTTGCCTAGCACAACCTCGTCTTCCTCGGCTCCGGCAAGAGCGCCGCCGCTCTGGTCCGCTGTCGTCTGGGCTACTCAGGAGCCGCATTGTTCTTTCCTCTCTTGTTTCTTACTCCTTGTTCGTCACTGACTCCGTTGCTCTCCTCCGTTTTGCAAATGGTGGACCGTAGCTCCGGGAACATCGACGTTGCCGCTCGACTCACCGCTTCCGCCAGCACGGTCTTCGTCGCCAACCACGGTTCATGGCCGTCGCGGCGGTACGCTCATCGGTAGGTCGTTTTAGTTGATCTTTTTCTTGTGTGAGTCTTGTGCTAGCTTCGCCTAGCCATCGTGAGTCTCGTATGAGTGTTGGTTGTTCGAGCGCGTGCATGTTTTGCCCAGCGCACGTCTCGTGGATCTCGGTCGTCCGCCATGGCCGCCGGCAAGGTCGTTGCGCTAAGTTTTTGCTTCATTTTTCTTGCGCTTCGCGTTGCTAGAGTGTCACTGAATCCTCTGGTATGCTTGGTTTAGCCTGGTTTGGTCTGTGCTCACCGGCGCACGAGCGGCCGAGCTCGGGTCGCCGCCATCACCGCCGGTGAGGTGTTTGCGAGGGATATGATCGGTTGTGTCACACCTCGTTGGGTTTAGGGTGAAGTGTAGAAGAGGATGCGAGAGTCGGTTGGGCGTTTGGTTCGCCGATGGCGACGCGCCACCGTGCTCTTTGGTCGCTGGCGCTGCTGCTCTGCCGTTGGCTCACTGACGAGTGGGACCCATGCGTCAATGAGAGAATCAAAGAGTTTTCTTATTTTCCTGTTTTAAATAGTACTCCTTTTTGTTATTTTTGTATGTTTATTTCTGTACATGTTTAAATTCTGGAAACATTTGTGTAAGCTCTCTGTGATGTGTAGTATTTAAGAAAAATATAACATGTGCATGTTCAGTACATTTTTAATCCTATAAAAATGCTAAAATAATTGAAAAATGACTTTTCCATGATTTTTCATGCTCTGTATGTTGCTCCAAAAATTATTAAAATTTTTGTGTAACCTTTATACACTTATACCTTGCTGTTCAAAAAGTTTGGGAATTTTTGGATGAACTATTATACATGGCTATTTAGTTAATTAGGTTTTAATTAAATAGAAACCCTAATCCTTCTAGGATTTGTGTGATTTTGAGTTGTTTGATGGTAATGGTCATTAGTCCAGTGACAACCACATTATGGACATGCATGATGTAGTGTTGTTTGCTCAGTTCTATTGGATAAAATTATTAAACTTGATAATTAATTTAATCATGGTTTAATTAACTTGCTTTATGCTCTTGTTTAGTTTTCTTACATGAAGGTAAGTTGTACTCAAGGTGTTTAATCTGCTGTTATCATTCTATAAGTGCATGCTTGTGTATTGCAAAGCATCATGTCTATTATTTCCAGCATCATCTAAGCATATCAATATAACGTGTAGATATCTCGTTGGTTGGGTTGGATCATCCCTCTAGTGAAGGGACTTTCTCTCTTGTTGAATCTGAGCCCGAGTTTGTGTATCCCTCTAACCAAGGCAAGCCCTGGTGCATTTAACCCTTTCTTGTATTTAAAATCTTTGTTTTAAATACACTTATGGTTATTATATTGCATTGTATTACTTTATTAAATTCCTACTTGATGCATAGCCTTTATCCTTGAGTTAATTGTACCTTCTTCCTTGACACTTGTTTAAAGATGCAAACATTTTGCTAAAATGCTTAGTATTCTTAGAACTTTATAGTAGATGATTTCCGGTCACTTACACATAGCGTATTGCTTTGGCAAATGGTTATGCTCTTTTGAGAAAGGTTTGTTGTTGGAAGTAATAATCGGGACCGAGCGGACACGGTGTTTGGGAGCCATCAGTGGTAACTGGTGAGCGGGTTCTTTCCGCCTGTGTCATTAGGGCCTTGCCGTTGTTGCATGACTAGGGTTGTGACTTTGGAGTACTTATCACATACTTTGGGAAAGCTGGACTCTGGCTAATCCAGTCTTAAGAATGGTTAACCCACACTGGGAGTGGAGAGATGGCGAGAGTAGTGTGTACCCTCCAAGTACGTGGAACTGGATGGAGGTGTACTGTGCTCTTGGGTGGCAGAACCCCGGTCTTGGATGGAGGATCCAGGGAAAGGTAGTCATATGCGTGCTTTAGTGATGTATATGTCGTGTGATAGGGAAGCCTCAGCTGGGATTAACAAGTTCGAATCGTCGTGTTCCTCAGATATGGAAACATAACCCTGTTTTCTTCATCGTAGTTAATGAAACTTAAACTGGATACTTGATGATTTCCTTTCATGGATGGCTTATTACGTTGTTCTCGATCATAAATCTAGATCGGTACTTGAGTAATCTTATGAACAAATTAAATGAAATTCTATTGTTTTACAAAATGCTCATTTATGCAAAATACTTGATTCCTACAAACCACACCTTGAATCCTATGACTTGCATACCTTTTGTCCACCAAATATTTTTATTTGTCGGATAAGTCTTGTTGAGTACTCCCGTACTCAGGGTTTGTTAACCCCTATTGCAGATGAGGGTCATAACCCGGTCTGTGTAGCCTCGTGCTGCATGACCGTTGTCACTGTGGATGAAGATGAGGAATGAACTATCTTTGCTTGACTCTTGGGCAAGAGTACCTCGGTTGTTTTGTTTAAACTCTATCACTGACTTGATGTAATAATATCGTATGACACTATGTTATGTTCCAAAAACCTATGGTTTGTAATATGACTTCAAATTTCTGCTACTTTGATGTAAATTAAATTATTGTATTACTCCTGCAATGTTTGTAATGAGGATGATCCTGTTCGGAAAGAGGTGGATGACCCACTGCAAAGTGGCGACACCTGACGGATTGATTAAGACTTGGATCATTTGTTTTGGATTAAGTCGGATGGACTATTAATCCTGGCAAGTGGGCCCTGTCTTAAGAGGTTCTGTCACACCATCTTCTCCAACGGCCTATGCACGGACGATCTCTGAAATAAGTTGGCCCGCAAGAGCATAACAACCATAGAAGACCTGATGACAATCGCGAATCCTTACGCCAACCAAGATGACGCCACTCGTAGCAGGGAGAACAGACAGTGCCATTCTCGTTCCCCGGAACACGCAAGAGATAGGAATCGTCAACCAGATTACCACAACTAAAGAAGGCCCAACGACCGAGAGCGCGAGCACCGGGATTACCGGTTAGGTAATTCCGAACGCTACGAGCAGGGGTACGACTTTAGGCGCAATAACCGCTACGTCGCCAATATGAACGCCCGACCAAGGAGGAATTACGACGCCGGCTATGAGAAAATCCTTGACGGTCAGTGCCCCATACATGAAAACTCCAAGAAATCCATGCGCGAGTGTGATGTACTTGAGTCTGCAATGCGGGGAAGAGACGATAAAAGACCAAAGAAAGATGATGCCGACAAGGACAAGGACCAAGAACCACCAGCGTCGGAGGTTCGCACAGCCTCACAGACGTACTCCATCTTCAGAGGCAGCATGGTCGTCGAAGGGGAGAGACGACACCGTCAAGTCCGCAAGGATGTCTTCTCAGTCGCCACTACAGGAGACGACACGGCCAATGCCCGCTACCTCGACTGGTCAGAACAACCTATCAGCTTCTCCGGGGAAGATGAGTGGATAGAATACAGATACCCTAGTCGTTTCCCACTCATCATCGATCCCACTAGCGCCACGTGCTGCTTCAGAAAAGTGCTGATCGACAGCGGCAGCGCTATCAACATCATCTTTGTCGATGCGTTCCGCTAGCTCGACTACTCGAAGAAGGACCTCATGCCGGCGAACTTCCCCTTCTGGGGGATCATCCCAGATAAGGCGTCCACACCGGTGGGATAGATCACCCTCCCCATACAGTTCGGCAATCAGGACCACTTCAGGGTCGAGAACATCAACTTCATTGTCGCCGACTTCGAGACAGCCTACCAAGCGATACTTGGCCGCCCATCGCTTGCTAAGCTGATGGCAGTCCCGCACTACACCTACATGGTGCTGAAGATCTCGATGCCATAGGGCGTCCTCAGTATCCATACCAAACTGAAGATCGCGTATGAATGCGGGCAGCAGACAAGAGAAGCCGTCGAGAAGCCCCGTGTCCAGGACACGTACAACTCCGAACCCAGCGACAAGCCCGCCGCAAAGAAGCCGAAAGAAGTAGAATCAGCAACGACTACCGCCGACCCTTTCCGCAACTAGATGTAGAGACCCTCAGCCCCTAGCGGCGCGAGAGGATTTAAAAGTTTAAAGTGTTCCAATAAAGTTTGTACTATGTACCTCTCCAGTAATAAATAAAGGTGCTGCGTTTTTCCCATACCTCGTGTAAATGATTCGACTTCTACAAAACGATCACGGCGTTCGGTGACCACTACCAAACTCTCCCATAGCGTTCGATGACCTCTCCAAAACACTCCCACAGTGTTCGACGACCTTTCCAAAACGCATTACAGAGTTCTCTCCAAACAACATGGCCATAACCGGAAGCCCTCGAATCTGGCCTACCGACTTCCATAACACATAGAAGTAGTTATCCTATATGCTATGATCATGTTGATAGACCTCCCAAGTGACGTCTCTCCATCAACCGAGAGATATCATTTGGGTCATAGGCCATGAGGTTATGTGCCCAGAATCTGTACACGATCACGGTACGGTCGACGACTCTACAAGCAGCATGGCTTTTCGCCCAGCGTCCGCAGGAACGGTCTCCACAGGCCCTAGTCACGCCACGATCGAGCCTCTCGGAAAAAGGTCCTGCCGCTAGCATCTCCCTAAGCGTGCATGAGTTGCTCGCCCTCTGAGCCATGGGTTTCCAACAGCGTACCTCCTTGGTAATCCCTATGGCACCTACGCATACAGAGGCTCCGCGTCCTACAATCCAGACCATAGGGAACCCAAGGCCGAACGATTCATCGCTACGACTCACGACTTAGCAGGAACGACAAGATATACAAGTGAAACAAAAGCTCACCGCCCGGATATAATACAACTTTGTAGTTTTCACTTACACGTCCGAATACTTGTATCCGAGATACAAACTACTATTGTCCCACAACAAACAAATCGACGTCCTTAACTACAATCTTTGCTACATGATCGGCCTTAACTTCCAGACCATCCGCCTCCTCATCTGACGTCCCCGACGCGAAACCAGTCGCCACCTGGTCAAGATCCAGCTTCGGGTAGTGCGACTACAGCATAGCGAAGCCATGAGCAGCCACACTCCACGCCGCCAAGGTCGTAAAAGAATGGAGCCTGTCACATAGGCTGTGAGCTTTTTATAACACACCTTCCACGGTCACCTGTTCGACGTATTCAGGGATGAGTGTCTGGCCATCGACACACTGGACCATAGGGGCGACCTCCCGCACCAACAACTAGAAGCTATCATAATAGGCATTCACCTTGGCCTGTAGGTCTGCAAATTGGAGTCGAACGCGTTCCCAGTAAGCTGCAAACAAAGTAAACGCCGGATAAAGTGGTCGCACAACCAAAACGAGAGATAAGAAGAGATTACCTTCATGCATCGCCTGCATCTTGTAAACCTCCTGCTTGGCACCAGTGGCCTCCTCCTCCACAAGTCGTTTTGCCTCTTCAACCCTGAGCGGGCCTACACAAGGAAACGCAAGTCACCACAAGATCAAAGCGACAAGTTGCCTAGCAATAAAAGAGTACGGACTTATGGGCGAAAGCTCGTTGACCTTCTCAACATGCGTCAGAAGTTCCTCATTTTCACGCTCCCGCTCCTGGACAATGGCCTCCAGCACCTGCGAACGTCGGTGCGCGGCATCCAAACTGGCTTCCAGCTTAGCAAATTGTTCCTCGACATGAGCGTCGTCGCCCCGGAGACGCTTGTTCTCGGTCGCCATCGTCGCAAGCTGGTCGGCCATAGCCCTACACTCCCTCCCAGACTTGAAGAAACCCTGCGACAACATAACTACAGTCGCCAAAAGATGCACGACAAAAGCCCAGAACAGAAGAAAGGTATGTTTTCCTTATCCTGCCCCAGCAGACTATTGGCATCATTAAGAAAAGGGCCCCGCCACCTCCTCCTCGGCCTCATCTTTTCAAAAACAAAAAATTTTCCTCGCCGTCACGACGGAAGGTCCAAACCCGGGCTCGGGGCTTGGGGTCACCCTCAAACACGGGGAAATTTTCCCCTTCCACCTGCCCCGACTCCCCCCGATGACGTCCCCCACCCTCCTCCTCTTCCGGGGGTCCCCGGATCTAGTCCCGGGGCCCGGGCCAACGGGGGTCGCCCAAAATCAGCATGCCCGGATCAGCAGCAGTGTCACCAACAACGCCGCCCCCAGGGTGTCAACAGAAATCTTCCACCGCCGACCCAGGGGAAAACATCGTCGGCGGTTTCCGACCACCGAAGCCTTATCGACCCCCTGCAAACACTGAACCAACGCCTGCAGGGCCCCGACCGAAGCACTCCCAAGATCAGGATCCTTCGGTGGGCCCCGAGGAATCTAAAAGGGGCTGAAGTCCCAAAAGGGCCCATGGAAACCCGACTCAAAATTGGACGATCAGTGGCACCCGACATATCACCATATGGAGCCAAAGGGGCCTCAGCATTCCCGGGGTCCAACCGCAGACCGCACAATGAGACGCAGACAAAGCCCCCCGAAGACCCAAGCGAAACAAGGGTGAAATACTTACAAGTCCCAAATTCCAGCCACCTTCACAAAAAACCCCCGGGGCCCGGGGGAAACCCCTGTAGAACTTGGCACACAATAGGCCCCTTTTGGCAACCACCGATGCAGGCCATGAAGTGGCAGACATCTTGGGGGGGGCACCTTTGGGAAATCGACCCAGAGGCCCCCCCCCATCCAGTTCACCGCCGGACGCCATCTTCCTCATCCCTCCACTCGTTTGGTCCAATCCGATAACGAGGGGGTGACGGGGCGGGACCTTCACTTATCTGAATTTGCCCCCCG